>CM063512.1:27972469-28697469 GCA_032199755.1 Ambrosia artemisiifolia | reverse complement strand
TTAACTGAAGCATAATTTTTATAAAAATAATCCTGAAGTTACCCGTAACCTTGATTTGGAGGGTAACAATGTTTTGAACACTTGATCTAGAAGCAAAAACAAAGACATGTAACAATCTAGCTGTCCACTTGAATCAACTAATCATATGTTACCATTTTTGTGGAGACTAAGTCATACATTATGCTATGTATGTTTATAAGCATAAACACAAACAAATAAAGACATATTACATGTACATAGTATTTACAGCCTACAAATGAAATAATGTTTTGTTTTGATTAAGGGATTTACATAAATCCTTAAAACGACCAAAACGTTTTAAAAGTATAGACGGTTTGAAGTTTATCCTGTTTGAAAACTGGCTTTAGAAATTCAGCGGACAGTGTGGTTTTTTCAGACGACCATGAAACCCGAATCATCCGCATATAGTTAGTGATTTGACTCAAAAATCCGTGTTTAAACCGACGAACCCTATACCAATACCAGTCAAGTTTCTTCCTTAAATTGCAACCCTGTAAACACTAACTAATATACAACATGCATTATGCATAAAGATCAAGCAACAATTAAGTATAAGATGACAAAGCCAAAGTAAGATATGTGCAAAATCAAACACCCGAAAAAGGGGCTATCCTTTTCTTATCTAAGTCTTACCCAAACATTGGATTTTTTCTTTATAAAACTAAATGAAGGAAAACCAAAGAAAGAACCCACTTCAAAAAAAAAGACATCCCAAAGTACAAAAGATAGATCCAGAAAATGAATGTAAACTCGTTTGTAAATAAAGAGAATGATGAATGATACTGCAGAGAACATCAGAGGGTAAATTGGTAAAATACCTCTCCTTTCGACTAACATTTTTTGTTAATAATAATTGTCCGGAGAACCAGCTGTGATGATGGTTCGGCGGAAAGCGATGGGTTGTGTCTTGCTACTGCCCAACTCTGCGAATGATCAATGATCCCTCTTCTCTCTCTCAGTTTCTTTCTCAAGCATGAATGAGAGATGCCTTGACAAGAGAAGGTGTATAAAGGGGAGCGAAGGACACGTATTAAGTGAAAGACACGTGCTAGAAAGTGAAGACGCAGCAGAGCATGACACCCCCAAACAACACGTGTGACTTAACGTTGTTGATTTCGATACTGACGTGCACGTGTAGCATATCCAGCCAAGGAAAAAGAAGGTCTAATAAGCTTGCAACACGATAGCAAACTAATCACCAAATTCCCATCCGCACTAAATAAAAAAAAAACCACCGCAGCAAGACTCGAACCCGGCCAAACCTGATAACAGAACACCACCCTAACCAACTGGACTGTGAATGTTTTTATTATCTTATTCCGAATTAATAATATAAATACAATCATTTCCTCTTTTTATCCTGGAAATCATTTTTGGTTTTTCTATTTTTATGGCTTTTTGAATTTTTCAATGTTTTTGGTTTTTTTTGATAAAAGACTCCCCCTGAAATGTAAAACATATTTTTGGGTTTTTGAATTTTTCTGAAAAACTGTAAAAACTTTTAAAGAAAATCTTTTAAAAACTAAAAAGCGATAAACCGAGGTGCTGATTAGTCCTGTTTTTCTTTTATGTTATTTCCTTTTAAAAGATACTCAAATCGGGATCTGTCAAAAGCTTTCGTGAACAAATCTGCACGTTGATAGTCAGTATGGATTTTGACCATATCTATCAATTCTTTAGCATAACAATCACGGATAAAATGATATTTAATCCGGATATGTTTAGCTTTAGAATGATTGCCCGTATCTTTAGTTAATGCGATCGCGGCTTCATTATCACAGTGTATAGGGGTTTTAAGAAACTGCAAACCATAATCCACCATCTGCTGCTGTATCCAGAGCACTTGCGAACAGCAACTCGAGGCTGCAATGTACTCGGCTTCACAGGTAGACAGCGCGACCGAAGTCTGCTTCTTACATTGCCAGGTGACTAACCTGCTCCCTAAAAACTGGCATCCAGCTGTCGTGGATTTGCTGTCCTTGTCACAGCCGCCCCAATCTGCATCACTAATTGCGATAAAGTCAAAATTATCGTCATTAGGGTACCAAAGTCCTCTCGAGGGACAACCCTTCAGATATCTAAGGATACGCTTGACCGCTGTCAGATGACTTTGTTTCGGCTTCGACTAGTAACGAGCGCAGAGACATGTTGCGAACATAATATCTGGCCGAGATGCGGTAAGATACATCAGAGATCCGATGATTGCTCTGTATGTAAACGGGTCCGTCAGCTCCCCCTTAGCGTCAACTCCAATCCCGTGATTGGGCTGAATCGGGGTATCCATCGGCTTGGAATTCTCCATCTGGAACCGGCTCAAGACTTCGGATACGTATTTTGTCTGGTGAATGAAGATCCCTGTTGGTCTTTGATCCACCTGCAAGCCGAGGAAAAACTGCATCTCCCCCATCGCACTCATTTCGAACTTTTCCTGCATAACACGTTCAAACTCCCTGCATAAAAGTTCGTTAGTTGAGCCAAAAATAATATCGTCAACATATATCTGGACTAGAAGCAAATCATCTCCTGTTTTCTTCGTGAACAGGGTACAGTCGACCAGTCCGCGTTTAAATCCCTTCGACATGAGGTACGTGCTCAGCTCCTCGTACCACTGGCGTGGAGCCTGGTGCAACCCGTATAGTGCTTTGTTCAAAACGTATACCTTATCCTGGTGGATAGGGTTTTCAAAGCCCGGTGGTTGACCGACGTAAACCTCCTCTTTGACTACTCCGTACAGAAATGCACTTTTGACGTCCATCTGATACACCTTAAATTTCTTGTAGGAGGCAAACGCTAGAAACATTTGAATTGCCTCTATGCGCGCCACAGGTGCATAAATTTCATTGTAATCAATCCCCTCGATCTGATGAAAACCTTGTACGACCAATCTGGCTTTGTTCCGTACAATCACTACTCGATCATCTTTCTTACACTTAAACACCCACTTGGTACCAATCTTCTTCCGTCCTGGAGGTAAATCAGTGAGCGTCCAGACTCCCAACTTCTGAAATTGTAATAACTCCTCTTGCATCGCTTCAACCCAGGCGTCATCCAAAAGAGCTTCTTTATATGTCCGCGGCTCGACCTGCGAAACATAACATGCAAACGACCAATCATTTTGACAACCAGATTTTTGTATTTTTGCATATAAAGCTAAAGCACCAAAACTTTCTGGTGAATTAACACTTCTCAGCTGTCCTCTCGTCATTACACTTCTTCCAGGGTCACCGATAACTTGCTCCAGCGGGTGAATACGGTGAATCCGAGATTCCGGATGTTCAGGTGCAGTAACTCCCGTCTGAATAGTCAAGTTCTCTACTGCATCCAGATCATGACCCGTGTTAGACGATGAAGCAACATCTGGATTTGGGTTCACTGGCGGTGCCTCTGTTGCATTTTCAAGAATAACTTATTCAAATTCTCCATCATCTTCCGATTCTGAAGTATCTAAAGTTGTGGAAGCCTCTTGAAACACTTCTTCCTCCGGTACAGGAACATTGGTATCATTAGAAGCTGTTGGAGGAGTTACGGTGATCGGACTCACCAACGGTGAGGTCGCCGCGTTTTCACACTCGTAAAGTAATCGAATAACAGCCTCTTCAACTAAGTTATCTAGATTGAATGATTCAAAGAAATCTTTGTAATCAAGCATCCAATCAGGACCAATCCCTTGCACATTCTGAGTATATCGTTGAACTTCTACGTTAGACCAATCCTCCACCTGACGAGTTCGCTTGTTGTATACCCGTTTGAGCGGGGTTGCATATCCAACAAAGTATCCCTCTTCAGCTTTCGGACTAAACTTCTCGCTTGGATTCAACATCGTGCATGGGGCCCCAAAAGGTTCTAGATACTCCAAGTTCGGCTTTCTTCAGTGTAACAGCTCATAAGAAGTTTTGCCAAACTTCTTCACCATTAAAACCCGATTAAGTGTATAGTTTGCTGCATAAATCGCTTCATTCCAGAACATTACTGGAAGATTCGAGTCTGCTAGCATTGTTCTCGCCGCTTCTATTAGAGTCCTGTTTTTACGTTCAGCAACACCGTTCTGTTGTGGGGTATACGGAGCCGAGTATTCATGATGAATTCCTTTGCTTTCGCAAAGTTCGTCCATCTTGGCATTTTTGAACTCCGTCCCATTATCACTCCGAATTCTCTTGATCTTGAGACTATAGATATTTTCCAATCGAGTGAACAGAACTTTTAGGTTATTAAAGGTGTCACTTTTATGCTGTAAACACATCACCCATGAAAATCTTGAGTAGTCGTCAGTAACAACTAAACAATAAAGCTCTCCAATATGACTTTTGCGTTTGACAGGTCCGAATAGGTCCATGTGCAATCGCTCAAGTGGCATCTCAACAGAGTTAACTTTCTTCACTTTGTGGGACTGTCTGTGTTGCTTTCCTTTCTGACAATTCACGCACTTGTCATTCAAATGGAAATGTTTAACATTCACGCCATCGACAAGTCCATTCTTCACTAAATGATTCATTTTCCTCAAATGAATATGCCCCATTCTTCTGTGCCACATTATCGATTCCTTCTCGGTCGCCTTTGATAGAAAACATGTCACTTGCCCCTGGGATGTCATTGCCTTGGACATATCAAGAATATAGAGATTGTTGACGCGAGGTGCTTTCAACATAACCCACTCTTTTGGAATTTCTAAGCCCGGTTTGAGAATGTAGCAAGATTTGTCATCAAAATAAACAGTGAGTTGTTTGTCACAGATTTGACTGACACTAACAGATTATAGTCTATCTGCTTCACATACGATATCCTCTCAAAACTCACAATACCATTACTCACGCTTCCTTCCATCGTGATATATCCTCCTTTGTTCCCGGCAAATGCAACGTACCCTCCGTTTATATTCTTCACATCAAACAATAAAGCTAAATCCCCTGTCATGTGGCCTGAAGCTCCACTATCAACAATCCAGAGACTGCTAATAGGGCCAGCTGAAGCTCCCTGCACACATCAAGTAAAACAGTTAGTTCTTTCGGGGGACCCAAGCCTGAGTGGTCTTGGGTCTTTGAATATCATTGTTCAAAGAATCATTCACTTCAACATTTTGTTTTGGATCGATCTTTTTAGGATCATTCAAAACTTGGTCAATCTTTTCATGAGATTTTGAAGTTGAGGCTCCCGGAGTACCATTTGGTGTCCAAGACTGTTTCGAACGTTTCAAGATACGAATCTGAGATTTTGGAGTCTCAGTCGTTTTCTTAACATCGTTCACAAATGAAACCTTCTTGGGTAACCTCTCTGATTTAACAGATTTAGGTCTAACATTTGACTTGACAGCAGGTTTTTATGGAACCCGTTGTCTATCATTTGTTGTGTTCACCACTGGTTTTCTCCACGGTTTCTCCATAGCTATCCGGTTACGACGATCATACTGAAATGGACGATCATTCCTCTTTTGATAAAAGTTATTTTGATTATAAAATTGTTGTGGCTGAGGAACAAAACGCCTTTGTGGATAGTAATGATTGTCAACCGGCTTTCTCATAGATTGCCTAACTTCAACTTCGTGCCTTTTGTGCCTCACGTACGGGCAGTGAGCAAGTAAATGCCCTCTCTCCCCGCACTTAAAGCATGCACGGTATTCTTCAAACACATTTGGAGCATTCGGTTGAGCATATGATCGGACAGGATATTGATCATTATACTGCCTATGCCTTAAACTCTCAGGAAGTGGACCCTTTGAGTAGGCTGGCTCATGAAAACCGTTTGCTTTGTTTTTCGGTTTAATGAATTGGGTGACATGAACCTTTGGTTCTTTTGGAACATCCAAATACAGTTTCTTTAGAATTTCTGGTGGAATTTCATTTGTTCTCTCATGTTTTGGAAACCATATTGTGCTTTCTTGCCAAATTTTATCAATTTTGGAATAGTTAGCAAACTTAATTGGATATTCCTCGTCAGAGATGATCTTATCGGATCCTTCCATCCGATAAAATACCTTGACTGGTTTGTCACTCATTTCTTTCTTAACCTCTTTCTTTTCAGACTTCTTATCACAATGTGCATTAGCCATCGGATGAACATGCTGAGACGGTGACACTGGTTCATTACTAATAATGTGATTTTCTTTTGGAATATCACACACATTATCACTTTTGTCACTCTCAGAGTCTGAATCATCATTTTCCACAGTTACTCCCTCATCATTCATGCCTTAAATCGGTCTCACATCGGAATGAGGATCACCAACACTTGAAGTATTGGATTCATTTTCCGATGCAGAGTCTGATTTTACTGAGCTCTCCGGTGTCACTTGATGACAATTGTGATTTTTAAAAAGCACCGGAGATGGCACAAAATTTTAACTTGTGGTTTGATCATCAATGATGTGGTCAACAACATAAGCAATATGCTTGTAACTTTCTAATTTCTTATTGACCTTTTCAGCAAAACACTTGATGGTGGCCATTTCCAACTTAGTATTCTCAAGTTCATTAATGTAATTGTTAATTGCTAATTGTTTTAATGAAAGAGTTTTCTCTAGGTCGGAAATGTCCTTTTTATACCCATCAAGTACTTTGTTAAAAGCAATCACTTCTTTGCGAGCAGATTGACAGTTAATTATAGCACTATCGCGTTGAATGCGAAGTTCTTTGTTTTCATCTGTCAATCTGTCATAAGTTCCACAGTATTTATCACTTGTAACATTAGTGCTAGATTCAGTACTTACCTGTTTTGGAGGATCTGTCATGGCCATTAGAGCGAAATGAGCTTCCTTCCGAGCGAAGAACTTTGAATAATCGATTCTGGTGAAAGCATCATCCACTATGCACGACTTCCTCGTCTTCAGAAAATCTGCTTCTGCCAGCAACTGATCAATTTCATCATCCAAAGATGTAACACTAGCTTCTGAGTCTGATTCGCTTTCTGAATCTGAATAAACTAACTCACACTCCTCAGGAACATCTGTAACTGTGTCAATCACCACTCCTGAATTTGCTTCCTCAGCCTGAACTTCAACAGTCTCAGTCTCCACATTCATCTCTTCCACCGATACCTCAACATCACTCTCAGTTTCTTCATCTTGATCAACTATCACCGACTCCTCGATATCAACCTGTCGGGCAACACAAGCCACATTCCCACCAGTAGTTATCTCCTCAACACCAATTTGCATCCCAGACCTGTCAAACCTTTCATCATTCTGGATCACCAAAGCTTGATTTTGATTTGTATTCTGTGGCTGCTCATTTGGTGTAGTGATTGGTATAACTGTTCTGTTTGTGTTATTTGGTGGTTGAGTTTGGTTCTGGTTGGTTGTGTTTGGTTGTCTGTTTTGGTTGTTGTTAGAGGTGTTCTGTCGGTTTTGGTAATTGTTTTGGTTTTGATAGTTGTTGTTTTGGAAAGAAACTTGGTTTTGGTTCTGCTGTTGACGGTTTTGGTAGTTTGAGTTGAATGGGTTTCTATTACCTTCTTTAGGTAGCTGAGTACATTCTCTTTTGAAGTGTCCTTTACCTCCACAGTTAAAGCATGTAACTTTCTCCTTGTTAAAACCAAAAGTTGTGTTCGGAGAAGTACCCAAATCAGTCCTCCCGGTCTTTTCAATAAACTCGGTTGCCCTTCTCATAATGCTTGCAAAAGCCCACTGAATGTCTATGAGTTCCATCTCTTCTTTATCGATTTGTGCATAGTCTTCATTGGTCAAGTTGTTATTCCTAATTTGACTTGCAACTAAACCGTTATATGAAGCAACCATTGCTGAGACTAGCTCAATATGTTGCTGAGCAACCTCCACTGTGACACCCGGCAAATTCAGGTTAACAACGTTGTCTAGATTAAAGTCTACCTTAGCGAGTCACGCGTATATTATACTTAACTGGGTTAGTTGAGTCGTGTTATGGTTCGGAAACTGTTATTTTAGTCTAGAGGATCATTAGATGTCAGTCTAGAGGATCATTAGATGTCAGTCCTTAACCAAGTGTACAAGGGGTGACGATTCGTAGAATCGTCAAAGCATTGGGAACATACAAGTCTCGAGTCCCGAGAATTGGTGAACGAGTGTGAATGTGTTTGTTTGCAAGTATTATGTGTTTACAATCATTATGTGACTTATCGGTATGTGAAAATGTGTTAACATATGTTAAAACGGGGTTTAACGCGCAAAATACATGGAACCAACCCCTATAGGCGATTAGGGAGGGCTAATCGCCTATAGGGAGGCGATTAGCATAGGATGGTAGGTGACTGGGCACTTGCTTTAGGCGATTGTGGGCTAATCGCCTATAGGGAAGGCGATTAGCAGCCCTAATCGCCTGCAAAAGCTGCATAATCGCCTGCAACGTACCTGGCGATTAAAAACGACTATAAATACAACACTTGACCTCCTAAACTTCATTATAACAACCCTAGCCGTCCCACAACTCGTCCCAACACCCACACAACCTCTGGAACACGATTTTGGATCAAACTACACGTTTTCAAGCCTACTACATCAATCTATCATAAAACTAAGGTGTGGTTTTCATTCATGCAACCTTTAATAATGTTTTTATTGAATCCCTAATGGTCCAGACCTGTTTATAACCATATGTGGCTTCTGAAATTCGTTAATAATCGTTGTTAATTGGATTCTAGCTATTATGCATGTTGTATGTGTAATTATAATTAAAAGGTAGGGTTTTTGTGATTCAAGAAGGATTGTTAACATAATATTAAGGTAGTTACAGATTGAGGATGATAGCATGTTGATGAAATCTGAGTATTTGTTCATTAGGGTTACGGTTATGCATGTTAATGTGATGTTTCATGCTACGTGTATTGTTCTTGGGAAACATGGTTGCATTCAGGGCTGGTAGAACGAGGTTAAACGAAGGATTTTGATTGAAATATGTTTAATATGGTTATTTGATTGATATTTGATGTTTCCACACGTTCTGGGTTTGATTTGGAGTGTTAAACGCGCGAAAAACCGGAACAGCTGTGCTGAAGGCGATTATGAACCCTAATCGCCTATGCTATAGGCGATTAGGAGGCTAATCGCCTGCTAAGGCACCCTAATCGCCTATAGCATAGGTGATTGGGGGCTAATTGCCTTCGTTGCATGCAATTGTGATCCTAATTGCTAGTTAAGTCCTGAAATGCATGTCTTATAACCCTAATCGCCTATAAACTCCTGATTTGCATACCACATGACCCTAATTGCCTATAGTATAGGCGATTAGCCCTCACAATTGCCTGTTGACCTACGTAATTGCTAGTTGACTTTTCCTAATCGCCTGTACTGCTGCTGTAAGTGTATCTTAGCATTTCGGGACCCGATTTGACACCTAGGAACATGCTAGGAACCCCGTATCATACCTAATAACTTAGTAACATGTGCTCGAACTTATTTATGTGATACTTGAACTATGTGCTAGAACTTGTAGGACTTTAACGTATGTTAAGTGTGATTGCATGATTGTATGTTTGAGAGTACAAGTATAACACGGGGAGTCTCGGGTCACCAATGGGATGTCGAGTCTTGTACATTGGGTTAGTTTAACAGTCACAGTGTTTTCAAACGAACTTGGTTATGGTCTGGACATCTAGGGACTAACTAACCTACGGGTTATTAGTCTAAGTACTTGTAACTGTCATATGTTAGGTCGCCGCTTTACGGGGCTAGCATAGCTTGCTGATTTTATTCATATTACGAAGTAACGCAACCTAAGGTGAGTTCACGGCCCCACTTATAACTGGTTTCACTTTTTGGGGGAGAAAACATGTGTTAAACTTATGTTTTGGTAACAACTGTCATACTATGGGTTTCTATGGTTTACTATACGATCTTTGGAAGTCCCGGGGGGAAACCATGAATGTGCGGGTTAGCACAACGGGGAAATGTGAATAGATCTATTGGGAGTGACCAACCCCGCTCGTCGGCTTGGAGGGCCGGGCGAGTGCATATTGTCTCAAACAGGAACAGGTTTACTATTCGGGCACAACATCTGGTTTGCGAGTTAGTAATGGTTTTCCAATCATAGTAGTAACAAAACATACGCCTAGCTAGCGTACTTTGGTTTACAATTTGATATAGTATGGACAGGTTGAACTTGGTACTTTATTTTACAAACTTGTGAACTCACCAGCATTTTTGTGCTGACGTAACTCTTACATGTTTTCTCAGGTCGCTAAGGTAGCACTACGGAACTAGGGCGCACGCGTCTGCACGGTGTCTAGTTAGGGTTGCATGGTTTTCAAACATTGAGTATTTTGGATTACCTTTGGTTATGTTTTGAGAATAAGCTTCCGCTGTATTTGGGGATTTTAAACTATGTTTTGAAATTGCATATGTTCATTTAGACTTGTTTATTGTGATCGTTGACTTGGATCCTGGTTTGTCATGCGCCTCGCGGTAAAACTCCGCAAGTGGATTTTGAGGGTGTGACAGATTGGTATCAGAGCCAGGTTATAGTGAACTAGGACTGCATGTAGAGTCTAGTCTATAGCCGAGTCGCACACACTAGACGATCACATAGTACTAAACGTTATGGTGGGTTACGTATGGGCTTGTCGGGGTGTCTTTAAATCATCTGACCCTTCTGTGTTACATCATCCGTTCTCTCTTATGTCGGG
The DNA here is from genome assembly GCA_032199755.1 of Ambrosia artemisiifolia. Classification (NCBI taxonomy): domain Eukaryota; kingdom Viridiplantae; phylum Streptophyta; class Magnoliopsida; order Asterales; family Asteraceae; genus Ambrosia; species Ambrosia artemisiifolia. Next base: position 28,686,864 of record CM063512.1, on the reverse strand, counting down.
TTACTTGCTTCCTAGGTAGTGTGGTGTATTGGGGTAAATCGTGTACTCTTGAGATTTGTCAAAGGCTCGGACATCTCCCTTTCATACTCCAATAGAAACACTTGCCATAAACTACTGTAGCATTACGGTGTATAGCTAAGAGTCTATGTCCGGTGATTTGAACTTTGAACTAGGAAAACACTTGGAGGACCATGTAGAGCGGTTTATCATTTCGGGTGCACACGAAATCATAAACCGAAATGCATGAAAGCCCTAGTGAGCTCTGAGTTTGAATGGATAGTCCTGGGTTGGATCTAGCTTTGATCTTGTGAACGCTAGTGGTTATCATTAGCTGTGAAACTAAATTTTCTCGTCCTTTTTGTCAGAATCGTGTCTGGAGTACGAGGAGGACGTGGAGGTGGCCGCGCTGGTGGGCGTGGTGGTGGTGGTGGTCGTGGAGGTGTAAACCTAACACAAGAAGATCTGAACAACTTGCTGCAAGCTGCCTTTCAGTTAGGGCACAATGGTGGTGGTAAGTTGACTTATCAACTTTTGCCTCATTGGTGAACTTTGTTTACATCTTCCGTGGTTTCTTACGTGTTTCATTTCAGGTGGTCATGTTAACCCACCCCCACCTATGTGTACCTACAAGATGTTTCGGGACTGTAAGCCCCAGGAATTCTCTGGCACTGAGGGTGCGGTGAGCTTGCTCAGGTGGCTGGAAAAGGTGGAGTCAGTATTTCTGATGTGTAATTGTCTCCCAGAGGATCGAGTCAAGTATTCTGCTGCATTATTCCAGGATGTTGCTTTGACCTGGAGGAACAATATCACCCAGAATATGGGTATAGGGGAGGCTTATGCTATGCCTTGGGAAAATTTTGTTCAACTACTGAAGCGAGAGTACTGTCCAAGAGAAGAAATTCAGAAGCTAGAGCATGAGGTGTGGAACCTCAAGATGACCGGGTCAGAGATTGAAAAGTATACGGTAAGGCGTAATGAGTTGGCAGTGCTGTGTCCCGATCTGCATGTGCCAGAATACAGGAGGATTGAACACTATATCTCGGGGCTAGTACCAGAGATCGTAGGGTTGGTAGCTGCGGGGAATCTTCCTACATACTCAGAGCTGGTCCGATCGGCTCACAGGATGACAAATTTGAAGGTGAATGAGGGTATCTTGCCTGCTAAGGGTTCGACTGTCAAGGCCCCGGAGAATAACAAGCGTAAATGGGATAATGAGGGGAAGGGATCTGTGCCAGCACCAACACAACAGGGTAAGAGGTTTGATAGCGGGGGTCCTTCTTCTTCTGGTACCAAACCGGGTGGTTATGCGGGGAAATTACCTAAGTGCAACAAATGTGGGCGTCATCATCAGGGGGATTGCGACCGTAACCGTTGCCATCGTTGCCAGCGACTTGGGCATTTTGCTAAAGACTGTCGGGCGACACTTCCATCGACCCAGGCCCCAACTACCACCCCGGCTCCTACTGCACAAGGAACTACGGGGAAACAGGGTTGTTACAACTGTGGGGAGGCTGGGCATTAAAGAAGGAGTGCCCGAAACTGAAGCAGGGCGGGGATGTGAGGGATAGAAACGGTAACGGGAACAATGGGGGCAGTGGCAGAAATGCACGTGCCTTCGTCATTGGAGCCGCAGAGGCTAGACAGGATCCTGACACAGTTACCGGTACGTTCCTTCTCAATAATCGCTCTGTTAGTGTTTTATTTGATTCCGGTGCCGATAAAAGTTTTATATCTCTGGAAGTTAGTCGACTGCTAGATGTAGTACCCGTACCATTAGAGGCTAAGTATGTAATTGAGTTGGCTGACGGTAAAAAGATTGAAGCTACTTGTATCCTTCGGGAGTGTCAACTAGAGTTGTCGGGTTTGTCTTTTCCCATCGACCTTATGCCGGTACCCTTGGGTAGTTTTGACATTGTTGTAGGCATGGATTGGTTGTCCTTGTATCGCGCTGAGATCATTTGTTACGACAAGATTATTCGGATTCCTCTCCCTGATGGAGAATTCCTTTCTATGTACGGTATCAAGGGCGGTGCTCCGCTAAATCTCATCTCCAGCATGAAAGCCCTTAAGTATCTTCGGAAGGGTTATTCGGCCGTTTTGGCACTTTTATCTGTTTCCTCTACCGACGAGAAGAAGATCGACGATATTCTTGTTGTACGCGAGTTTCCTTATGTTTTTCCCGATGATTTATCTGGTCTTCCTCCCCATCGACAGGTTGAGTTCAGTATTGATCTTGTACCGGGGGCTGCTCCTATTGCTCGGGCCCCCTACCGTCTTGCACCTCCCGAGATGCAGGAATTGTCCAGTCAGTTACAGGAACTCTTGGACAAGGGTTTCATCAGACCAAGTTCTTCCCCTTGGGGAGCCCCGATTTTGTTCGTCAAGAAGAAGGATGGAAGTTTTCGATTGTGTGTGGATTACAAAGAATTGAACAAAGTGACCATCAAGAACCGTTATCCTCTTCCACGTATTGATGATCTATTCGACCAACTCCAGGGTTCTAGCTACTACTCTAAGATTGATTTGAGGTCCGGTTATCACCAGTTACGCGTAAGGGAAGCTGACGTTGCAAAGACTGCCTTTCGTACACGTTATGGCCATTTTGAGTTCTTGGTCATGCCCTTCGGTCTCACAAACGCACCGGCGGTTTTCATGGATTTGATGAACCGCGTTTGCAAACCGTATCTTGACAAGTTCGTCATCGTGTTTATTGATGACATCCTGATTTACTCAAAGAACAAGACCGAACACGAGGAACACCTACGTTTGGTTTTGGAACTTTTGCGACGGGAACAACTTTATGCTAAGTTCTCAAAGTGTGACTTTTGGTTACGCGAAGTTCAATTCCTAGGACATGTGGTTAATGAACTAGGAATTCATGTCGATCCAGCTAAGATCGAAGCGATCAAGGACTGGGAAGCACCAAAGACGCCAACTGAGGTGCGGCAATTTCTATGCCTTGCGGGCTATTATCGTCGTTTCATTAAGGGGTTCTCGAAGATCGCTCAACCCCTCACCACTCTTACTCAGAAGGATAGAAAATTCGACTAGGGTGAACCACAAGAGTCAGCGTTCCAAGAACTGAAGTCTAAACTTTGTTCTGCTCCTATTCTGTCCTTGCCTGAAGGCACTGACGATTTCGTTGTTTACTGTGATGCTTCTATTCGTGGTCTCGGTTGCGTGTTGATGCAACGCGAGAAAGTGATTGCGTATGCTTCTCGTCAACTCAAGGTGCACGAGAGGAACTACACCACCCATGACTTACAGTTGGGTGCAGTGGTATTCGCGTTGAAAATTTGGAGACATTACTTGTACGGTACCAAATGCACCATCTACACCGATCACAAGAGTCTCCAACATATTTTCGACCAACAACATTTGAACATACGACAACGTCGTTGGGTTGAACTCCTGAACGACTATGATTGCGCCATTAAGTACCATCCTGGCAAGGCGAATGTGGTAGCAGACGCCTTGAGCAGGAAGGAATCATCAAACCCTCGCCGCGTTCGGGCGTTGCAGCTCACCATTCATTCCTCTCTACCTGACCAACTCCGTTCTGCCCAGTTAGAGGCTTTGAAGGAGAAAAACCTTAAAGTTGAGACTATGCACGGTGCCGACAAGCACCTCGAGCGAAGGCCTGATGGCCTGCACTACTTGGCAGAACGCATATGGGTTCCTTTATTCGGGGGACTTCGGGAGCTTGTCTTAGATGAGGCTCACAAGTCCCGGTATTCTATTCATCCTGGTTCGGATAAGATGTACCAAGATCTAAAGGTGCTCTACTGGTGGCCAAACATGAGTTCGGATATAGCCTCATACGTGAGCAAATGCTTGACCTGTGCTAAGGTCAAGGTGGAATACCAGAAACCGTCGGGTCTCTTGCAACAACCTGAAATTCCAGAGTGGAAATGGGAACGGATTACAATGGATTTTGTCACACAACTACCTAAGTCACCGAGCGGGAATGATAAGATATGGGTGATTGTTGATCGGTTGACGAAATCAGCCCATTTTCTCGCTATTAAGAAGACCGACACCATGGATCGTTTGGCTCGTCTTTATCTGAAGGAAGTTGTTTCTAAGCACGGGGTGCCGGTTTCTATTATTTCGGATCGTGACTCCCACTTTACTTCTCACTTCTGGAAGTCTTTGCACAAGGCTTTGGGTACCCAGCTAGACATGAGTACGACTTATCACCCACAGACTGACGGTCAGAGTGAACGCACGATTCAAACCTTAGAGGACATGCTTCGGGCATGTGTGATCGATTTTGGCAAAAGTTGGGAAGCTCATCTACCGTTAGTAGAATTCTCTTACAACAACAGTTACCACACGAGCATCAAGGCAGCTCCGTTCGAAGCACTGTACGGGCGGAAATGTCGGTCCCCTCTTTGTTGGGCTGAGGTGGGTGAGAGTCAACTCACTGGGCCTGAGCTAGTGTACGAAACTTCGGAAAAGATCGTACAAATTCGTAACCGGTTGGCAGCGGCACGGGATCGGCAAAAGAGTTATGCCGATCAGCGTCGCAAGCCATTGGAATTCCAAGTTGATGACAAAGTACTTCTGAAAGTTTCACCGTGGAAGGGCGTCATACACTTTGGGAAGCGTGGCAAACTTAACCCTCGGTATGTCGGACCATTTACGATCCTAGAACGGATTGGACCGGTGGCATATCGTCTTGATTTACCGACGGAGCTCGGCAACGTACATAACGTCTTCCATGTGTCCAACTTAAAGAAGTGTCTGGCTGACGAGTCTCTTATTGTTCCACTGGAAGAGATCAAGGTTAATGATCGTCTTCGGATTGTGGAGGAACCTGTTGAGATTCTTGATTACAAGATTCGTAGCCTACGTCATAGCAAAATTCGCATTGTTAAGGTTCGCTGGAACTCGAACCGGGGACCAGAGTACACTTGGGAACGGGAGGATCAGATGAAGTCTAAGTATCCTCATCTCTTTCCTAAGGAAGCGTTCGAATCGAGATATGTTACCACGGCAGCTGAATGAATCTCGGGGCGAGATTCCTTTTTAACGTGGGGATGATGTGACAACTCGGGTAAATCTCTCTCTTGGTTTCTATCTTTTGTCTGGTTCTTTTGTTATTCCTTTTGGTACTTGTGCAATTTTCGGGACGAAAATTCTTTTAACGTGGGGATGATGTGACACCCGGCAAATTCAGGTTAACAACGTTGTCTAGATTAAAGTCTACCTTAGCGAGTCACGCGTATATTATACTTAACTGGGTTAGTTGAGTCGTGTTATGGTTCGGAAACTGTTATTTTAGTCTAGAGGATCATTAGATGTCAGTCTAGAGGATCATTAGATGTCAGTCCTTAACCAAGTGTACAAGGGGTGACGATTCGTAGAATCGTCAAAGCATTGGGAACATACAAGTCTCGAGTCCCGGGAATTGGTGAACGAGTGTGAATGTGTTTGTTTGCAAGTATTATGTGTTTACAATCATTATGTGACTTGTCGGTATGTGAAAATGTGTTAACATATGTTAAAACGGGGTTTAACGCGCAAAATACATGGAACCAACCCCTATAGGCGATTAGGGAGGGCTAATCGCCTATAGGGAGGCGATTAGCATAGGATGGTAGGCGACTGGGCACTTGCTTTAGGCGATTGTGGGCTAATCGCCTATAGGGAAGGCGATTAGCAGCCCTAATCGCCTGCAAAAGCTGCATAATCGCCTGCAACGTACCTGGCGACTAAAAACGACTATAAATACAACACTTGACCTCCTAAACTTCATTATAACAACCCTAGCCGTCCCACAACTCGTCCCAACACCCACACAACCTCTGGAACACGATTTTGGATCAAACTACACGTTTTCAAGCCTACTACATCAATCTATCATAAAACTAAGGTGTGGTTTTCATTCATGCAACCTTTAATAATGTTTTTATTGAATCCCTAATGGTCCAGACCTGTTTATAACCGTATGTGGCTTCTGAAATTCGTTAATAATCGTTGTTAATTGGATTCTAGCTATTATGCATGTTGTATGTGTAATTATAATTAAAAGGTAGGGTTTTTGTGATTCAAGAAGGATTGTTAACATAATATTAAGGTAGTTACAGATTGAGGATGATAGCATGTTGATGAAATCTGAGTATTTGTTCATTAGGGTTACGGTTATGCATGTTAATGTGATGTTTCATGCTACGTGTATTGTTCTTGGGAAACATGGTTGCATTCAGGGCTGGTAGAACGAGGTTAAACGAAGGATTTTGATTGAAATATGTTTGATATGGTTATTTGATTGATATTTGATGTTTCCACACGTTCTGGGTTTGATTTGGAGTGTTAAACGCGCGAAAAACCGGAACAGCTGTGCTGAAGGCGATTATGAACCCTAATCGCCTATGCTATAGGCGATTAGGAGGCTAATCGCCTGCTAAGGCACCCTAATCGCCTATAGCATAGGTGATTGGGGGCTAATTGCCTTCGTTGCATGCAATTGTGATCCTAATTGCTAGTTAAGTCCTGAAATGCATGTCTTATGACCCTAATCGCCTATAAACTCCTGATTTGCATACCACATGACCCTAATTGCCTATAGTATAGGCGATTAGCCCTCACAATTGCCTGTTGACCTACGTAATTGCTAATTGACTTTTCCTAATCGCCTGTACTGCTGCTGTAAGTGTATCTTAGCATTTCGGGACCCGATTTGACACTAGGAACATGCTAGGAACCCCGTATCATACCTAATAACTTAGTAACATGTGCTCGAACTTATTTATGTGATACTTGAACTATGTGCTAGAACTTGTTGGACTTTAACGTATGTTAAGTGTGATTGCATGATTGTATGTTTGAGAGTACAAGTATCACACGGGGAGTCTCGGGTCACCAATGGGATGTCGAGTCTTGTACATTGGGTTAGTTTAACAGTCACAGTGTTTTCAAACGAACTTGGTTATGGTCTGAACATCTAGGGACTAACTAACCTACGGGTTATTAGTCTAAGTACTTGTAACTGTCATATGTTAGGTTGCCGCTTTACGGGGCTAGCATAGCTTGCTGATTTTATTCATATTACGAAGTAACGCAACCTAAGGTGAGTTCACGGCCCCACTTTTACTGGTTTCACTTTTTGGGGGAGAAAACATGTGTTAAACTTATGTTTTGGTAACAACTGTCATACTATGGGTTTCTATGGTTTACTATACGATCTTTGGAAGTCCCGAGGGGAAACCATGAATGTGCGGGTTAGCACAACGGGGAAATGTGAATAGATCTATTGGGAGTGACCAACCCCGCTCGTCGGCTTGGAGGGCCGGGCGAGTGCATATTGTCTCAAACAGGAACAGGTTTACTATTCGGGCACAACATCTGGTTTGCGAGTTAGTAATGGTTTTCCAATCGTAGTAGTAACAAAACATACGCCTAGCTAGCGTACTTTGGTTTACAATTTGATATAGTATGGACAGGTTGAACTTGGTACTTTATTTTACAAACCTGTGAACTCACCAGCATTTTTGTGCTGACGTAACTCTTACATGTTTTCTCAGGTCGCTAAGGTAGCACTACGGAACAAGGGCGCACGCGTCTGCATGGCGTCTAGTTAGGGTTGCATGGTTTTCAAACATTGAGTATTTTGGATTACCTTTGGTTATGTTTTGAGAATAAGCTTCCGCTGTATTTGGGGATTTTAAACTATGTTTTGAAATTGCATATGTTCATTTAGACTTGTTTATTGTGATCGTTGACTTGGATCCTGGTTTGTCATGCGCCTCGCGGTAAAACTCCGCAAGTGGATTTTTAGGGTGTGACATCACATTACCCATATTGGATGTCTCCAATACCACCGGTTGCTGATTGGTTTGATTCACTTGATTCATGTAGTGTTGTTGTTGAGGTTGTTGTTGTGGTTGGTTAGCAGAATAGAAAGCAGCTTCTGCATTGGAGAAAATGGTGAAATGAAAGAATTTGTGTATTGTTGTGGTGGTGGTGTATATGATGTTTGTGAATAGGATGAAGTTTGTGCTAGGTAGTTGATTGGTTGTTTCGGTGGTTCCATAACACTTGAAATACATGCTGTATGTGGTGCCACTGTTCCACCAACACTCGAGTTTCCCACAGTAGCTGAAGTACCACCATGATATAACTCTGGGTTCTGAGGAATCTGAGATCTCTTAGCTTTCCTCTTCTCCTTGAGTTCTTTATTCTCCAGCTTCTGAATGAACTCGTTGATAGTCCAATACTTGTAAGCATCCTTCTCTTTGAGTACCTCTACATGTTGATCCCAGTACGGTGGTAATGCATCGGCAAACTTGTCCACCAGATCTGTCATAGGAATCTGTATTTCATAACTAGACAATTCAGTTAGTAAATGACAATATCTAGGAGTCAACTCTTTTTATGTCTCGTTCCCGACATAACTAAAGGTCTCAAATTCTTTTCTCAACTCCTCCATCCTCAACCTTCTCGTCTTTTCGTTACCATCATGACGATTCTTTAGCACATCCCATAACTGCTTTGAAGTAGTGCACGACCCAAACTGATGTAGCAAATCGTTTGTGATCGCCTGAGTTAACTGAGAATATGCCTTCTTTTCCACAGCAAATTTCTTCTTCTCATCGTCAGTCAAACTCTCCAAAGGAACAGGTTCACCGGTGTTTTCCAAAACTGGTGCAACATATCCTTTAGCTATCATCTGCCAAGCCTCTGTACCTTCCAACCCCATGCCTTCAAGATGAATCTTGAATTTCTTCTGCCACTGATTATACTCCTGCATCTCTATTAGCTTGGGTGGCCGATTCCCGCTACCTGAAGATAAGTTATTTATTAGTGTAGAAATAGCATTAGTAGTTTGTGTATTTACCACCGCCGCTGCTACTCCCCAATAATCTGTTGCAGGTTGTTGTGGCGAAGATGCAACGCTCTGAGGCATCGAACTAGTCATCGCTAAATAGTTAATCGGTTGCGAAGACTGAGTGCTCGATTTCTGAGCTGCCACTGTCCATGGGTCCATAGTCACTTGCTGCTGTTGTTGTGTCGTTCCCGGTCTCGGTGTAGTTGGAAAATTCCACATGATGTTCACCAACTTAGAAATTTACCAAACTTAGAAAATTTCCCAATAACACTTCTACTTTCGCCCTGTATGAATCTACTTTCGCCCACAATTAAGCACCCGAATGTAGAATCTTAACCAGAATGTAGAAAATCAGCACATAATTTCCACCTTCGACCAAACTTTTCCACTTTCGTCCACTCTCTATCCACCTTCGCACCCCCGTAAAACCGAATGTGGACTCTTAGACCCGAATGTGGAAATATCAACACAACACACCTAGGTTCGACCTGAAATAAGCTACTTTCGCCCAGAAAAAGCTCAGGTTCACCCTAAAAGGTCCAGGTTCGCCCACTTCTCTCTAGATTCGACCCATTCATCTTTGAAAAACAGTTACACTTTGAAAAACGGTTATTTTGATCTGAGATTTTCAAAAGTTTATGGATTTTGATGATCTTTATCAGGTTATGATTCGGAATTGATTTGGAACAACTTTAATTCTTGGAAAACTTGATTTTAACCACGAATTCAAATCAAAAACCTTCAAATTGTATCAAAAACCATTTTCATTCAAAAACAGAGAAAATTTGATCAAAATTAGGTCCAAATCAGATCTGATATTATCAATTTTGTTGTTGTATGATCTGTATGGCTCTGATACCACTTTGTAGATGAAGAATTTTAGTTAAAACAGGATTATATGATCATACAAGTCACAATTCCAGGTGCGGAAACCCTAGAACTGAACAAAATGATAATACGCAAATCACAACACGTAAAATACCTTTTCAATCACCATTTTATAGATTACTTGTTCAAAATATTCAATACAATGACCTTACAAGATAATCTAACACACTTTCACACGACTTTAATCTAGAGAGAGACCTGACCTCGACACACACACATTCAATAACTATTCTAACTTACAAAATGAGCAAATCCTTTATATAGACACTGCACATTCGCCCGTTTACTTAGTACGAATGTGGACTTTGTCCACATTCGCCCCTTATAAAGGTACGAACATGACTTATACATATCAGTATCCTACATTCGCCCAGATCAAATCTTCCTTCGCCCTTCAACAAACACATTCGCCCATCCAGAAACACATTCGCCCCTTCTGATACAAACTAACATATGTTAAAGTACAATCCAAATCATTAGTCGCAAAACGTGCATCTACAATATTGAACATATTTCAGGATTTTTCATCAAATCAAACACCCAGAGAAACAAACAAGGGATTGGAGATATAACCAAATGAGGGTTGTCATAGGTGTTGTAAGATATTGCATGGTTTTATGGACGGATCGGACCGTCGGGTTGCAAGAATCGGCAACAAGACTTTTGATGTTGAACGGACACGGTGGCTAGAGCAGCGGTGAAAACAATATGATGCAACGAATGAAAATCTCAAAACCAACGAGTGGGATGAACTTGAAATTTTTGAAAACCAAAATGAAATCTAAGTATAAAATTTATTTGTTTTGAGGAGACACAAAAGTCAAATTTGAAAGAGCTAGGTTTCAATACGTGCATATCTCTTTAGTATTCAATGTTTATTTTATTGTTTGGTTTATATTTTCAAGTTTTTGTAAAGTGAAACACTTAGAGCATTCTCATCTTTTCCACCAAATTTTCCCCATCAAATTATACTAAAAATTACTATTTCACCCTAAAATTTTCTCTCTCCTTTTTAAAATAATAATATGTTTTCATACTTTTATCATTATATTTTCTCTTTCCTCACTCATAACCACTTCCAAAAATATTAAAATATTTTTAGGGGTGAACAGTAGCTTTTCAAATATATGGGTGAACAGTGCTTCCACCAAATATTTTATCTCTCCTTCACTCACAACCACTTACACCCACCCCATATAATTTGATGGATACACTCACATACATTTGATTCCCCAAATGAGAATGCTCTTAGGCCCCGTTTGTTTGTATATGGCTGAGGTCAATTAGACGTCCAAGTCTGATTCGGTCAGACGAGGAGACGAGGGGTTGTTTGGTTGGGTTTACATCTGAACAAAAATAGTTTGAGCGAGCCTCTTAATGGGTCAGTCTTGGAGGCCAATCTGACTGGAGTCAGAGGCTACTGTGTTGAACCGACGGAACTGCAGGCCCTCTAGTGACGATCGAACGCACGCAAAAAAAACGAGCAGCAGGATGGTCCATTAAGATGTCCAACCAACATCACTTAATGATTTAGCATTTAACCATTCAGAACCTCTTAACCATTTAGAACTCTTACTAGGTCAGCAGTCAGCACTTACCTATTTAGAAGTTGCCCACCGACCCCTTATATCTATGCTCTTATTTTAAAAACATTGAGAAGTTGTGTGTGTCTAGGACTATTTGATCTCGAATCACTTCTTCCAATCCTGGATAGGGATCACTTGTACGAATGACATAATGCTAATCCATATTCCACATAGTCAAGAAAGTATTGGTTTTTATTAAATATTAAGAAAAGGCAATTGGACTTGGCATTTATATTAGCTTAAGACGTAAATTTATTATAAAAAATATCACATAACCAAAGGAACAAAATTGATTCATGAGTACTAGAATAGTTTACTTTATTTTTGTTTTCTAGACTACGCCGTTGATTTTTTGTTTTTTTTTTAAGCTTAAATAAAAATATTGGTTAAAACTTAATTCCATAAAATGATAATATGTTTATCTTCAAACCCTTTCTTTCTTTTAAAATAAATGCTTTAATGTGGTGTTGTAGGCTAGTGTAAAGCAAAATAAAACGAATGTTTTACATAAAGTTAAGAATTTTCACATATCATATATAATGATACAAAGAACACTCATAATTAATATCCCGCTGCAACGCGCGGGTTAGCGTCAACTCGTTTATATTTAAAATCCTTGATGATAACACATGGCAACAAACAGTTTATAGAAAGGAAACTCAGTTGAAGATTGAGTACCAACGGCTCCTAATACTATTCAAGAATTACAGTTTAGTCCCTATTTTACAGTCTTTTTCAATTCTTCAACTGTTGAAAGTTCTCTAACAGTTTAAAGTCTGTTCACAAAACAGCTGTTATTTAAAATATTTGTTTAACAGATTTTCCTTAAAAGCTATATATTTTCAATTTATGTAATTTCCAATAAATTTAATATCTTCTAAAAACTGACAACGATTTGATAACCATCCACGTCGCCTTAACTTCCCATACCACTCCTCCACTGCCTTACAACCCTCCTATAAAACCAAGAATACCATAACACATCTAGCGCACATATCTTCTCTTTTTTTCTAATTGTCTTTCCCAACTGAATTCTCAATCCCAAAAATCAACATAAAAAAATGGTTGACAACAGAACACTATCCGTCTGGTGGTGTGAGAAGAAGAAATTCTTCTTGATGATGACAGACAATAGGAAGCGCATTTACCATTCTCCCGAAGGTGTCCTTCCAAACTGTTCAAAAGAAATTCTTAAAAAGATGTTGAAACTTGGTACCCATACAAGTTGGGAAACTGACGAATCCCGAAGGTCGATAAAAACTTAAGAAAACGTTTAAAACTGTGAACTTCGCGATGTCATTTCCTGGGAGTTTCTGACGGAGCAGTTTAAGTGAGGGTTGCATTTGATGATGGCCACACAGGCTACTACAATCCTCAATACATTTGTTTATCAGATGATGTAGATTTTTTAAGAAAGTTATCTAAAAAACCACTGATGAACCCAACTGAAGCAGACTTTGGGATCAAACTGGAGAAGATAGTGAAGGCTCATGTAGATTTGTGGAGAAGATAGTGAAGGCTCATCTGAAGATGATGATGACACAGATGTTGCAGACATGACCATTCAGTCAGAAGATGAAACTGACTTTAGGGTTTGATCTTATCGTGGTGCATGGTTACAGGATTGGCAGTTTATCTTTTTATTGGTTTCTGTGTTTTTTTTTAAGTATTAGTTTAACAATGGTTGTACTGTAATTACTTTAATTCACACTTTTGGTTCAGCAATGAAACTATGATGCATGTTTTTTGCTTTAAGACCCAAGTTTAAAAAAGTGTTCATTTGTTTGTGATCATTTGTTTCTTCGTCTCTATTTTTCTAAAATACAAGTTTGAAATGTGAAACATAACACATCTGCTAAATTCACAAACTATTTTCAATAAGATCTATTGTTGTAAAATATGCTATTGTAAAAACTCTGTAACTACAAAATCTGTTCTATAATACCCTGATGTGAATGAAACAGCTAATGGTTATCCACTGATGAAGCAAGCAATAGATGATGAAAGAAACTTCTCATGATAGCAGTGGTTTGCATGCAACAGAAGTTTTCATCAGAAGTTTCTTTCGGAGCAGACCCATTGAACAGAGCATGCCCATTATTAAAGAACCATCAAGAAATCTTAAAATTGTATCAAGTTCATAAAGTAGGACGTAATAAAACTGCCCATTAGTTACACCATTTATAGTTAACAACAAATAAAGAAGCCAATCATCTGTTGCAAGAAAAATCTGTTTAGCAAGATCTGTTCCTTTCAATATACCAGTTGATAGATACTGATGAGATGTTTTAATACTGAAGGATGTTATAAACACGGAGAAATAAATCAACAGACGCGTGGAAAACTCTGTTGGGATAACAAATATTAGAAAGAAACACACAATTTTAATCTTCAACTGAGATTTCATTACTCTATTTAAAAAACTACATACAAAATAGAAGCAAACATAAAAGAAAACTTCTAACAAACAAACCCTAGAGAATGATCTTCTTTGACATTGTCGTCAGAATAAAACACAAACACAAACAAAAGAAGTACGACCACAATAGTTCGTATCTAAACATCATCAACTTTGAAAACCTTAAAGTTTCTGAACAGGTTGATGTTATTGTTTTATGGATTGATGTTTTTCTTTGATTGTAAGAATCTTTGAAAAACAACAATTCCAACTCCATTACCAACGGAATGTTGGTAATCCATTTTTCTTTGAGTGTAAGAATCTTTGAGGAAACTATCGGCAAACTTGATTTTGAAATGTAAGTTGCATTTCAAGTAAAAGATAAAGTTGGAACGTACTTTTCGGACCTTTTATATAGAGAAAGACAATTAGAACATAAAAATAATAAAATAATATTCTTAATAAACTTAATTCAAAATCGTAATCATTAAGTTTGGAATTCGAGCTCTGTTGAGATAAAATAACAATTTCTTTGACCCATTATACAGTATTGAAAGGTATCCTCATTTTGTTGCATATACTCTGTTTTATAAACATCTGTTGACTTGTCTACACATGTTCTCACACAAAGTCTAAATTTTTAAAGTATCCTCATTTTGATCTATATCCTGTTTACCACATCTGTTGAGTTGTTATAAAACGGAATTTCAAGGTTGTAATAATTACTTGCTAGTGGCGATAGCTAAAGGTCTATGAGACCCACTGTAGAAATGAAGAATCTAGATTATTTTAATTACTAAATCGACGCTTATTTATTGTGTATACACTACAACAAAAATGGGTTTTTGGTATGCACAAAAACATCCTAAAATGTTATTTTATAGGACATTTTATTTAATAGGACCCACAGTAAAATCGTTTTATGTAAAGGGGTCGTAATAAGTCCCGAAACTTAAAAAGCGTCATAATATCTGAAATAAGATTATGAAACCAATTTTATGATCGCATAATATGTCCCAGACAACATCTAATAGAAACATATTAGGACACTTTTACAATGTCCTAACATGTGTTTACCTACTTTTAATCTTTTAATACACATACACGCGTCCTTAAAAATTAATTTATAGGACCCTTATGATGTAACATTATGGGTACTTTAGTACCAAGAAAAGGGTCCTCATATCCCAAATAAGATTATGAAACCAATTTTGTAGTCACATAGTCTATGAACGACCCATATAGCGTCCTAAGAAAAGCATATTTAGGCACTTTTACAATGTTCTAACAAGTTTAATAGGACAAAACTTCAAAGTCCTAACAAGTCATATGATACAACGTTTTTTTAAACATCCACACACACAATTTTACGATATGGTGTATATAACATCAACTAATGAAAGTAAAACTTAATTATATTTTAGATAAGCATATTCATAAGAAAACACTAAACATAAATAAGTTATAGCATTATCCAACATTAGTCTTGTAACATTTAACAAACCAGCATAGAATCTTGAGTCATCATGCATCTCTAATCCTCATGGACTACCTACAAATAAACCATCCATGTATAAGCATTAAGTTACAAATTATTAAAATTATTCGTATCACAAGTTTAACAAAGACATACGGAGATGACAGGACAAGGCCATGCAATGGATGCAACAATACAATCTTGAATTTTGGAAAGTAAACCATATGGTCTCACCATTTGTATGTCTTTTGGAGCTTTAGCCTTGCATACTTTTGGGTCTCTTGAATCCTCAACATTCTACTCTTTTAATAATCATTCGTATGTTTTCTAGAGCTTTGGCCTTGCATACTTTTATCTTCCATTACCGGTGTACACAACAAAGAAAAATTCTTATCAAATCAAGTTATTAAGACCTTTTGGATAAAGATAACTATAAAATAGCAAGTAAACGACCAAAACGTAACAACACACACTTTGACCTAAACCAATTAAATAAGCAAGATATGCCTATCAAAACAGATAAAAAACAAATAAAGAAAACATAAAAACACTCCTTCCCACTTAAGTGCATTACAGAAATCCACTCCAATCATAAACTTCACACAAGCACCACAATATTAATGAACATAAAAACACTCCTTCCCACTTTTTTTGTATTTTTTACAGCATTGTTATTCAATTATGCACAAAATGAATTCATTATTTGAAGCTTACGATTTACTTATCTTGTTTTCATTAACAACAGTAACCACAACAGCAATAGCAATAGCAATAGTAGTTCCAAGATAAGCCAAACCAGGCTGTAATGATACATGCGGGGACATTAAAATTCCATACCCATTTGGTATCGGACCCGATTATTCTCTCAATCGATGGTACGTCATTGAATGCAACTTGTCGACACCATATTTATCTACACTCAACCAGTTAGAAGTCTTGTTTGTAAATTTGGAAAATCAAACAGTCACTGTTAACATGCCCAAGTACTCTAATTGCAGAAACCCGGTTCCGAGAAAAGCAGTACAATTGATCTTGACTTGAGCCCGTTCATATTTTCAAAAACGCATAATAAGTTTTTTTTTGAAGGGTGTGGTAATGCTGTCATGATGGATCAGGGGACAAGTGGTTACGGGGTGTTCCACGAATTGTCTTAGTGAGATTTGTAGCGATAGAAACAATTGTTTTGGCATCAACTGTTGCCAAACCGTGATTCCTTAGTCTCTCTAGTCGTATAACATTAGTGTCACTTGCTTGGAGAGGCTGGGTGAAGATAGAGGGTGCAGGTCTGCTTTTTTTATCACAGAATCAGGCAGAAGCGTACAATTATATATAATAATCAATTCTACACAAAAAGTAACAAAAGATTAGCATCCGATAATTAAGATTCAATAATATAATCCACAAATCAACACATTAACATATACACCCTACAAACTGAGATCTCTAATCCATGAACAACTCAACATATATAAACCAAAATTATACAATCTACAATTGAGCAATTCAACACACGAGCATATAAAAACTGAATCGGATCAATGTGGACCTAAAAAACCCTAACGGGAGTAGAAACATGATCGGATCTAGAGAATAAAGACATGACTCGCCTTAAAGAAGACGATTTCAGCCACATATCTGTAAACAAATGATAACAGATGATTGTTTTGTTTGTGTGTGTGAGTTTGAGAAGAGAGTAATAACAAGAGATGATATTTGAAATGGAGAATGTGGAGGCGATAAATAAATTATTAAATGTAGGCAGCAGATGTAGGTTCATTTTGAGGGGCAATAAAAACATTAGGAGGGAAGATTTAGGGGAAATAAAAAATAAATAAGAGGGAAGTTTTTATTTCTTTGATGAAAATTATAAGGAAGAAGTAGTAAAGAAAAAAATATATATAAATAATATTGGGTTCAACTGGTCAACATGTTAATGAGTTATCAGGGCCTTCAGGTACGTTTTTTAAAACATTTTTTGGGAAAATCATGATTTTAGCCCGTTGACCAACCCCTTTACAAATATAGCCCAAGTTCAAGGCACCCAAGACGTTTCCGGTTTGGACAAGTTAGGTGACGACACGTATCTCTCCCACCTGCCAGACGTCTCTGGTAAAGCTAGAGACGTCTCCGGTGACGTCTCACCTGCCAGACGTCTCTCATGACGTCTCCGGTGGGTTTCCCGGTAACGTCTCCCTCTGTGTTTTTTCCCGGTGACATCTACGGTGGTTTTCCGATGACGTTTTCGGTGAGATCTGTTTATTTAGAGAGAGGGAGCTACTTAGGAATGTTTACACAAATTGATAAGTGTGTTGCATTTTATGTAAAATAAAGGAACTGGGGAGACTTACTTGTATAGTTTGATAAAATAATAAATTATCGGAGAACTTTCCGATGGCTCTAGAGGCGGTCGCCGGCAAGTGCAGCTTTTAAGTGGAGAAGAAGGCGGTTGGCGGCAAGTGCCGGGGTATGTAACCACTCCTTGGTTTTTTCAGATCCGTTGAGGACTCCAATAACAAAGATTTTTGTATGTGCAGCTTTGAATGAATTTATGGATGATCTCTGTGTGTGTAATTGGTGAGGTTGTTCATTTTGTTCCTCTTGTTGTTTCTTGACTTTAAACGAGGAGAGGGAGGATAGAGAGAGTGAGTGAGGAGAGAGAAAGTTTGGAGAGGAAAGAGTGATAAGGTGTCGGTTTTGTATTGGTCCCTATGGGAAACCTCCCGGGAGACGTTTCACACGTCTTGGGAGTCGTTTACCATCTCTCCAAAAAGACGGGAGTGGGCTACTTTCGTGAAGGGGTCAATAAACGGGCTAAAATCGTGATTTTCCCTATTTATTTTATGGTTTTTGGCAGTTACTGCTCTTCCTCTGGGAACTACTAGGAGCATCAAAAGGGATATGAAGAAGTGTCCATCCCACCTACACAGACTGCACCCATGAATTCTAGAGAGAAGTCAGCTCTTTCGGGAAAAATAATTAGCACCAAAACCTACTTTTACCAAAATCAAAACAAAAATTATAAAATTAAGTCCTTTTTAAGGGGAAAATAAAGAATAACAATTATAACAAATTAGAATCAAAGTGAAGCACGTGTTTGGCGAGTTGATGATAATGTAGAAATTAATACATGATGCACAGAGTAGGTAAATGGCCAAAGTTAGATTGTGACAATTAGTATCCCAATTTAGCTTTCTTGCTGATCCAGCCGTAGGTTAATAGGTCAACTAGGTCAGCAGGTTAATGGGTAAGGTCAACGTGAGCCTAATCATGTCGATATGTTAAAAAGGGTTTGGGCTATTTTATTACATAAGAATAAATTTAGTTTAATGCTTAATTTGAGCTCGTATAAACTCAACCCTAATTGATCTACCAAAAATGTTAGATGGACTTAGGGCACACAAAAAACAAACCATCCCTATAAACAAACACAAAATGAAAAACTAACCAAAGACTCATTTGTATATTTTCTAATTTATATCACAATGACTAAAAGATACTACTGAGCATATAAGGAGTTGTAATATGGACCTGTCACCACAATCACCATCGTTCTATAGTGGCATGCCTATGAAATAAATGTGCTTGGTAGCTTTGGGTTAGAGTCCAATTGAAATTTAATTTGTCAAATCACAAGATTCAAACCTCATGCAAAAAATTAAGGTCAGACACATAGCATTGATAAATATAGGACGCCAAACAATAATAAGAATAAAATCAAATTCAAGCTCAAATTCGAGCATAATACTGGATCTGCCAACAAGCCTCATATGCTAGTCAGAAATGAATATAATATCTGGCAAAGGAGGATGTCACATACCTTATCACAACAAAATACTGGCTGTTAGAAGTCTGTCATGCATGGACCCCATATACCAGTAAATGTAAATCTTGAAACTAAAGTAGAAATACCAAAAGAACCAAAAGACTACACTGATGAAGATTTCCTAAAACTTGAGCTAGATGCTAAGGCATTCTCAATGTAGATGCGTTTTGCGACTAATGATTAGATATGTTAACATGTGTTAAGGGGCGAAGGAAGATAATATGGGCGAAGGTGAATTACAAGTGGGCGAAGGTAGAAGAGAGTTGGACGAATCTGGAATAAGCTAACACAGAAGACACATTCGACCACTCAATGTGGGCGAATGTGGAAATGACCCACGTTCGACCAGTGAAAAGGGGCGAACGTGCAGGTCCTATATATAGATTTTGTGTTTTTGTAAGTTTAAGAGAGTCATTTAGAGTGTGTGTTTTTGAGGTGTGTTCCAGAGAGGTCTGAGAGTGTTATTGTGTGTGCTAGATTAACTGTAATCAAGTTGTAACCAAGTATTTGAAAGAGTTAATCTATGAAAAGCTTTTAAAATGACTTTGATTGTGTTTTGATTGAGTTTATATCAGTTTGTTCTAAGCTAGGGTTTCCGCACCTGGTTTAGTAACTTGTATGATCATATAATCCTGTTTTCATATAAAATTCATCCTCTACAAAGTGGTATCAGAGCTTAGAGGATCATATAATCCTGTTTTCATATAAAATTCATCCTCTACAAAGTGGTATCAGAGCTTAGAGGATCATACAACAACAAATTGATAAACTCAGAGCTGATTTGGACATTATTTTCATCAATTCACATCTGTTTTTACATAAAAATGGTTTTTAAGTGTTTTTGAAAGAATTAGAGTTGATTTTGTGGATAAAATTCAAAATTCCAAGTATTAAAGTTGTTCCAAATCATCTCCGAAGCAAAACCTAATCAAGATCATTCAAATTCACAAACTTTTGAAAATCAGAGATCAAAATAACCGTTTTTCAAAGTGTAACCGTTTTTCAAAAAGTCAAAATGGGCGAACCTGAGTGTTTTGGACGAATGTGTGAGTTTTTGGTCGAAGGTGAGTGGTTTTCTGGGCGAACCTAGAGATTTTTGGTCGAACCTAGAGTTTTTCAGTTGAATATTTTACATTCGGGTTATATTTTTCACTTTCGGGACATCGTGCGGGCGAACCTGAAACTGAAACGGTCGAACCTAGGTTATTTTGGACGAACGTAGAAACGTGTTAGTGTGTTTTTACTTTCTGGTGAGATTTCACATTCGGGTGAGTGTTTTTGGGCGAACCTACTTCAAAAACGGACGAACCTGAAGCTATTTTGGGCGAACCTAGACTAGTTTTTGAAAAATTTTTCTAAGTGTTGAATTTCTCAAAGTTCGTGATCATGTGGCGTTATCAGACTACTCCTACACCAGCAACTACACAACCACAACAGCAGGTGATGGACCCATGGACAGTGGCAGCACAGAAGACGAGCACACAGTCTTCGCAGCCGGTTAACTACATGACTCAAAGTGCACCTCCAGCACCACAGTCTGACTACTGGGGAGTAGCAGCAGCGGTGGTAAACACTCAAACTACAAATGCTATTTCCACACTGATTAATGATTTGTCTTCAGGTAGCGGGACTCGGCCACCTAAGCTCATGGAGATTCAAGAATACAATCAGTGGTAGAAAAAGTTCAAGATACATTTGGAAGGCATGGGAGTGGAAGGTGCTGAAGCATGGAATATGATTGCTAAAGGTTACACACCACCAGTTCTAGAGAACACAGGTGAACCAGTGCCATTGGAGAGCATGGCTGAGGATGAGAAAAAGAAGTTTGCTGTGGAAAAGAAGGCGTTTTCCCAATTGACACAGGCAATCACAAATGATCTTTTGCATCAATTTGGGACTTGCACAACTTCTAAGGCACTGTGGGATATGCTTAAAAGGAAGCATGATGGAAATGAGAAGACTCGAAGTTTGAGGACGGAAGAACTTATAAAGGAGTTTGAGAATTTTTCTTATGTTGGAAATGAAACTTTGAAAGAACTAATTCCTAGATTTAATCATTTGATATCTGAATTGTCTAGCTATGGTATACAGATTCCTATGGCAAAACAGGTGGACAAGTTTGCAGATGCATTACCACCAAACTGGGATCAGCATGTGGATGTTCTGAAGGAGAAGGATGCTTATCAATACTGGTCTCTTCAGGAGTTCATTGAGAAGCTGGAAAACAAAGAATTGGAAGAGAAGAGGAAGGCTAGGAGAGCACAGATTCCTCAGAATCCAAACTTATACTTTGGAGGATCTTCAGTTCCAGCAAGTACAAGCTCAGGAGGGCTAGTTACACCACATGTTGCATGTATATCCAATGTTGTGGAATCACCTACCATTAACTACCATCAACAAACTTCATCTTTATCACAACCACAACCACAAGTACCATACCAATATTCATACATTCCACCATTCTCCCCAAAACAACAAGCAGCTTTCTACACTGCTGGTCAATCTCAACAACAACCATTGAACCAACCTAACCAACAAACAGTGGTTTTGGAGACATCTAACCTTGGTAATGTGACAGTTGAAGTTGCTCAGCAACACATTGCATTAGTCTCTGCAATGGTCTCATCCTACAATGGACTAGTTGCTAGTCAAATTGGGAATAACAACTTGACCAATGAAGACTATGCACAGATTGACAAGGAGGAGATGGAACTCATTGATATTCAATGGGCATTTGCGAGTATAATGCGAAGAGCAACAGAGTTCATAGAAAAGACAGGAAGAACTGATTTGGGAACTTCTCCTAATACAACTTACGGGTTCAATAAGGAGAAAGTGACTTGTTTTAACTGTGGAGGGAAAGGCCACTTTAAAAGAGAATGCACCCAACCACCAAAACAAGGCAATAGGAATCCATTCAATGCTACCTATCAGAACCGTCAACAACAAAACCAAAACCAAGTTTCTTCCCAAAACAACAACAACAACTACCAAAATCGTCAAAACAACTTTAATAACAACCAAAATAGACAATCAAACACACCAAACCAGACACAAAACCAAACACCAAACAATACTAACCGAACAGTCATACCAATCACTACACCAACTGAACAACAGAATACCAATCAAGCATTGGTTACTCAACAAGATGAGAGGTTTGACTGGTCGAGTATTCAGATAGGTGTTGAGGAAATCACTACTGGGGGCAATGTGGCTTGTGTTGCATATCAGGTTGATATTGAAGATTCTGCGACGATGGAGGAGAAGGTTGAAACTGGGGTTGATAGTGATGAGTCTGAGGCTGAGATGGATGTTGAGTTTGAACCTGTTAAGGTTAATTCTGAGGTTAATGTTGAGGTTGAGACTGAAGAGAAAAATTCTGGAGTTGTGATTGATACAGTTTCTGACATTCCCGAGGAGTGTGAATCGGTTTACTCTGATTCAGACAGTGAATCGGATACAGAAGCAAGTGTTAATTCTCTTGATGAAGATATTGATCAGTTGCTTGCAGAAGCGGATTTTCTGATGACAAGGAAGTCGTGCATTGCAGATGATGCTTTCACAAAGATTGATTATTCCAGATTCTTTGCAGGAAAGGAAGCTCATTTCGCATTAATGGCCATGACTGATCCGCCAAAACCTGTAAGTTCTGCATGTAGTACTGATAATACAAGTGAAAAATATTGTGGTACATGTGATAGATTGACTGAGGAGGTTAAACAACTCCGTGTTCAACGTGATAGTGCTATCATGAACAGTCAATCTACTCGCAAAGAGTTGAATGCTTTTAACAAAGTATTAGATGGCTACAAAAAGGACATTTCCGACTGGAAAAACACATTGTCTTTAAAACAATTGGCAATTAACAACTATATCAATGAAATTGAAAACACCAAGTTGGAAATGGCAGCCATCAAATGCTTTGCTGAGAAAGTAAACAAAAAGTTGGAAAGTTATAAGCATATTGCTTATGTAGTAGACCATATCATTGATGATAAAACAACCAATTATCGGTCAGTACCATCTCCGGTTCTTTTTGAAAACCATAATTGTCACCAAGTGACACCGGAGAGTTCGGTAAAATCTGATTCAGCATCGGAAAATGAATCTAATACTTCAAGTATTGGTGATCCAAATTCCGATGTTAGACCGATTTTGGGAATCAATGATGAGGGTGTTACTGCTGAGAGTGTAGATTCAGACTCAGAGAGTGATGATACTGGTTGTAACCAAACTGTTAATGCATGTGAAATTCCAAAAGAAAATCACATCATTACAAATGAACCAGTTTCATCATCTCAAATTGTTCCGATGAGAAGTGTTCATCATGTGAATAAGTCTGAGAAGAATGTTGTGAAGAAAGATCTTAATGTGGGTAAGAAAGATCTTGAAAAGAATGATAAAAACGAACAATGTGACAAACCTGTCAAGGTGTTTTATCGGATGGAAGGATCCGATAAAATCATCTCTGACGAGGATTTTCCAATTAAAGATGTTAACTATGCTAAAATTGACAAGATTTGGCAAGAAAGTACTATTTGGTTCCCAAAACATGAGAGAACAAATGAAATTCCACCAGCTTTATTAAAGAAGTTGTATTTGGATGTTCCTCAAGAACCAAAGGTCCATGTCACAGAGTTTGTTAGACCCAAAAACAGAGCTAATGGTTTTAATGAGCCTACTTACTCAAAAGGGCCACTCCCTGAGAGTTTAAGGAAGCAACAGTACAATGATCAATATCCTGTTAGATCATTTGCTCAACCAAATGCTCCGAATGTTTTTGAAGAGTACCGTGCGTGTTTTAAATGTGGAGAACGTGGGCATTTACTTGCTCAGTGTCCATATGTAAGGCACAAGAGGCACGAGGTGGAAGTGAGGAATTCCATGAGGAAACCGATTGATCATTATGTGCCACCTCATAGGAGAGTTGTTCCTCAACAACCACAACCGTTTTATAATCATAACAATTTTCAACAAATGAGGAACACTCGTCCAATGCACTATGATAGAAGGAATCGGATTGCTATGGAACACTCATGGAGAAAGCCTGTGGTGAACACAACAGTTGATAGGCAAAAGGTTCCACCAAAACCGATTGTCAAATCAAATGTTGGACCTAAGTCTGTTAAATCAGATAAGGTTACCAAGAAAGTTACATTTGCTAACAATGTTCAGAAACCGACTGAGAACCCAAAGTCTCAGATTCGTATCCTGAAAAGGACTGAACAATCTTGGACACCCAATGGTACTCCAGGAGCCTCAACTTCAAAAGTTAATGAGAGAAAGGAAACTATTTTGAACAATCAGAAAAAGATTGATCAAAAAGTTGTTCAAAATGATTGTGAAAATGTTACTTTGAAACATGATGTTCAAAGACCCAAGACTCAGGCTTGGGTCCCCCGAAAGAACTAACTGATTTACTTTTTGTGTGCAGGGAGCTTCAGCTGGCCCTATTAGCAGTCTTTGGATTGTTGATAGTGGAGCTTCAGGCCACATGACAGGGGATCTTGCGTTGCTGTTCGACGTGAAGAACATCAATGGAGGGTATGTAGCTTTCGCGGGAAACAAAGGTGGATATATCACAATGGAAGGAAGTGTGAGCAATGGGATAGTGAGTTTCGAGCGGATTTTGTATGTGAAGCAGATAGACTATAATCTGTTGAGTGTCAGTCAAATATGTGACAAGAAATTTACTGTGCATTTTGATGACAAATCCTGCTATATTCTGAAACCGGGCTTTACAATTCCTAAAGAGTGGATAATGTTGAAGGCACCTCGCGTCAACAATCTATACATTCTTGATATGTCCAAGGCGATGACAACACAGGGGCAGATAACATGCTTTTTGTCCAAGGCGACAGAGAAAGAGTCGATAATGTGGCACCGAAGAATGGGGCACATTCATCTGAAGAAAATGAATCAACTTGTGAGAAATGGACTTGTCGAGGGAGTAAATGTGAAACATTTCCATTTGAATGACAAGTGTGTGAGTTGTAAAAAGGGGAAGCAACACAAACAGTCCCACAAAGTGAAAAAGGTTAACTCTGTTGAGATGCCACTAGAGCGACTGCACATGGATCTTTTCGGACCGGTCAAGCGCAAAAGTCATCTTGGAGAGCTTTATTGTTTAGTCGTCACTGACGATTACTCAAGATTTTCATGGGTGATGTGTTTACAGAATAAAAGCGACACTTTTATCAATCTAAAAGTTCTGTTCACTCGATTGGAGAATCTCTACAATGTGAAGATAAAGAGAATTCGGAGTGACAATGGGACGGAGTTCAAAATGCCAAGATGGATGAACTTTGTGAAAACAAAGGGATACATCATGAATATTCGGCTCCGTACACCCCTCAACAGAACGGTGTTGCTGAACGAAAGAATAGGACTCTAATTGAAGCGGCTAGAACAATGCTTGCTGATTCAAATCTTCCAGTAATGTTCTGGAATGAGGCGATTTATGCAGCAAATTACACATTAAATCGGGTTTTAACAGTGAAGAAGTTTGGTAAAACATCTTATGAGCTGTTACACCGAAGGAAGCCGAACTTAGAGTATCTAGAACCTTTTGGGGCGCCTTGCACCATGTTGAATCCAAGCGAAAAGTTTAGTCCTAAAGCCGAGGAGGGTTACTTTGTTGGATATGCAACCCCGCTCAAACGGGTATACAACAAGCGAACTCGTCGTGTGGAAGACTGGGCTAACGTGGACGTTCAACGATATACTCAAAATATTCAAGGCACGGGTCCTGATTGGATGTTTGATTACAAAGATTTCTTTGAATCATTCAATCTAGATAGCTTGGTTGAAGAAGCTGTTATTCGATTACTTTACGAGTGTGAAAATGCAACAACCTCACCGTTGGTGCGTCCGATCACCGTGAACCCCCTACCAGCTTCTAATGATACCAATGCTCCTATACAAGAAGAAGAAATATTTCAAGAGGCTTCAACTTCATTAGACACTTCAGAATCTGAAGATGAACAATTTGAAGAAGCTATTCTTGATCAAGCTGTAGAACCAGAGGCACCGCCAGTGAACCCAACTCCAAATTCTGATGTAGCTTCATCATCGAATACGGGTCATGATCTGGATGCTGTAGAGAACTTGACTGTTCAGACGGGAGTGCAAGTACCTGATTATCCGGAATCTCGGATTCATCGTATTCACCCGCTGGAGCAAGTAATCGGTGATCCTGGAAGCAGTGTTATGACCAGAGGGCAGCTTAAAAGCGTTAATTCGCCAGAGAGTTTTGGTGCTTTAGCTTTATATGCCAAAATTCAACAATCTGGTAGTCAAAATGATTGGTCGTTTGCGTGTTATGTGTCGCAGGTAGAGCCAAGGACATACAAGGACGCTTTGAAGGATGATGCCTGGGTGGAAGCTATGCAGGAGGAGTTATTACAATTCCAGAAATTGGGAGTTTGGACGCTCACGGATTTGCCGCCAGATAGGAAGAAGATCGGCACCAAATGGGTGTTTAAGTGTAAGAAGGATGATCGTGGAGTAATTGTTCGTAACAAAGCCAGATTGGTCGTGCAGGGTTTCCATCAAATCGAAGGGATTGATTATAACGAAATCTATGCACCGGTAGCACGAATCGAAGCTATTCGGATGTTCCTCGCGTTTGCTTCTTATAAGAAATTCAAAGTTTATCAAATGGACGTGAAAAGCGCATTTCTGTACGGGAAAGTCAAGGAAGAGGTGTATGTCGGGCAGCCACCAGGCTTTGAGGACCCAATCCACCGGGATAAGGTCTACGTGTTGAACAAAGCTCTTTATGGCTTGCATCAAGCTCCGAGGCAGTGGTACGAGGAGCTAAGTACATACCTCATCACCAAAGGATTTAAGCGTGGCCTCGTCGATTGCACCCTCTTTACGAAAAAGACGGGAGATGATTTGCTTCTAGTACAGATATACGTTGATGATATAATATTTGGTTCAACTAACGAGCTTTTATGCAGGGAGTTCGAAACTGTCATGCAGGAAAAGTTCGAAATGAGCGCAATGGGGGAGATGCAGTTTTTCCTAGGCTTGCAGGTGGACCAAAGACCCGACGGGATCTTCATTCACCAGACGAAATATGTCTCCGACATCTTGAGCCGGTTCCAGATGGAGGACTCAAAGCCGATGGATACCCCGATTCAACCCAATCACGGGATTGGGGTGGACGCTAAGGGGGAGCTGACGGATCCTTTTACATACAGAGCAATCATCGGATCTCTGATGTATTTGACGGCGTCTCGACCAGATATTATGTATGCAACGTGTCTCTGTGCCCGTTATCAATCGAAGCCGAAACAAAGTCATCTGACGGCGGTCAAGCGTATCCTTAGATATCTGAAGGGTTGTCCCTCAAAAGGACTTTGGTACCCTAATGATGATAATTTTGATTTCATATCTTTTAGTGATGCAGATTGGGGCGGCTGTGACAAAGATAGCAAATCTACTACAGCTGGTTGCCAGTTTTTCGGGAGCAGGTTAATCACCTGGCAATGCAAGAAACAGACTTCCGTAGCACAATCTACCTGTGAAGCCGAGTACATTGCAGCCTCGAGTTGCTGTTCTCAAGTACTCTGGATTCAACAACAAATGGTGGATTACGGTTTGCAGTTTCTAAAAACTCCTATTTACTGTGACAACGAAGCCGCAATTGCATTAACTAAAAATTCGGAAAATCATTCTAAAGCGAAACACATCCGGATCAAATATCATTTTATCCGTGATTGTTACGCTAAGGAATTGATCGATATGATCAAAATACACACTGACTACCAACGTGCAGACCTGTTTACTAAAGCTTTTGACCGTTCACGTTTTGAATATCTTTTAAAAGTAAACAATATAAAGGAAAAACAGGACTAATCGGCACCTCGGTTTATCGTTTTTTAGTTTTTAGTTTTTATATTTTGCTAATTGGGAATTTCTCTTTGCTAATTGGGAATTTCTCTTTGCTATTGTAATCCTCAAAGAAGTTGATGCTTTTGAGGGGGTTATTTAATCCTCAAAGAAGTTGATGCTTTCGAGTGGATTGTTTCTTTCAAATTTTTGTTTTTGTTTTTCAGAAAAATCAAAAATCCCAAAAATATGTTCTTTATTTTAGGGGGAGCCATTTTATCAGAAAAACCAAAAACATTATAAAATTCAAAAAGATCTAAAAATTAGAAAATCAAAAATGATTTCCTGGTACAACAGAGGAAATGATAGTACATCAGTGGGGATCTGACACAGGCTAAAGAATTGTATAGTATAATGAGGCGTGTGTTGACTACGTGTGATATGCTGATAGGCTTCGTAGACTAAATATTGCGTGCATTAGTGATACAAACATAACGAACTACGCGTTCGTGGCTGAACACCTCATGGGCATATGGTCTTAGTACCGTAATTTCGTTTGATAGGATTGCCAAAATCTGAGGTTTCGGGTCGTTATGTTATGGTTATCCGGGATATTCTGATAAACTTTTGTCGTATTGATTTACGGACCTAGTTTTATCAGAATATTTGCTAAAAAGAGCTTAATTGCCAAAACCGGAAGTTACCGAATTGAGGAACTTTATGTTTTAATTGATCATAGATCATTATTACATCGTATTGATTATCTTATGCAAATCAGTGATTAATATCAGCCTCAACCTAGTGTATACGCACATGTTACTCTGCTGCATTCAATTGCTGACCTGTACACCTCTGTGCTATATACTTTGTAACTTTTACGGATAACTCTGGCATAATCACGCGTTACGACGAAGCTTTGTGCAATTACTTGATACGGGAGTATGTCGTGTGTGTGGGCACCACATCGTGTTAGTCTAATACACCTAACTCGTATCATTTTAAAGCATTGCGTAATTGTCTGCATGTGAGCTTACGTGGATCACAATATCAGCAATTGCCGTATCACATACAGTTTCTAATGATAATATTAAACAAAAAGATCAACGCTGTGATCAGATTTCTCAGAAAACTGATATGATCCTCTGACCGGATTTCACAAAATGTTTACTGCTTTCATTTACTTTGATGCATTTTATTTGTTGCAATTTACTTTTATTGTCAAAAAGATACAAAATCCAAAAAGATTTTAGGTGTGTTTTGATAAAATTTCAGAAAAATCCAAAACTTTTGCATTTCTGCTTTATTTTTGATAACCGGGGATGCTTGATAGTCAATTTCTGAGATTTGACAACACCATCTGGGCTTTGTATCATTCTAAATGTGAAAATTTGTGTTTTGGAAGCTTAACGAATTGAAAAATGTTGAACGGGATTCGAATTCGTGATTTGGCAAAATTTTCAGAATTTTCCATTTTACATTCGCCCCTTAAATGGGTCGAAGGTGGACAATTTTCTACATTCGGGCTAGGGTAAACGGGCGAATGTGGATGTTTTTCAAAAATCCACATTCGGGTGTACCAGTTTCACATTCGTGCCATTAAGTTGGGGCGAAAGTGGACTTTTCCCACATTCGTCCATACCCAACGGGCGAACGTAGCCTTTATAAATACCCAGATCACAGGTTCGACCAGTCATTCCAATTTTTCAAAATTTTTCTTCGTACCAAGACCTTGTTGATTTTGAAACTCTTGCTTGTGCCTTTTGATCCTTACATCTCACTGATCATTTACATATAATTTTTACAGGTAATGGTTAAGGATTGAAGCCGGAATCATTAGTTTTATCACCGGACTTAGGGTTTTAGTGTTTATGGTGTTCGAGTGTTTCTTAATGCATAATTTTGATATACATTCATCCCACATCAGTTTTAGGGGGAGAATGTATCAGGAATTAGGTTTAAAAACAGAGATTGAAACTGATTGATCGAATGAAATAGTAAAAACCCTAATTTCTTTTGAAAACTGATGTTGAATGAATTTTAAGGTCAATTGATGTTACACGAAGACTAATCGGCCATGTTAGACAAGATTTTGATCAAAATTAAAGGTTAAAAAACATGATTGAAAATTTTTCAAATTTTGGGATAAAACAGGTTTTACCTTCGGTCCATCGACTGGACGAAGGTGGAACAAAATGGACGAGGGTAACATGTAACGGGCGAATGTATATTTTTATACAAAAGTATTCTACATTCGACCAGCAAGTTGCACCTTCGGCCACTTTAATCTTCATTCGACCAGTGTACTTTGGGCGAATGTGGAATTTCCAAAAGTCTAAAATTTTCAAGTTTTTGACGATTTCGTGTTTTGACGTTTATTTTGATTTTATATTTCAGATGGCTGAAGAACAAGCGAATATAGAGATTCCTGTGGAGATTGCAGCTACTGATCCAGTTCCAGAGACTGTGCAAGAAGGAGAATCATCAAGCGGTAATAAATGGCCGTTTGAGAAGACTCATAACTGTTGCGCGTATCTTGGAGATGTGGAGAAGAACGTGGAGTTTACTGAGATTATCAAGTTTCTGAAGAGATGCAGAGTGGTTTATGCTTTGGCCACACCAACTATCATCTACAAGGATATAGTTGAAGACTTTTACAACAATGCAAAGTATGATTACTTTGATAATCAGACTATCATCAGAAGCAAGATTCAGGGAATGGAGATGTTTATCACTGAAGCTGATATCAGAGAAGCTCTCCAGATCCAGTTTGAAACCAGTGAGGATCCAAGGGAATTATCATGGACTGAGCAAAAAGCCTGTTTCCTGAGGATGAAATACAAAGGACCGATCACTGATGGTTCTATGTACAAAGGGAAACTGAGTGTACAGTTCAAGTATTTTGCTCACGTCATCATACTAGTATTTGGATGTGTTAGTGGAGGGTATGACGTGATGAGGAAGAGTTTGAGCTAGTTAATGGTTGCATTGACTCTCAATAAACCATTTAACGTTGCTGGGATGATTTTAGATCACATGCTGGAGATGCTGAAAGGTTTGAAGAAGAAATACTTCATGCTTTATCCTAGATTTTTGATGATGATCTTCGATCACAAATATCCAAACTTGAAGAAGGATCCAACACAGATACTTGCTATGGATCATATGAATATCAGAACCTTGGTAAGAATGAAAGGTTATAAAGGTGTGCCTGATAATGAGAGACCACCTTACAGGAGATTGTTTGGAGCCTTGGCTAGAGAGGATTACATGGATCCTGGAAAGAATACAGCGAGGCATCCTGATAGTGATAGTGACAATGATGATCCGTTGGTTTATGCTGATGCAAGTACAAAGAGGAAAAGACAAGTAGTCAATCCTGGAGCCAAAGGGAAGGGCAAAGGAAAGACTGAGCAGGGGAGTTCAAAACAACAAGCTGTGATGAAGAAATCTACTGCAAAGAAGGGTACTAGTTTGGTAGATGAAGAGTCTGTAGATTCAGAGGAGACAGAGACTGAAGAACAGTGGGATTCGGATGCTGAAAATGTCCGGACTACCAAACAAAAGGCCACTTTGGTTGGTGAGTCTGAATCACTTAACAGATCGATTGAAGAAGCTAAGAAGAGCAAGCAGTCTGTTGGTGCTGAAGATGAAGGGTTAACTATTAATTTGGACGAGTTGAATGAAGGTGAAACCGTAGTTGTTAACTTGCCCAAGCCCAAACACAAAACCATGGCAAAGAAAACAAGTACCAAGCAACTAAGAGAGAAAGAATTAAACCTACTTTTGAAAGGGAAGAGATTACCGGAAGCTGGTACATCATCAAAACAATCTTCACCAGCCACTAAGAAACAAAAGACTGTGGAGGCAACGAAGTTACCAGTGGATCAATTCAATATTGCACAGGATAATGTTCTGAACATGTTTACACAGCCTCAGAAAGGAAAAGAAAGTGAAGTTGAGCCATCAAAGTCAAAGTCCAAGTCAAAGAAAGTTACTGTGGATGACGAAGTGATGAAGCAGGTGAATAAAAGAATGGACGACATGATGAAGATGTTAGTGGCTCAGCAAGCTGAGATTGCCAAGTTTAAGCAGAATGAGGAGAAAATGCTTCAGATCGTAGTAGCTTCTAAGTCCAATCAAGATGAGATAGACGAGAAAGTGAAGAAGCTAGAAGCAAAGAATAAGAAGCTTGAAGGAAAGTGTCTGAGAAACAAAAACAGATACAAGGCGATTAAAGAAGATAATAAAGAATTGAAGGCTGAAAACAAACGCCTTAGTGAGCTGATAGACAATCTGTACAATGTTGCACCCAAACTGAAGGAGGGTGAGGAGGATAAAGAGAAAGAGGTTGAACAGGTTGACTTTGAACCATCTGAATCTGATAAAGAGGAAGATGAGGATGATGAGGATGAAGAATCGGAAAAGAGTGATGATGGAGATGATAATAATGATGATGATGATGATGTTGAAGGTTCGGGAAGTCAAAAGGAGGATGATAGTAGTAGTAGTGATGATAATGATGGAGGAGATGATACTTCGAAGTTTACATTCGAAAAGAGACCACCTTCAAAGAAGAAGAAAGACACGGGTGAGTCAAGTTCAAAGAAGAAGAGTGAGAATGTTGATGATGAGACTGTGTTTTGGAATGAGAAGGTGAGGTCCTTGTCTGATGATGCTAAACAAGTATACAAGGACATGTTAGAAAGAAGAGAATGGACCATTGAGTTCACAGGACGTTTTGCAGAAATATTCCAAACTGATGACATGCGATATGAATTGGAATATAACGATCCTGATTTGGAAGAAGGGGAAGTACCTGCATCTGTGGCAAAGGAGATTTTAGATGGGCTTGCACAGAGGGTAGGGAAAACGTTTGAAGAATTCATTGTTGATGAGTCGATTCCACATATTCCTGAAAAGGATATTGGAAGTCACTCTGATGACAAAAACACCCCTGAATTTGAGGAAGTTGAAATAGAGGATATCACACATGAGGAATATCCACAGTACTTCAGACAAACTGATGAAGACTTGGTGTTTCCTGATTTTACTGAGAGACATAATACGTCTGCAAAAAGAAAGGCAAAGAAGAGGAGTGCTGAGTTTGTTGAGAAAGTACTTGGAGCTGATTTGCCAGAATCTTCAAATAAAACTGATGAATTGAAGGAGTATTTGAAGAAGTTAAGACTGATGGATGAAAACCGACCAAAGCCTGAAGCTCAAGGAAACTTTTATAGGTTTCATAATGCGAAGTTCAGAGGCAGAGCTCTTGGGTGGACATACTTAGGCAGGCTGAAGTGTTTAGCTGCTAAGTGGGAATCTGGAATCCTGTACTTTTACAGATTCATTGACTTGCTAACTCTACCGTACTGGGCGGTTAGAGATTTGTGCAGATTCCAAATGTCGGGTGCTTCAGTGAATAACTCACATGTCGGTTGGTGTGCAGACAAATTGGTTTGGGAAAGTAGAACAAAATGGAACAGATTTAAACCACAATATCCCCGGAGGAAAGTTCACAGGGATATTGATCCCAGAACCAAGATGAAACGGGTTACCTTGATTTATAAGGCACCTGAAGTGATGAGAAAGATACCTTTGATGCCTATGCCTCAACACTTCAGTGCTGACTTCATTTTCTGGTATTATGATTGGAGGAAGGCAGAAGCGGTGATTGTGTTGAGAGATGGAAAGGACAAATACAAGCATGTTCATGTATTTGATCCTATGTGGTTGATCAATTGCACCTTCGAAGACATCATCATGCTCTTTTATAATCCGATTCATTATGAGCCAAACGATGCAGATCAAGCAAAGAAATACACACAGGTTGTTGGTGTTTGCTTTGCTTATGACATTAATGCTGGAAGTAATTTGGAAGGTAAGCTTGGCAAGAAGGTGAAGATGGCAAATGTGTCAAAGCCGGTGAAGAGGAGGTTAGAGCCTGAGATGACGAAAGAACAAAAGAGTTTGCTCAGAATCAAGTTGCTGAACAAAGCCATGGATGAAGACAGAAAACGATCTAATCAATAGTCGAGGGGGAGTTTGTAGATGCGTTTTGCGACTAATGATTAGATATGTTAACATGTGTTAAGGGGCGAAGGAAGATAATATGGGCGAAGGTGAATTACAAGTGGGCGAAGGTAGAAGAGAGTTGGACGAATCTGGAATAAGCTAACACAGAAGACACATTCGACCACTCAATGTGGGCGAATGTGGAAATGACCCACGTTCGACCAGTGAAAAGGGGCGAACGTGCAGGTCCTATATATAGATTTTGTGTTTTTGTAAGTTTAAGAGAGTCATTTAGAGTGTGTGTTTTTGAGGTGTGTTCCAGAGAGGTCTGAGAGTGTTATTGTGTGTGCTAGATTAACTGTAATCAAGTTGTAACCAAGTATTTGAAAGAGTTAATCTATGAAAAGCTTTTAAAATGACTTTGATTGTGTTTTGATTGAGTTTATATCAGTTTGTTCTAAGCTAGGGTTTCCGCACCTGGTTTAGTAACTTGTATGATCATATAATCCTGTTTTCATATAAAATTCATCCTCTACACTCAATGTTGGCAATGGCTCTCCTAAATGAAATATATGCTGTACTTTTACACTGTGAAAGTGCTAAAGAGCTATGGGATTGCCTCAAAGAACAGTTTGGAGGAACTGATGAGGTGATTGCCAATACTAGAGAAATTCTTGCTCAACAATATGAAACCTTTACTCATGTTAGTGGAGAGACTTTAACACAACAATTTGAAAGATTCTCTGCATTAATTTCTGAGTTAAAGTTAAATGGTCAAACCTACACAAATACATCTATGCTTCATGGATTTTTAAGGTCATTACCAGAAACATGGGAAACTTATTCTATAGTTCTCAGGTCAGGACCAGATTTTGACTCCCTATCACTCACAAAATTACATGGGAGATTATTAACTTTTGAAAGAGAAATAAATCAAAAGAAGAAGTTACAAAACTCTGGTAAAACTGTCGATGACTATGTTCCAGGTAGTACAACTCTTTTAGGACAAGACTCACCAACGTGTTCAAATGATTTTGGATCTTTTGACCACATCGACATAACTGCTGGGATCTCATTAGAAAAGTCATATCCAGCTTATGACAATGAAGAAAATAGTCAAAATGCTGATAACATGTGTTTTATAATGGATGATTTAAAAAATTTCAGTAGTGATGACTTAGAAGAAATGGACATACTACACCAACTGGCCATGTTAAGTATTAAAACTAAGAAATTTTATAAGAGGTCAGGAAGGAAATTTCCAGGACTGGACAACTCAACAAAAGTTGGTTTGGACAAATCTAAACTTAGATGTCACAAGTGTCAGAAGTTGGGACACTTTGATAGAGAATGTAGAAATTCTGGCTTTAACCAACCACAGTCTGGAAATCAATCAAACTCCAGTTATAACAGGAATTTCGGAACACATGGAAGTGCACATTTTGTACAGGCACAAGCTCCACAAATCCAATATGTGCCTCAGATACAATATGTTCAAATGCTTGCTCAACAACAGGGCCAACAACAAATGCCTTCCAATCCAGCTGCTCAACCTCCACAACATCAACAACCCTCTTAACAAAGCTTATTCACTTCAGGGTATGTTGATTAGAGCAGTATTCCTTTTGACACATCTGAATGCAGTCAAGATGCAGACAACAAAGTCTATGACATCAACTGGGAAGAACCTGATAATGGCAGAAAGAACTTTGCCTTAATGGCTTTTGAGGGATGCTCCTCTAACTCTGCCTTATCTCCGGTATCAAAAGAGTCTCTTTTAAAACTTTGCTCAAAATCATGCAAAGAATCATTTGCTTTAATAAGAGAGACCAATGTGCATCTACAACGCAAAGCCAATGACTCTCAAAGAAAATACACCAAAATGAAATGTGATTTAGAAAGAAAACTTACTTCAAACTCAAAAGAAATTTCTAAATTAACAAATAATGCTATTGAAACCCAAGAACAGATTAAAATCATGATAGAAGGCCTAGGAAATGTAAGAAAACAGCTTGCTGCCACCAAGGTTGATTGTGAAAACTAGGTTGAGTCATGTAGAGGTTATCAAATGCTGCTTAACAAACAAACTGCATCAAATGTTAAGTTTGGCATAGGGTACAATCATACTGAAACACCAACTGATTTTACTTCCAAAACTGATGATGATGGGAGTAGAATAGTTCAAAAGCAAACTTCTAATATGAAAGAATGCACATCTTTTCATCAGAACTTTTTCAAAATTGAAAATGAAAGTTCTACAGAAGTTAACATTGCTGACATTAAGCCATTAGTAGTTTCATCTACATCAGAAGTTGAGAACCTGAAAACTACTGATGACCTAATTCAAGACA
This sequence comes from Ambrosia artemisiifolia, assembly GCA_032199755.1. NCBI lineage: Eukaryota > Viridiplantae > Streptophyta > Magnoliopsida > Asterales > Asteraceae > Ambrosia > Ambrosia artemisiifolia. The sequence continues at coordinate 28,650,655 of CM063512.1, read as the reverse complement.
CCAAAACTGTCAGTAATTTTCCTTCCACATCTCTTGATGAATTTAAAAAGAAGGAGAAGGCAAAAGAATGTGATATTTGTGGTCTGTTTAGCCACAAAACAAAATTTTGTAGATATAGAAAAGGAAATCAGTATAATAAGAAGATTTTACAACTGGTTGTGGGAAAACAAATCAAACAAGATTTTGAAGAAACTTTCTATCCCAACAAGCAACAACTAAGCAACACCTTTTCTCGGAAAAAAGACTAAATCTCAACCAAAGCCTTTTTCTCAAAATTCTTCTTCAGAAGTTACACCAAAACCTTCAGCAGTTTCACAAACTACTAAAAGAATTGATAAACATGGTTAAACTTCTGATGACCAAAGTTGATGGTGAACCTCAACAGGGTTCCACCATTACTCTTAAAGATAAATCCATTGCCAAAAAGACATGGATTTCTAAAAATGGTCCACAACAAACTATTCCTGTTGTCAAGAGCAAGCCCAAAGCCAAATTGGCTTGGGTTCCTAAATCTAACTAATTTGATGTTTGTGCAGAGGGTCTCCAAAGGTCTAAATAGCATTTGGTATGTTGATAGTGGAGGCTCAATGCACATGACAGGATGCAGATACCTGATAAACAATTTTATAAGTCAAAGAGAAGGATCTGTGTCCTTTGGGAACCATGCCAAGGGATATGTGCTAGGATATGGCAATGTATCCTCTGGTAAAGTATAGTTTGATATGGTCAATCTGGTTGAAAATTTGGAGTACAACTTGCTGAGTGTCTCTCAAATGTGTGATAAAGGATATTCTTCCTTTTTCACCAAAACTGCTTGCAAGATTATCTCACCAGAAGGCCAAAAGTTGATAGAGAAGATTATAGAAGATCATACTTTACTGATAGCTAAAAGATGTGGCAATATCTATGCAGTCGACATTGAGAAAGACAAAGTATTGAACAACACTGCCTGTTTCTTCTCAAAAGCATCAACTTCTAAAACTGATCTTGGCCATGTGAACTTTAAAGCCATAAATAAGGTAACAAAAATGGGCTTGGTCAGAGGTCTACCCTTAAAGGAATACTAGTGTAAAGAACATTGTGTGTCCTGTCTTTCTTAAGGGTAAACAGCATAAGTCCTCCTATAAGTCTATTAAAGAAATACTGCTTTGTCATGGACTTATTTGGACCAGTTAAAATCATGAGCCTTGGTAAGAAGAAATATTGCTTGGTCATCATTGATGACTATTCAAGATTCACATGGGTCTTCTTCTTATATTCCAAGGATGAGGCAGCTGATATTATCAAATTCTTCATTCTACAAGTAGAGAAACATTACTCTCTCTCTGTCAAAGTCATCAGAAGTGACAATGGGACAGAGTTCAGGAACAAATATCTGGATGAATTCTGTCTGTCTAAAGGGATTGTTAGACAGTTTAGCATTCCTAGAACTCCTGAACAAAATGGTGAGGTAGAAAGGAAGAATAGAACATTAATTGAAGCAGCAAGAACAATGTTAGCTGATTCAGGCCTACCTCTTTATTTCTGGGCTGAAGTAGTCAACACTGCTTGCTAGGTTCAAAATAGAGTCCTTGTCAACAAAAGACATTCCAAGACTGCTTATGAAGTCCTTCATGGCATTAAGCCCCTTATCTCCTTTTTCAGGGCTTTTGGATGTCAATGTTTTATTCTGAACATCAAAGACTCTATTTCAAAGTTTGCTGCAAAAGTTGATTCAAGTTATTTTCTGGGTTATTCTTCCACTAGAAAAGCCTACAAGGTATTCAATTCCAGAACCAAGATAGTAGAAGAAACACTGAATGTCAAGTTCAATGAGTCTAAACACATTCTCATTCCAGCACATCCTCCTGAACTTTTTGACCATGACAGTTTTAATTTCGGACCTGAAAAGACTGTTACTTCATCCAAACCTACTTATTATGGTCATCAAGGGTTTGATGATGATGGTGTTCCATCATGGACTCCAAATACAGTCATTAAATCAACTTTCAAACCATCAGAAGTTTCCCAAACTTCTGCTTCAACAACTACTGATGACCAAACTCAAACTACTGATTCAGCTCCCACAGTTGCTGAAACCATTCAAAGAGCTGATTCAGACATTATTGACCTCGGTGGTTTGTTTGAAGAAGTTCAAGAGCCTACTCCAATCACAGGTTGTGACAATAGTCAACAAACCAGGTCAACATCCGTACATAATTCACTTGCTGCCTTACTATATGTGCAAATTTAGACAGTTTAGGTACACTATACCCCCCCCCCCCCCAGTCTAGTAAAGCCGGAGTTAATCAGAAAACTCAACATTGGGCACTTGTTTAATCATACAACACTCGGATAATCTCTTAAACAAGCCTTTCAAGAGATTAATACACCCTAACACACGACAAGTTCACCTCTAACACATGTATGAGAAAACAAGAACTACCAAGGGTTATCAATTACTAAACATACGATATTTAGTAAACAAAATACATGTTAATGTCGTCATCCGACACCCAAGAGACATTCCTATGTCTTAACTTAACAAACCAACAACAACCATAACCAAAGAGGTATGTATACACATATATATACACAAACATGCACACGACACCTAACTAGACCAAACAAACATAAGGCAAGACACTCCTACAAACCTTGGCACCTTTTCCTTTCTTTTTAACCTTGGCCGAAGGTTCACAAGTGTGACACCCGGCAATCTCCGGTAACTAACTTTCGAAAACTTAGTAAGTTTACCTTAGCGAGTCGCGCATACGTTACACAAAACAAGGTCGGTCGAGTCGAGTCGCACGTCATTAGAGTTTTAACATACGCAAGTCTCGAGTCCCGGGGATTGGTGAACGAGTGTGAACGTGTTTACTTTCATGTATTATGTGTTTATAATCATTATGTGACTTATCGGTATGTGAAAATGTGTTAACATATGTTAAAACGGAGTTTAACGCGCCAAATACACCACAATGGACCCTGTAGGCGATTAGCATGGCTAATTGCCTTCAAGGTGGCGATTAGCCACTCTCTGTAGGCGATTAGCCTTGCCCTATAGGCGATTATGGGGCTAATCGCCTATAGTGAAGGCGATTAGCAGCCCTAATCGCCTGATAGAACTTCATAATCGCCTGCAACATGTCTGACGACTAAAAACACCTATAAATACCACCCTTGACCTCCAAAACATTATTTACACAACCCTAGCCGTCCCATAACATATCTCAACCCACAAACACCCTTTGGAACCCATTTTTACACACAAACAACCATTTCCAAGCTTATTCCATCATCTACTCTTACATACAAGGTGTGTTCTTCAAACCCAAACCTTTAAATGATTATGTTTTACTCCCTAAATGTCCAGACCTGACTTATAAAGGTTTTTGTCTTTGAAAATCCATTTAAAACCGTTTCTAAACAAACCCACACCTTTACATGTGTTATATGTGTTGTATGTGATTAAAGATAGAGTTTTTGGGATTTAATCATGGTTGTTTTTGTGATATTATGATGTTTTTAGCTGTTACAAGTTAGTATGATAATGTCCTAGGAGTTTGAATGGTTTTGGTCGTGTATTGTTGATACTTGATGTTTTGACCCGTTCGAAGGATTTTGGATGATTTAGGATGATATGAGGTGTGTTGTTGATTGTTTGATGTTAGGGTTTGCTCTAGGATGATGTTAGAATAGTAGGATGCTTTCGGACAACGTGATTATGTGATTAGATCTGGATATTTGCTATTTAGGGCAAGTTATTGCATGTTGATGTGATGTTTTCATGTTAAATTGCTATTTCGGGAAAACGCTCGCATTTGGGACTGTTAGAATGATGAAAACTTAGGGGTTTTGCTTGGAATATGTTTGTTAATATGTTAGAATGATTATTGGGTGTTTGCGCACGTTTCGGATCTGATTTGGAGGGTTAAACGCGCGAAAAACCACAATTGCTGCACTATAGGCGATTAGCAATCCTAATCGCCTATGTTATAGGCGATTAGGGGCATAATCGCCTAAGACAAGAGGCTACTCGTGTGCTAGGGATGGCGAGTAGCATCCTAATTGCTAGCAGTCCATGCAATTGTGATCCTAATTGCCTTCATGTCATGCAATTGTGACCCTAATCACTAGTTAAGCCCTGAATTGCATACCACATGACCATAATCGCCTAATATGCATGTGATTAGCCCTAATCACCAGCATTATATGTTGACCCGTTTTTGGCATGATTTCTCAGGTCGCTAAGGTAGCAGCATCTCAGGGCTTAGGCGCACGCGTCTGCACGGCGTCTAGTTTAGGTTCATGGTTTTGTTATTAAACAAGTTTGGAAACTTTTGGGATTTAGTTTTGTAAAACAATGCTTCCGCTGTTATTTCAAATGGTTTGGATTCGTGTTTTTATTTTACGTATCTTATCATATAGTGTTGTTTATTGTGACCGTTGACTTGGATCCTGGTGTGTCACACGCCTCGCGGTAGAACTCCGCATGTGGTAATTTGAGGGTGTGACAGATTGGTATCAGAGCCAATGGTTATAGTGAACTAGGACTGCATGTAGAGTCTAGACTATAGCCGAGTCTCACACAGTAGACGGTCACATACATTTGAGTCGTGTCTTTTGGTAAACATACTAACCTTGTCGGGGTGTCGGTATCCTTACCACACGGTGTCACATTGCTTATCTCATTCTTGGTTATTCCTAGCTTCACTTTATCTTCTCCTTCGGGTTTACAGTCGTGGGAACTTGTTTGATGATCATTTGAGTTGGTTATATCTTCCTAGGATATGGGTGTCGGGTGACTTGAGGTTCGAGCTCGGGGCACGCCTTGAGGACCATGTAGAGCAATTTATCATTTCGGGTGCACACGAAATGATAAGTTGAAATGCATGAAAGACTTGGTGGATCTCGGGTTGGGATTAATGGTCACATTGGACCCAATCCTGGATTTTTCGTATTCTCTTGGTTTAGCGTTGGGGATGGGTCTGAATGTTTGTTTCTTGTCTTTCTCAGAAGATGTCTGGAATTCGCGGTGGACGTAGAGGCGGTGGTCGTACTGGCGGACGCAATGGTGGCGGTGGTCGTGGAGGGGTGAACCTAACCCAGGAGGATCTGAACACCTTGCTGCAGGCTGCCTTTCAGGAAGGACACAATGCTCATGGCGGTGAGTTGATCCTATCAGTTTTGCCTCGTTGTGAGCATGGTATCCTTCTTTTGTGGTTTTCTTACCTGTTTCGTTTCAGGCGGTGTTGTTAATCCACCCCCAGCCATGTGTACGTACAAGATGTTTCGGGATTGTAAGCCCCATGAGTTCTCTGGCACTGAAGGGGCGGTAGGCATGCTCAAGTGGCTAGAGAAAGTGGAGTCCGTATTCATAATGTGCAATTGCCTTCCCGAGGATCGGGTGAAGTATTCTGTTGGGCTCTTCACAGATGTTGCTCTGACTTGGTGGAACAACATCACTAAGAACATGGGTATAGGTGAAGCCTATGCCATGCCATGGGAGAACTTTGTACAGCTATTGAAAAGGGAGTACTGTCCCAGGGAGGAGGTACAAAAATTGGAACATGAGGTTTGGAGCCTCAAGATGGTGGGGTCTGAGATTGAAGAGTACACTGTGAGGCGTAACGAGTTGGCGGTGCTGTGTCCTGACTTGCACGTACCAGAATACAGGAGGATCGAGCACTACATTTCAGGGTTAGTACCAGAGATAGCGGGGTTAGTGGCTGCGGGAAATCATCCTACTTATGCAGAGGTGGTTCGATCGGCTCATCGGATGACTAATCTGAAGGTGAATGAAGGTGTTTTACCTGCTCGTGGCTCGACTGTCAAGGCTCCAGAGGGCAGCAAGCGCAAGTTGGAAGGCTCGGGGAAGAGTTCGGCTCAAGAACAGCCACAGCAGCAGACCAGGAAGCTAGGGGCGGTGGGGTCACCGTCGACTCAGAATCAGGGTGGATACACGGGAAAGAACCCTAAGTGCAACCAGTGCGGGTACCATCATGTTGGGAGTTGTGATACGTTTCGTTGCAACCGTTGTCTTCGCTATGGCCATCTGGCCAAGGATTGTAGGGTCAGCACTCAGGCAGGACAAGTTCAAGCAGTTGCCCCCACTCCTACTCCTCGGGGAAATCAAGGGTGCTTCAATTGTGGTGAAACAGGGCATTTCAAGCGAAATTGCCCAAAGCTGAATCAGGGAGAGGCAGGCACAGCAAGAAATGGAGGGAACAACCAGGGCGGTGGTGTAGCTGCTCGTGCTTATGTTATTGGGGCTAGGGAGAACCAGGAGGACCCAGACACTGTTACTCGTACGTATTCTTTCTTATCTCTTGTTACGCTTGTACGCCTTGGTTTTACTCTTTCGCAATGTTGTGTGTTCGTGTCTTTGGGTGTTTCCTTGGGGTTTGGTCTTTACTTCTCATTCTTTGGGGTCGATGAGGGTCCTTTGGGGATGTTACTTGGACGGTACCAGTGGGTTAGTTATACCGATCACAGTAGTCCCCAGTAGGCCTTCGATCGGGGGTCTCTTGTCTCATATCCACTCGCTGTTCCTTGGGGAAACGTTACTTGGGCATACACAGAGGTCGACGCTCATCACTGTTGGGGCCAAAAGAATCTCGGGGCGAGATTCCTTTCAACAGGGGGATGATGTAACGACCCGGAAAATTTTTCTTCTTATTTTGTCTTCTCTTTTCGACTTCGGGAAATTTTCGGGACGAAAATTCTTTTAACAGGGGGATGATGTGACACCCGGCAATCTCCGGTAACTAACTTTCGAAAACTTAGTAAGTCTACCTTAGCGAGTCGCGCATACGTTACACAAAACAAGGTCGGTCGAGTCGAGTCGCACGTCATTAGAGTTTTAACATACGCAAGTCTCGAGTCCCGGGGATTGGTGAACGAGTGTGAACGTGTTTACTTTCATGTATTATGTGTTTATAATCATTATGTGACTTATCGGTATGTGAAAATGTGTTAACATATGTTAAAATGGAGTTTAACGCGCCAAATACACCACAATGGACCCTGTAGGCGATTAGCATGGCTAATTGCCTTCAAGGTGGCGATTAGCCACTCTCTGTAGGGGATTAGCCTTGCCCTATAGGCGATTATGGGGCTAATCGCCTATAGTGAAGGTGATTAGCAGCCCTAATCGCCTGATAGAACTTCATAATCGCCTGCAACATGTCTGACGACTAAAAACACCTATAAATACCACCCTTGACCTCCAAAACATTATTTACACAACCCTAGCCGTCCCATAACATATCTCAACCCACAAACACCCTCTGGAACCCATTTTTACACACAAACAACCATTTCCAAGCTTATTCCATCATCTACTCTTACATACAAGGTGTGTTCTTCAAACCCAAACCTTTAAATGATTATGTTTTACTCCCTAAATGTCCAGACCTGACTTATAAAGGTTTTTGTCTTTGAAAATCCATTTAAAACCGTTTCTAAACAAACCCACACCTTTACATGTGTTATATGTGTTGTATGTGATTAAAGATAGAGTTTTTGGGATTTAATCATGGTTGTTTTTGTGATATTATGATGTTTTTAGCTGTTACAAGTTAGTATGATAATGTCCTAGGAGTTTGAATGGTTTTGGTCGTGTATTGTTGATACTTGATGTTTTGACCCGTTCGAAGGATTTTGGATGATTTAGGATGATATGAGGTGTGTTGTTGATTGTTTGATGTTAGGGTTTGCTCTAGGATGATGTTAGAACAGTAGGATGCTTTCGGACAACGTGATTATGTGATTAGATCTGGATATTTGCTATTTAGGGCAAGTTATTGCATGTTGATGTGATGTTTTCATGTTAAATTGCTATTTTGGGAAAACGCTCGCATTCGGGACTGTTAGAATGATGAAAACTTAGGGGTTTTGCTTGGAATATGTTTGTTAATATGTTAGAATGATTATTGGGTGTTTGCGCACGTTTCGGATCTGATTTGGAGGGTTAAACGCGTGAAAAACCACAATTGCTGCACTATAGGCGATTAGCAATCCTAATCGCCTATGTTATAGGCGATTAGGGGCATAATCGCCTAATACAAGAGGCTACTCGTGTGCTAGGGATGGCGAGTAGCATCCTAATTGCTAGCAGTCCATGCAATTGTGATCCTAATTGCCTTCATGTCATGCAACTGTGACCCTAATCACTAGTTAAGCCCTGAATTGCATACCACATGACCATAATCGCCTAATATGCATGTGATTAGCCCTAATCACCAGCATTATATGTTGACCCGTTTTTGGCATGATTTCTCAGGTCGCTAAGGTAGCAGCATCTCAGGGCTTAGGCGCACGCGTCTGCACGGCGTCTAGTTTAGGTTCATGGTTTTGTTATTAAACAAGTTTGGAAACTTTTGGGATTTAGTTTTGTAAAACAATGCTTCCGCACTGTTAAATGTTGAATTTTAAATCTTATGCATGTTTTTTTTTATTACGTATGTTTTACATTTAGACGTCGTTTATTGTGACCGTTGACTTGGATCCTGGTATGTCACACGCCTCGCGGTAGAACTCCGCAGGTGGATATTTGAGGGTGTGACAGATTGGTATCAGAGCCAATGGTTATAGTGAACTAGGACTGCATGTAGAGTCTAGACTATAGCCGAGTCTCACACACTAGACGGTCACATACAATCGAGTCGTGTCTTTTGGTAAACATACTAACCTTGTCGGGGTGTCGGTATCCTTACCACACGGTGTCACATTGCTTATCTCATTTTTGGTTATTCCTAGCTTCACTTTATCTTCTCCTTCGGGTTTACAGTCGTGGGAACTTGTTTGATGATCTTTTGAGTTGGTTATATCTTCCTAGGATGTGGGTGTCGGGTGACTTGAGGTTCGAGCTCGGGGCACGCCTTGAGGTCCATGTAGAGCAATTTATCATTTCGGGTGCACACGAAATGATAAGTTGAAATGCATGAAAGACTTGGTGGATCTCGGGTTGGGATTAATGGTCACATTGGACCCAATCCTGGATTTTTCGTATTCTCTTGGTTTAGCGTTGGTGATGGGTCTGAGTGTTTGTTTCTTGTCTTTCTCAGAAGATGTCTGGAATTCGCGGTGGACGTAGAGGCGGTGGTCGTACTGGCGGACGCAATGGTGGCGGTGGTCGTGGAGGGGTGAACCTAACCCAGGAGGATCTGAACACCTTGCTGCAGGCTGCCTTTCAGGCAGGACACAATGCTCATGGCGGTGAGTTGATCCTATCAGTTTTGCCTCGTTGTGAGCATGGTATCCTTCTTTTGTGGTTTTCTTACGTGTTTCGTTTCAGGCGGTGTTGTTAACCCACCCCCAGCCATGTGTACGTACAAGATGTTTCGGGATTGTAAGCCCCATGAGTTCTCTGGCACTGAAGGGGCTGTAGGCATGCTCAAGTGGCTAGAGAAAGTGGAGTCCGTATTTATAATGTGCAATTGCCTTCCCGAGGATCGGGTGAAGTATTCTGTTGGGCTCTTCACAGATGTTGCTCTGACTTGGTGGAACAACATCACTAAGAACATGGGTATAGGTGAAGCCTATGCCATGCCATGGGAGAACTTTGTACAGCTATTGAAAAGGGAGTACTGTCCCAGGGAGGAGGTACAAAAATTGGAACATGAGGTTTGGAGCCTCAAGATGGTGGGGTCTGAGATTGAAGAGTACACTGTGAGGCGTAACGAGTTGGCGGTGCTGTGTCCTGACTTGCACGTACCAGAATACAGGAGGATCGAGCACTACATTTCAGGGTTAGTACCAGAGATAGCGGGGTTAGTGGCTGCGGGAAATCTTCCTACTTATGCAGAGGTGGTTCGATCGGCTCATCGGATGACTAATCTGAAGGTGAATGAAGGTGTTTTACCTGCTCGTGGCTCGACTGTCAAGGCTCCAGAGGGCAGCAAGCGCAAGTTGGAAGGCTCGGGGAAGAGTTCGGCTCAAGAACAGCCACAGCAGCAGACCAGGAAGCTAGGGGCGGTGGGGTCACCGTCAACTCAGAATCAGGGTGGATACACGGGAAAGAACCCTAAGTGCAACCAGTGCGGGTACCATCATGTTGGGAGTTGTGATACGTTTCGTTGCAACCGTTGTCTTCGCTATGGCCATCTGGCCAAGGATTGTAGGGTCAGCACTCAGGCAGGACAAGTTCAAGCAGTTGCCCCCACTCCTACTCCTCGGGGAAATCAAGGGTGCTTCAATTGTGGTGAAACAGGGCATTTCAAGCGAAATTGCCCAAAGCTGAATCAGGGAGAGGCAGGCACAGCAAGAAATGGAGGGAACAACCAGGGCGGTGGTGTAGCTGCTCGTGCTTATGTTATTGGGGCTAGGGAGAACCAGGAGGACCCAGACACTGTTACTCGTACGTATTCTTTCTTATCTCTTGTTACGCTTGTACGCCTTGGTTTTACTCTTTCGCAATGTTGTGTGTTCGTGTCTTTGGGTGTTTCCTTGGGGTTTGGTCTTTACTTCTCATTCTTTGGGGTCGATGAGGGTCCTTTGGGGATGTTACTTGGACGGTACCAGTGGGTTAGTTATACCGATCACAGTAGTCCCCAGTAGGCCTTCGATCGGGGGTCTCTTGTCTCATATCCACTCGCTGTTCCTTGGGGAAACGTTACTTGGGCATACACAGAGGTCGACGCTCATCACTGTTGGGGCCAAAAGAATCTCGGGGCGAGATTCCTTTCAACAGGGGGATGATGTAACGACCCGGAAAATTTTTCTTCTTATTTTGTCTTCTCTTTTCGACTTCGGGAAATTTTCGGGACGAAAATTCTTTTAACAGGGGGATGATGTGACACCCGACAATCTCCGGTAACTAACTTTCGAAAACTTAGTAAGTCTACCTTAGCGAGTCGCGCATACGTTACACAAATCAAGGTCGGTCGAGTCGAGTCGCACGTCATTAGAGTTTTAACATACGCAAGTCTCGAGTCCCGGGGATTGGTGAACGAGTGTGAACGTGTTTACTTTCATGTATTATGTGTTTATAATCATTATGTGACTTATCGGTATGTGAAAATGTGTTAACATATGTTAAAACGGAGTTTAACGCGCCAAATACACCACAATGGACCCTGTAGGCGATTAGCATGGCTAATTGCCTTCAAGGTGGCGATTAGCCACTCTCTGTAGGCGATTAGCCTTGCCCTATAGGCGATTATGGGGCTAATCGCCTATAGTGAAGGCGATTAGCAGCCCTAATCGCCTGATAGAACTTCATAATCGCCTGCAACATGTCTGACGACTAAAAACACCTATAAATACCACCCTTGACCTCCAAAATATTATTTACACAACCCTAGCCGTCCCATAACATATCTCAACCCACAAACACCCTCTGGAACCCATTTTTACACACAAACAACCATTTCCAAGCTTATTCCATCATCTACTCTTACATACAAGGTGTGTTCTTCAAACCCAAACCTTTAAATGATTATGTTTTACTCCCTAAATGTCCAGACCTGACTTATAAAGGTTTTTGTCTTTGAAAATCCATTTAAAACCGTTTCTAAACAAACCCACACCTTTACATGTGTTATATGTGTTGTATGTGATTAAAGATAGAGTTTTTGGGATTTAATCATGGTTGTTTTTGTGATATTATGATGTTTTTAGCTGTTACAAGTTAGTATGATAATGTCCTAGGAGTTTGAATGGTTTTGGTCGTGTATTGTTGATACTTGATGTTTTGACCCGTTTGAAGGATTTTGGATGATTTAGGATGATATGAGGTGTGTTGTTGATTGTTTGATGTTAGGGTTTGCTCTAGGATGATGTTAGAACAGTAGGATGCTTTCGGACAACGTGATTATGTGATTAGATCTGGATATTTGCTATTTAGGGCAAGTTATTGCATGTTGATGTGATGTTTTCATGTTAAATTGCTATTTTGGGAAAACGCTCGCATTCGGGACTGTTAGAATGATGAAAACTTAGGGGTTTTGCTTGGAATATGTTTGTTAATATGTTAGAATGATTATTGGGTGTTTGCGCACGTTTCGGATCTGATTTGGAGGGTTAAACGCGCGAAAAACCACATTTGCTGCACTATAGGCGATTAGCAATCCTAATCGCCTATGTTGTAGGCGATTAGGGGCATAATCGCCTAAGAAAAAGGCTACTCGTGTGCTAGGTATGGCGATTAGCATCATAATTGCTAGCAGTCCATGCAATTGTGATCCTAATTGCCTTCATGTCATGCAATTGTGACCCTAATCACTAGTTAAGCCCTGAATTGCATACCACATGACCATAATCGCCTAATATGCATGTGATTAGCCCTAATCACCTAACATAAGTGGCGATTAGCCCTGGTAATTGCCTGTTGACCATCCCTAATCACGTGTTGACTTTCCTAATTGCATGCTAAGTCCCTAATCGCGTGTAATGCTGTTATAAGTGTATTTTAACATCCCGAAACCCGATTTGACACCTAGGAACATGATAGGAACCCCGTGACATGCCTAGTAACATAGTAACACGTGTTCGGACTTGTTCGTACGTTATTTGACCTATGTGTTAGAATCGTTGAACTTTAACGCATGTTAAGTGCTGAGTTGCATGTTTTGTGTATGTTGAGTATGAGATGAACACGTGGAGTCTCGGGTCACCAATGGGATGTCGAGTCTTGTACATTTGGTCAGTTTAACAGTCAACACATTTTCAAACAAACCTGGTTATGGTCTGGGCATCTAGGGACTAACTAACCTACGGGTTATTAGTCTAAGTACTTGTAACTGTCATATGTTAGGTCGCCGCTTTACGGGGCTAGCATAGCTTGTTGGTTTAAATCACTTTCGAAGTAACGCAACCCAAGGTGAGTTCACGGCCCCTCTTTTATATGTTTTCTTTCGGGGGAGAAACATGCCACGCAATTTAACAAACTCAATGCTTTCGTATAAACATGCAACTCCTTTTGGAAACGCTTTACTCATTTTGAATACGTAACTGTTTTTGGGAAGTAACTTGTTGTAAGCACGCTACGCTTTTGAAACACTTTTGGGAAGCAACACTTTTGGAAAGCAACACTTTTGAATGCAACGCTTTTGAAACACAACTCTTGATTTGCAACACTTTTGTTTACTACACGACGAAACAAGGAGTCCCGGGGGAAACCATGAATGTGCGGGGTAGCACAACGGGGAAATGTGGATAGATCTATTGGGCCTGACAAACCCCACCCGTCGGCTAGGAGCCGGGCGGGTGCATATTATCTCTAGTTTAGCAACACAAGCAACTCAAACACGGGCAGCAACTCAAGCAACGCTGTCAGTAATGGTTTCAGCATCACAGTCGTGGTAGTAGTAGGAAACGCTTGTTTGTTCGTTTATTTATTCGTTTAACGTATCTTATGACATGGTATTTTGTGATCAACGCTCTACACTCAGAAACTCATTGTAAACTTAAAACCTGTGAACTCACCAGCATTATATGTTGACCCGTTTTTGGCATGATTTCTCAGGTCGGTAAGGTAGCAGCATCTCAGGGCTTAGGCGCACGCGTCTGCACGGCGTCTAGTTTAGGTTCATGGTTTTGTTATTAAACAAGTTTGGAAACTTTTGGGATTTAGTTTTGTAAAACAATGCTTCCGCACTGTTAAATGTTGAATTTTAAATCTTATGCATGTTTTTTTTTATTACGTATGTTTTACATTTAGACGTCGTTTATTGTGACCGTTGACTTGGATCCTGGTATGTCACACGCCTCGCGGTAGAACTCCGCAGGTGGATATTTGAGGGTGTGACATGAACCAACTCCAGCTAATGTTCCAAAGACTATTCCCACCCCAAAAGTCGTATTAAACCCTACTTCTATATCATTTTCCAAAGAACATATTGAGCAGAGTTTAATTGCAGCAAAGAAGAAGGCTATGGAAGATATGGCCTCGAATAGCCTAGAAGCAAGGGAAGACTTAAGCTTTAATGATAAGCTAAAAGCTTATGAACAAAAACTGAGTGAGTTAGAAGAACAAGACAAAATTGTTGAAGAAGATAAGAGACAACAATTGATGAATTACATCTGCAAACACAACAAGACAAAGAAACACTGACTCAAGAGACTCTCAAATATAGAACTTACAAGCAAGGCACAGCTTGTATCTGGCAGGCTTGCCACTGATATAGATAGAAAGAAGAAGAGAGCCCAAATCATACAAGAACTGACAGACAATGATTATGGTTCAAAGACTCAACTGTCAAAGTGGAAAGAAGACACTCTTCTGGACACATACAAGAAATTCAAGGCCCTACAAAAGACCAATCCAAAGAAGTTTAAAACTTCTGAGGTTTCACAACCTTCAGTAGTTTTAACTTCTGATCATTCTAAGAAACCCCCAAGGCCTGCTGTTGTCAAGTGGAAGATAGAGGAACAAATTAAAACAAACTTCAAAATGGTCCTGCTAGAAGGAAACACAGTGGTACATGATGATTTTGTTGTTGAAGAAAAACCTCTGCTCACACTATTCAGGGATCCTTCTACCTTTGCCTATCAACTACAACAAACCATAACAGAAAAACAGCATACCAAGGTAATCACGAAGCATCACATTCCAACCCCTAGTGATATGCCTGGTTTTGCTAACATTGAACAGAGAAGGAAATCCCACCTGATGGTCACTGAAATAGAAGAAACTCCACAATCAGGTACAAACCAAGAAAAGGGCATTGTCCCTTATACTTTAGACTTTGACCAATCTAAAGTAAGTATTGTGAAATGGTCCTTCACTGATACAAACACAGTAATGGTCATAAGAAGAGATCGTTCAAGCAAGGTCTTCAAAACCTAGAAGAACTGAAGAAACTATCATCAAAAGACCTTCTTACAATTCAACATCTTCAACCTGAACAAGGATCTCTCATAGAGCAACAAGCTCACCAACTCAAGGTCTCCATGGTAGCAGAAATATGGAGAATACTTGAAGACAGAAAGACAGCCAATAGAGATTAGATAAGGTTTTGGCTTCATCAATCCAGGGGGAGATTGTAAGGACAAAGAAGATTGAGGAAACCACTTTTGATACCTTAGTCTAAAGCATATTCTGCAATATTATTCTAAGTATAGAAACTGCTGAAGAAGAAGACTGAAAGTACTGAAGAAGATGATATCAAGTACTGAAGAGTAAAGATCAGGAGTTATGAAGACGAACCAGACAAAGTCTCTGAGGAACTACTGAAGACAAACTACGCATCAGTAGTTTGTCACTCATCAACTGTTTTGATAGAAGCTTCCCACCACCTCTATACTTCAGTAGTTTAGTATTATATTAGTTTTCTTAAAGTCTTTGTACAAGTTCCAATACTACAACCTGTTGTAGTATTATCTAGTAGTATTATAATCTTTTGTACACTCAACTTGTATGTAATTGTCCGTGAATAAATAGATGGGTTCATCCCACTATTTTAGACACGAATCCTTCAAGACTTTTGTAGTTAACCATTTCAATATATTTGAGAATCATTGAAGCATTTACTGTTATATTCATTTATTGTTTTTGATTCTCATTTACTACTTAGTTCATTGATTGAGGGGGAGTCATAACTCCTGTTAAAAGTGAATCTTTAACTTGATATACTTGTATTAATTCCGTTGTGCAAATATACTTTGATAGATCTATACAAGTGTTCATAAATAAGAACTGATAAAAGAAACTGATCCAACAGATACCCTAATACTAGGTGGAGTGGTTATCTAAAGCTATTCAATATTTTTCCAAAGAATTAGTCCCGCGCTCAATAAAAAATTAAGAAAGGACGCGCGCTGGATAAAAAATAAAATACCCACTTAAAATCGATTGTTGCCACCGCTTAGACGCTAGTAATTTAATATTTTCCTATGATTTTGCGTTTTTTTCTCACGAATTTGCCACCAAAAATTAATGGTCGTAAAATTCTCTACCGCTTAGCCATCCGTATCATAGTAATTTTGCTTACTTAGATTATGTTTGGCTCTCCTTCTCCTTTCCTCCTTTCTCTTTCTTCTACCTCAAAAGCTCCTTAATCCTAAAAGTCACAAATTGTAACTTATGACTTTTACCCTCTTTTCTCCTTTTCAAAGCATAAAATCTTCCAAAAGCTCCTTTTCAAACAATTACCCAAACACTTTTTTTAAACTTTTGACTTATTGGATAAGTCATAAGTTAAAAGGAGGGAAAAAATGAACAGACAAACATCCTCTTAGCATTATGTGAGAAATAGGTGGCTAAGGTGGTGTTTGATGTTTCCCTAGAAGTGCTTCTGACCTCTTTTGTCTGCGCTACGCAGACGCGGGCAGACATTTAGGGTCTGCAGATTGTTTGTTTTTTAGAAGACATATCCCTAAAAAATGTCTGCGTGTCCTCTTCTCCGCACAGACATGGTTCAACCTCTTCTAAGCACTCAAACCTCTTCTCCATTCTATTTTCTCATCAGACTCCTCCTTCCTCCTCCTCAAGCATCCGCCGCCGCCACCCCAGCTTCTCCTTCCCCGCCGCACACGGACATCCCTTTCCTCTTCTCCCCCATCTGCCGCTCCTCAATGACCGACATCTCTTTCCCGATCTCCTCTCTACAACTCTCCCTCTCTCTCTCTCTCTCTCCAGTTTCTCTCTCTAATTATATGTACGTTTTTTTGTTCAAAACCAAACCAACCTTTATATTGTAAGCTAACTTGAAGTTGGAAATCAAGATCTTGAAGATGAACTACTTTCTTGGCTTCATTCACGTTAATTTCATTACTGCCATCATTCAAATAATAATCAGCCGTTCAAAATTATTATTATTATATATTTAATTAATAATAATAATAATAATAAAGGTTAATCTTCCAGAAAAATATGGAGGAGAGTGGTTGGAAGGTTAAAAGATAAGACTTGAAAGAAGAAGAGTGCTTGGCCAAACATAAACTGATCTTTCATTTGTAGGTGTTTTCAATTCTCTATATTTGGTGAAGTATGTTGGTGGTGGCTATGTATTGTCAATATAAAGTGGGTTATGGCTATGGTGGGTTATGGTTCTGGTGTTGGTTTACGGTGTAGGGTCTTGGTTATAGTGGGTTATGGTTTTGGGTTACACTGTAGATGTTTACAAACAAATAGTCTTCTTCTTGCAGACTGTAGACGTTTGGTCCACCTCTTCTCCTGCAGATGCGGTCCGCAGACTGCAGACATTTTACCTCTTCAAAAACAAACAACACCTAAATTTGCTACCGCGTTTTTGATAGCATATATTGGTGGCAATTGCCAAGTTTTCTAGTAGTATAATATGACTTTGACTAGAAAGGGTCCTATAACATCAAACATTTATGATTTAACTACAAAGTGTCATATTAAGTTATGTTATAATAGGACCCCTGGTGATCAAGTGTCCTATTACATTACCACATAATGAGACACCAACAACTAAATGTCTTATAAATTATTTTATCAGGATATACATTTTAAGTGTCTTATTAAGTTATATGATAATAGGACTCCAAAGAATCATCCATCGTATTAACTAGCTTTCTAGGACACCGGTTTAGTAGCATACATTATTAAAGGACCCCAAAAGTTCATTCATCCTATTAAATAGTTTTTTAGGACCCTCTTCTATAAGCATCTCACATAAAAGGTCCTTAAAAGCCCTTTTTGTTATAGTGATAGTAGATATTTTTACTATTAAATAACTAAAAAATATTACCCTTAATTTACATTTTAAAATTTTTTATTTTAACCAAACATTAAAAAGTATTTAATTTTACAAAAGTTACTCAAAAGAAAACTTATAGGATAATTATGATTTTTCCTATAAATATTACTTTTAACTATACTCTTTTTACCAATATCTGTTAAGTTACCAACAAATCTGTTCTAAGTTCGAAAATCTGTTGTACAAAGCCTAATATTATTGGTCTGAACAGATGTGAACTAAAACCATGTTTGCAACAAAGGTTCCATCATTTAACAATTATATTCTACAATCTCACTAAGCACATCAACATGTTTCTTAATAGAGCATTCAATTTTATCAACCTGAAAATAATAGTAAACAAAACATTTCAGATCAAAAGAAATCAACTCTCACATAGACAAACACATGATCACAACATCTGCTTATTAATATTTAATTTATTATAAGTAAAGACCTCAATTATTATTGGTCTGAACAGTTTTTCGTCTATCGAGCCCAACAAACAGAGTTAATATTATATATTAGATATTAGATATATATTATTATAATAAATAAAGACCTCAATTATTATTGGTCTGAACAATTGTTCGCCTATCGAGGGCAAGCAACAGATGTTGTTGACCTCAACAATGCTAAAAATTAAAGTCAATCTATAATATGTTAACTTTAAAGCACCAATAAGAAAGTATAATAAATTAACCAAAAACACAAAACATGAAGATCAAACACAAAACATGTATAATAAATTAAATTAAATATTAAATTAAATAAATAATAATAGACAAACTACAGAAAACAGTTTCTTGCTAGATGTTAGTGCTTAATGTGCGACTAATGCTTTGGATTGCGAATTCTAAGTTTGTTTAGTTGAATCGTGGGGGCGAATGTAGCTATTTGTAAGCTCGAATGTGAATTAACTGGGGCGAAGGTAGACTTGGAGGGACGAACCTGGAAAGACTGAAGAATGTATCTTGTTTCGTACTGATGAAGAGGTCGACCGAAGACAAGTGTGCACATTCGACCTAGCGATAGGGGTGAATGCGCAGCACTATAAAAGCTTGATTTTTATTTTACATTGTAACTTTTGCCATTTTGAGTCTTGTGTTAAGTCTAGGTTTTCTCTCTAGGTTGTGATCAGTGTCTAAAGGTTTTATTAACTTGAAACATCAATTGTAAAGATCTTATCAAAGTTAATTAATGAAAATGGAGATTGAAAAGGTGAATTTGATTGTTTGATTCGTTGACTATCATTTTGTAACTGATCTAGGGTTTCCGCACCTGGATTAGTAGACTTGTATGATCATCTAATCTGTTTTTGACAAAACGATCCTCTACAAAGTGGTATCAGAGCCTATACAGATCATACAACTACAATTTGATAGTTTTTGAACTGATTTGGACCCAAATTTGATCAAAATTTTTCTGTTTTCAATGAACAATGGTTTTTGATGAAAATTGAATGATTTGGATTAGATTTCATGGATAAAATCAAGTTTTCCATTTGTTAAAGTTGTTCCAAATCAATTCCGAAGCAAAACCTGATTAACATCATCAAAATTCATCAACTTTTGAAAAATTGGGATCAAAATAACTGATTTTCAAAGAATAACCGTTTTTCAAATGGGTCAGGTCGAATCTAGAGAGTAAGGGTCGAATGTGTGATTTTTGGGTCGAACCTAGCATTTTCTGGTCGAAAGTGGGTTGTTTTAGGTCGAATCTAGAAGTTTAGTGTGTTGTGTTTTAACCTTCGAGCTAGTTTGGTACATTCGACATTACGGGAGGTCGAACGTGGAGTTTATTGGTCGAAAGTGAGTCAGGGTTATACATTTTCTACATTCGAGTCTGTTTTTAGGGTCGAACCTGGAGTAATTCCACTTTCGAACCCCCGTTAGCTCAGAAAAGGTCGAACGTAGAATCTGTTTGATATTTTTCTAAGTGTTTCGTATTTCCAACTTTCAATACGATATGTGGGGATTTCCGACAACACCTAGGCCTGGTACAACACAACAACAACAATTTACCATGGACCCTTGGAGTGTAACTGCTCAAAAGACGAACTCTCAGCCATCACAGCCGATCAATTATCTAGCTATGAGTAGTTCGGTTTCACAGAATGTTGCTCAACCACCACAACAACCAATGACTGATTATTGGGGTGTAGCAGCAGCTGCGGTACACACTCAAACTACAAATGCTATATCTACTCTAATAAATGATTTGTCCTCGGGTAGTGGGAACAGACCACCGAAGCTAATGGAGATGCAAGAGTATAATCAATGGCAGAAAAAGTTCAAGATTCATTTAGAAGGAATGGGACTAGAAGGTACAGAGGCATGGCAGATGATTGCTAAGGGATATGTTGCACCAGTGTTGGAGAATACAGGTGAACCGATTCCACTCGAGAGTTTAGCTGAGGATGAAAAGAAGAAGTTTGCGGTGGAGAAAAAGGCGTATTCTCAACTAACCCAAGCTATCACTAATGATCTTCTACACCAGTTTGGATCTTGTACTACTTCCAAACAACTGTGGGATATGTTGAAGAATCGTCACGATGGAAATGAGAAAACCAGAAGGTTGAGGATAGAAGAGTTGAAGAAGGAATTTGAGAACTTCAGTTATGTTGGAAATGAGACTCTGAAGGAGTTGACTCCGAGATATTGTCATTTGTTAAATGAGTTGTCCAACTATGAGATTCAAATTCCAATGTCCGACTTGGTAGACAAATTTGCTGATTCGCTACCACCGTATTGGGATCAACATATTAAGGTTTTAAAGGAGAAGGATGCTTATAAATACTGGACCATCAATGAACTGATTCAGAAATTAGAAAACAAAGAGCTAGAAGAGAAGAGGAAAGCAAATAGATCACAATTTCCTCAAAACCCAGAGTTGTATCATGCTGGTACATCTTCTACTGTAGCTAGCTCAAGTGTTGGTGGTACAGTTGCTCCTCATATTGCTTGTGTTGCAAGTGTTATGGAACCACCTAAAAACCCAATCAATTACCTTGCTCAAACTTCATCCTACACACCACCATCATATACACCACCACCATCATCATACACAAATTCGTGTGCGTGGAAACCATAAACGTGTTAGTATAATACATCTAATAGCATATCATTTTAAAGCACTGCATAACGGTCTGCATGTGAGTTTATGTGGACAACAATATCAGCAGTTGCCAGATCACACATTCTCTTTAATGATAATATACAATATAGATCAACGATGTGATCAGATTTCTCAAAAACTGATATGATCCTCTTACCGGAAATCACAAAACATTTACTGCTTTATGTTTACATTTCTGCATTTTACATTTGTTTTTGCAAAAGATACAAAAACTCCAAAAGATTTTAGGTGTGTTTTAACATAAATTTTAGAAAAACCAAATTTTTTACATTTCTGAGTTATTTTTGATAACCGATGGTGTTTGATGGTCATTTTCTGAAACTTGATGAACCAATCTGAGTTTTGTATCATCTAAATGTGAAATAATGAATGTTTGAGGCTTAAAATGTTTGAAAATGATTGAATGGGATTCGATTTTGAGATTTGGTAAATTTTCAATAAAAAATACCAATTTTCATTCGCCCCTTCGTTGGGTCGAATGTGGAATTTTTTGTACATTCGAACCTTTAATTTTGGACGAATGTGAGAGTTTAAGTTTTTGTTTGTACATTCGAACCCTTATTCCACATTCGATCCTTTCAATAGGGTCGAATGTAGAATAAGCTTCACATTCGCCCAACATCAACGGTCGAATGTGGCCTCTTATATATACTTATTCTCTCATTCAAACCTTCACTTCTGAATTTTTTTAAAAATTTTCAAAACAACCAGACCTTGTTGCCCTTGCTTTTCAGATCATTGTTTATTGTTCCTTGTTTAATTCTCATCATTTTCATACCACATTTGCAGGTAATGGACAGTTTATCAAGCCAATATTAGGGTTTATATGTTCGAAACCCTTTTTTGATTGTTGGACAAGTTTGAATCGTTTTTAACCAAAATTGTGTGTTAGGTTTTAGTTATAGATAGTTTTAGGGGGAGAATGATTCACAATCTAGGGTTAATTCAGTATAATCAAGTGTTATTGATCGATTAAAAATAGTTAAACCTAGATTGTTTATAAAAACTATCTAAAACTAAATAATTGTAACAATTGATTGTTCAAAAGGCTTAATCGGTCATTTTAGTGGGTCAATGAATTAAAATTTCATGTTAAAATGAACAAGATTGCATTTTGATGTTTGGACCTAAGAACAATTTCATTCGACCACAAAAGAAAGGTCGAACGTGGCATTTTAGGTCGAATGAAGCCTGATCAAAAGGACGAATGTGAGAAATTGGGCGAATGTGGGATGTTGATTATGATTTTTCACATTCGAACCATTTTTGCACTTTCGAACCTCAAATTTTTCTCATTCGTACTCCCGTAGGGTCGAATGTGGAAAATTGAAAACCAAATTTCAAATTTTGTAGATTTTGTCTGTTTTTAACGAATTTTCAATGTGTCGTTTTTGCAGATATACAAAATGGCTGAACCACAAGTTGAACAACAGAATGTTGAAGTTCCAGTGCCAGAAGAATTGCCATTTGAGAGTGCCCATAATTGTTGTGCATATTTGGGTGAAGTGAAGAAACTCCAAGAGTTTTCTAGAATAGTTGATTTTCTTAGAAGAAGCAGAGTTGTAGATGCTTTAGCAACCCCTAATATCATTTATAAAGATCATCAAGAGGACTTCTGGAGAAATGCACGTTATGATTTCTGGGAAGATAAGACTGCAATAGTTAGTAACATTCAGGGGGAGCTTGCGATTGTTACTGAGAGTGACATTAGAGAAGCACTAAAGCTGAAAGATGAACCGACTGATCCGAGAAGTTTGTCTTGGATAGAGCATAGATTGTGCTTTCTACGGATGAAATACAACGGACCAATAACTGACGGTGCATTGAATAAAGGAAAGTTGTGTCCACAGTTCAAGTATTTAGCTCATGTGATTATTCATGTGTTTGGTTCAGTGAGTGGTGGTTATGACGTAATGAGGAAGAGTCTGAGCTCATTGATGGTTGCTTTAGTGTTGAACAAACTATTTAATGTATCGGGGATGACACTTGACCATATGCTTGAACCACTGAAGGGATTGAAGACGAAGAAGTTTTTGATGTATCCCAGGTTTCTGCAGATGATCTTTGACCATAAGTATCCAACATTGAAGAAAGATCCCACAAAGATTCTAGTTCAGGATCATATGAACTTGAAAACTTTGATGAGAATGAAGGGTTATAAAGGAATTCCTGATAATGAGAAACCACCTCACAAAAACTTGTTTGGTCATTTGATTAATCCAGGATATAAGGATCCTGGTGAGAACAAGGCAAGGAATGCGAACAGTGAATCTGATACAGATGATCCATTATTCCATGTTAATCCAACAATGAAAAGAAAAAGACAAGTTGTAAATGCTGGAGCCAAAGGGAAGGGCAAAGCAAAGATGAAGGAGGTTGAATAGGCTAAGAAGCAAATTAAAAGAAAGAAAATTGTTGCAAAGAAAGGTACTAGGCTTGTTGATGAAGATTTTGTTGATTCTGAATAAACAAAAGAAGATGAGAGATGGGATTCTACTGATGTGACTGTAAAGACCTCTAAGCCCAAGGCCACTGTGGCTAGAGAGTCTGAAAGTCAAAACCGGACTGTTGATGCACTATTATGTGGACGTCACTGTCGAATAGACTAGAGTTGAGTCTTGTATTGTATTACATGAGATTGTGGTGATCCATAAGGGCATTTTATGGATCTGTTGCATTTGTAAATATAGACCAAAACATAAAGTTTGGTTCGACCTTCTACAAGGGGCAAACCTGCAGAATCTGTAGGTTCGACGTCCTCAAGGGGGCGAACGTGGCATTATGGTTTGGACTATAAATAGCAATCTCATGAGTTGGTTTTCATTTGAAGATTTGAGTTTTGTGCTTTGAATGCTCACAAGGGGGAGGTCATGCCCGACCTCCCCCGGCCCCGAGATAGATGTTTATCCTACTGATGACAGTGTCTGTAACCGTTTCTGATGCAATACCAATCTGTGATGACGTTGTTTTCGTTAATTTCTGTCTCGTCTCGAAACTTCCGTCTGAAACCGAGTTGTTTTCGCTTATTCGATCCATGAATTCGGTTTTTTACCTGATTCTCAACTGGTATCAGAGCTATGGTACCGATTTGAACGATCTAACAGTCATTTGAATCAATCACAGCTCAATTTCATGAATTCAGACGTTAAAAATCAGTTTTTGATTGAAAGGTTGAAACCCTAGAAACCCTAGATTCTTAATTGAACCCAAAATCAAGTGATTTTTCCATGTTTCTGTGAATTCGAGGGTTAGGTTTTCATTTCCACACCTTTCTGTACAAGTTTCATCATCAAATTCGAAGTATTAGAGTGTTTATGGAATGATTTGCAGAAAATATTGAAGAAGAACACGTTTTTCTGCAAATGGTCGAATGTGCAGTAGATTCTACCCTACGTAAGGGCGAACGTAGGTTTTATAGGTCGAACCTGGATGTTTTCCACATTCGAACTCACGACTGGGCGAATGTGGAATTTCAATTTTAGTCAGGTTTAACTGAACTTCATTCGACCCAACTTTGGTACATTCGACCTAACACAGGGGTCGAACGTAGCTTTATTCCTAGGTTTGAACCCTCGTGATATGGAATGGAAAATAGGTATTTTTAGGGGTAAATGGTGATGATGTTTACACAAATTGTTGAAGAAATGATGATGATGAAACGTTTTATTGTGGGGTAGTCATGAGATTCAACAATATGATAATCAGATTTAAATGACTATTATGGGCCAGAAAAATCAGATATATTTTTATTCCGCAAAATGAGAACAGTCAACCCAGTTCCAGTGTGATTGAAGGAACTTGTTCAAACAAAGTTGTTATTTACAAGCAAATAAAGACTAAGATCTCAATGTTCCGAAAGTAATGAGGGATCCTAGTAGGAGTCATGTGGCACGTAGATTCAACGAAAGTTTCAAGATTACAGTCCTGAAGAATTTTTATAGCTGTTGGTGGTTATTGTTGGCCCTGTCGAAAACTTCAGTTTCTGAAGCATTTCAAGTCCGCAATGGTACCGGCAGTTCCCGCTGAAAACTTCTGATTGCTTGATCCACACGTCTACGGCTAGTATTCTGTCGAACAAATGAATTACTCAAGAACATTCAAAGAGAAGAATATATTAATGCAATCACAGTCAGCACAGATGAAGAATTTCATAGAAGTACAGTGTCTGAGTGAATTGTTTTGCACATAGTCACATTTAAGATGTTTAATTGGGTACTGATAGTTAGATTTCTCCAGTTGGTGTGAAGGGTGATGCAAAGGTTAAGTGCAGATATGAGACGTGAATTAGTGGTAGTACCTACGTGTTACGTTGAATATCTGATCGGTCAGTATGGAATCCTTCTAGCAGGGGTCTTATCAGGCTAGATGGATTGCGCGTGATGTACTTGGTCAAGATGACATTCCTGGGTACTGATGCTACGAGACTGCAGTGCATTACATTATCGACTTCACATCGGCGTAACTAGGTGATCTGGTTGTAATTCAGCGGCCGGCTGAATTTGCAAATGATATATGTGGTCTAGCTGACTTCCTGCGTAATGATGCTAAGGGTCCGTAGTGCATTACTAGGTCGGTTCACGAAGGATATTGCATTTCTAACTCAATGCAATAGTGCATGTATTGAGGGGGAGACCTGTGATTTTGACTGTTGATGTGCAAGAGATTTGTGGATTTGCCAGCAACGTCCAAGGGGGAGATTGTTGATGCACTATTATGTGGACGTCACTGTCGAATAGACTAGAGTTGAGTCTTGTATTATATTACATGAGGTTGTGGTGATCCATAAGGGCATCTTATGGATCTGTTGCATTTGTAAATATAGACCAAAACATAAAGTTTGGTTCGACCTTCTACAAGGGGCGAACCTGCAAAATCTGCAGGTTCGACCTCCTCAAGGGGGCGAACGTGGCATTATGGTTTGAACTATAAATAGCAATCTCATGTGTTGTTTTTCATTTGAAGATTTGAGTTTTGTGCTTTGAATGCTCTAAAGGGGGAAGTCATGCCCGACCTCCCCCGGCCCCGAGATAGATGTTTATCCTACTGATGACAGTGTCTGTAACCGTTTCTGATGCAATACCAATCTGTGATGACGTTGTTTTCGTTAATTTCTGTCTCGTCTCGAATCTTCCGTCTGAAACCGAGTTGCTTTCGCTTATTCGATCCATAATTCGATTTTTAACCAGATTCTCAGCTGGTATCAGAGCTATGGTACCGATTTGAACGATCTAACAGTCGTTTGAATAAATCACAGCTCAATTTCATGATTTCAGACGTTAAAAATCAGTTTTTGATTGGAAGGTTGAAACCCTAGAAACCCGAGATTCTTAATTGAACCCAAAATCATGTGATTTTTCCATGTTTCTGTGAATTCGAGGGTTAGGTTTTCATTTCCGCACCTTTCTGTACAAGTTTCATCATCAAATTCGAAGTATTAGAGTGTTTATGGACTGATTTGCAGAAAATATTGAAGAAGAACACGTTTTTCTGCAAATGGTTGAATGTGCAGTAGATTCTACCCTACGTAAGGGCGAACGTAGGTTTTATGGGTCGAACCTGGAAGTTTTCCACATTCGACCTCACGACTGGGCGAATGTGGAATTTCAATTTTAGTCGGGTTTAACTGAACTTCGTTCGACCCAACCTTGGTACATTCGACCTTACACAGGGGTTGAACGTAGCATTATTCCTAGGTTCGAACCCTCGTGATATGGAATGGAAAATAGGTATTTTTATGGGTAAATGGTGATGATGTTTACACAAATTGTTGAAGAAATGATGATGATGATGAAACGTTTTATTGTGGGGTAGTCATGAGATTCAACAATATGATAATCAGATTCAAATGACTATTATGGGCCAGAAAAATCAGATATATTTTTATTCCGCAAGATGAGAACAGTCAACCCAGTTCCAGTGTGATTGAAGGAACTTGTTCAAACAAAGTTGTTATTTACAAGCAAATAAAGACTAAGATCTCAATGTTCCGAAAGTAATGAGGGATCCTAGTAGGAGTCATGTGGCACGTAGATTCAACGAAAGTTTCAAGATTACAGTCGTGAAGAATTTTTAGAGCTGTTGGTGGTTATTGTTGGCCCTGTCGAAAACTTCAGTTTCTGAAGCATTTCAAGTCCGCAATGGTACCCGCAGTTCCCGCTGAAAACTTCTGATTCCTTGATCCACTCGTCTACGGCTAGTATTCTATCGAACAGATGAAGTTACTCAAGAACATTCAAAGAGAAGAATATATTAATGCAATCACAGTCAACACAGATGATGAATTTTATAGAAGTATAGTGTCCGAGTGAATTGTTTTGCACATAGTCACATTTGAGATGTTTAATTGGGTACTGACAGTTAGATTTCTCCAGTTCGTGTGAAGGGTGATGCAAAGGTTAAGTGCAGATATGAGACGTGAATTAGTGGTAGTACCTACGTGTTACGTTGAATATCTGATCGGTCAGTATGGAATCCTTCTAGCAGGGGTCTTATCAGGCTAGTTGGATTGCGCGTGATGTACTTGGTCAAGATGACATTCCTGGGTACTGATGCTACGAGACTGCAGTGCATTACATTGTCGACTTCACATCGGCGTAACTAGGTGATCTGGTTGTAATTCAGCGGTCGGCTGAATTTGCAAATGATATATGTGGTCTAGCTGACTTCCTGCGTATTGATGCTGAGGGTCCGTAGTGCATTACTTGGTCGGTTCACGAAGGATATCGTATTTCTAACTCAATGCAATAGTGCATGTATTGAGGGGGAGACCTGTGATTTTGACTGTTGATGTGCAAGAGATTTGTGGATTCGCCAGCAACGTCCAAGGGGGAGATTGTTGATGCACTATTATGTGGACGTCACTGTCGAATAGACTAGAGTTGAGTCTTGTATTGTATTACATGAGATTGTGGTGATCCATAAGGGCATTTTATGGATATGGTGCATTTGTAAAGATAGACCAAAACATAAAGTTTGGTTCGACCTTCTACAAGGGGCGAACGTGGCATTATGGTTTGGACTATAAATAGCAATCTCATGTGTTGGTTTTCATTTGAAGATTTGAGTTTTGTGCTTTGAATGCTCTAAAGGGGGAGGTCATGCCCGACCTCCCCCGGCCCCGAGATAGATGTTTATCCTACTGATGACAGTGTCTGTAGCCGTTTCTGATGCAATACAAATCTGTGATGACGTTGTTTTCGTTAATTTCTGTCTCGTATCGAATCTTCCATCTGAAATCGAGTTGTTTCCGCTTATTCGACCAATGAATTCGGTTTTAAAACTTGAGTATTTTCATGTGTACGAATCTCTATTTCATTTTCGCATCGTGAGTCGGATTACCATCGGGTCAGGTTGTATCCTTTATCTGAGTTTGTTGTAGGATCAGATATCTAATGGCCTTCCCGCTCCTCCATTCGGGTGCCCGAAACTTCAAATGTACCGATAGTTATGTTCTATGAACTCGAGACTTTTCTTGTGTACGAATCTCTATATGATTGTCGCATCGTGAGTCCGATTACCTTCCAGTCAGCTTTGTATCCTTTATCGGAGTCTGTTACATAATGAGATATCTTATGGCCTTCCCGCTCCTCCATTCGGGTGCCCGAAACTTCAAACGAACCGATAGTTTCGTTCTTTAAAACTCGAGTCTTTTCTTGTGTACGAATCTCTATGTCATTGTCGCATCGTACGTCCGATTACCGTCTGGTTAGCTTCGTATTCTTTATCTGAGTCTGTTGCAAGATCAGATATCTTATGGCCTTCCAGTTCCTCCATTCGGGTGCCCGAACTACAAATGTACCGATTCTTACGACCTTTAAAACTCGAATGTTTTTTTGTGTACGAATCTCTATGTGATTGTCGCACCGTGAGGCTGATTACCTTCTGGTCAGCTTCATACCTTTTATCTGAGTCTTTTGCATGATTAGATATCTTATGGCCTTCCCATTCCTCCATTCGGGTGCCCGACACTTCAAATGTAATGATAGTTACGTTCTTTAAAACTCGAGTCTTTTCTTGTGTACGAATCTCAATATGATTGTCGCATTGGGAGTCCGATTACCTTCCAGTCAGCTTCGTATCCTTTATCTGAGTCTATTGCATGATCAGATATCTTATGGCCTTCCCGTTCTCCATTCGGGTGCCCGAGACTTCAAATGTAACGATAGCTACGTGCTTTAAAACTTGAGTATTTTCATGTGTACGAATCTCTATGTCATTGTCGCATCGTGAGTCGGATTACCATGGGGTCTGGTTCCTATCCTTTATCTGAGTTTGTTGCATGATCAGATATCTTATGGCCTTCCCGCTCCTCCATTCAGGTGCCCGAAAGTTCAAATCTACCGATAGTTAGGTTCTTTAAACTTGAGACTTTTCATGTGTACGAATCTCTATATGATTGTCGCATCGTGAGTCCAATTACCTTCCAGTCAGCTTCGCATCCTTCATCTAAGTCTGTTGCATGATGAGATATCTTACGGCCTTCCCGCTCCTCCATTCGGGTGCCCGAAACTTCAAACGTACCGATAGTTACGTTCTTTAAAACTCGAGTTTTTTCTTGTGTACGAATCTCTATGTCATTGTCGTATCGTGAGTCCGATTACCGTCCGGTCAGCTTCATATCCTTTATCTGAGTCTGTTGCAAGATCAGATATCTTATGGCCTTCCAGTTCCTCCATTCGGGTGCCCGAAATTACAAATGTACCGATTGTTACGACACTTTATACTCGAGTGTTTTTTTGTGTATGAATCTCTATGTGATTGTCGCATCGTGAGGCCGATTACCTTCTGGTCAGCTTCGTATCCTTTATATGAGTCAGTTCCATGATCAGATATCTTATAGCCTTCCCGTTCCTCCATTTGGGTGCCTGAAACTTCAAATGTAACGATAGCTACGTTCTTTAAAACTTGAGTATTTTCATGTGTACGAATCTCTATGTCATTTTCGCATCGTGAGTCCGATTACCATCGGGTCAGCTTCGTATCCTTTATCTGAGTCTGTTGGATGATCAAATATCTTATGGCATTCTCGCTCCTCAATTCGGGTGCCCGAAACTTCAATTGTACCGATAGTTACGTCCTTTACAACTTGAATATTTTAATGTGTACGAATCTCTATGTCATTGTCGCATCGTGAGTCCGATTACCAACGGGTCAACTTCGTATCCTTTATCGGAGTCTATTGCATGATCAGATATCTTATGGTCTTCCCGCTCCTCCATTCGGGTGCCCGAAATATCAAATGTACCGATAGTTACGTCCTTTAAAGCTTGAGTCTTTTCTTGTGTATGAATCTCTATGTCATTGTGGCATCATGAGTCGGATTACCGTCGGTCAAGTTCGTATCCTTTATCTGAGTCTGTTGCATGATGAGATATCTTATGGCCTTTCCGCTCCTCGTTTCGAGTGCCCGAAACTTCAAACGTACCGATAGTTACGTTCTTTAAAACTCGAATCTTTTCTTGTGTACGAATCTCTTTGTCATTGTCGCATCGTGAGTCCGATTACTGTCCGGTCAGCTTCGTATCCTTTATCTTTGTCTGTTGCAAGATTAGATATCTTATGGCCTTCCAATTCCTCCATTCGGGTGCCCGAAACTATAAATGTACCGATTGTTACGACCTTTAAAACTTGAGTCTTTTCTTGTGTACGAATCTTTATGTGATTGTCGCATCGTGAAGCCGATTACCTTCACGTCAGCTTCATATCTTTTATCTGAGTCTTTTGCATGATCAGATATCTTATGGCCTTCTCGTTCCTCCATTCGGGTGCCCGAAACTTAAAATGTACCGATAGTTACGTCCTTTAAAACTTAAGTCTTTTCTTGTGTACGAATCTCTATGTCATTGTCGCATCATGAGTCCGATTACCATCCGGTCAGCTTCGTATCCTTTATCCGAGTCAGTTCCATGATCAGATATCTTATGGCCTTCCAGTTCCTCCATTCGGGTGCCCGAAACACTTTATACTTGAGTCTTTTTTTGTGTATGAATCTCTATGTGATTGTCGTATCGTGAGGCCGATTACCTTCTGGTCAGCTTCGTATCCTTTATATGAGTCAGTTCCATGATCAGATATCTTATAGCCTTCCCGTTCCTCCATTCGGGTGCCCGAAACTTCAAATGTAACGATAGCTACGTTCTTTTAAACTTGAGTATTTTCATGTGTACGAATCTCTATGTCATTTTCGCATCATTAGTCCGATTACCATCGGGTCAGCTTCGTATCCTTTATCTGAGTCTGTTGGATGATCATATATCTTATGGCATTCCCGCTCCTCCATTCGGGTGCCCGAAACTTCAATTGTACCGATAGTTACGTCCTTTACAACTTGAGTATTTTCATGTGTACGAATCTCTATGTCATTGTCGCATCGTAAGTCCGATTATCAACGGGTCAACTACAGATCCTTTATCGGAGTCTGTTGCATGATCAGATATCTTATGGCCTTCCCGCTCCTCCATTCGGGTGCCCGAAAGATCAAATGTACCGATAGTTACGTCCTTTAAAGCTTGAGTCTTTTCTTGTGTACGAATCTCTAAGTCATTGTGGCATCATGAGTCGGATTACCGTCGGGTCAAGTTCGTATCCTTTATCTGAGTCTGTTGCATGATGAGATATCTTATGGCCTTTCCGCTCCTCGTTTCGGGTGCCCGAAACTTCAAACGTACCGATAGTTACGTTCTTTAAAACTCGAGTCTTTTCTTGTGTACGAATCTCTATGTCATTGTCGCATCGTGAGTCCGATTACTGTCCGGTCAGCTTCGTATCCTTTATCTTAGTCTGTTGCAAGATCAGATATCTTATCGCCTTCCAGTTTCTCCATTCGGGTGCCCGAAACTATAAATGTACCGATTGTTACGACCTTTTAAACTCGAGTCTTTTTTGTCTATGAATCTCTATGTGATTGTCGCATCGTGAGGCCGATTACCTTCCGGTCAGTTTCGTATCCTTTATCTCAGTCAGTTCCTTGATCAGATATCTTATGGCCTTCCCGTTCCTCTATTCGGGTGCCCGAAACTTAAAATGTACCGATAGTTACGTTCTTTACAACTTGAGTATCTTCATGTGTACGAATCTCTATGTCATTGTCGCATCGTGAGTCCAATTACCATCGGGTCAACTTCGTATCCTTTATCGGGGTCTGTTGCATGATCAAATATCTTATGGCCTTCCCGCTCCTCCATTCGGGTTACCAAAACATCAAATGTACTGATAGTTACGTCCTTTAAAACTTGAGTCTTTTCTTGTGTACGAATCTCTATGTCATTGTCGTATCGTGAGTCGGATTACCGTCGGGTCAGGTTCGTATCCTTTATCTGAGTTTGTTGCATGATGAGTTATCTTATGGCCTTTCCACTCCCCCATTCGGGTGCCGGAAACTTCAAACGTACCGATAGTTACGTTCTTTAAAACTCGAGTCTTTTCTTGTGTACGAATCTCTCTGTCATTGTCACATCGTGAGTCTGATTACTGTCCGGTCAGCTTCGTATCCTTTATATGAGTCTGTTGCAAGATCAGATATCTTATGGCCTTCCAGTTCCTCCATCCGGGTGCCTGAAACTACAAATGTACCGATTAGTACGACCTTTAAAACTCGAGTCTTTTTTTTGTCTACGAATATCTATGTGATTATCGCATCGTGAAGCTGATTACCTGCTGGTCAGCTTCATACCTTTTATCTGAGTCTTTTGCATGATCAGATATCTTATGGCCTTCCCGTTCCTCCCTTCGGGTGCCTGAAACTTAAAATGTACCAATAGTTACGTTCTTTACAACTTGAGTGTTTTCATGTGTACGTATCTCTGTCATTGTTGTATCGTGAGTCCGATTACCATCGGGTCAGCTTCGTATACTTTATTTGAGTCTGTTGCATGATCAGATATCTTATGGCCTTCCCACTCCTCCATTCAGGTGCCTGAAACTTCAAATGTATTGATAGTTACGTCCTTTACAACTTGAGTGTTTTCGTGTGTACGAATCTCTATGTCATTGTCGCATCATGAGTGCGATTACCATCGGGTCTGCTTCGTATCCTTTATCGGACTCTGATTCATGACCAGATATCTTATGTGCTTCCCGTTCCTCCATTCGGGTGCCCGAAACTTCAATTGTAACTATCGCTACGTCCTTTAAAACTTGAGTATTTTCATGTGTACGTATCTCTATGTCATTGTCGCATCGTGAGTCCGATTACCATCGGGTCAGCTTCGTATCCTTTATCTGAGTCTGTTGCATGATCAGATATCTTATGGCCTTCCCGCTCCTCCTTTCAGGTGCCTGAAACTTCAAATGTACTGATAGTTACGTCCTTTACAACTTGAGTGTTTTCGTGTGTACGAATCTATATGTCATTGTCGCATCGTGAGTCCGATTACCATCGGGTCAGCTTCGTATCCTTTATCGGACTCTGTTTCATGATCAGATATCTTATGGCCTTCCCTCTCCTCCATTCGGGTGCCCGATACATCAAACGTACCGATAGTTACGTTCTTTAAAACTCGAGTCTTTTCTTGTGTACGAATCTCTATGTCATTGTCGCATCATGCGTTCGATTGTTGTTCGGTCAGCTTCGTATCCTTTATCTGAGTCTATTGCAAGATCAGATATCTTATGGCCTTCAAGTTCCTCCATTCGGGTACCCGAAACTACATATGTACCGATTGTTACGACCTTTAAAACTCGAGTCTTTTTTGTGTATGAATCTCTATGTGATTATCGCATCGTGAAGCCAATTACCTTCTGGTCAGCTTCATACCTTTTATCTAAGTCTTTTACATGATCAGATATTTTATGGCCTTCCCGTTCCTCCATTTTGGTGCCTGAAACTTAAAATGCACCGATAGTTACGTCCTTTAAAACTTGAGTCTTTTCTTGTGTACGAATCTCTATGTCATTGTCGCATCATGAGTCTGATTAACGTCCGGTCAGCTTCGTATCCTTTATCTGAGTCAGTTCCATGATCAGATATCTTATGGGCTTCCCGTTCTTCCATTCAGGTGCCCGAAACTTCAATCTGAGTCAGTTCCATGATCAGATATCTTATGGGCTTCCCGTTCTTCCATTCAGGTGCCCGAAACTTCAAATGTAACGATAGCTACGTCCTTTAAAACTTTAGTATTTTCATGTGTACGAATCTCGATGTCTTTGTCGCATCGTGAGTCCTATTACCATCGGGTCAGCTTCGTATCCTTTATCTGAGTCTGTTGAATGATCAGATATCTTATGGCCTTCCTGCTCCTCCATTCGAGTGCCCGAAACTTCAAATGTACTGATAGTTACGTCCTTTAAAACTTGAGTATTTACTTGTGTACGAATCTCTATGTCATTGTTGCATCGTGAGTCGGATTACCGTCGGGACAGGTTCGTAACCTTTATCTGAGTCTGTTGCATTATGAGATATCTTATGGCCTTCCCGCTCCTCCATTCGGGTGCCCGAAACTTCAAACGTACCGATAGTTACGTTCTTTAAAACTCGAGTCTTTTCTTGTGTACGAACTCTATATCATTGTAGCATCGTCAGTCCGATTACTGTCCGGTCAGCTTCGTATCCTTTATCTGAGTCTGTTGCAAGATCAGATATCTTATGGCCTTCCAGTTCCTCCATTCGGGTGCCCGAAACTACAAATGTAGCGATTGTTACGATCTTTAAAACTCAAGGCTTTTCTTGTGTACGAATCTTTATGTCATTGTCGCATCGTGAGTCCGATTACCATCCGGTCCACTTCGTATCCTATATTTGAGTCTATTGCATGATCAGATATCTTGCGGCCTTCCCGTTCCTCCATTCGGGTGCCCGAAACTTCGAATGTACCGAGATTTACGTCCTTTAAAACTCGAGTCTTTTCTTGTGTACGAATCTCAATGTCATTGTCGCATCGTGAGTTCAATTACCATCCGGCACGCTTCGTATCCTTTATTTGAATGTATTGCAAGATCAGATATCTTACGGCCTTCCCGTTCCTCCATTCGGGTGCCCGAAACTTCAAATTTACCCGTAGTTACGTCCTTTAAAACTCGAGTCTTTTTTTGTGTACGAATCTCTATGTCATTGTCGCATCGTGAGTTCAATTACCATCCGGTCTGCATGGTATCCTTTATTTGAGTCTATTACATGATCAGATATCTTGCGGCCATCCCGTTCTTCCATTCGGGTGCCCGAAACTTCTAATGTACCGCTAGTTACGTCCTTTAAAACTCGTGTCTTTTCTTGTGTACGAATGTCTATGTCATTGTCACATCGTGAGTCCGATTACCATCCGGTCCACTTCGTATCCTTTATTTGAGTCTATTGCATGATCAGATATCTTGCGGCCTTCCCGTTCCTCCATTCGGGTGCCCGGAACTTCAAATGTACCGATAGCTACGTCCTTTAAAGCTCGAATTTTTTCTTGTGTACGAATCTCTATGTCATAGTCGCATCGTGAGGTCGTTTACCATTCGGTCCGCTTCCTATCCTTTATTTGAGTCTATTGCATGATCAGATATCATACGGCCTTCCCGTTCCTCCATTCGGGTGCCCGAAACTTCAAATGTACCGATAGTTACGTCCTTTAAAACTCGAGTCTTTTCTTGTGTTCGAATATCTATGTCATTGTAGCATCGTGAGTCCGATTACCATCCTGTCTGCTTCGTATCCCTTATTTAAGTCTATTGCATGATCAGATATTTTGCGGCCTTCCCGTTCCTCCATTCGGGTGCCCGAAACTTCAAATGTACCAATAGTTACGTCCTTTAAAACTCGAGTCTTTTCTTAGGTACGAATCTCTATGTCATTGTGGCATTGTGAGTCCGATTACCATCCAGTCCGCTTCTTATACTTTATTTGAGACTATTGCATGATCAGATATTTTACGGCCTTCCCGTTCCTCCATTCGGGTGCCCGAAACTTCAAATGTACCGATAGTTACGACCTTAAGAACTCGAGTCTTTTCTTGCGTATGAATCTCTATGTCATTGTCGCATCGTGAGTCCGATTACCACCCGATTCGCTTCGTATCCTTTATTTGATTCTGTTGCATGATCAGATATCTTGCGGCCTTCCCGTTCCTCCATTCGGGTGCCCGAAACTTCGAATGTACCGAGATTTACGTCCTTTAAAACTCGAGTCTTTTATTGTGTACGAATCTCAATGTCATTGTCGCATCGTGAGTTCAATTACCATCCGGCACGCTTCGTATCCTTTATTTGAATGTATTGCAAGATCAGATATCTTACGGCCTTCCCGTTCCTCCATTCGGGTGCCCGAAACTTCAAATTTACCCGTAGTTACGTCCTTTAAAACTCGAGTCTTTTTTTTGTGTACGAATCTCTATGTCATTGTCGCATCGTGAGTTCAATTACCATCCGGACTGCATGGTATCCTTTATTTGAGTCTATTACATGATCAGATATCTTGCGGCCATCCTGTTCTTCCATTCGGGTGCCCGAAACTTCTAATGTACCGCTAGTTACGTCCTTTAAAACTCGTGTCTTTTCTTGTGTACGAATGTCTATGTCATTGTCACATCGTGAGTCCGATTACCATCCGGTCCACTTCGTATCCTTTATTTGAGTCTATTGCATGATCAGATATCTTGCGGCCTTCCCGTTCCTCCATTCGGGTGCCCGGAACTTCAAATGTACCGATAGCTACGTCCTTTAAAGCTCGAATCTTTTCTTGTTTACGAATCTCTATGTCATAGTCGCATCGTGAGGTCGTTAACCATCCGGTCCGCTTCCTATCCTTTATTTGAGTCTATTGCATGATCAGATATCTTACGGCCTTCCCGTTCCTCCATTCGGGTGCCCGAAACTTCAAATGTACCGATAGTTATGTCCTTTAAAACTCGAGTCTTTTCTTGTGTTCGAATATCTATGTCATTGTAGCATCGTGAGTCCGATTACCATCCTGTCTGCTTCGTATCCCTTATTTAAGTCTATTGCATGATCAGATATTTTGCGGCCTTCCCGTTCCTCCATTCGGGTGCCCGAAACTTCAAATGTACCAATAGTTACGTCCTTTAAAACTCGAGTCTTTTCTTAGGTACGAATCTCTATGTCATTGTGGCATTGTGAGTCCGATTATCATCCAGTCCGCTTCTTATACTTTATTTGAGACTATTGCATGATCAGATATTTTACGGCCTTCCCGTTCCTCCATTCGGGTGCCCGAAACTTCAAATGTACCGATAGTTACGACCTTAAGAACTCGAGTCTTTTCTTGCGTATGAATCTCTATGTCATTGTCGAATCGTGAGTCCGATTACCACCCGATACGCTTCGTATCCTTTATTTGAGTCTGTTGCATGATCAGATATCTTGCGGCCTTCCCGTTCCTCCATTCGGGTGCCCGAAACTTCGAATGTACCGAGATTTACGTCCTTTAAAACTCGAGTCTTTTATTGTGTACGAATCTCAATGTCATTGTCGCATCGTGAGTTCAATTACCATCCGGCACGCTTCGTATCCTTTATTTGAATGTATTGCAAGATCAGATATCTTACGGCCTTCCCGTTCCTCCATTCGGGTGCCCGAAACTTCAAATTTACCCGTAGTTACGTCCTTTAAAACTCGAGTCTTTTTTTGTGTACGAATCTCTATGTCATTGTCGCATCGTGAGTTCAATTACCATCCGGTCTGCATGGTATCCTTTATTTGAGTCTATTACATGATCAGATATCTTGCGGCCATCCTGTTCTTCCATTCGGGTGCCCGAAACTTCTAATGTACCGCTAGTTACGTCCTTTAAAACTCGTGTCTTTTCTTGTGTACGAATGTCTATGTCATTGTCACATCGTGAGTCCGATTACCATCTGGTCCACTTCGTATCCTTTATTTGAGTCTATTGCATGATCAGATATCTTGCGGCCTTCCCGTTCCTCCATTCGGGTGCCCGGAACTTCAAATGTACCGATAGCTACGTCCTTTAAAGCTCGAATCTTTTCTTGTGTACGAATCTCTATGTCATAGTCGCATCGTGAGGTCGTTTACCATCCGGTCCGCTTCCTATCCTTTATTTGAGTCTATTGCATGATCAGATATCTTACGGCCTTCCCGTTCCTCCATTCGGGTGCCCGAAACTTCAAATGTACCGATAGTTATGTCCTTTAAAACTCGAGTCTTTTCTTGTGTTCGAATTTCTATGTCATTGTAGCATCGTGAGTCCGATTACCATCCTGTCTGCTTCGTATCCCTTATTTAAGTCTATTGCATGATCAGATATTTTGCGGCCTTCCCGTTCCTCCATTCGGGTGCCCGAAACTTCAAATGTACCAATAGTTACGTCCTTTAAAACTCGAGTCTTTTCTTGTGTACGAATCTCTATATCATTGTCGCATCATGAGTTCGATTACCATCCGGTCCACTTCATATCCTTTATTTTAGTATATTACATGATCAGATATCTTGCGGCCTTCCCGTTCCTCCATTCGGGTGTACGAAACTTCGAATGTACCGATAGTTACGTCCTTTAAAACTCGAGTCTTTTCTTGTGTACGAATCTAAATGTCATTGTCGCATTGTGTGTACGATTACCATCCAGTCCGCTTCTTATCCTTTATTTGAGTCTATTGCATGATCAGATATCTTACGGCATTCACGTTCCTCCATTCGGGTGCCCGAAACATCAAATGTACCGATAGTTACAACCTTAAGAACTCGAGTCTTTTCTTGTGTACGAATCTCTATGTCATTGTCGCATCGGTAGTCTGATTACCACCCGATCCGCTTCGTATCCTTTATTTGAGTCTATTGCATGATGAGATATGTTCCAGCCTTCCCGTTCCTCCATTTGGGTGCCCGAAACTTCAAATGTACCGATAGTTACGACCTTTAAAACTCGGGTCTTTTCTTGTGTACGAATCTCTATGTCATTGTCGCATCGTGAGTCCGATTACCATACGGTCCGCTTCGTATCCTTTATTTGAGTCTATTGCATGATCAGATATCTTGCACCCTTCCCGTTCCTCCATTCGGGTGCCCGAAACTTCAAATGTACCGATAGTTACGTCCTTTAAAGCATGAGTCTTTTCTTGTGTACCAATCCCTATGTCATTGTCGCATCGTGAGTTTGATTAACATCCGGTCCACTTCGAATCCTTGATTTGAGTCTATTGCATGATCAGATATATTACGGCGTTCCCGTTCCTCCATTCGGGTGCCCGAAACTTCGAATGTACCGATAGTTACGTCCTTTAAAACTTGACTCTTTTCTTGTGTACGAATCTCTATGTCATTTTCGCATCGTGAGTCCGATTACCATCCTGTCCAATTCGTATCCTTTATTTGAGTTTATTGCATGATCAGTTATCTTGCGGCCTTCCCGTTCCTACATTTGGGTGCCCGAAACTTCGAATTTACCGATAGTTACGTCCTTTAAAACTTGAGTCTTTTCTTGTGTACGAATCTCTATGTCATTTCCGCATCGTGAGTCCGATTACCATCATGTCCGCTTCGTATCCTTTATTTGAGTTTATTGCATGATCAGTTATCTTGCGGCCTTCCCGTTCCTCCATTCGGGTGTACGAAACTTCGAATGTACCGATAGTTACGTCCTTTAAAACTCGAGTCTTTTCTTGTGTACGAATCCCAATGTCATTGTCGCATCGTGAGTTCAATTACCATCCGGTCCGCTTCGTATCCTTTATTTGAGTCTATTGCATGATCAGATATCTTACGGCCTTCCCGTTCCTCCATTCGGGTGACCGAAACTTCAAATGTACCGATAGTTATGTCCTTTAAAACTCGGGTCTTTTCTTAGGTACGAATCACTATGTCATTGTGGCATTGTGAATCCGATTACCATCCAGTCCGCTTCTTACACAATATTTGAGTCTATTGCATGATCAGATATCTTACGGTCTTCCCGTTCCTCCTTTCAGGTGCCTGAAACTTCAAATGTACCGATAGTTACGACCTTAAGTACTCGAGTTTTTTCTTGTGTACGAATTTCTATGTCATTGTCGCATCGTGAGTCCGATTACCATCCGGTCCGCTTCGTATCCTTTATTTGAGTCTATTGCATGATCAGATATCTTGCGGCCTTCCATTTCCTTCATTCGGGTGCCGGAAACTTCAAATGTACCGATAGCCCAACAACCTACCAAACTAGGCACTAAGCCCAACAAGCAAAACAAACTAAGGCCCAAGGCCCAACAACCAAACAAACTAAACAAAACATAGTAGGAAAATAAAAGCACAAAGCTAAGTCGAGCTCATGAACCGTCCCGACTCATGCATCTCGGACTCCACCGCATCACTATCATCTTCCTTGTCATCCTCTTGTGCAACACTCACGACATTATTTTTTGGAGACCCCTTTGGTGGCGAATTCCTCTTTAAACTCCTAAAGTCTGCCTTAAGCTCCTTAGACCAAATGTACCGATAGTTACGTCCTTTAAAACTCGAGTCATTTCTTGTGTACGAATCTCTATGTGATTGTTGCATCGTGAGTTTGATTACCATCTGGTCCATTTCGTATCCTTTATTTGAGTCTATTGCATGATTAGATATCTTACGGCCTTCCCGTCCTTCATTCGGGTGCCCGAAACTTCAAACGTACCGATAGTTACGACCTTTAAAACTAGAGCCTTTTCTTGTGTACAAATATCTATGTCATTGTCGCATCGTGAGTCCGATTACCATACGGTCCACTTCGTATCGTTTATTTGAGTATATTGCATGATCAGATATCTTGCGGCCTTCCCGTTCCTCCATTCGGGTGCCCGAAACTTCGAATGTACCGACAGTTACGTCCTTTAAAACTCGAGTCTTTTCTTGTGTACGAATCTCAATGTCATTGTCGCATCGTGAGTTCAATTACCATCTGGTCCGCTTCGTATCCTTTATTTGAGTGTATTGGATGATCAGATATCTTGCGGCCATCTCGTTCCTCCATTCAGGTGCCTGAAACTTCAAATGTAACAATAGTTACGTCCTTTAAAACTTGTGTCTTTTCTTGTGTACGAATGTCTATGTCATTGTCGCATCGTGAGTTCGATTACCATCCGGTCTGCTTCGTATCCTTTATTTGATTCAATTGCATGATCAAATATCTTGCGGCTTCCCGTCCCTCCATTCGGGTGCCCGAAACTTCAAGACTACCGATAGTTAGGTCCTTTAAAGCTCGAGTCTTTTCTTGTGTACGAATTTCTATGTCATTGTCGCATTGTGAGTCCGATTACCATCCGGTCCGCTTCGTATCCTTTATTTGAGTCTATTGCATGATATGATATCTTGCGGCCTTCCCTTACCTTCATTCGAGTGCCGGAAACTTCAAATGTACCGAGAGTTTTTTTTTGGAAAAAGGGGAAGACCCCGGCAAACTTTTATTAATAACAAGATATTACAAACCAAGTTACATAGCCCAACAACCTACCAAACTTGGCACTAAGCCCAACAATCAAAACAAACTAAGGCCCAAGGCCCAACAACCAAACAAACTAAATAAAACATACTAGGAAAATAAAAGCACAAAGCTAAGTCAAGCTCATGAACCGTCCCGACTCATGCATCTAGGACTCCACCTCATCACTATCATCTTCTTTGTCATCCTCTTGTGCAACACTCACGACATGCTTTTTTGGAGACCCCTTTGGTGGCGAATTCCTCTTTAAACTCCCAAAGTATGCCTTAAGCTCCTTCAACCAAATGTACCGATAATTACGTCCTTTAAAACTCGAGTACGAATCTCTATGTCATTGTCGCATCGTGAGTTCGATTACCATCCGGTCCGCTTCGTATCCTTTA
The DNA here is from genome assembly GCA_032199755.1 of Ambrosia artemisiifolia. Classification (NCBI taxonomy): domain Eukaryota; kingdom Viridiplantae; phylum Streptophyta; class Magnoliopsida; order Asterales; family Asteraceae; genus Ambrosia; species Ambrosia artemisiifolia. The sequence goes on along the minus strand of CM063512.1, from coordinate 28,609,163 downwards.
TTTGAGTCTATTGCATGATTAGATATCTTAGGCCTTCCCGTCCTCAATTCGGGTGCCCGAAACTTCAAATGTACCGATAGTTACGACCTTTAAAACTCGAGTCTTTTCTTGTGTACGAATCTCTATGTCATTGTCGCATCGTAAGTCCGATTACCATCCGGTCCACTTCGTACCCTTTATTTGAGTATATTGCATGATCAGATATCCTGCGGCCTTCCCGTTCCTCCATTCGGGTGCCCGAAACTTCAAATGTACCGATAGTTACGTCCTTTAAAACTCAAGGCTTTTCTTGTGTACGAATTTCTATGTCATTATCGCATCGTGAGTCCGATTACCATTCGGTCCACTTCGTATCCTTTATTTGAGTCTATTGCATGATCAGATATCTTGCGGCCTTCCCGTTTCTCCATCCGGGTGCCCGAAACTTCAAATGTACCGGTAGTTACGACCTTAAGAACTCGAGTCTTTTCTTGTGTACGAATTTCTATGTCATTATCGCATCGTGAGTCCGATTACCATTCGGTCCACTTCGTACCCTTTATTTGAGTATATTGCATGATCAGATATCCTGCGGCCTTCCCGTTCCTCCATTCGGGTGCCCGAAACTTCAAATGTACCGATAGTTACGTCCTTTAAAACTCAAGGCTTTTCTTGTGTACGAATTTCTATGTCATTATCGCATCGTGAGTCCGATTACCATTCGGTCCACTTCGTATCCTTTATTTGAGTCTATTGCATGATCAGATATCTTGCGGCCTACCCTTTCTTTAATTCGGGTGCCGGAAACTTCAAATGTATCGATAGTTTTTTTTGGAAAAAGGGGAAGACCCCGGCAAACTTTTATTAATAACAAGAGATTACAAACCAAGTTACATAGCCCAACAACCTACCAAACTAGGCACTAAGCCCAACAAGCAAAACAAACTAAGGCCCAACAACCAAACAAACTAAACAAAACATACTAGGAAAATAAAAGCACAAAGCTAAGTCAAGCTCATGAACCGTCCCGACTCATGCATCTCGGACTCCACCTCATCACTATCATCTTCCTTTTCATCCTCTTGTGCAACACTCGCGACATTCTTTTTTGGAGACCCCTTTGGTGGCGAATTCTTCTTTAAACTCCTAAAGTATGCTTTAAGCTCCTTAGACCAAATGTACCGATAGTTACGTCCTTTAAAACTCGAGTCTTTTCATGTGTACGAATCTCTATGTCATTGTCGCATCGTGAGTTCGATTACCATCCGGTCCGCTTCGTATCCTTTATTTGAGTCTATTGCATGATTAGATATCTTAGGCCTTCCCGTCCTCCATTCGGGTGCCCGAAAGGAGGAATGTACCGATAGTTACGACCTTTAAAACTCGAGTCTTTTCTTGTGTACGAATCTCTATGTCATTGTCGCATCGTGAGTCTGATTACCATCCGGTCCACTTCGTACCCTTTATTTGAGTATATTGCATGATCAGATATCCTGCGGCCTTCCTGTTCCTCCATTCGGGTGCTCGAAACTTCAAAATGTACCGATAGTTTTTTTTTTTGGAAAAAGGGGAAGAACCCGACAAACTTTTATTAATAACAAGAGATTACAAACCAAGGCACATAGCCCAACAACCTACCAAACTAGGCACTAAACCCAACAAGCAAAACAAACTAAGGCCTAAGGCCCAACAACCAAACAAACTAAACAAAACATACTAGGAAAATAAAAGCACAAAGCTAAGTCAAGCTTATGAACCGTCCCGACTCATGCATCTCGGACTCCACCTCATCACTATCATCTTCCTTTTCATCCTCTTTTGCAACACTCACGACATTCTTTTTTGGAGACCCCTTTGGTGGCGAATTCTTCTTTAAACTCCTCAAGTATGCTTTAAGCTCCTTAGACCAAATGTACCGATAGTTACGTCCTTTAAAACTCGAGTCTTTTCATGTGTAGGAATCTCTATGTCATTGTCGCATCGTGAGTTCGATTACCATCTGGACCGCTTCGTATCCTTTATTTGAGTCTATTGCATGATTAGATATCTTAGGCCTTCCCGTCCTCCATTCGGGTGCCCAAAAGGAGGAATGTACCGATAGTTACGACCTTTAAAACCCGAGTCTTTTCTTATGTACGAATCTCTATGTCATTGTCGCATCGTGAGTCTGATTACCATCCGGTCCACTTCGTACCCTTTATTTGAGTATATTGCATGATCAGATATCCTGCGGCCTTCCCGTTCCTCCATTCGGGTGCCCGAAACTTCAAAATGTACCGATAGTTACGTCCATTAAAACTCGAGTCTTTTCTTAGGTACGAATTTCTATGTCATTATGGCATTGTGAGTCCGATTACCATCCAGTCTGCTTCTTATACTTTATTTGATCTATTGCATGATCAGATATCTTACGTTCTTCCCGTTCCTCCATTCGGGTGCCCGAAACTTCAAATGTACCGATAGTTACGACCTTAAGAACTCGAGTCTTTTCTTGTGTATGAATCTCTATGTCATTGTCGCATCGTGAGTCCGATTACCACCCGATCCGCTTCGTATCCTTTATTTGAGTCTATATTGCATGATCAGATATCTTACGGCCTTCCCGTTCCTCCATTCTGGTGCCCGAAACTTCAAATGAACCCATAGTTACGTCCTTTAAAACTCGAGTCTTTTCTTGTGTACGAATCTCTATGTCATTGTCGCATCGTGAGTTCAATTACCATCCGGTCTGCTTCGTATCCTTTATTTGAGTCTATTTCATGATCAGATATCTTGCGGCCATCCCGTTCCTCCATTCAGGTGCCTGAAACTTCAAATGTAACAATAGTTACGTCCTTTAAAACTTGTGTCTTTTCTTGTGTACGAATGTCTATGTCATTGTCGCATCGTGAGTCCGATTACCATCCGGTCTGCTTTGTATCCTTTATTTGATTCAATTGCATGATCATATATCTTGCAGCTTTCCCGTCCCTCCATTCGGGTGCCCGGAACTTCAAATATACCGATAGTTAGGTCCTTTAAAGCTCGAGTCTTTTTCTTGTGTACGAATCTCTATGTCATTGTCGCATCGTGAGTCCGATTACCACCCGATCCGCTTCGTATCCTTTATTTGAGTCTATTGCATGATGAGATATCTTTCGGCCATCCCGTTCCTCCATTCAGGTGCCCGAAACATCAAATGTAACGATAGTTACGTTCTTTAAAACTTGAGTCTTTTCTTGTGTCCGAATCTCTATGTCATTGTGGCATTGTGAGTCTGATTACCATCCAGTCCGCTTCGTATCCTTTATTTGAGTCTATTGCGTGATCAGATATCGTACGGCCTTCCCGTTCCTCCATTCGTGTGCCCGAAACTTCAAATGTACCGATAGTTACGACCTATAGAACTCGAGTCTTTTCTGGTGTACGAATCTCAATGTCATTGTCTCATCGTGAGTTCAATTACCAGCTGATCCGCTTCGTATCCTTTATTTGAGTGTATTGCATGATCAGATATCTTACGGCCTTCCCGTTCCTCCATTCGGGTGCCCGAACTTCAAATGTACCGATAGTTACGACCTTAAGAACTCGAGTCTTTTCTTGTGTACGAATCTCAATGTCATTGTCGCATCGTGAGTTCAATTACCATCCGGTCCGCTTCGTATCCTTTATTTGAGTCTATTGCATGATCAGATATCTTGCGGCCATCCCGTTCCTCCATTCAGGTGCCTGAAACTTCAAATGTAACAATAGTTACGTCCTTTAAAACTTGTGTCTTTTCTTGTGTACGAATCTCTATGTCATTGTCGCATCGTGAATCCGATTACCATTATGTCCTCTTCGTATGCTTTATTTGAGTCTAATGCATGATCAGATATCATGCAGCCTTCCCGTTCCTCCATTCGGGTGCCCGAAACTACAAATGTACCGATAGTTACGACCTTAAGAACTTGAGTCTTTTCTTGTGTACGAATCTCTATGTCATTGTCGCAGCGTGAGTCCAATTACCACCCGATCCACTTTGTATCCTTTATTTGAGTCTATTGCATGATGAGATATGTTGCGGCCTTCCCGTTCCTCCATTCGGGTGCCCGAAAGGAGGAATGTACGGATAGTTACGACCTTTAAAACTCAAGGCTTTTCTTATGTACGAATCTCTATGTCATTGTCGCATCGTGAGTCCGATTACCATCCGGTCCACTTCGTATCCTTTATTTGAGTATATTGCATGATCAGATATCTTGCGGCCTTCCCGTTTCTCCATTCGGGTGCCCGAAACTTCAAATGTACCGATAGTTACGTCCTTCAAAGCTCGTATCTTTTCTTATGTACGAATCTCTATGTCATTGTCGCATCGTGAGTTCGATTACCATACGGTCTGCTTCGTATCCTTTATTTGATTCAATTGCATGATCAGATATCTTGCGGCTTTCCCGTCCCTCCATTCGGGTGCCCGAAACTTCAAACGTACCGATAGTTAGGTCCTTTAAAGCTCGAGTCTTTTCTTGTGTACGAATCTCTATGTCATTGTCGCATCGTGAGTCCGATTACCACCCGATCCGCTTCGTATCCTTTATTTGAGTCTATTGCATGATGAGATATCTTGCGGCCTTCCCGTTTCTCCATTCGGGTGCCCGAAACTTCAAAATGTACCGATAGTTACGTCCATTAAAACTCGAGTCTTTTCTTAGGTACGAATTTCTATGTCATTATGGCATTGTGAGTCCGATTACCATCCAGTCTGCTTCTTATACTTTATTTGATCTATTGCATGATCAGATATCTTACGTTCTTCCCGTTCCTCCATTCGGGTGCCCGAAACTTCAAATGTACCGATAGTTACGACCTTAAGAACTCGAGTCTTTTCTTGTGTATGAATCTCTATGTCATTGTCGCATCGTGAGTCCGATTACCACCCGATCCGCTTCGTATCCTTTATTTGAGTCTATATTGCATGATCAGATATCTTACGGCCTTCCCGTTCCTCCATTCTGGTGCACGAAACTTCAAATGAACCCATAGTTACGTCCTTTAAAACTCGAGTCTTTTCTTGTGTACGAATCTCTATGTCATTGTCGCATCGTGAGTTCAATTACCATCCGGTCCGCTTCGTATCCTTTATTTGAGTCTATTTCATGATCAGATATCTTGCGGCCATCCCGTTCCTCCATTCAGGTGCCTGAAACTTCAAATGTAACAATAGTTACGTCCTTTTAAACTTGTGTCTTTTCTTGTGTACGAATGTCTATGTCATTGTCGCATCGTGAGTCCGATTACCATCCGGTCTGCTTTGTATCCTTTATTTGATTCAATTGCATGATCAGATATCTTGCAGCTTTCCCGTCCCTCCATTCGGGTGCCCGGAACTTCAAATATACCGATAGTTAGGTCCTTTAAAGCTCGAGTCTTTTTCTTGTGTACGAATCTCTATGTCATTGTCGCATCGTGAGTCCGATTACCACCCGATCCGCATCATATCCTTTATTTGAGTCTATTGCATGATGAGATATCTTTTGGCCATCCCGTTCCTCCATTCAGGTGCCCGAAACATCAAATGTAACGATAGTTACGTTCTTTAAAACTTGAGTCTTTTCTTGTGTCCGAATCTCTATGTCATTGTGGCATTGTGAGTCTGATTACCATCCAGTCCGCTTCGTATCCTTTATTTGAGTCTATTGCGTGATCAGATATCGTACGGTCTTCCCGTTCCTCCATTCGTGTGCCCGAAACTTCAAATGTACCGATAGTTACGACCTTAAGAACTCGAGTCTTTTCTGGTGTACGAATCTCAATGTCATTGTCGCATCGTGAGTTCAATTACCATCCGGTCCGCTTCGTATCCTTTATTTGAGTCTATTGCATGATCAGATATCTTGCGGCCATCCCGTTCCTCCATTCAGGTGCCTGAAACTTCAAATGTAACAATAGTTACGTCCTTTAAAACTTGTGTCTTTTCTTGTGTACGAATCTCTATGTCATTGTCGCATCGTGAATCCGATTACCATCATGTCCTCTTCGTATGCTTTATTTGAGTCTATTGCATGATCAGATATCATGCGGCTTTCCCGTTCCTCCATTCGGGTGCCCGAAACATCAAATGTAACGCTAGTTACGTCCTTTAAAACTCGAGACTTTTCTTGTGTACGAATCTCTATGTCATTGTGGCATTGTGACTCCGATTACCATCCAGTCCGCTTCGTATCCTTTATTTGAGTCTATTGCATGATCAGATATCTTACGGCCTTCCCGTTCCTCCATTCGGGTGCCCGAAACTACAAATGTACCGATAGTTACGACCTTAAGAACTTGAGTCTTTTCTTGTGTACGAATCTCTATGTCATTGTCGCATCGTGAGTCCAATTACCACCCGATCCGCTTTGTATCCTTTATTTGAGTCTATTGCATGATGAGATATGTTGCGGCCTTCCCGTTCCTCCATTCGGGTGCCCGAAAGGAGGAATGTACCGATAGTTACGACCTTTAAAACTCAAGGCTTTTCTTATGTACGAATCTCTATGTCATTGTCGCATCGTGAGTCCGATTACCATCCGGTCCTCTTCGTATCCTTTATTTGAGTATATTGCATGATCAGATATCTTGCGGCCTTCCCGTTTCTCCATTCGGGTGCCCGAAACTTCAAATGTACCGATAGTTACGTCCTTCAAAGCTCGTATCTTTTCTTATGTACGAATCTCTATGTCATTGTCGCATCGTGAGTTCGATTACCATACGGTCTGCTTCGTATCCTTTATTTGATTCAATTGCATGATCAGATATCTTGCGGCTTTCCCGTCCCTCCATTCGGGTGCCCGAAACTTCAAACGTACCGATAGTTAGGTCCTTTAAAGCTCGAGTCTTTTCTTGTGTACGAATCTCTATGTCATTGTCGCATCGTGGGTCCGATTACCACCCGATCCGCTTCGTATCCTTTATTTGAGTCTATTGCATGATGAGATATCTTGCGGCCTTCCCGTTTCTCCATTCGGGTGCCCGAAACTTAAAATGTACCGATAGTTACGTCCTTCAAAGCTCGTATCTTTTCTTATGTACGAATCTCTATGTCATTGTCGCATCGTGAGTTCGATTACCATCCGGTCCGCTTCGTATCCTTTATTTGAGTCTATTGCATGATTAGATATCTTGCGGCCATCCCGTTCCTCCATTCGGGTGTCCGAAACATCAAATGTAACGATAGTTACGTTCTTTAAAACTCGTGTTTTTCTTGTGTACGAATGTCTATGTCATTGTCACATCGTAAATCCGATTACCATCATGTCCTCTTCGTATGCTTTATTTGAGTCTATTGCATGATCAGATATCATGCGGCCTTCCCGTTCCTCCATTCGGGTGCCCGAAACATCAAATGTACCGATAGTTACGTCCTATAAAGCTCGAGTCTTTTCTTGTGTACGAATCTCTATGTCATTGTGGCATTGTGACTCCGATTACCATCCAGTCCGCTTCGTATCCTTTATTTGAGTCTATTGCATGATCAGATATCTTACGGCCTTCCCGTTCCTCCATTCGGATGCCCGAAACTTCAAATGTACCGATAGTTACGACCTTAAGAACTTGAGTCTTTTCTTGTGTACGAATCTCTATGTCATTGTCGCATCGTGAGTCCGATTACCACCCGATCCGCTTTGTATCCTTTATTTGAGTCTATTGCATGATGAGATATGTTGCGGCCTTCCCGTTCCTCCATTCGGGTAACCGAAAGGAGGAATGTACCGATAGTTACGACCTTTAAAACTCAAGGCTTTTCTTGTGTACGAATCTCTATGTCCTTGTCACATCGTGAGTCCGATTACCATCCGGTCCACTTCGTATCCTTTATTTGAGTATATTGCATGATCAGATATCTTGCGGCCTTCCCGTTCCTCCATTCTGGTGCCCGAAACTTCAAATGTACCCGTAGTTACGTCCTTTAAAACTCGAGTCTTTTCTTGTGTACGAATCTCTATGTCATTGTCGCATCGTGAGTTCAATTACCATCCTGTCCGCTTTGTATCCTTTATTTGAGTCTATTGCATGATCAGATATCTTGCAGCCATCCCGTTAATCCATTCGGGTGCCCAAAACATCAAATGTAACGATAGTTACGTTCTTTAAAACTCGTGTCTTTTCTTGTGTACGAATGTCTATGTCATTGTCGCATCGTGAATCCGATTACCATCCTGTCCTTTTCGTATGCTTTATTTGAGTCGATTGCATGATCAGATATCATGCGGCCTTCCCGTTCCTCCATTCGGGTGTCGAAACATCAAATGTACCGATAGTTACGTCCTTTAAAACTTGAGTCTTTTCTTGTGTACGAATCTCTATGTCATTGTGGCATTGTGAGTCTGATTACCATCCAGTCCACTTCGTATCCTTTATTTGAGTCTATTGCATGATCAGATATCTTACGGCCTTCCCGTTTCTCCATTCAGGTGCCCGAAACTTCAAATGTACCGATAGTTACGACCTTAAGCACTCGAGTCTTTTCTTGTGTACGAATCTCATTGTCATTGTCGCATCGTGACTTTAATTACCATCCGGTCCGCTTCGTATCCTTTATTTGAGTGTATTGCCTGATCAGATATCTTACGACCTTCCCGTTCCTCCATTCTGGTGCCCGAAACATCAAATGTACCCGTAGTTACGTCCTTTAAAACTCGAGTCTTTTCTTGTGTACGAATCTCTATGTCATTCTCACATCGTGAGTTCAATTACCATCCGGTTCGCTTCGTATCCTTTATTTGAGTCTATTTCATGATCAGATATCTTGCGGCCATCTCGTTCCTCCATTCAGGTGCCTGAAAATTCAAATGTAACAATAGTTACGTCCTTTAAAACTCATGTCTTTTCTTGTGTACGAATATCTATGTCATTGTCGCATCGTGAGTTCTATTACCATCAGGTTTGCTTCGTAACCTTTATTTGATTCAATTGCATGATCAGATATCTTGCGGCTTTCCCGTCCCTACATTCGGGTGGCCGAAACTTCAAATGTACCGATAGTTAGGTCGTTTAAAGCTCGAGTCTTTTCTTGTGTACGAATCTCTATGTCATTGTCGCATAGTGAGTCCGATTAACACCCGATCCGCTTCGTATCCTTTATTTGAGTCCATTGCATGATGAGATATCTTGCAGCCATCCCGTTCCTCCATTCGGGTGCCCGAAACATCAAATGTAACGATAGTTACGTTCTTTAAAACTCGTGTCTTTTATTGTGTATGAATGTCTATGTCATTGTCGCATCGTGAATCCGATTACCATCCTGTCCTCTTCGTATGCTTTATTTGAGTCTCTTGCATGATCAAATATCATGTGGCCTTCCCGTTCCTCCATTCGGGTGCCGAAACATCATATGTACCGATAGTTACGTCCTTTAAAACTTGAGTCTTTTCTTGTGTCCGAATCTCTTTGTCATTGTGGCATTGTGAGTCTGATTACCATCCAGTCCACTTCGTATCCTTTACTTGATTCTATTGCATAATCAGATATCTTACGGCCTTCCCGTTCCTCCATTCGTGTGCCCGAAACTTCAAATGTACCGATAGTTACGCCCTTAAGAACTCGAGTCTTTTCTTGTGTACGAATCTCAATGTCATTGTCGCATCGTGAGTTCAATTACCATCCGGTCCGCTTCGTATACTTTATTTGAGTCTATTGCATGATCAGATATCTTACGGCTTTCCCGTTCCTCCATTCTGGTGCCCGAAACTTCAGATGTACCCGTAGTTACGTCCTTTAAAACTCGAGTCTTTTCTTGTGTACGAATCTCTATGTCATTGTCGCATCGTGAGTTCAACTACCATCTGGTCTGCTTCGTATCCTTTATTTGAGTCTATTGCATGATCAGATATCTTGCGGCCATCCCGTTCCTCCATTCAGGTGCCTGAAACCTCAAATGTAACAATAGTTACGTCCTTTAAAACTTGTGTCATTTCTTGTGTATGAATGTCTATGTCATTATCGCATCGTGAGTCCGATTACCATCCGGTTCGCTTCGTATCCTTTATTTGATTCAATTGCATGATCAGATATCTTGCGGCTTTCCCGTCCCTCCATTCGGGTGCCCGAAACTACAAATGTACCGATAGTTAGGTCCTTTAAAGCTCGAGTGTTTTCTTGTGTACGAATCTCTATGTCATTGTCGCATCGTGAGTCCGATTACCACCCGATCCGCTTCGTATCCTTTATTTGAGTCTATTGCATGATGACATATCTTGCGGCCTTCCCGTTTCTCAATTCGGGTGCCCGAAACTTCAAATGTACCGATAGTTACGTCCTTTAAAGCTCGAATCTTTTCTTATGTACGAATCTCTATGTCATTGTCGCATCGTGAGTACAATTACCATCCGGTCCGCTTCGTATCCTTTATTTGAGTCTATTGCATGATTAGATATCTTGCGGCCATCCCGTTCCTCCATTCGGGTGCCCGAAACATCAAATGTAACGATAGTTACGTTCTTTAAAACTCGTGTTTTTTTTTCTTGTGTACGAATGTCTATGTCATTGTCGCATCGTGAATCCGATTACCATCCTGTCCTGTTCGTATGCTTTATTTGAGTCTATTGCATGATCAGATATCATGCGGCCTTCCCGTTCCTCCATTCGGGTTCCCGAAACTTCAAATGTACCGACAGTTACGACCTTAAGAACTTGAGCCTTTTCTTGTGTACAAATCTCTATGTCATTGTCGCATCGTGAGTTCGATTACCATCTGGTCCGCTTCGTATCCTTTATTTGAGTCAATTGCATGATCAGATATCTTACGGCCTTCCCGTTCCTCCATTCGGGTGCCCGAAACTTCAAATGTACCGATAGTTACGTCCTTTAAAACTCGAGTCTTTTCTTGTGTTCGAATCTCTATGTCATTGTCGCATCGTGAGTCCGATTACCATCCTGTCTGCTTCGTATCCTTTATTTGAGTCTATTGCATGATCAGATATCTTGCGGCCTTACCGTTCCTCCATTCGGGTGCCCGAAACTTCAAATGTACCGATAGTTACGTTCTTTAAAACTCGTGTCTTTTCTTGTGTACGAATGTCTATGTCATTGTCGCATCGTGAATCCGATTACCATCCTTTCCTGTTCGTATGCTTTATTTGAGTCTATTGCATGATCAGATATCATGCGGCCTTCCCGTTCCTCCATTCGGTTCCCGAAATGTACCGATAGTTACGACCTTAAGAACTTGAGTCTTTTCTTATGTACGAATCTCTATGTCATTGTCGCATCGTGAGTTCGATTACCATCTGGTCCGCTTCGTATCCTTTATTTGAGTCAATTGCATGATCAGATATCTTGCGGCTTTCCCGTCCCTCCATTCGGGTGCCCGAAACTACAAATGTACCGATAGTTAGGTCCTTTAAAGGTCGAGTGTTTTCTTGTGTACGAATCTCTATGTCATTGTCGCATCGTGAGTCCGATTACCACCCGATCCGCTTCGTATCCTTTATTTGAGTCTATTGCATGATGAGATATCTTGCGGCCTTCCCGTTTCTTCATTCGGGTGCCCGAAACTTCAAATGTACCGATAGTTACGTCCTTTAAAGCTCGAATCTTTTCTTATGTACGAATCTCTATGTCATTGTCGCATCGTGAGTTCAATTACCATCCGGTCCGCTTCGTATCCTTTATTTGAGTCTATTGCATGATTAGATATCTTGCGGCCATCCCGTTCCTCCATTCGGGTGCCCGAAACATCAAATGTAACGATAGTTACGTTCTTTAAAACTCGTGTCTTTTCTTGTGTACGAATGTCTATGTCATTGTCGCATCGTGAATCCGATTACTATCCTGTCCTCTTCGTACGCTTTATTTGAGTCTATTGCATGATCAGATATCATGCGGCCTTCCCGTTCCTCGATTCGGGTGCCCGAAACTTCAAATGTACCGATAGTTACGACCTTAAGAACTTGAGTCTTTTCTTGTGTACGAATCTCTATGTCATTGTCGCATCGTGAGTCCGATTACCACCCGATCCGCTTTGTATCCTTTATTTGAGTCTATTGCATGATGAGATATGTTGTGGCCTTCCCGTTCCCTCATTCGGGTGCCCGAAACTTCAAATGTGCCGATAGTTACGTCCTTTAAAACTCAAGGCTTTTCTTGTGTACGAATTTCTATGTCATTGTCGCATCGTGAGTCCGATTACCATCCGGTCCACTTCGTATCCTTTATTTGAGTCTATTGCATGATCTGATATCTTGTGGCCTTCCCGTTCCTCCATTAGGGTGCCCGAAACTTCAAATGTACCGATAGTTACGTCCTTTAAAACTCGAGTCTTTTCTAAGGTACGAATCTCTATGTCATTTGCCATTGTGAGTCCGATTACCATCCAATCCGCTTCCTATACTTTATTTGATCTATTGCATGATCAGATATCTTACGGCCTTCCTGTTCCTCCATTCGGTTGCCCGAAACTTCAAATGTACCGATAGTTACGACCTTAAGAACTCGAGTCTTTTCTTGTGTACGAATCTCTATGTCATTGTCGTATTGTGAGTCCGATTACCACCCGATCTGCTTCGTATCCTTTATTTGAGTCTATTGCATGATGAGATATCTTGCGGCCTTCCCGTTTCTCCATTCGGGTGCCCGAAACTTCAAATGTACCGATAGTTACGTCCTTTAAAGCTCGAATCTTTTCTTATGTACGAATGTCTATGTCATTGTCGCATCGTGAATCTGATTACCATCCTGTCCTGTTCGTATGCTTTATTTGAGTCTATTGCATGATCAGATATCATGCGGCCTTCCCGTTCCTCCATTCGGGTTCCCGAAACTTCAAATGTACCGATAGTTACGACCTTAAGAACTTGAGTCTTTTCTTGTGTACGAATCTCTATGTCATTGTCGCATCGTGAGTTCGATTACCATCTGGTCCGCTTCGTATCCTTTATTTGAGTCAATTGCATGATCAGATATCTTACGGCCTTCCCGTTCCTGCATTCGGGTGCCCGAAACTTCAAATGTACCGATAGTTACGTCCTTTAAAACTCGAGTCTTTTCTTGTGTTCGAATCTCTATGTCATTGTCGCATCGTGAGTCCGATTACCATCCTGTCTGCTTCGTATCCTTTATTTGAGTCTATTGCATGATCAGATATCTTGCGGCCTTCCCGTTCCTCCATTCGGGTGCCCGAAACTTCAAATGTACCGATAGTTACGTACTTTAAAACTCGAGTCTTTTCTTGTGTTCGAATCTTTATGTCATTGTGGCATCGTGAGTCCCATTACCACCCGATCCGCTTCATATCCTTTATTTGAGTCTATTGTATGATCAGATATCTTGCGGCCTTCCCGTTTCTCCATTCGGGTGCCCGAAACTTCAAATGTACCGATAGTTACGTCCTTTAAAGCTCGAATCTTTTCTTATGTACGAATCTCTATGTCATTGTCGCATCGTGAGTTCAATTACCATCCGGTCCGCTTCGTATCCTTTATTTGAGTCTATTGCATGATTAGATATCTTGCGGCCATCCCGTTCCTCCATTCAGGTGCCCGAAACATCAAATGTAACGATAGTTACGTTCTTTAAAACTCGTGTCTTGTCTTGTGTACGAATGTCTATGTCATTGTCGCATCGTGAATCCCATTACCATCCTGTCCTCTTCGTATGCTTTATTTGAGTCTATTGCATGATAAGATATCATGCGGCCTTCCCGTTCCTCGATTCGGGTGCCCGAAACTTCAAATGTACCGATAGTTACGACCTTAAGAACTTGAGTCTTTTCTTGTGTACGAATCTCTATGTCATTGTCGCATCGTAAGTCCGATTACCACCCAATCCGCTTTGTATCCTTTATTTGAGTCTATTGCATGATGAGATATGTTGTGGCCTTCCCGTTCCCTCATTCGGGTGCCCGAAACTTCAAATGTGCCGATAGTTACGTCCTTTAAAACTCGAGTCTTTTCTTGTGTTCGAATCTTTATGTCATTGTGGCATCGTGAGTCCCATTACCACCCGATCCGCTTCATATCCTTTATTTGAGTCTATTGTATGATCAGATATCTTGCGGCCTTCCCGTTTCTCCATTCGGGTGCCCGAAACTTCAAATGTACCGATAGTTACGTCCTTTAAAGCTCGAATCTTTTCTTATGTACGAATCTCTATTGCATTGTCGCATCGTGAGTTCAATTACCATCCGGTCCACTTCGTATCCTTTATTTGAGTCTATTGCATGATTAGATATCTTGCGGCCATCCCGTTCCTCCATTCGGGTGCCCGAAACATCAAATGTAACGATAGTTACGTTCTTTAAAACTCGTGTCTTGTCTTGTGTACGAATGTCTATGTCATTGTCGCATCGTGAATCCGATTACCATCCTGTCCTGTTCGTATGCTTTATTTGAGTCTATTGCATGATCAGATATCATGCGGCCTTCCCGTTCCTCCATTCGGGTTCCCGAAACTTCAAATGTACCGATAGTTACGACCTTAAGAACTTGAGTCTTTTCTTGTGTACGAATCTCTATGTCATTGTCGCATCGTGAGTTCGATTACCATCTGGTCCGCTTCGTATCCTTTATTTGAGTCAATTGCATGATCAGATATCTTACGGCCTTCCCGTTCCTCCATTCGGGTGCCCGAAACTTCAAATGTACCGATAGTTACGTCCTTTAAAACTCGAGTCTTTTCTTGTGTTCGAATCTCTATGTCATTGTCACATCGTGAGTCCGATTACCATCCTGTCTGCTTCGTATCCTTTATTTGAGTCTATTGCATGATCAGATATCTTGCGGCCTTCCCGTTCCTCCATTCGGGTGCCCGAAACTTCAAATGTACCGATAGTTACGACCTTAAGAACTTGAGTCTTTTCTTGTGTACGAATCTCTATGTCATTGTCGCATCGTGAGTCCGATTACCACCCGATCCGCTTTGTATCCTTTATTTGAGTCTATTGCATGATGAGATATGTTGTGGCCTTCCCGTTCCCTCATTCGGGTGCTCGAAACTTCAAATGTGCCGATAGTTACGTCCTTTAAAACTCAAGGCTTTTCTTGTGTACGAATTTCTATGTCATTGTCGCATCGTGAGTCCGATTACCATCCGGTCCACTTCGTATCCTTTATTTGAGTCTATTGCATGATCTGATATCTTGTGGCCTTCCCGTTCCTCCATTAGGGTGCCCGAAACTTCAAATGTACCGATAGTTACGTCCTTTAAAACTCGAGTCTTTTCTAAGGTACGAATCTCTATGTCATTTGCCATTGTGAGTCCGATTACCATCCAATCCGCTTCCTATACTTTATTTGATCTATTGCATGATCAGATATCTTACGGCCTTCCTGTTCCTCCATTCGGTTGCCCGAAACTTCAAATGTACCGATAGTTACGACCTTAAGAACTCGAGTCTTTTCTTGTGTACGAATCTCTATGTCATTGTCGTATCGTGAGTCCGATTACCACCCGATCTGCTTCGTATCCTTTATTTGAGTCTATTGTATGATCAGATATCTTGCGGCCTTCCCGTTTCTCCATTCGGGTGCCCGAAACTTCAAATGTACCGATAGTTACGTCCTTTAAAGCTCGAATCTTTTCTTATGTACGAATCTCTATGTCATTGTCGCATCGTGAGTTCAATTACCATCCGGTCCGCTTCGTATCCTTTATTTGAGTCTATTGCATGATTAGATATCTTGCGGCCATCCCGTTCCTCCATTCGGGTGCCCGAAACATCAAATGTAACGATAGTTACGTTCTTTAAAACTCGTGTCTTGTCTTGTGTACGAATGTCTATGTCATTGTCGCATCGTGAATCCGATTACCATCCTGTCCTCTTCGTATGCTTTATTTGAGTCTATTGCATGATCAGATATCATGCGGTCTTCCCGTTCCTCGATTTGGGTGCCCGAAACTTCAAATGTACCGATAGTTACGACCTTAAGAACTTGAGTCTTTTCTTGTGTACGAATCTCTATGTCATTGTCGCATCGTAAGTCCGATTACCACCCGATCCGCTTTGTATCCTTTATTTGAGTCTATTGCATGATGAGATATGTTGTGGCCTTCCCGTTCCCTCATTCGGGTGCCCGAAACTTCAAATGTGCCGATAGTTACGTCCTTTAAAACTCAAGGCTTTTCTTGTGTACGAATTTCTATGTCATTGTCGCATCGTGAGTCCGATTACCATCCGGTCCACTTCGTATCCTTTATTTGAGTCTATTGCATGATCAGATATCTTGTGGCCTTCCCGTTCCTCCATTAGGGTGCCCGAAACTTCAAATGTACCGATAGTTACGTCCTTTAAAACTTGAGTCTTTTCTTAGGTACGAATCTCTATGTCATTTGCCATTGTGAGTCCAATTACCATCCAATCCGCTTCTTATACTTTATTTGATCTATTGCATGATCAGATATCTTACGGCCTTCCTGTTCCTCCATTCGGTTGCCCGAAACTTCAAATGTACCGATAGTTACGACCTTAAGAACTCGAGTATTTTCTTGTGTACGAATCTCTATGTCATTGTCGCATCGTGAGTCCGATTACCACCCGATCCACTTCGTATCCTTTATTTGAGTCTATTGCATGATGAGATATCTTGCGGCCTTCCCGTTTCTCCATTCGGGTGCCCGAAACTTCAAATGTACCGATAGTTACGTCCTTTAAAGCTCGAATCTTTTCTTATGTACGAATCTCTATGTCATTGTCGCATCGTGAGTACAATTACCATCCGGTCCGCTTCGTATCCTTTATTTGAGTCTATTGCATGATAAGATATCATGCGGCCTTCCCGTTCCTCGATTCGGGTGCCCGAAACTTCAAATGTACCGATAGTTACGACCTTAAGAACTTGAGTCTTTTCTTGTGTACGAATCTCTATGTCATTGTCGCATCGTAAGTCCGATTACCACCCAATCCGCTTTGTATCCTTTATTTGAGTCTATTGCATGATGAGATATGTTGTGGCCTTCCCGTTCCCTCATTCGGGTGCCCGAAACTTCAAATGTGCCGATAGTTACGTCCTTTAAAACTCGAGTCTTTTCTTGTGTTCGAATCTTTATGTCATTGTGGCATCGTGAGTCCCATTACCACCCGATCCGCTTCATATCCTTTATTTGAGTCTATTGTATGATCAGATATCTTGCGGCCTTCCCGTTTCTCCATTCGGGTGCCCGAAACTTCAAATGTACCGATAGTTACGTCCTTTAAAGCTCGAATCTTTTCTTATGTACGAATCTCTATTGCATTGTCGCATCGTGAGTTCAATTACCATCCGGTCCACTTCGTATCCTTTATTTGAGTCTATTGCATGATTAGATATCTTGCGGCCATCCCGTTCCTCCATTCGGGTGCCCGAAACATCAAATGTAACGATAGTTACGTTCTTTAAAACTCGTGTCTTGTCTTGTGTACGAATGTCTATGTCATTGTCGCATCGTGAATCCGATTACCATCCTGTCCTGTTCGTATGCTTTATTTGAGTCTATTGCATGATCAGATATCATGCGGCCTTCCCGTTCCTCCATTCGGGTTCCCGAAACTTCAAATGTACCGATAGTTACGACCTTAAGAACTTGAGTCTTTTCTTGTGTACGAATCTCTATGTCATTGTCGCATCGTGAGTTCGATTACCATCTGGTCCGCTTCGTATCCTTTATTTGAGTCAATTGCATGATCAGATATCTTACGGCCTTCCCGTTCCTCCATTCGGGTGCCCGAAACTTCAAATGTACCGATAGTTACGTCCTTTAAAACTCGAGTCTTTTCTTGTGTTCGAATCTCTATGTCATTGTCACATCGTGAGTCCGATTACCATCCTGTCTGCTTCGTATCCTTTATTTGAGTCTATTGCATGATCAGATATCTTGCGGCCTTCCCGTTCCTCCATTCGGGTGCCCGAAACTTCAAATGTACCGATAGTTACGACCTTAAGAACTTGAGTCTTTTCTTGTGTACGAATCTCTATGTCATTGTCGCATCGTGAGTCCGATTACCACCCGATCCGCTTTGTATCCTTTATTTGAGTCTATTGCATGATGAGATATGTTGTGGCCTTCCCGTTCCCTCATTCGGGTGCTCGAAACTTCAAATGTGCCGATAGTTACGTCCTTTAAAACTCAAGGCTTTTCTTGTGTACGAATTTCTATGTCATTGTCGCATCGTGAGTCCGATTACCATCCGGTCCACTTCGTATCCTTTATTTGAGTCTATTGCATGATCTGATATCTTGTGGCCTTCCCGTTCCTCCATTAGGGTGCCCGAAACTTCAAATGTACCGATAGTTACGTCCTTTAAAACTCGAGTCTTTTCTAAGGTACGAATCTCTATGTCATTTGCCATTGTGAGTCCGATTACCATCCAATCCGCTTCCTATACTTTATTTGATCTATTGCATGATCAGATATCTTACGGCCTTCCTGTTCCTCCATTCGGTTGCCCGAAACTTCAAATGTACCGATAGTTACGACCTTAAGAACTCGAGTCTTTTCTTGTGTACGAATCTCTATGTCATTGTCGTATCGTGAGTCCGATTACCACCCGATCTGCTTCGTATCCTTTATTTGAGTCTATTGTATGATCAGATATCTTGCGGCCTTCCCGTTTCTCCATTCGGGTGCCCGAAACTTCAAATGTACCGATAGTTACGTCCTTTAAAGCTCGAATCTTTTCTTATGTACGAATCTCTATGTCATTGTCGCATCGTGAGTTCAATTACCATCCGGTCCGCTTCGTATCCTTTATTTGAGTCTATTGCATGATTAGATATCTTGCGGCCATCCCGTTCCTCCATTCGGGTGCCCGAAACATCAAATGTAACGATAGTTACGTTCTTTAAAACTCGTGTCTTGTCTTGTGTACGAATGTCTATGTCATTGTCGCATCGTGAATCCGATTACCATCCTGTCCTCTTCGTATGCTTTATTTGAGTCTATTGCATGATCAGATATCATGCGGTCTTCCCGTTCCTCGATTCGGGTGCCCGAAACTTCAAATGTACCGATAGTTACGACCTTAAGAACTTGAGTCTTTTCTTGTGTACGAATCTCTATGTCATTGTCGCATCGTAAGTCCGATTACCACCCGATCCGCTTTGTATCCTTTATTTGAGTCTATTGCATGATGAGATATGTTGTGGCCTTCCCGTTCCCTCATTCGGGTGCCCGAAACTTCAAATGTGCCGATAGTTACGTCCTTTAAAACTCAAGGCTTTTCTTGTGTACGAATTTCTATGTCATTGTCGCATCGTGAGTCCGATTACCATCCGGTCCACTTCGTATCCTTTATTTGAGTCTATTGCATGATCAGATATCTTGTGCCCTTCCCGTTCCTCCATTAGGGTGCCCGAAACTTCAAATGTACCGATAGTTACGTCCTTTAAAACTTGAGTCTTTTCTTAGGTACGAATCTCTATGTCATTTGCCATTGTGAGTCCAATTACCATCCAATCCGCTTCTTATACTTTATTTGATCTATTGCATGATCAGATATCTTACGGCCTTCCTGTTCCTCCATTCGGTTGCCCGAAACTTCAAATGTACCGATAGTTACGACCTTAAGAACTCGAGTATTTTCTTGTGTACGAATCTCTATGTCATTGTCGCATCGTGAGTCCGATTACCACCCGATCCACTTCGTATCCTTTATTTGAGTCTATTGCATGATGAGATATCTTGCGGCCTTCCCGTTTCTCCATTCGGGTGCCCGAAACTTCAAATGTACCGATAGTTACGTCCTTTAAAGCTCGAATCTTTTCTTATGTACGAATCTCTATGTCATTGTCGCATCGTGAGTACAATTACCATCCGGTCCGCTTCGTATCCTTTATTTGAGTCTATTGCATGATTAGATATCTTGCGGCCATCCCGTTCCTCCATTCGGGTGCCCGAAACATCAAATGTAACGATAGTTACGTTCTTTAAAACTCGTGTCTTTTCTTGTGTACGAATGTCTATGTCATTGTCGCATTGTGAATCCGATTACCATCCTGTCCTGTTTGTATGCTTTATTTGAGTCTATTGCATGGTCAGATATCATGCGGCCTTCCCGTTCCTCAATTTGGGTTCCCGAAACTTCAAATGTACCGATAGTTACGACCTTAAGAACTTGAGTCTTTTCTTGTGTACGAATCTCTATGTCATTGTCGCATCGTGAGTTCGATTACCATCTGGTCTGCTTCGTATCCTTTATTTGAGTCAATTGCATGATCAGATATCTTACGGCCTTCCCGTTCCGCCATTCGGGTGCCCGAAACTTCAAATGTACCGATAGTTACGTCCTTTAAAACTCGAGTCTTTTCTTGTGTTCGAATCTCTATGTCATTGTCGCATCGTGAGTCCGATTACCATCCTGTCTGCTTTGTATCCTTTATTTGAGTTTATTGCATGATCAGATATCTTGCGGCCTTCCCGTTGCTCCATTCGGGTGCCCGAAACTTCAAATGTACCGATAGTTACGTACTTTAAAACGCGAGTCTTTTCTTGTGTTCGAATCTTTATGTCATTGTGGCATCGTGAGTCCCATTACCACCCAATCCGCTTCATATCCTTTATTTGAGTCTATTGCATGATCAGATATCTTGCGGCCTTCCCGTTCCGCCATTCGGGTGCCCGAAACTTTAAATGTACCGATAGTTACGTCCTTTAAAACTCGAGTCTTTTCTTGTGTTCGAATCTCTATGTCATTGTCGCATCGTGAGTCCGATTACCATCCTGTCTGCTTTGTATCCTTTATTTGAGTCTATTGCATGATCAGATATCTTGCGGCCTTCCCGTTGCTCCATTCGGGTGCCCGAAACTTCAAATGTACCGATAGTTACGTACTTTAAAACGCGAGTCTTTTCTTGTGTTCGAATCTTTATGTCATTGTGGCATCGTGAGTCCCATTACCACCCAATCCGCTTCATATCCTTTATTTGAGTCTATTGCATGATCAGATATCTTGCGGCCTTCCCGTTCCTCCAGTCGGGTGCCCAAAACTTCAAATGGACCGATAGTTACGTCCTTTAAAACTCTAGTCTTTTCTTAGGTACGAATCTCTATGTCATTGTGGCATTGTGAGTCCGATTACCATCCAGTCCGCTTCTTATACTTTATTCAAGTCTATCGCATGATCAGATATCTTACGGCCGTCCCGTTCCTCCATTCAAGTGCCCGAAACTTCAAATGTACCGATAGTTACGACCTTAAGAACTCGAGTCTTTTCTTGTGTATGAATTTCTATGTCATTGTCGCATCGTGAGTCCGATTACCATCCGGTCCGCTTCGTATCCTTTATTTGAGTGTATTGCATGATCAGATATCTTACGGCCTTCCCGTTCCTCCATTCGGGTGCCCGAAACTTCAAATGTACCGATAGTTACGACCTTAAGAACTCGAGTCTTTTCTTGTGTATGAATTTCTATGTCATTGTCGCATCGTGAGTCCGATTACCATCCGGTCCGCTTCGTATCCTTTATTTGAGTGTATTGCATGATCAGATATCTTACGGCCGTCCCGTTCCTCCATTCAAGTGCCCGAAACTTCAAATGTACCGATAGTTACGTCCTTAAGAACTCGAGTCTTTTCTTGTGTATGAATCTCTATGTCATTGTCGCATCGTGAGTCCGATTATCAACCGATCCGCTTCGTATCCTTTATTTGAGTCTATTGCATGATGAGATATGTTGCGGCCTTCCCGTTCCTCCATTCGGTTGCCCGAAACTTCAAATGTACCGATAGTGACGTCCTTTAAAACTCAAGGCTTTTCTTGTGTACGAATCTCTATGTCATTGTCGCATCGTGAGTCCGATTACCATCCGGTCCACTTCGTATCCTTTATTTGAGTGTATTGCATGATCAGATATCTTGCGGCCTTCCCGTTCCTCTATTCGGGTGCTCGAAACTTCGAATGTACCGAGAGTTACGTCCTTTAAAACTCGAGTCTTTTCTTGTGTACGAATCTCAATGTCATTTTCGCATCGTGAGTTCCATTACCATCCGGTCCGCTTCGTATCCTTTATTTGAGTGTTTTGCATGATTAGATATCTTACGGCCTTCCCGTTCCTCCACTCGGGTGCCCGAAACTTCAAATGTACCGATAGTTTTTTTTGGAAAAAGGGGAAGACCCCGGCAAACTTTTATTAATAACAAGAGATTACAAACCAAGGCACATTGCCCAACAACCTACCAAACTAGGAACTAAGCCCAACAAGCAAAACAAACTAAGGCCCAAGGCCCAACAACCAAACAAACTAAACAAAACATACCAGGAAAATAAAAGCACAAAGCTAAGTCTAGCTCATGAACCGTCCCGACTCATGCATCTCGGACTCCACCTCATCACTATCATCTTCCTTGTCATCCTCTTTTGCAACACTCACGACATTCTTTTTTGGAGACCCCTTTGGTGGCGAATTCCTCTTTAAACTCCTAAAGTATGCCTTAAGCTCCTTAGACCAAATGTACCGATAGTTACGTCCTTTAAAACTCGAGTCTTTTCATGTGTACGAATCACAATGTCATTGTCGCATCGTGAGTTCGATTACCATCCGGTCCGCTTCGTATCCTTTATTTGAGTCTATTGCATGATTAGATATCTTAGGCCTTCCCGTCCTCCATTCGGGTGCCCGAAAGGAGGAATGTACCGATAGTTACGACCTTTAAAACTCAAGTCTTTTCTTCTGTACGAATCTCTATGTCATTGTCGCATCGTGAGTCCGATTACCATCCGGTCCACTTCGTATCCTTTATTTGAGTATATTGCATGATCAGATATCTTACGGCCTTCCCGTTCCTCCATTCAGGTGCCCGAAACTTCAAATGTACCGATAGTTACGACCTTAAGCACTCGAGGCTTTTCTTGTGTACGAATCTCAATGTCATTGTCGCATCGTGACTTCAATTACCATCCGGTCCGCTTCGTATCCTTTATTTGAGTGTATTGCATGATCAGATATCTTACGACCTTCCCGTTCCTCCATTCTGGTGCCCGAAACTTCAAATGTACCCGTAGTTACGTCCTTTAAAACTCGAGTCTTTTCTTGTGTACGAATCTCTATGTCATTGTCGCATCGTGAGTTCAATTACCATCTGGTCCGCTTTGTATCCTTTATTTGAGTCTATTGCATGAATAGATATCTTGCGGCCATCCCGTTCCTCCATTCGGGTGCCCGAAACATCAAATGTAACGATAGTTACGTTCTTTAAAACTCGTGTCTTTTTTGTGTACGAATGTCTATGTCATTGTCTCATCGTGAATCCGATTACCATCCTGTCCTCTTCGTATGCTTTATTTGAGTCTATTAAATGATTATCATGCGGCCTTCCCGTTCCTCCAATCGGGAGCCCGAAACATCAAATGTACCGATAGTTACGTCCTTTAAAACTCTAGTCTTTTCTTGTGTACGAATCTCTATGTCATTGTGGCATTGTGAGTCTGATTACCATCCAGTCCGCTTCGTATCCTTTATTTGAGTCTATTGCATGATCAGATATCTTACGGCCTTCCCGTTCCTCCATTCGGGTGCCCGAAACTTCAAATGTACCGATAGTTACGACCTTAAGAACTCGAGTCTTTTCTTGTGTACGAATCTCTATGTCATTGTCGCATCGTGAGTCCGATTACCAACCGATCCACTTCGTATCCTTTATTTGACTCTATTGCATGATGAGATATGTTGCGGCCTTCCCGTTCCTCCATTCGGTTGCCCGAAACTTCAAATGTACCGATAGTAACGTCCTTTAAAACTCATGGCTTTTCTTGTGTACGAATCTCTAAGTCATTGTCGCATCGTAAGTCCGATTACCATCCGGTCCACTTCGTATCCTTTATTTGAGTGAATTGCATGATCAGATATCTTGCGGCCTTCCCGTTCCTCCATTCGGGTGCCCGAAACTTCGAATGTACCGAGAGTTACGTCCTTTAAAACTCGAGTCTTTTCTTGTGTACGAATCTCAATGTCATTGTCGCATCGTGAGTTCAATTACCATCCGGTCCACTTCGTATCCTTTATTTGAATGTTTTGTATGATCAGATATCTTACGGCCTTCCCGTTCCTCCACTCAGGAGCCCGAAACTTCAAATGTACCCGTAGTTACGTCCTTTAAAACTCGAGTCTCTTCTTGTGTACGAATCTCTATGTCATTGTCGCATCGTGAGTTCAATTACCATCCTGTCCGCTTCGTATCCTTTATTTGAGTCTATTGCATGGTCAGATGTCTTGCGGCCATCCCGTTCCTCCATTCGGGTGCCCGAAACTTCAAATGTACCGATAGTTACGTCCTTTAAAACTCGTGTCTTTTCTTGTTTACGAATCTTTATGTCATCGTCGCATCGTGAGTTTGATTACCCTCTGGTCCGCTTCGTATCCTTTATTTGAGTCAATTGCATGATCAGATATCTTACGGCCTTCCCGTTCCTCCATTCGGGTGCCCGAAACTTCAAATGTACCGATAGTTACGTCCTTTAAAACTTGAATCTTTTCTTGTGTTCGAATCTCTATGTCATTGTCGCATCGTGAGTCCGATTACCATCCTGTCTGCTTCGTATCCTTTATTTGAGTCTATTGCTTGATCAGATATCTTGCGGCCTTCCCGTTCCTCCATTCGGGTGCCCGAAACTTCAAATGTACCGATAGTTACGTCCTTTAAAACTCGAGTCTTTTCTTGTGTTCGAATCTTTATGTCATTGTGGCATCGTGAGTCCGATTACCACCCGATCTGCTTCATATCCTTTATTTGAGTCTATTGCATGATCAGATATCTTGCGGCCTTCCCATTCCTCCATTCAGGTGCCCAAACCTTCAAATGTACCGATAGTTACGTCCTTTAAAACTCGAGTCTTTTCTTGTGTACGAATCTCAATGTCATTTTCGCATCGTGAGTTCAATTACCATCCGGTCCGCTTCGTATCCTTTATTTGAGTGTTTTGCGTGATTAGATATCTTACGGCCTTCCCGTTCCTCCACTCGGGTGCCCGAAACTTCAAATGTACCCGTAGTTACGTTCATTAAAACTCGAGTCTCTTCTTGTGTACGAATCTCTATGTCATTGTCGCATCGTGAGTTCAATTACCATCCTGTCCGCTTCGTATCCTTTATTTGAGTCTATTGCATGGTCAGATGTCTTGCGGCCTTCCCTTTCCTTCATTCGGGTGCCGGAAACTTCAAATGTACCGATAGTTTTTTTTTGGGAAAAAGGGGAAGACCCCGACAAACTTTTATTAATAACAAGAGATTACAAACCATGGCACATAGCCCAACAACCTTCCAAACTAGGCACTAAGCCCAACAAGCAAAACAAACTAAGGCCCAAGGCCCAACAACCAAACAAAACATACTAGGAAAATAAAAGCACAAAGCTAAGTCAAGCTCATGAACCGTCCCGACTCATGCATCTCGGACTCCACCTCATCACTATCATCTTCCTTGTCATCCTCTTTTGCAACACTCACGACATTCTTTTTTGGAGACCCCTTTGGTGGCGAATTCCTCTTTAAACTCCTAAAGTATGCCTTAAGCTCCTTAGACCAAATGTACCGATAGTTACGTCCTTTAAAACTCGAGTCTTTTCATGTGTACGAATCACTATGTCATTGTCGCATCGTGAGTTCGATTACCATCCGGTCCGCTTCGTATCCTTTATTTGAGTCTATTGCATGATTAGATATCTTAGGCCTTCCCGTCCTCCATTCGGGTGCCCGAAAGGCGGAATGTACCGATAGTTACGACCTTTAAAACTCGAGTCTTTTCTTCTGTACGAATCTCTATGTCATTGTCGCATCGTGAGTCCGATTACCATCCAGTCCACTTCGTATCCTTTATTTGAGTATATTGCATGATCAGATATCTTGCGGCCTTCCCGTTCCTCCATTCGGGTGCCCGAAACTTCAAATGTACCAATAGTTACATCCTTAAAAACTCGAGTCTTTTCTTGTGTACGAATCTCAATGTCATTGTCGCATCGTGAGTTCAATTACCATCCGGTCCGCTTCGTATCCTTTATTTGAGTGTATTGCCTGATCAGATATCTTAGGACCTTCCCGTTCCTCCATTCTGGTGCCCGAAACTTCAAATGTACCCGTAGTTACGTCCTTTAAAACTCGAGTCTTTTCTTGTGTACGAATCTCTATGTCATTGTCGCATCGTGAGTTCAATTACCATCTGGTCCGCTTCGTATCCTATATTTGAGTCTATTGCATGATCAGATATCTTGCGGCCTTCCCGTTCTTCGATTCGGGTGCCCGAAACTTCAAATGTACCGAGAGTTACGTCCTTTAAAACTTGAGTCTTTTCTTGTGTACGAATCTCAACGTCAATGTCGCATCGTGAGTTTAATTACCATCCGGTCCGCTTCGTATCCTTTATTTGAGTGTATTTCATGATCAGATATCTTGCGGCCATCCCGTTCGTCCATTCGGGTGCCCGAAACTTCAAATGTACCGCTAGTTACGTCCTTTAAAACTCGTGTCTTTTCTTGTGTACGAATGTTTATGTCTTTGTCGCATCGTGAGTTCGATTACCATCGGGTCCGGTTCGTATCCTTTATTTGAGTCTATTGCATGATCAGATATCTTGTGGCCTTCCCGTTCCTCCATTCGGGTGCCCGAAACTTCAAATGTACCCGTAGTTACGTTCTTTAAAACTCGAGTCTTTTCTTGTGTACGAATCTCTATGTCATTGTCGCATCGTGAGTCCGATTACCATCCGGTCCACTTCGTATCCTTTATTTGATTGTATTGCATGA
The DNA here is from genome assembly GCA_032199755.1 of Ambrosia artemisiifolia. Lineage (NCBI taxonomy): Eukaryota > Viridiplantae > Streptophyta > Magnoliopsida > Asterales > Asteraceae > Ambrosia > Ambrosia artemisiifolia. Next base: position 28,582,544 of record CM063512.1, on the reverse strand, counting down.
TTAGATATCTTACGGCCATCCCGTTCCTCCATTCGGGGGCCCGAAACATCAAATGTAACGATAGTTACGTTCTTTAAAACTCGTGTCTTTTCTTGTGTACGAATGTCTATGTCATTGTCGCATCGTGAATCCAATTACCATCCTGTCCTCTTCGTATGCTTTATTTGAGTCTATTGCATGATCAGATATCATGCGGCCTTCCCGTTCCTCCATTCGGGTGCCTGAAACATCAAATGTACCGATAGTTACGTCCTTTAAAACTCTAGTCTTTTCTTGTGTACGAATCTCTATGTCATTGTGGCATTGTGAGTCTGATTACCATCCAGTATGCTTCGTATCCTTTATTTGAGTCTATTGCATGATCAGATATCTTACGGCCTTCCCGTTCCTCCATTCGGGTGCCCGAAACTTCAAATGTACCGATAGTTACGACCTTAAGAACTCGAGTCTTTTCTTGTGTACGAATCTCTATGTCATTGTCGCATCGTGTGTCCGATTACCAACCGATCCAATTCGTATCCTTTATTTGAGTGAATTGCATGATGAGATATCTTGCGGCCTTCCCGTTCCGCCATTCGGGTGCCCGAAACTTTAAATGTACCGATAGTTACGTCCTTTAAAACTCGAGTCTTTTCTTGTGTTCGAATCTCTATGTCATTGTCGCATCGTGAGTCCGATTACCATCCTGTCTGCTTTGTATCCTTTATTTGAGTCTATTGCATGATCAGATATCTTGCGGCCTTCCCGTTGCTCCATTCGGGTGCCCGAAACTTCAAATGTACCGATAGTTACGTACTTTAAAACGCGAGTCTTTTCTTGTGTTCGAATCTTTATGTCATTGTGGCATCGTGAGTCCCATTACCACCCAATCCGCTTCATATCCTTTATTTGAGTCTATTGCATGATCAGATATCTTGCGGCCTTCCCGTTCCTCCAGTCGGGTGCCCAAAACTTCAAATGGACCGATAGTTACGTCCTTTAAAACTCTAGTCTTTTCTTAGGTACGAATCTCTATGTCATTGTGGCATTGTGAGTCCGATTACCATCCAGTCCGCTTCTTATACTTTATTCAAGTCTATCGCATGATCAGATATCTTACGGCCGTCCCGTTCCTCCATTCAAGTGCCCGAAACTTCAAATGTACCGATAGTTACGACCTTAAGAACTCGAGTCTTTTCTTGTGTATGAATTTCTATGTCATTGTCGCATCGTGAGTCCGATTACCATCCGGTCCGCTTCGTATCCTTTATTTGAGTGTATTGCATGATCAGATATCTTACGGCCTTCCCGTTCCTCCATTCGGGTGCCCGAAACTTCAAATGTACCGATAGTTACGACCTTAAGAACTCGAGTCTTTTCTTGTGTATGAATTTCTATGTCATTGTCGCATCGTGAGTCCGATTACCATCCGGTCCGCTTCGTATCCTTTATTTGAGTGTATTGCATGATCAGATATCTTACGGCCGTCCCGTTCCTCCATTCAAGTGCCCGAAACTTCAAATGTACCGATAGTTACGTCCTTAAGAACTCGAGTCTTTTCTTGTGTATGAATCTCTATGTCATTGTCGCATCGTGAGTCCGATTATCAACCGATCCGCTTCGTATCCTTTATTTGAGTCTATTGCATGATGAGATATGTTGCGGCCTTCCCGTTCCTCCATTCGGTTGCCCGAAACTTCAAATGTACCGATAGTGACGTCCTTTAAAACTCAAGGCTTTTCTTGTGTACGAATCTCTATGTCATTGTCGCATCGTGAGTCCGATTACCATCCGGTCCACTTCGTATCCTTTATTTGAGTGTATTGCATGATCAGATATCTTGCGGCCTTCCCGTTCCTCTATTCGGGTGCTCGAAACTTCGAATGTACCGAGAGTTACGTCCTTTAAAACTCGAGTCTTTTCTTGTGTACGAATCTCAATGTCATTTTCGCATCGTGAGTTCCATTACCATCCGGTCCGCTTCGTATCCTTTATTTGAGTGTTTTGCATGATTAGATATCTTACGGCCTTCCCGTTCCTCCACTCGGGTGCCCGAAACTTCAAATGTACCGATAGTTTTTTTTGGAAAAAGGGGAAGACCCCGGCAAACTTTTATTAATAACAAGAGATTACAAACCAAGGCACATAGCCCAACAACCTACCAAACTAGGAACTAAGCCCAACAAGCAAAACAAACTAAGGCCCAAGGCCCAACAACCAAACAAACTAAACAAAACATACCAGGAAAATAAAAGCACAAAGCTAAGTCTAGCTCATGAACCGTCCCGACTCATGCATCTCGGACTCCACCTCATCACTATCATCTTCCTTGTCATCCTCTTTTGCAACACTCACGACATTCTTTTTTGGAGACCCCTTTGGTGGCGAATTCCTCTTTAAACTCCTAAAGTATGCCTTAAGCTCCTTAGACCAAATGTACCGATAGTTACGTCCTTTAAAACTCGAGTCTTTTCATGTGTACGAATCACAATGTCATTGTCGCATCGTGAGTTCGATTACCATCCGGTCCGCTTCGTATCCTTTATTTGAGTCTATTGCATGATTAGATATCTTAGGCCTTCCCGTCCTCCATTCGGGTGCCCGAAAGGAGGAATGTACCGATAGTTACGACCTTTAAAACTCAAGTCTTTTCTTCTGTACGAATCTCTATGTCATTGTCGCATCGTGAGTCCGATTACCATCCGGTCCACTTCGTATCCTTTATTTGAGTATATTGCATGATCAGATATCTTACGGCCTTCCCGTTCCTCCATTCAGGTGCCCGAAACTTCAAATGTACCGATAGTTACGACCTTAAGCACTCGAGTCTTTTCTTGTGTACGAATCTCAATGTCATTGTCGCATCGTGACTTCAATTACCATCCGGTCCGCTTCGTATCCTTTATTTGAGTGTATTGCATGATCAGATATCTTACGACCTTCCCGTTCCTCCATTCTGGTGCCCGAAACTTCAAATGTACCCGTAGTTACGTCCTTTAAAACTCGAGTCTTTTCTTGTGTACGAATCTCTATGTCATTGTCGCATCGTGAGTTCAATTACCATCTGGTCCGCTTTGTATCCTTTATTTGAGTCTATTGCATGAATAGATATCTTGCGGCCATCCCGTTCCTCCATTCGGGTGCCCGAAACATCAAATGTAACGATAGTTACGTTCTTTAAAACTCGTGTCTTTTTTGTGTACGAATGTCTATGTCATTGTCTCATCGTGAATCCGATTACCATCCTGTCCTCTTCGTATGCTTTATTTGAGTCTATTAAATGATTATCATGCGGCCTTCCCGTTCCTCCAATCGGGAGCCCGAAACATCAAATGTACCGATAGTTACGTCCTTTAAAACTCTAGTCTTTTCTTGTGTACGAATCTCTATGTCATTGTGGCATTGTGAGTCTGATTACCATCCAGTCCGCTTCGTATCCTTTATTTGAGTCTATTGCATGATCAGATATCTTACGGCCTTCCCGTTCCTCCATTCGGGTGCCCGAAACTTCAAATGTACCGATAGTTACGACCTTAAGAACTCGAGTCTTTTCTTGTGTACGAATCTCTATGTCATTGTCGCATCGTGAGTCCGATTACCAACCGATCCACTTCGTATCCTTTATTTAACTCTATTGCATGATGAGATATGTTGCGGCCTTCCCGTTCCTCCATTCGGTTGCCCGAAACTTCAAATGTACCGATAGTAACGTCCTTTAAAACTCATGGCTTTTCTTGTGTACGAATCTCTAAGTCATTGTCGCATCGTAAGTCCGATTACCATCCGGTCCACTTCGTATCCTTTATTTGAGTGAATTGCATGATCAGATATCTTGCGGCCTTCCCGTTCCTCCATTCGGGTGCCCGAAACTTCGAATGTACCGAGAGTTACGTCCTTTAAAACTCGAGTCTTTTCTTGTGTACGAATCTCAATGTCATTGTCGCATCGTGAGTTCAATTACCATCCGGTCCACTTCGTATCCTTTATTTGAATGTTTTGTATGATCAGATATCTTACGGCCTTCCCGTTCCTCCACTCAGGAGCCCGAAACTTCAAATGTACCCGTAGTTACGTCCTTTAAAACTCGAGTCTCTTCTTGTGTACGAATCTCTATGTCATTGTCGCATCGTGAGTTCAATTACCATCCTGTCCGCTTCGTATCCTTTATTTGAGTCTATTGCATGGTCAGATGTCTTGCGGCCATCCCGTTCCTCCATTCGGGTGCCCGAAACTTCAAATGTACCGATAGTTACGTCCTTTAAAACTCGTGTCTTTTCTTGTTTACGAATCTTTATGTCATCGTCGCATCGTGAGTTTGATTACCCTCTGGTCCGCTTCGTATCCTTTATTTGAGTCAATTGCATGATCAGATATCTTACGGCCTTCCCGTTCCTCCATTCGGGTGCCCGAAACTTCAAATGTACCGATAGTTACGTCCTTTAAAACTTGAATCTTTTCTTGTGTTCGAATCTCTATGTCATTGTCGCATCGTGAGTCCGATTACCATCCTGTCTGCTTCGTATCCTTTATTTGAGTCTATTGCTTGATCAGATATCTTGCGGCCTTCCCGTTCCTCCATTCGGGTGCCCGAAACTTCAAATGTACCGATAGTTACGTCCTTTAAAACTCGAGTCTTTTCTTGTGTTCGAATCTTTATGTCATTGTGGCATCGTGAGTCCGATTACCACCCGATCTGCTTCATATCCTTTATTTGAGTCTATTGCATGATCAGATATCTTGCGGCCTTCCCATTCCTCCATTCGGGTGCCCAAACCTTCAAATGTACCGATAGTTACGTCCTTTAAAACTCGAGTCTTTTCTTGTGTACGAATCTCAATGTCATTTTCGCATCGTGAGTTCAATTACCATCCGGTCCGCTTCGTATCCTTTATTTGAGTGTTTTGCGTGATTAGATATCTTACGGCCTTCCCGTTCCTCCACTCGGGTGCCCGAAACTTCAAATGTACCCGTAGTTACGTTCATTAAAACTCGAGTCTCTTCTTGTGTACGAATCTCTATGTCATTGTCGCATCGTGAGTTCAATTACCATCCTGTCCGCTTCGTATCCTTTATTTGAGTCTATTGCATGGTCAGATGTCTTGCGGCCTTCCCTTTCCTTCATTCGGGTGCCGGAAACTTCAAATGTACCGATAGTTTTTTTTTGGGAAAAAGGGGAAGACCCCGACAAACTTTTATTAATAACAAGAGATTACAAACCATGGCACATAGCCCAACAACCTTCCAAACTAGGCACTAAGCCCAACAAGCAAAACAAACTAAGGCCCAAGGCCCAACAACCAAACAAAACATACTAGGAAAATAAAAGCACAAAGCTAAGTCAAGCTCATGAACCGTCCCGACTCATGCATCTCGGACTCCACCTCATCACTATCATCTTCCTTGTCATCCTCTTTTGCAACACTCACGACATTCTTTTTTGGAGACCCCTTTGGTGGCGAATTCCTCTTTAAACTCCTAAAGTATGCCTTAAGCTCCTTAGACCAAATGTACCGATAGTTACGTCCTTTAAAACTCGAGTCTTTTCATGTGTACGAATCACTATGTCATTGTCGCATCGTGAGTTCGATTACCATCCGGTCCGCTTCGTATCCTTTATTTGAGTCTATTGCATGATTAGATATCTTAGGCCTTCCCGTCCTCCATTCGGGTGCCCGAAAGGCGGAATGTACCGATAGTTACGACCTTTAAAACTCGAGTCTTTTCTTCTGTACGAATCTCTATGTCATTGTCGCATCGTGAGTCCGATTACCATCCAGTCCACTTCGTATCCTTTATTTGAGTATATTGCATGATCAGATATCTTGCGGCCTTCCCGTTCCTCCATTCGGGTGCCCGAAACTTCAAATGTACCAATAGTTACATCCTTAAAAACTCGAGTCTTTTCTTGTGTACGAATCTCAATGTCATTGTCGCATCGTGAGTTCAATTACCATCCGGTCCGCTTCGTATCCTTTATTTGAGTGTATTGCCTGATCAGATATCTTAGGACCTTCCCGTTCCTCCATTCTGGTGCCCGAAACTTCAAATGTACCCGTAGTTACGTCCTTTAAAACTCGAGTCTTTTCTTGTGTACGAATCTCTATGTCATTGTCGCATCGTGAGTTCAATTACCATCTGGTCCGCTTCGTATCCTATATTTGAGTCTATTGCATGATCAGATATCTTGCGGCCTTCCCGTTCTTCGATTCGGGTGCCCGAAACTTCAAATGTACCGAGAGTTACGTCCTTTAAAACTTGAGTCTTTTCTTGTGTACGAATCTCAACGTCATTGTCGCATCGTGAGTTTAATTACCATCCGGTCCGCTTCGTATCCTTTATTTGAGTGTATTTCATGATCAGATATCTTGCGGCCATCCCGTTCGTCCATTCGGGTGCCCGAAACTTCAAATGTACCGCTAGTTACGTCCTTTAAAACTCGTGTCTTTTCTTGTGTACGAATGTTTATGTCTTTGTCGCATCGTGAGTTCGATTACCATCGGGTCCGGTTCGTATCCTTTATTTGAGTCTATTGCATGATCAGATATCTTGTGGCCTTCCCGTTCCTCCATTCGGGTGCCCGAAACATCAAATGTACCCGTAGTTACGTTCTTTAAAACTCGAGTCTTTTCTTGTGTACGAATCTCTATGTCATTGTCGCATCGTGAGTCCGATTACCATCCGGTCCACTTCGTATCCTTTATTTGATTGTATTGCATGATTAGATATCTTACGGCCATCCCGTTCCTCCATTCGGGGGCCCGAAACATCAAATGTAACGATAGTTACGTTCTTTAAAACTCGTGTCTTTTCTTGTGTACGAATGTCTATGTCATTGTCGCATCGTGAATCCAATTACCATCCTGTCCTCTTCGTATGCTTTATTTGAGTCTATTGCATGATCAGATATCATGCGGCCTTCCCGTTCCTCCATTCGGGTGCCTGAAACATCAAATGTACCGATAGTTACGTCCTTTAAAACTCTAGTCTTTTCTTGTGTACGAATCTCTATGTCATTGTGGCATTGTGAGTCTGATTACCATCCAGTATGCTTCGTATCCTTTATTTGAGTCTATTGCATGATCAGATATCTTACGGCCTTCCCGTTCCTCCATTCGGGTGCCCGAAACTTCAAATGTACCGATAGTTACGACCTTAAGAACTCGAGTCTTTTCTTGTGTACGAATCTCTATGTCATTGTCGCATCGTGTGTCCGATTACCAACCGATCCAATTCGTATCCTTTATTTGAGTGAATTGCATGATGAGATATCTTGCGGCCTTCCCGTTCCTCCATTCGGGTGCCCGAAACTTCGAATGTACCGTGAGTTACGTCCTTTAAAACTCGAGTCTTTTCTTGTGTACGAATCTCAATGTCATTGTCGCGTCATGAGTTCAATTACCATCCGGTCCGCTTCGTATCCTTTATTTGAATGTTTTGCATGATCAGATATCTTACGGCCTTCCCGTTCCTCCACTCAGTTGCCCGAAACTTCAAATGTACCCGTAGTTACGTCCTTTAAAACTCGAGTCTCTTCTTGTGTACGAATCTCTATGTCATTGTCGCATCGTGAGTTCAATTACCATCCTGTCCGCTTCGTATCCTTTATTTGAGTCTATTGCATGGCCAGATGTCTTGCGGCCATCCTGTTCCTCCATTCGGGTGCCCGAAACTTCAAATGTACCGATAGTTACGTCCTTTAAAACTCGTGTCTTTTCTTGTTTACGAATCTTTATGTCATCGTCGCATCGTGAGTTCGATTACCATCTGGTCCGCTTCGTATCCTTTATTTGAGTCAATTGCATGATCAGATATCTTACGGCCTTCCCGTTCCTCCATTCGGGTGCCCGAAACTTCAAATGTACCGATAGTTACGTCCTTTAAAACTCGAGTCTTTTCTTGTGTTCGAATCTCTATGTCATTGTCGCATCGTGAGTCCGATTACCATCCTGTCTGCTTCGTATCCTTTATTTGAGTCTATTGCATGATCAGATATCTTGCGGCCTTCCCGTTCCTCCATTCGGGTGCCTGAAACTTCAAATGTACCGATAGTTACGTCCTTTAAAACTCGAGTCTTTTCTTGTGTTCGAATCTTTATGTCATTGTGGCATCGTGAGTCCGATTACCACCCGATCCGCCTCATATCCTTTATTTGAGTCTATTGCATGATCAGATATCTTGCGGCCTTCCCGTTCCTCCATTCGGGTGCCCAAAACTTGAAATGTACCGATAGTTACGTCCTTTAAAACTCTAGTCTTTTCTTAGGTACGAATCTCTATGTCATTGTGGCATTGTGAGTCCGATTACCATCCAGTCCGCTTCTTATACTTTATTCGAGTCTATCGCATGATGAGATATGTTGCGGCCTTCTCGTTCCTCCATTCGGTTGCCCGAAACTTCAAATGTACCGTTAGTTACGTCCTTTAAAATTCAAGGCTTTTCTTGTGTACGAATCTCTATGTCATTGTCGCATCGTGAGTCCGATTACCATCCGGTCCACTTCGTATCATTTATTTGAGTGTATTGCATGATCAGATATCTTGCGGCCTTCCCGTTCCTCTATTCGGGTGCCCGAAACTTCAAATGTACCGAGAGTTACGTCCTTTAAAACTTGAGTCTTTTCTTGTGTACGAATCTCAATGTCATTGTCGCATCGTGAGTTCAATTACCATCCGGTCCGCTTCGTATCCTTTATTTGAGTGTATTTCATGATCAGATATCTTACGGCCTTCCCTTTCCTTCATTCGAGTGCCCGAAACTTCAAATGTACCCGTAGTTACGTTCTTTAAAACTCGAGTCTTTTCTTGTGTACGAATCTCTATGTCATTGTCGCATCGTTTGTTCAATTACCATCCAGTCTGCTTCGTATCCTTGATTTGAGTCTATTGCATGATCAGATATCTTGCGGCCATCCCGTTCGTCCATTCGGGTCCCGAAACTTCAAATGTACCGCTAGTTACGTCCTTTAAAACTCGTGTCTTTTCTTGTGTACGAATGTTTATGTCTTTGTCGCATCGTGAGTCCGATTACCATCGGGTCCGGTTCGTATCCTTTATTTAAGGCTATTGCATGATCAGATATCTTGTGGCCTTCCCGTTCCTCCATTCGGGTGCCTGAAACTTCAAATGTACCGATAGTTACGTTCTTTAAAACTCGTGTCTTTTCTTGTGTACGAATGTCTATGTCATTGTCGCATCGTGAATCCGATTACCATCCTGTCCTCTTCGTATGCTTTATTTGAGTCTATTGCATGATCAGATATCATGCGGCCTTCCCGTTCCTCCATTCGGGTGCCTGAAACATCAAATGTACCGATAGTTACGTCCTTTAAAACTCTAGTCTTTTCTTGTGTACGAATCTCTATGTCATTGTGGCATTGTGAGTCTGATTACCATCCAGTATGCTTCGTATCCTTTATTTGAGTCTATTGCATGATCAGATATCTTACGGCCTTCCCGTACCTCCATTCGGGTGCCCGAAACTTCAAATGTACCGATAGTTACGACCTTAAGAACTCGAGTCTTTTCTTGTGTACGAATCTCTATGTCATTGTCGCATCGTGTGTCCGATTACCAACCGATCCAATTTGTATCCTTTATTTGAGTGAATTGCATGATGAGATATCTTGCGGCCTTCCCGTTCCTCCATTCGGGTGCCCGAAACTTCGAATGTACCGTGAGTTACGTCCTTTAAAACTCGAGTCTTTTCTTGTGTACGAATCTCAATGTCATTGTCGCGTCATGAGTTCAATTACCATCCGGTCCGCTTCGTATCCTTTATTTGAATGTTTTGCATGATCAGATATCTTACGGCCTTCCCGTTCCTCCACTCAGGTGCCCGAAACTTCAAATGTACCCGTAGTTACGTCCTTTAAAACTCGAGTCTCTTCTTGTGTACGAATCTCTATGTCATTGTCGCATCGTGAGTTCAATTACCATCCTGTCCGCTTCGTATCCTTTATTTGAGTCTATTGCATGGCCAGATGTCTTGCGGCCATCCTGTTCCTCCATTCGGGTGCCCGAAACTTCAAATGTACCGATAGTTACGTCCTTTAAAACTCGTGTCTTTTCTTGTTTACGAATCTTTATGTCATCGTCGCATCGTGAGTTCGATTACCATCCGGTCCGCTTCGTATCCTTTATTTGAGTCAATTGCATGATCAGATATCTTACGGCCTTCCCGTTCCTCCATTCGGGTGCCCGAAACTTCAAATGTACCGATAGTTACGTCCTTTAAAACTCGAGTCTTTTCTTGTGTTCGAATCTCTACGTCATTGTCGCATCGTGAGTCCGATTACCATCCTGTCTGCTTCGTATCCTTTATTGGAGTCTATTGCATGATCAGATATCTTGCGGCCTTCCCGTTCCTCCATTCGGGTGCCTGAAACTTCAAATGTACCGATAGTTACGTCCTTTAAAACTCGAGTCTTTTCTTGTGTTCGAATCTTTATGTCATTGTGGCATCGTGAGTCCGATTACCAACCGATCCGCTTCATATCCTTTATTTGAGTCTATTGCATGATCAGATATCTTGCGGCCTTCCCGTTCCTCCATTCGGGTGCCCAAAACTTGAAATGTACCGATAGTTACGTCCTTTAAAACTCTAGTCTTTTCTTAGGTACGAATCTCTATGTCATTGTGGCATTGTGAGTCCGATTACCATCCAGTCCGCTTCTTATACTTTATTCGAGTCTATCGCATGATGAGATATGTTGCGGCCTTCCCGTTCCTCCATTCGGTTGCCCGAAACTTCAAATGTACCGTTAGTTACGTCCTTTAAAATTCAAGGCTTTTCTTGTGTACGAATCTCTATGTCATTGTCGCATCGTGACTCCGATTACTATCCGGTCCACTTCGTATCATTTATTTGAGTGTATTGCATGATCAGATATCTTGCGGCCTTCCCGTTCCTCTATTCGGGTGCCCGAAACTTCAAATGTACCGAGAGTTACGTCCTTTAAAACTTGAGTCTTTTCTTGTGTACGAATCTCAATGTCATTGTCGCATCGTGAGTTCAATTACCATCCGGTCCGCTTCGTATCCTTTATTTGAGTGTATTTCATGATCAGATATCTTACGGCCTTCCCTTTCCTCCATTCGAGTGCCCGAAACTTCAAATGTACCCGTAGTTACGTTCTTTAAAACTCGAGTCTTTTCTTGTGTACGAATCTCTATGACATTGTCGCATCGTTTGTTCAATTACCATCCAGTCTGCTTCGTATCCTTGATTTGAGTCTATTGCATGATCAGATATCTTGCGGCCATCCCGTTCGTCCATTCGGGTCCCGAAACTTCAAATGTACCGCTAGTTACGTCCTTTAAAACTCGTGTCTTTTCTTGTGTACGAATGTTTATGTCTTTGTCGCATCGTGAGTCCGATTACCATCGGGTCCGGTTCGTATGCTTTATTTAAGGCTATTGCATGATCAGATATCTTGTGGCCTTCCCGTTCCTCCATTCGGGTGCCTGAAACTTCAAATGTACCGATAGTTACGTCCTTTAAAACTCGAGTCTTTTCTTGTGTTCGAATCTCTATGTCATTGTCGCATCGTGAGTCCGATTACCATTCTGTCTGCTTCGTATCCTTTATTTGAGTCTATTGCATGTTCAGATATCTTGCGGCCTTCCCGTTCCTCCATTCGGGTGCCTGAAACTTCAAATGTACCGATAGTTACGTCCTTTAAAACTCGAGTCTTTTCTTGTGTTCGAATCTCTATGTCATTGTCGCATCGTGAGTCCGATTACCATCCTGTCTACTTCGTATCCTTTATCTGAGTCTATTGCATGATCAGATATCTTGCGGCCTTCTCGTTCCTCCATTCGGGTGCCTGAAACTTCAAATGTACCGATAGTTACGTCCTTTAAAACTCAAGGCTTTTCTTGTGTACGAATCTCTATGTCATTGTCGCATCGTGAGTCCGATTACCAACCGATCCGCTTCGTATCCTTTATTTGATTCTATTGCATGATGAGATATGTTGCGGCCTTCCCGTTCCTCCATTCGCTTGCCCGAAACTTCAAATGTACCGTTAGTTACGTCTTTTAAAACTCAAGGCTTTTCTTGTGTACGAATCTCTATGTCATTGTCGCATCGTGAGTCCGATTAACATCCGGTCCAGTTCGTATCATTTATTTGAGTGTATTGCATGATCAGATATCTTGCGGCCTTCCCGTTCCTCTATTCGGGTGCCCGAAACTTCGAATGTACCCGTAGTTACGTCCTTTAAAACTCGAGTCTCTTCTTGTATACGAATCTCTATGTCATTATCGCATCGTGACTTCAATTACCATCCTGTCCGCTTCGTATCCTTTATTTGAGTCTATTGCATGGTCAGATGTCTAGCGGCCTTCCCTTTCCTTCATTCGGGTGCCGGAAACTTCAAATGTACCGATAGTTTTTTTTTGGAAAAAGGGGAAGACCCCGGCAAACTTTTATTAATAACAAGAGATTACAAACCAAGGCACATAGCCCAAGAACCTACCAAACTAGGCACTAAGCCCAAAAAGCAAAACAAACTAAGGCCCAAGGCCCAACAACCAAACAAACTAAACAAAACATACTAGGAAAATAAAAGCACAAAGCTAAGTCAAGCTCATGAACCGTCCCGCCTCATGCATCTCGGACTCCAACTCATCACTATCATCTTCCTTGTCATCCTCTTTTGCAACACTCACGACATTCTTTTTTGGAGACCCCTTTGGTGGCGAATTCCTCTTTAAACTCCTAAAGTATGCCTTAAGCTCCTTAGACCAAATGTAACGATAGTTACGTCCTTTAAAACTCGAGTCGTTTTATGTGTACGAATCACTATGTCATTGTCGCATCGTGAGTTCGATTACCATCCGGTGCGCTTCGTATCCTTTATTTGAGTCTATTGCATGATTAGATATCTTAGGCCTTCCCGTCCTCCATTCGGGTGCCCGAAAGGAGGAATGTACCGATAGTTACGACCTTTAAAACTCGAGTCTTTTCTTCTGTACGAATCTCTATGTCATTGTCGCATCGTGAGTCCGATTACCATCCGGTCCACTACGTATCCTTTATTTGAGTATATTGCATGATCAGATATCTTGCGGCCTTCCCGTTCCTCCATTCGGGTGCCCGAAATTTCGAATGTACCGATAGTTACGTCCTTAAAAACTCGAGTCTTTTCTTGTGTACGAATCTCAATGTCATTGTCGCATCGTGAGTTCAATTATCATCCGGTCCGCTTCGTATCCTTTATTTGAGTGTATTGCATGATCAGATATCTTACGACCTTCCCGTTCCTCCATTCTGGTGCCCGAAACTTCAAATGTACCCGTAGTTACGTCCTTTAAAACTCGAGTCTTTTCTTGTGTACGAATCTCCATGTCATTGTCGCATCGTGAGTTCAATTACCATCTGGTCCGCTTTGTATCCTTTATTTGAGTCTGTTGCACGAATAGATATCTTGCGGCCATCCCGTTCCTCCATTCGGGTGCCCGAAACATCAAATGTAACGATAGTTACGTTCTTTAAAACTCGTGTCGCATCGTGAATCCGATTACCATCCTGTCCTCTCCGTATGCTTTATTTGAGTCTATTGCATGATCAGATATAATGCGGCCTTCCCGTTCCTCCATTCGGGTGCCCGAAACATCAAATGTACCGATAGTTACGTCCTTTAAAACTCTAGTCTTTTCTTGTGTACGAATCTCTATGTCATTGTGGCATTGTGAGTCTGATTACCATCCAGTCCGCTTCGTATCCTTTATTTGAGTCTATTGCATGATCAGATATCTTACGGCCTTCCCGTTCCTCCATTCGGGTGCCCAAAACTTCAAATGTACCGATAGTTACGACCTTAAGAACTCGAGTCTTTTCTTGTGTACGAATCTCTATGTCATTGTCGCATCGTGAGTCCGATTACCAACCGATCAGCTTCGTATCCTTTATTTGAGTGAATTGCATGATCAGATATCTTGCGGCCTTCCCGTTCCTCCATTCGGGTGCCCGAAACTTCGAATGTACCGTGAGTTACGTCCTTTAAAACTCGAGTCTTTTCTTGTGTACGAATCTCAATGTCATTGTCGCGTCATGAGTTCAATTACCATCCGGTCCGCTTCGTATCCTTTATTTGAATGTTTTGCATGATAAGATATCTTACGGCCTTCCCGTTCCTCCACTCAGGTGCCCGAAACTTCAAATGTACCCGTAGTTACGTCCTTTAAAACTCGAGTCTCTTCTTGTGTACGAATCTCTATGTCATTGTCGCATCGTGAGTTCAATTACCATCCTGTCCGCTTCGTATCCTTTATTTGAGTCTATTGCATGGCCAGATGTCTTGCGGCCATCCTGTTCCTCCATTCGGGTGCCCGAAACTTCAAATGTACCGATAGTTACGTCCTTTAAAACTCGTGTCTTTTCTTGTTTACGAATCTTTATGTCATCGTCGCATCGTGAGTTCGATTACCATCTGGTCCGCTTCGTATCCTTTATTTGAGTCAATTGCATGATCAGATATCTTACGGCCTTCCCGTTCCTCCATTCGGGTGCCCGAAACTTCAAATGTACCGATAGTTACGTCCTTTAAAACTCGAGTCTTTTCTTGTGTTCGAATCTCTACGTCATTGTCGCATCGTGAGTCCGATTACCATCCTGTCTGCTTCGTATCCTTTATTTGAGTCTATTGCATGATCAGATATCTTGCGGCCTTCCCGTTCCTCCATTCGGGTGCCTGAAACTTCAAATGTACCGATAGTTACGTCCTTTAAAACTCGAGTCTTTTCTTGTGTTCGAATCTTTATGTCATTGTGGCATCGTGAGTCCGATTACCAACCGATCCGCTTCATATCCTTTATTTGAGTCTATTGCATGATCAGATATCTTGCGGCCTTCCCGTTCCTCCATTCGGGTGCCCAAAACTTGAAATGTACCGATAGTTACGTCCTTTAAAACTCTAGTCTTTTCTTAGGTACGAATCTCTATGTCATTGTGGCATTGTGAGTCCGATTACCATCCAGTCCGCTTCTTATACTTTATTCGAGTCTATCGCATGATGAGATATGTTGCGGCCTTCCCGTTCCTCCATTCGGTTGCCCGAAACTTCAAATGTACCGTTAGTTACGTCCTTTAAAATTCAAGGCTTTTCTTGTGTACGAATCTCTATGTCATTGTCGCATCGTGACTCCGATTACCATCCGGTCCACTTCGTATCATTTATTTGAGTGTATTGCATGATCAGATATCTTGCGGCCTTCCCGTTCCTCTATTCGGGTGCCCGAAACTTCAAATGTACCGAGAGTTACGTCCTTTAAAACTTGAGTCTTTTCTTGTGTACGAATCTCAATGTCATTGTCGCATCGTGAGTTCAATTACCATCCGGTCCGCTTCGTATCCTTTATTTGAGTGTATTTCATGATCAGATATCTTACGGCCTTCCCTTTCCTCCATTCGAGTGCCCGAAACTTCAAATGTACCCGTAGTTACGTTCTTTAAAACTCGAGTCTTTTGTTGTGTACGAATCTCTATGACATTGTCGCATCGTTTGTTCAATTACCATCCAGTCTGCTTCGTATCCTTGATTTGAGTCTATTGCATGATCAGATATCTTGCGGCCATCCCGTTCGTCCATTCGGGTCCCGAAACTTCAAATGTACCGCTAGTTACGTCCTTTAAAACTCGTGTCTTTTCTTGTGTACGAATGTTTATGTCTTTGTCGCATCGTGAGTCCGATTACCATCGGGTCCGGTTCGTATCCTTTATTTAAGGCTATTGCATGATCAGATATCTTGTGGCCTTCCCGTTCCTCCATTCGGGTGCCTGAAACTTCAAATGTACCGATAGTTACGTCCTTTAAAACTCGAGTCTTTTCTTGTGTTCGAATCTCTATGTCATTGTCGCATCGTGAGTCCGATTACCATTCTGTCTGCTTCGTATCCTTTATTTGAGTCTATTGCATGTTCAGATGTCTTGCGGCCATCCCGTTCCTCCATTCGGGTGCCCGAAACTTCAAATGTACCGATAGTTACGTCCTTTAAAACTCGTGTCTTTTCTTGTTTACGAATCTTTTTGTCATCGTCGCATCATGAGTTCGATTACCATTTGGTCCGCTTCGTATCCTTTATTTGAGTCAATTGCATGATCAGATATCTTACGGCCTTCCCGTTCCTCCATTCGGGTGCCCGAAACTTCAAATGTACCGATAGTTACGTCCTTTAAAACTCGAGTCTTTTCTTGTGTTCGAATCTCTATGTCATTGTCGCATCGTGAGTCCGATTACCATCCTGTCTGCTTCGTATCCTTTATTTGAGTCTATTGCATGATCAGATATCTTGCGGCCTTCCCGTTCCTCCATTCGGGTGCCCGAAACTTCAAATGTACCCGTAGTTACGTCCTATAAAACTCGAGTCTTTTCTTGTGTACGAATGTCTATGTCATTGTCGCATCGTGAGTCTGATTACCATCTGGTCCACTTCGTATCCTATATTTGAGTCTATTGCATGATCAGATATCTTGCGGCCTTCCCATTCCTCGATTCGGGTGCCCGAAACTTCAAATGTACCGAGAGTTACGTCCTTTAAAACTTGAGTCTTTTCTTATGTACGAATCTCAATGTCATTGTCGCATCTTGAGTTCAATTACCATCCGGTCCGCTTCGTATCCTTTATTTGAGTGTATTGCATGATCAGATATCTTACGGCCTTCCCATTCCTCCATTCGAGTGCGCGAAACTTCAAATGTACCCGTAGTTACGTCCTTTAAAACTCGAGTCTTTTCTTGTGTACGAATCTCTATGTCATTGTCGCATCGTGAGTTCAATTACCATCCGGTCCGCTTCGTTTCCTTGATTTGAGTCTATTGGATGATCAGATTTCTTGCGGCCATCCCGTTCCTCCATTCGGGTGCCCGAAATTTCAAATATACCGCTAGTTACGTCCTTTAATACTCGTGTCTTTTCTTGTGTACGAATGTCAATGTCATTGTCGTATCGTGAGTCCGATTACCATCGGGTCCGGTTCGTATCCTTTATTTGAGTCTATTGCATGATCAGATATCTTGTGGCCTTCCCGTTCCTCCATTCGGGTGCCCAAAACTTCAAATGTACCGATAGTTACGTCCATTAAAGCTCAAATCTTTTCTTGTGTACGAATCTCTATGTCATTGTCGCATCGTGAGTTCGATTACCATCCGGTCTGCTTCGTATCCTTTATTTGAGTCTATTGCATGATCAGATATCTTACGACCTTCCCGTTCCTCCATTCGGGTGCCTGAAACTTCAAATGTACCGATAGTTACTACCTTAAGAACTCTAGTCTTTTCTTGTGTACGAATCTCTATGTCATTGTGGCATCGTGAGTCCGATTACCACCCGATCCGCTTCGTATCCTTTATTTGAGTCTATTGCATGATCAGATATCTTGCGGCCTTCCCGTTCCTCCATTCGAGTGCCCAAAACTTCAAATGTACCGATAGTTACGTCCTTTAAAACTCTAGTCTTTTCTTAGGTACGAATCTCTATGTCATTGTGGCATTGTGAGTCCGATTACCATCCAGTCCGCTTCTTATACTTTATTCGAGTCTATCGCATGATCAGATATCTTACGGCCTTCCCGTTCCTCCATTCGAGTGCCCGAAGCTTCAAATGTACCGATAGTTACGACCTTAAGAACTCGAGCCTTTTCTTGTGTATGAATCTCTATGTCATTGTCGCATCGTGAGTCCGATTACCACCCGATCCGCTTCGTATCCTTTATTTGAGTCTATTGCATGATCAGATATCTTGCGCCCTTCGCGTTCCTCAATTCGGGTGCCCGAAACTTCAAATGTACAGATAGTTACGTCCTTTAAAACTCGAGTCTTTTCTTGTGTACGAATTTCTATGTCATTGTCGCATCGTGAGTCCGATTACCATCCGGTCCGCTTCGTATCCTTTATTTGTGTCTATTGCATGATCAGATATCTTGCGGCCTTCCCTTTCCTTCCTTCGGGTGCCGGAAACTTCAAATGTACGGATAGTTTTTTTTTTGGAAAAAGGGGAAGACCCCGGCAAACTTTTATTAATAACAAGAGATTACAAACCAAGGCACATAGCCCAACAACCTACCAAACTAGGCACTAAGCCCAACAAGCAAAACAAACTAAGGTCCAAGGCCCAACAACCAAACAAACTAAACAAAACATACTAGGAAAATAAAAGCACAAAGCTAAGTCAAGCTCATGAACCGTCCCGACTCATGCATCTCGGACTCCACCTCATCACTATCATCTTCCTTGTCATCCTCTTATGCAACACTAACGACATTCTTTTTTGGAGACCCCTTTGGTGGCGAATTCCTCTGTAAACTCCTAAAGTATGCCTTAAGCTCCTTAGCCCAAATGTACCGATAGTTACGTGCTTTAAAACTCGAGTCTTTTCTTGTGTACGAATCTCTATGTCATTGTCGCATCGTGAGTTCGATTACCATCCGGTCCGCTTCGTATCCTTTTTTTTTTTATAAAGGAGGCTAAGCTCCGGTAAATTTCATTAATAATAAAAATATTTACAATCAAACGGGCCAAGATCTTTACAAGAATAACAAAACAAAACTAGATCAAGGCCCAAATCAACAAACCAAAACAAACAGCCCAAACGGGCTAAAACCTATACTACCACATTATCCATTATCAAAAACACTATCCAAATCATCTAATCCAATCAAGCCCAACCCATTACATGACCCATTATACTCAATAAAAAAACCAGTTCTCATACTATCTTTTGTAAACCTTCGGAAGCTCTTTGTAGACAACTTTCTGAAAATCCTTATATAAGCAAGCTGATCAAGCATCCTCAAATACACTTCAAAGTCTTCCATCTTAACAAACAACCAAGAGATATCAGAACTCTTACACTTAATGCGGTGATCCAGCCAACAGCTACCTTGCATACTTAACCAACCGCCAACAACTCTAAGATCAATTTGACCCATCTCCAAACTATCTCTATTATCAATCAGCAGAATCTTTCCTGAATCTTCATTAACAACACAATCCTTGCAAACAATTATATTCTTTACCAGGCTGCAACATTCCAATAATCTGCACTCTTGTTTCCTTGTCCAAAGATCCTGAAATCTTCTATCCAGCAGACTCCTCAAAATGTTCCAGATGTTACAAATCAGACCACTAACATTAACCACATTTATCATTACAACAGTTAACCAACAACTAGAATCATCCACCCAACCCCATAACAGCCAATCCCCATAATAATCCTAAAGCAAAAGACTCAATCCTAAACTAAACACAAGAAACAGGCTAGGAAAGAGACTCATTAAAGTAAAGGTTTCCCATCTTTGCTTGGTACTAGAAAATACAAAACAATTGAGGGTGGAAATTAATGTCCTACTAGCAAAGATGAGGTCCATCCATACCACTCCAGGTGTAATGCTCCCCCTGAGCTTAAAACCTAACCACCAATCCTCATACGCAGAACTGAACTTAACCTCAATAAAGAAAGTCAAGTCCAGCAGAAAAGACACACATAAGACTCTGACCAGAAAAGAGATGAAACAAAAGGAAGGCTTTGCAGCCCAGATCTCTACCCAACCGCTGTATGTACACCTTATTACTGCAAATTCCCATATAAAATACCCACCCGTCCCAATAGGCAAGTGCCTAGTAAAAAGGACAGACTCCAACCAGAAATGAACAAGGCTCAACAAATACCTCAGAGGCATCAGGGCTATTGACCAGTGATGGGAACTACAAAATAAAAATTTAGGGGAGGAAAATAATGCCCTATAATCACTGGCCAAATCCAACCTTATCTCTCCATGTTTAAGGCTTACTCCAAGCCACAAGTTTCCTAACCACCAATCATAAAAAGCAGAATTGCATCTATCTCCCATAAATGGAGAAGGATCCAACAGATCTTTTCTTATAAAAGTATTAATTTTTAAATTTTGAGAAAAACAGAAGGCTTGAAAGCCCAGATCACTACCCAAACGCTTTTAGTGCACCAGATTACAGCAAGTTCCCAACCCACAAAAAGCCCCAATCCCATAACAAGAACACAATTATTATTATTATCATTAAACATAGAAATATTATTATTATTATTATTATTATTATTATTATTATTATTATTATTATTATTGTAATTGTATGTAATAATACTATTATCATTATCCATCACCCAAGCATTATAAGTGCTCCTTATTACATCACAAACCCAGATATTAAAGCCCACCACCCCATAGAGCAAATGCCCTGGACACATGATAGACTCAAGACTGCAAAAGAATAGGCTCAACAAAGGCCACAAAGGCCATAGGGTTCCTGACCAGTGATAGGTTCTATAAAATGCAAAATTTTGGGTGGAAGCTCTTGTCCTAATCTCACTGGTCAGTTCCAACCTTATCACTCCAAGGGTAAGACTTACTCCAAGCCATACAAAACCTAAAGCCCCTTTCAAATCCGCAGAAATAGACCACTCCCTTGATGAAGGAAAGCAATCTAATAGATCAGTTAAAGATAAAAGCAAAAGCAAAAATAAAAAATAGTTGTTTTGAAATAAAATAGAAGGCCCATAGGACCAAAGAACTACCCAAACGCTTTGAAGTCTCCTTCCTCCTGCAAATTCCCAGTAAAGATTCCCCCCACCCTTTTTTGACAAGTGCCAAAAAGACTGAACAGACTCATACCAGAAAAGAATCAGGCTCGACAAGCTCCATGCACAGAGCAGGGTTTCCTTCCACAGTTCAGTTCTAAAAAAATAAAAAATGGAAAAGGAAAAGCAAAGCCTAATCACTGTGGAAGGGTCCATCCTTATGTCTCCCTGGGAAAGGCTTACTCCAAGCCATACCAAACCTAAACCTCCCAACAGAACAAGAAACCAGACCAGACACTCCCAAAGGGAGCACAAACAAAAAGGGAACAAAGAAAAATGAAAAAGAAAAGAAAAGAAAACAAACTGAGAACAGAAAAAAGGCTTAACAGCCCAGAGAACTACCCACAAAACAAAGGAAAACCCAACACCATCAACCAACCCATGACCCAAAATGACCCAATTACTTAAGATAGCAACCATATTAAGCATTACAGTTATCATCAACATTCCAAACAGCACTAGCCAGCTCATCACTAACATACCTCTTCCCCTTTACACTAACAAGCCTTAGCTTAATAGCATTCTCAACTTGCTTGCTAACCATCTGAGCATAAATCTTCTTCTTATTAAAAATTCTATTATTCCTTTCCTGCCAAATACTATACACTGTACCAGCAAGAGCCAATCTCCTAATAACTCCCCAAATGGATTTGTCATTCCTCATTTTTCCAATATAGTTCACTATGTCCTCCCAAACATCTGGCACTCTCTCCATTCTTGCCAAAATTTTAATTCTCCACCACACCTGCTTAGAAAATTCACAACTGAAAAAAAGATGATCATGACTATCCACACACTTCCCACACAAACTGCATAAGAACTTCTGATTATTGTTCCAAGCAGCCAGTCTATCTTGAGTTGGCAACCTGAATTTAAAAGCCAACCATAAAATGAAGGTATGTCTGGCAATATTATTACCATGCCAAACAAATTTATGCCAATTAACAACCTGCCCTTTCCTAATAAGATCATCATACACCCCCTTAGTAGAGAAAGGAATCACCTTGCCATTATTATTCAACCATTGGAAACTGTCTTTCTTCCCACTCAGCAGATTAGGTAAAACATCCACAAAAATCCCAGGATATTTAACCTTCCAATGTTCAGGAACTTTCCACCCATTCACATCCATAAGGTCAGCAACCTTAGTTTGTGAATTAAACCCAGCTTCCCTAATATCTCTCCTATCCAATATGAGCATCAGAGGACCCTGTTCACACCACTTATCAAACCAGGCATTGACAGTTTTCCCATCACCTAACTTAGCCACACAGTGCTTCCTAATAAGGTTCCTACAGCCCAACAATTGCTTCCAAGTCCATGTATCAGCATTAGTTTCCCCCATTTCCCAAAAATTAGCCCCTTTAATCTTATAAAGATACATCCAGTTGACCCATAAAGAGTCCTTTTTGTTGACTAAATTCCAAATATGCTTAGTCATCAAAGCCACATTCCTTTCCTTTAAACTAGATAAACCCAATCCACCCTGACACTTTTTGAGACACAATTCATCCCACCCCACCTTAGCAGCTCCCTGCTTGAATTCCCCTTGACACCATAAAAAACCTCTACATAATCTAATAACATCATCATTTATACTTTCAGGAAGTAAAAAAAGAGAAGCCCAGTACACTGTCAAGGATGACAGAACAGATTTTAACAACTGCAACCTTCCTGCATAAGATAAGAATTGATTCCTCCAATCCCCTATCCTACTTTTCACCTTGTCCAGCAACACAACACAATCTTTTTGGAACAGTTTCCTTGAAGCTAGAGGAATACCCAAATATTTTAAAGGAAGGCTACCAATTTTAAATGGCAGCAGATTTACAATATCCCTTTGAATCTCCTCCCTCACATTGCCAAAAATAACCTCACTCTTCCTCATATTGCGCCTAAGATCAGAGCATCCTCCAAACTCCTCAAGCACATCCCTAACAACTCGAATAGAACCATAATGAGCACTACAAAAAATAAAAAGGTCATCAGCAAAACATAAATGGGTCAACTTCAGTTTGTCACACTTCCAATGATACTGAAAGTCTACATCTTCATTGACCTTCCTGATGAACATGAGATTCAGTACTTCCATAACCAAAGTAAATAAGTAAGGAGACATGGGATCTCCTTGCCTTGGTCCCTTTTCCCCTCTAAAATAACCATAAAACTGTCCACCCAGACTAACTGTATAAGAAACAGTTGTCATACACACCATAATCCAATCTATAAATTTAGTAGGAAAAACCAAAATGAACCAAGCAATCCCTCAGAAACCCATGATCCACTGAGTCATAGGCCTTCTGTAAGTCAACCTTCAATGCCACTCTGGGACACCCTCTAACCCAATCATATCCCTTAACCAGCTCTTGAGCAAGTAGAATATTATCACTAATTAACCTTCCAGGCACAAAAGCACTCTGAGATTTCCCAACCAAATTATCCAGAACCCCCTTCAACCTATTGCAAATCACCTTACTAATACATTTGTACAAGACATTGCAACAAGCTATAGGTCTGAACTCACTAACAACACTAGGATCTTTAACCTTAGGAACTACAGAAATAGAAGTAGCATTCAATTCCTTCAGCAATTTACCATTAGTAAAAAAATCAAGGACAGCATCACAAACCTCGTCACCTATAACACTCCAAGCAGCCTTGAAGAATTTTGCTGAATAGCCATCAGGCCCAGGGGCCTTGTTATCATCAATCTGAAACATAGCCTCTTTAATCTCCTCCTTAGACACAACTCTAACCAAATCAGCAGCAGCTTCAGAGGAGATCTTATTAATAAACAGCCCACTAGCATCCTCAATCCCATCCACAATATCTTTCCTACCCATTAAACCCATATAAAATTTTACAAAAGCATTACCCACACTAGCATCCTTATAAACTTCCCCTTCCAAGTCCTCTATCATAGAAATCTTAGATCTAGCTTGTCTATGTTTCACAGAATGAAAAAAATATTTATTATTCTGATCACCAACCTCCAGCCAATGAACCCTAGACTTCTGCTTTAGAAAACTCTCCTCATCTATCAAAGCATCATTATAAGCACCAATGTACACCTCCTCCTCCTCCATTCTTAAGTCATCATTGTATGGGTCAGCAGCCACCTCTATCTGTATTCTAGCAAGCTCATTCTTCAAAAACTCCACCTTCTTGCTGAAATTTCCTTGAGCAAAACACAACTTCCTCAAAGGTTTCTTCAGAAGCTTCATCTTAGAAGTGACCCTAAACATTTTACAACCCTTTATATCACTGCTCCAAACAGATTTCACACAAGGAATAAAATCTTGTTTGTCAGCCAACGAATTCCAGAACCTGAAAGGCTTAGGACCCTGATACTTCATACCAGAGCAGGTAATAAGAACAGGAGAATGATCTGATGAATAAAATGGTAAGAATTTTGCTACAACATTTGAAAACATCTTCCCAAACATACCATTCCCCAAAGCCCTGTCCAGCTTTTCCATAATCCCATCATATTTTCCAGGCTTCTGGTTCCAGGTATAGAAAAGCCCAGAACTAGGGATATCCTCAACCTGAATCTTAGAAACACAACTACAAAAGTCCTCCATACCATACACAGACGGCCCTAAAGGATAGTTCTTTTCCCTAGGATCCAGAATGGCATTAAAATCCCCAACAGCCAGCCATGGATTATTATCAATGGTTCCAGAATGATATACCATATTATCCCATAAATCCCTTCTACCATTAACATTAGTCACCCCATATACAAAAGAGCAAAAGAATTTCTCTCCACCTCCAAAAGGACAAATAATACAATGAATAACCTGTTCCCTAACTTGTAAAAAAACCACATCAACCACCCTAGAATCCCATCCCACAGCAATTCTAACCCATCCAGAACATACCTCAGCATTAGAAATCCATTCCCAACTTTTCATAACCCCACTACAGGCACCCTTAATATTATTAGGATTAACCCTGGTTTCAATAAGACCACTAACACAAACCTTATTCTCTACTAAAATTCTATTAATCTGTCTTTGTTTAGAGGTACTAGACATACCTCTAACATTCCACCCCATCAAATTAATCTTCAATAATAACATCAGAAACTTCCATAGGGCCCTCCAATCCAGAGGAACCCCCTTCCTTTTTAGCCTTCAAATTCTCAGCTTCCACCAATTTCTCAAACATAATCTTATCCCACTGTTCAAAGAATACTTTAACCTGCCCAATATTCCATTTCTTCATAACCTCATTAGATGGACACTTTTTATTAATCACAAAATGAGCAACCTCATTAAACTGATCCTTACTCATTTTGAAGTACCCAGATTTAATATTCACCTTAGTTTGCACCTTTAAGGCATCCACAGAATACTCAGCTTCAGCTTTTTTCAACTCCTGCTGTTTAGTCCCAGACCCAGACCCATTAACAGTATCCACCCTATTACTCTCTCCTGCCACTCCACTAACCACATTCCCAGAAGACCCAACATCAATTATACTCTTACCCTTAGTATCCTCCCCCTGATTACCCTTACCCTTAGAACTCTCACACTCAATGCCACCACCATTAAGATCATCCCTTAATACAGCAAAGGTATTCTTTATACTGATACTATTATTATCATTATTCTTTTTATTATCATTAGTAGCCCTACCCTCATTTTTAGTCACCCATTTTTTGCCAAAAGGCTGATTTCCCTGAGCCCTGTTACCCCCAATCTGACCTCCCTGATTACCTTGCCCCTTATTCCCAAAATTCCTACTACTAGACCCATTCCCCAGACCTCTGTCATTCCCATTACCCTTAGAACCCCCAGCCCTGTTTCCCTTATTGTTAACCACCCTGTTATTCCTCCCCACATTTTGATAACCCTCATTGTCAATACCAGATATAGGATAGTCAGCTTGAGTGGCCTGATATAACTCCTGCAAAAGCTTCTCAGTCTTCCCAGCAACCTCCTCAGCTGATAACTCCCTAGCTTTACATCCCTCAAAGTCATGACCAAACACCTTACAAGCAGAACACTTCTTGATCTTAACTTGGTATTCAACCTTTACTTTTTGAATAAAAGCAGGTTTACCCACATCAGCAGGATAAAAAGCATTCACATAATCAGGCAGCACTTTATCAGCCTTGACTTCAACCAAAATTCTAGCAAATCCTGCTCTCCCCTCTTTCTTATTACATCTCATAGCTTTAACCCTATCCAACATCATAGGATCACCCACACAACTCATCATACTGCTCAGGCTTTCCCTGTTCCATAACTCCATGGGCATATTAGGAATTGTTACCCAAACTGGAATAGAACTAGGCTCAACTCTTTCCAAATTCAACCCAACCTCCCATTTCCTCAAACACAAAGGGATATTGTTGATCAGCCAAGGTCCCTGGTTAATGGTCTCCATCATGCCTAATTCATTCTTAAATTTGAAGAAAAAGATACCACTCCCATTAGAGGATATATCAACCAACCCAAACTTTTTCCACATCCTAAACAAGTGGTATCTCATCATACCTATAGAGACACTCTGCCCAATATTGTAACCATAAAGATAAGTACTATAAGCTACCCTGGCTTCCATCAGCTTCTCAGGCTTAATGACAGCTACAGTTTCACCTGTATCAAGCACTTTAGGAGGAATGAAGGTCATTTTTGTCTCCAAAACTTCATTAGTATTGTCTCTAGCAATATCAGCAAAAGACATCTCAGGCTTCTTAGACATACTACCACTATCCCCCTCCTTACCAGCATTAAACACCACCTCCCCCTTCTCTATACCAGTATGCAAAATAGATCTAGCAGCAGGCTTCAGCTTACTGATAAAAGGAATATCATCCTTAGTAACCTTATAAGAACCCATACTATCTGACTTTTTCTTAATAAGTTTCTTCATGGAAGGGCTTTTAACAATACCCCTCCAAGGCAGCCTAACAGTGATGTCCCCTTTCTTAGACTTATTCTCTTTATCAGGTTCCATCCCACTCTGCTCAGCATCAACCTGATCCTCCCCCTGACCCTTCTTATCAGCCTCAGACTTCTCACCTTCCTGTTTATCAGAACCATCTTTCACAACCTCCTTCTTCTCACCATCCTACTTATCAGACCCCTCTTTCACAACCCCCTTCTTCTCAGCTTCAACCTTCTTCTTGTCCTTCACCTTCCCTCCTATTATAATGTTCCCCTCATCATCTACAACAACCCTGCTACCAGCCCCAGAATTATAAGCAAATTGAGGATCAGGTACAGACAACCTAAGCCTCAACTCACTACCCTTACCCTCATCCAAACTCCTACTCTTCCTACCCATTTTCAACTTCACAGGAGCCACAGAAGTGTTACCTTCCTCTACAACTGTTTCTATCTCTTTTGAGTTAATACCATCTGGTAACACCTCCACCCCATTCACCATCCCCGGATTCTCCTCAATCCTAAAATATGATC
This sequence comes from Ambrosia artemisiifolia, assembly GCA_032199755.1. Lineage (NCBI taxonomy): Eukaryota > Viridiplantae > Streptophyta > Magnoliopsida > Asterales > Asteraceae > Ambrosia > Ambrosia artemisiifolia. The sequence goes on along the minus strand of CM063512.1, from coordinate 28,555,520 downwards.
TCTCATCCCATAATACTTTCCTACTCTTAACAACTACCCCCTCATTCCTGATAGACCTCTTCTTCCTCTTATCCATAAACACAAATTTTGCATCCAACCCAACATCAAACACATTATCTTCAATAACCAACTGAGGGAACTTCACACCTCTCCCTTCAGCTTTAATCAAACCATCCTTACCAATTTCCCGATGCCCAACATACTCACCATATACTTTTTTACCCAAAAAGTTAGCTATTACACTAAGTATATGCCCATACTGCCCAGCTAACTTCTCAACAAACAACAGCCCCTTACCAGCAATCTGAACATCAACTAGAGAATTAACCAAATCAAATTCCCCTATCCCAGCCAACTTAATCAGTTCCAACTTCTCAGAGATTAACCTAACCCTCCAATTATCACCAAACACAGCCCTCAAAAACCCTACCACTAAAGGACTAAAAACCAGAGAGTCCCTCTTACCAGAGATAAAACGATTCAAGATTACCTGCTTATCTTCCACAATAGCTTCCTCCTCCGGACCTATCATAGCCTCATCCACAACACTATCAGAGCTCAAAATAGCTTCATCTGAACCATCCAATGAGATATCCGGTGGAACCTCCGGCGGAGGGTCAGGAGCTGGAAACCTAGAAAAAGGCTCCATAGAACAAACAGATCGTGTACTGTGAAGATTTCAATTAGTACAAACCAATTGAAACAGTAACCACGAAGAAACAAAGGAAAAACAAGGAAGAATTAGGGTAGAAAAAGAGGCAGGAAAGAAAAACAAAGAAGAAAACTACTGAATTGCCAAAATCGCCCAATTCAGAGAGAAAACCCTAGCTTAGTATCCTTTATTTGAGTCTATTGCATGATTAGATATCTTAGGACTTCCCGTCTCCATTCGGGTGCCCGAAACTTCAAATGTACCCGTAGCTACGTCCTTTAAAACTCGAGTCTCTTCTTGTGTACGAATCTCTATGTCATTGTCGCATCGTGAGTTCAATTACCATCCGGTCCACTTTGTATCCTTTATTTGAGTCTATTGCATGGTCAGATATCTTGCGGCCATCCCGTTCCTCCCTTCGGGTGCCCGAAACTTCAAATGTACCGATAGTTACGTCCTTTAAAACTCGTATCTTTTCTTGTGTACGAATATCTATGTCATTGTCGCATCGTGAGTCCGATTACCATCTGGTCCACTTCGTATCCTATATTTGAGTCTATTGCATGATCAGATATCTTGCGGCCTTCCCGTTCCTCGATTCGGGTGCCCGAAACTTCAAATGTACCGAGAGTTACGTCCTTTAAAACTTGAGACTTTTCTTGTGTACGAATCTCAATGTCATTGTCGCATCGTGAGTTCAATTACCATCCGGTCTGCTTCGTATCCTTTATTTGAGTGTATTGCATGATCAGATATCTTACGGCCTTCCCGTTCCTCCATTCGAGTGCCCGAAACTTCAAATGTACCCGTAGTTACGTCCTTTAAAACTCGAGTCTTTTCTTGTGTACGAATTTCTATGTCATTGTCGCATCGTGAGTCCGATTACCATCCGGTCTGCTTCGTATCCTTTATTTGTGTCTATTGCATGATCAGATATCTTGCGGCCTTCCCTTTCCTTCATTCGGGTGCCGAAAACTTCAAATGTACCGCCAGTTACGTCCTTTAAAACTCGTGTCTTTTCATGTGTACGAATGTCTATGTCATTGTCGCATCGTGAGTCCGATTAACATCGGGTCCGGTTCGTATCCTTTATTTGAGTCTATTGCCTGATCAGATATCTTGTGGCCTTCCCGTTCCTCCATTCGGGTGCCCAAAACTTCAAATGTACCGATAGTTACGTCCTTTAAAGCTCGAATCTTTTCTTGTGTACGAATCTCTATGTCATTGTCGCATCGTGAGTTCGATTACCATCCGGTCTGCTTCGTATCCTTTATTTGAGTCTATTGCATGATCAGATATCATACGACCTTCCCGTTCCTCCATTCCAGTGCCCGAAACTTCAAATGTACCCGTAGTTACGTCCTTTAAAACTCAAGTCTTTTCTTGTGTACGAATCTCTATGTCATTGTCGCATCGTGAGTTCAATTACCGTCCGGTCCGCTTCGTATCCTTGATTTGAGTCTATTGCATGATCAGATATCTTGCGGCCATCCCGTTCCTCCATTCGGGTGCCCGAAACTTCAAATGTACCGCTAGTTACGTCCTTTAAAACTCGTGTCTTTTCTTGTGTACGAATGTCTATGTCATTGTCGCATCGTGAGTTCGATTACCATTGGGTCCGGTTCGTATCCTTTATTTGAGTCTATTGCATGGTCAGATGTCTTGCGGCCATCCCGTTCCTCCATTCGGGTGCCCGAAACTTTAAATGTACCGATAGTTACGTCCTTTAAAACTCGTGTCTTTTCTTGTTTACGAATCTCTATGTCATTGTCGCATCGTGAGTTCGATTACCATCCGGTCCGCTTCGTATCCTTTATTTGAGTCAATTGCAAGATCAGATATCTTACGGCTTTCCCGTTCCTCCATTCGGGTGCCCGAAACTTCAAATGTACCGATAGTTACGTCCTTTAAAACTCGAGTCTTTTCTTGTGTTCGAATCTCTATGTCATTGTCGCATCGTGAGTCCGATTACCAACCTGTTACTTCGTATCCTTTATTTGAGTCTATTGCATTATCAGATATCTTGCGTCCTTCCCGTTCCTCCATTCGGGTGCCCAAAACTTCAAATGTACCGATAGTTACGTCCTTTAAAACTCTAGTCTTTTCTTAGGTACGAATCCCTATGTCATTGTGGCATTGTGAGTCCGATTACCATCCAGTCTGCTTCTTATACTTTATTCGAGTATATCGCATGATCAGATATCTTACGGCCTTCCCGTTCCTCCATTCGGGTGCCCGAAACTTCAAATGTACCGATAGTTACGACCTTAAGAACTCGAGTCTTTTCTTGTGTATGAATCTCTATGTCATTGTCGCATCGTGAGTCCCATTACCACCCGATCCGCTTCGTATCCTTTATTTGAGTCTATTTCATGATCAGATATCTTGCGGCCTTCCCGTTCCTCAATTCGGGTGCCCGAAACTTCAAATGTACATATAGTTACGTCCTTTAAAACTCGAGTCTTTTCTTGTGTACGAATTTCTATGTCATTGTCGCATCGTGAGTCCGATTACCATCTGGTCCACTTTGTATCCTATATTTGTGTCTATTGCATGATCAGATATCTTGCGTCCTTCCCGTTCCTCCATTCGGGTGCCCAAAACTTCAAATGTACCGATAGTTACTTCCTTTAAAACTCTAGTCTTTTCTTAGGTACGAATCCCTATGTCATTGTGGCATTGTGAGTCTGATTACCATCTAGTCTGCTTCTTATACTTTATTCGAGTCTATCGCATGATCAGATATCTTACGTTCTTCCCGTTCCTCCATTCGGGTGCCCGAAACTTCAAATGTACCGATAGTTACGACCTTAAGAACTCGAGTCTTTTCTTGTGTATGAATCTCTATGTCATTGTCGCATCGTGAGTCCCATTACCACCCGATCCGCTTCGTATCCTTTATTTGAGTCTATTTCATGATCAGATATCTTGCGGCCTTCCCGTTCCTCAATTCGGGTGCCCGAAACTTCAAATGTACATATAGTTACGTCCTTTAAAACTCGAGTCTTTTCTTGTGTACGAATTTCTATGTCATTGTCGCATCGTGAGTCCGATTACCATCCGGTCCGCTTCGTATCCTTTATTTGTGTCTATTGCATGATCAGATATCTTGCGGCCTTCCCTTTCCTTCATTCGGGTGCCGAAAACTTCAAATGTACCGATAGTTTTTTTTTTGGAAAAAGGGGAAGACCCCGGCAAACTTTTATTAATAACAAGAGATTATAAACCAAGGCACATAGCCCAACAACCTACCAAACCAGGCACTAAGCCCAACAAGCAAAACAAACTAAGGTCCAAGGCCCAACAACCAAACAAACGAAACAAAACATACAAGGAAAATAAAAGCACAAAGCTAAGTCAAGCTCATGAACCGTCCCGACTCATGCATCTCGGACTCCACCTCATCACTATCATCTTCCTTGTCATCCTCTTGTGCAACACTCATGACATTCTTTTTTGGAGACCCCTTTGGTGGCGAATTCCTCTGTAAACTCCTAAAGTATGCCTTAAGCTCCTTAGACCAAATGTACCGATAGTTACGTGCTTTAAAACTCGAGTCTTTTCTTGTGTACGAATCTCTATGTCATTGTCGCATCGTGAGTTCGATTACCATCCGGTCCGCTTCGTATCCTTTATTTGAGTCTATTGCATGATTAGATATCTTAGGCCTTCCCGTCCTCCATTCGGGTGCCCGAAACTTCAAATGTACCCGTAGCTACGTCCTTTAAAACTCGAGTCTCTTCTTGTGTACGAATCTCTATGTCATTGTCGCATCGTGAGTTCACTTACCATCCGGTCCACTTCGTATCCTTTATTTGAGTCTATTGCATGGTCAGATATCTTGCGGCCATCCCGTTCCTCCATTCGGGTGCCCGAAACTTCAAATGTACCGATAGTTACGTCCTTTAAAACTCGTATCTTTTCTTGTGTACGAATATCTATGTCATTGTCGCATCGTGAGTCCGATTACCATCTGGTCCACTTTGTATCCTATATTTGTGTCTGTTGCATGATCAGATATCTTGCGGCCTTCCCGTTCCTCGATTCGGGTGCCCGAAGCTTCAAATGTACCGAGAGTTACGTCCTTTAAAACATGAGTCTTTTCTTGTGTACGAATCTCAATGTCAATGTCGCATCGTGAGTTCAATTACCAACCGGTCCGCTTCGTATCCTTTATTTGAGTGTATTGATGATCAGATATCTTGTGGCCTTCCCGTTCCTCCATTCGAGTGCCCGAAACTTCAAATGTACCCGTAGTTACGTCCTTTAAAACTCGAGTCTTTTCTTGTGTACGAATCCCTATGTCATTGTCACATCGTGAGTTCAATTTCCATCCGGTCCGCTTCGTATCCTTGATTTGAGTCTATTGCATGATCAGATACCTTACGGCCTTCCCGTTCCTCCATTCGGGTGCGTCAAACTTCAAATGTACCGATAGTTACGACCTTAAGAACTCTAGTCTTTTCTTGTGTACGAATCTCTATGTCATTGTGGCATCGTGAGTCCGATTACCACCCGATCCGCTTCGCATCCTTTATTTGAGTCTATTGCATGATCAGATATCTTGCGGCCATCCCATTCCTCCATTCAGGTGCCCGAAACTTCAAATGTACAGATAGTTACGTCCTTTAGAACTCGAGTCTTTTCTTGTGTACGAATTTCTATGTCATTGTCGCATCGGGAGTTCGATTACCATCCGGTCCGCTTCGTATCATTTATTTGAGTCTATTGCATGAATAGATATCTTAGGCCTTCCCGTCCTCCATTCGGGTGCCCGAAACTTCAAATGTACCCGTAGCTACGTCCTTTAAAATTCGATTCTTTTCTTGTGTACGAATCCCTATGTCATTATCACATCGTGAGTTCAATTACCATCCGGTCCGCTTCGTATCCTTGATTTGACTCTATTGCATGATCAGATATCTTGCGGCCATCCCGTTCCTCCATTCGGGTGCTCGAAACTTCAAATGTACCGCTAGTTACGTCCTTTAAAACTCGTGTCTTTTCTTGTGTACGAATGTCTATGTCAGTGTCGCATCGTGAGTCCGATTACCATTGGGTCCGGTTCGTATTCTTTATTTGAGTATATTGCATGATCAGATATCTTGTGGCCTTCCCGTTCCTCCATTCGGGTGCCCAAAACTTCAAATGTATCGATAGTTACGTCCTTTAAAGCTCGAATCTTTTCTTGTGTACGAATCTCTATGTCATTGTCGCATCGTGAATTCGATTACCATCCGGTCTGCTTTGTATCCTTTATTTGAGTCTATTGCATGATCAGATATCTTACGTCCTTCCCGTTCCTCCATTCGGGTGCCTGAAACTTCAAATGTACCGATAGTTACGTCCTTTAAAACTTGAGTCTTTTCTTGTGTACGAATCTCAATGTCATTGTCGCATCGTGAGTTCAATTTCCATCTGGTCCGCTTCGTATCCTTTATTTGAGTCTATTGCATGGTCAGATATCTTGCGGCCATCTCGTTCCTCCATTCGGGTGCCCGAAACTTCAAATGTACCGATAGTTACGTCCTTTAAAACTCGTATTTTTTCTTGTGTACGAATATCTATGTCATTGTCGCATCGTGAGTCCGATTACCATCTGGTCCACTTCGTATCCTATATTTGAGTCTATTGCATGATCAGATATCTTGCGGCCTTCCCGTTCCTCCATTCGGGTGCCCGAAACTTCGAATTTACCGAGAGTTACGTCCTTTAAAACTTGAGTCTTTTCTGGTGTACGAATCTCAATGTCATTGTCGCATCATGAGTTCAATTACCATCCGGTCCGCTTCGTATCCTTTATTTGAGTGTATTGCATGATCAGATATCTTACAGCCTTCCCGTTCCTCCATTCGGGTGCCCAAAACTTCAAATGTACCGATAGTTACGTCCTTTAAAGCTCGAATCTTTTCTTGTGTAGGAATCTCCATGTCATTGTCGCATCGAGAGTTCGATTACCATCCGGTCTGCTTCGTATTCTTTATTTGAGTCTATTGCATGATCAGATAGCTTACGGCCTTCCCGTTCCTCCATTCGGGTGCCTGAAACTTCAAATGTACCGATAGTTACGACCTTAAGAACTCGAGTCTTTTCTTGTGTACGAATCTCTATGTCATTGTCGCATCGTGAGTCCGATTACCACCCGATCTGCTTCGTATCCTTTATTTGAGTCTATTGCATGATCAGATATCTTGCGGCCTTTCCGTTCCTCCATTTGGGTGCCCGAAACTTCAAATGTACAGATAGTTACGTCCTTTAAAACTCGAGTCTCTTCTTGTGTACGAATCTCTATGTCATTGTCGCATCGTGAGTTCAATTACCATCCGGTCCACTTCCTATCCTTTATTTGAGTCTATTGCATAATCAGATATCTTGCGGCCTTCCTGTTCCTTCATTCGGGTGCCGGAAACCTCAAATGTACCGATAGTTACGACCTTTAAAACTCGAGTCTTTTCTTGTGTACGAATCTCTATGTCATTGTCGCATCGTGAGTCCGATTACCATCCGGTCCACTTAGTACCCTTTATTTGAGTATATTGCATGATCAGATATCCTGCGGCCTTCCCGTTCCTCTGTTCGGGTGCCCGAAACTTCAAAATGTACCGATAGTTACGTCCTTTAAAACTCGAGCCTTTTCTTAGGTACGAATCTCTATGTCATTGTGGCATTGTGAGTCCGATTGCCATCCAGTCCGCTTCTTATACTTTATTTTATCTATTGAATGATCAGATATCTTACGGCCTTCCCGTTCCTCCATTCGGGTGCCCGAAACTTCAAATGTACCGATAGTTACGACCTTAAGAACTCGAGCCTTTTCTTGTGTACGAATCTCTATGTCATTGTCGCATCGTGAGTCCGATTACCACCCGATCCGCTTTGTATCCTTTATTTGAGTATATTGCATGATTAGATATCCTGCGGCCTTCCCGTTCCTCCATTCGGGTGCCCGAAACTTCAAAATGTACCGATAGTTACGTTCTTTAAAACTCGAGCCTTTTCTTAGGTACGAATCTCTATGTCATTGTGGCATTGTGAGTCCGATTGCCATCCAGTCCGCTTCTTATACTTTATTTTATCTATTGAATGATCAGATATCTTTCGGCCTTCCCGTTCCTCCATTCGGGTGCCCGAAACTTCAAATGTACCGATAGTTACGACCTTAAGAACTCGAGCCTTTTCTTGTGTACGAATCTCTATGTCATTGTCGCATCGTGAGTCCGATTACCACCCGATCCGCTTCGTATCCTTTATTTGAGTCTTTTGCATGATCAGATATCTTGCGGCCTTCCCGTTCTCCATTCGGGTGCCCGAAACTTCAAATGTACAGATAGTTACGTCCTTTAAAACACGAGTCTTTTCTTGTGTACGAATTTCTATGTCATTGTCGCTTCGTGAGTCCGATTACCATCCGGTCCGCTTCATATCCTTTATTTGAGTCTATTGCATGATCAGATATCTTGCGGCCTTCCCTTTCCTTCATTCGGGTGCCGGAAACTTCAAATGTACCGATAGTTGTTTTTTTGGAAATAGGGGAATACCCAGGCAAACTTTTATTAATAACAAGAGATTACAAACCAAGGCACAAAGCCCAACAACCTACCAAACTAGGCACTAAGCCCAACAAGCAAGACAAACTAAGGCCCAACAACCAAACAAACTAAACAAAACATACTAGGAAAATAAAAGCACAAAGCTAAGTCAAGCTCATGAACCGTCCCGACTCATGCATCTCGGACTCCACCTCATTACTATCATCTTCCTTGTCATCCTCTTGTGCAACACTCACGACATTCTTTTTTGGAGACCCCATTGTTAGCGAATTGCTTTTTAAACTCCTAAAGTATGCCTTAAGCTTCTTAGACCAAATGTACTGATAGTTACGTCCTTTAAAACTCGAGCCTTTTCATGTGTACGAATCTCTATGTCATTGTCGCATCGTGGGTTCGATTACCATCCGGTCCGCTTTGTATCCTTTATTTGAGTCTATTGCATGATTAGATATCTTGCGGCCTTCCCGTTCATCCATTCGGGTGCCCGAAACTTCGAATGTACCGATAGTTACGTCCTTAAAACTCGAGTCTTTTCTTGTGTACGAATCTCAATGTCATTGTCGCATCGTGAGTTCCATTACCATCCGGTCCACTTCGTATTCTTTATTTGAGTGTATTGCATGATCAGATATCTTTCGACCTTCCCGTTCCTCCATTCTGGTGCCCGAAACTTCGAATGTACCGATAGTTACGTCCTTAAAAACTCGAGTCTTTTCTTGTGTACGAATCTCAATGTCATTGTCGCATCGTGAGTTCAATTACCATCCGGTCCGCTTCGTATCCTTTATTTGAGTGTATTGCATGATCAGATATCTTACGACCTTCCCGTTCCTCCATTCGGGTGCCCGAAACTTCGAATGTACCGATAGTTACGTCCTTAAAAACTCGAGTCTTTTCTTGTGTACGAATCTCTATGTCATTGTCGCATCGTGAGTTTGATTACCATCCGGTCCGCTTCATATCCTTTATTTGAGTCTATTGCATGATTAGATATAATAGGCCTTCCCGTCCTCCATTCGGGTGCCCGAAAGGAGGAATGTACCGATAGTTACGACCTTTAAAACTCGAGTCTTTTCTTGTGTACGAATCTCTATGTCATTGTCACATCGTGAGTCCGATTACCATCCGGTCCACTTCGTATCCTTTATTTGAGTATATTGCAAGATCAGATATCTTGTGGCCTTCCCGTTCCTCCATTCGGGTGCCCGAAACTTCGAATGTACCGATAGTTACGTCCTTAAAAACTCGAGTCTTTTCTTGTGTACGAATCTCAATGTCATTGTTGCATCGTGAGTTCAATTACCATCCGGTCCGCTTCGTATCCTTTATTTGAGTGTATTGCCTGATCAGATATCTTACGACCTTCCTGTTCCTCCATTCTGGTGCCCGAACTTCAAATGTACCCGTAGTTACGTCCTTTAAAACTCGAGTCTTTTCTTGTGTACGAATCTCTATGTCATTGTCGCATCGTGAGTTCGATTACCATCCGGTCTGCTTCGTATCCTTTATTTGAGTCTATTGCATGATCAGATATCATACGACCTTCCCGTTCCTCCATTCCAGTGCCCGAAACTTCAAATGTACCCGTAGTTACGTCCTTTAAAACTCAAGTCTTTTCTTGTGTACGAATCTCTATGTCATTGTCGCATCGTGAGTTCAATTACCGTCCGGTCCGCTTCGTATCCTTGATTTGAGTCTATTGCATGATCAGATATCTTGCGGCCATCCCGTTCCTCCATTCGGGTGCCCGAAACTTCAAATGTACCGCTAGTTACGTCCTTTAAAACTCGTGTCTTTTCTTGTGTACGAATGTCTATGTCATTGTCGCATCGTGAGTTCGATTACCATTGGGTCCGGTTCGTATCCTTTATTTGAGTCTATTGCATGGTCAGATGTCTTGCGGCCATCCCGTTCCTCCATTCGGGTGCCCGAAACTTTAAATGTACCGATAGTTACGTCCTTTAAAACTCGTGTCTTTTCTTGTTTACGAATCTCTATGTCATTGTCGCATCGTGAGTCCGATTACCATCCGGTCCGCTTCGTATCCTTTATTTGAGTCAATTGCAAGATCAAATATCTTGCGTCCTTCCCGTTCCTCCATTCGGGTGCCCAAAACTTCAAATGTACCGATAGTTACGTCCTTTAAAACTCTAGTCTTTTCTTAGGTTCGAATCCCTATGTCATTGTGGCATTGTGAGTCTGATTACCATCCAGTCTGCTTCTTATACTTTATTCGAGTCTATCGCATGATCAGATATCTTACGGCCTTCCCGTTCCTCCATTCGGGTGCCCGAAACTTCAAATGTACCGATAGTTACGACCTTAAGAACTCGAGTCTTTTCTTGTGTATGAATCTCTATGTCATTGTCGCATCGTGAGTCCCATTACCACCCGATCCGCTTCGTATCCTTTATTTGAGTCTATTTCATGATCAGATATCTTGCGGCCTTCCCGTTCCTCAATTCGGGTGCCCGAAACTTCAAATGTACATATAGTTACGTCCTTTAAAACTCGAGTCTTTTCTTGTGTACGAATTTCTATGTCATTGTCGCATCGTGAGTCCGATTACCATCCGGTCCGCTTCGTATCCTTTATTTGTGTCTATTGCATGCTCAGATATCTTGCGGCCTTCCCTTTCCTTCATTCGGGTGCCGAAAACTTCAAATGTACCGATAGTTTTTTTTTTTGGAAAAAGGGGAAGACCCCGGCAAACTTTTATTAATAACAAGAGATTATAAACCAAGGCACATAGCCCAACAACCTACCAAACCAGGCACCAAGCCCAACAAGCAAAACAAACTAAGGTCCAAGGCCCAACAACCAAACAAACGAAACAAAACATACAAGGAAAATAAAAGCACAAAGCTAAGTCAAGCTCATGAACCGTCCCGACTCATGCATCTCGGACTCCACCTCATCACTATCATCTTCCTTGTCATCCTCTTGTGCAACACTCATGACATTCTTTTTTGGAGACCCCTTTGGTGGCGAATTCCTCTGTAAACTCCTAAAGTATGCCTTAAGCTCCTTAGACCAAATGTACCGATAGTTACGTGCTTTAAAACTCGAGTCTTTTCTTGTGTACGAATCTCTATGTCATTGTCACATCGTGAGTTCGATTACCATCCGGTCCGCTTCGTATCCTTTATTTGAGTCTATTGCATGATTAGATATCTTAGGCCTTCCCGTCCTCCATTCGGGTGCCCGAAACTTCAAATGTACCCGTAGCTACGTCCTTTAAAACTCGAGTCTCTTCTTGTGTACGAATCTCTATGTCATTGTCGCATCGTGAGTTCACTTACCATCCGGTCCACTTCGTATCCTTTATTTGAGTCTATTGCATGGTCAGATATCTTGCGGCCATCCCGTTCCTCCATTCGGGTGCCCGAAACTTCAAATGTACCGATAGTTACGTCCTTTAAAACTCGTATCTTTTCTTGTGTACGAATATCTATGTCATTGTCGCATCGTGAGTCCGATTACCATCTGGTTCACTTTGTATCCTATATTTGTGTCTATTGCATGATCAGATATCTTGCGGCCTTCCCGTTCCTCGATTCGGGTGCCCGAAGCTTCAAATGTACCGAGAGTTACGTCCTTTAAAACATGAGTCTTTTCTTGTGTACGAATCTCAATGTCAATGTCGCATCGTGAGTTCAATTACCAACCGGTCCGCTTCGTATCCTTTATTTGAGTGTATTGATGATCAGATATCTTGTGGCCTTCCCGAAACTCCATTCGAGTGCCCGAAACTTCAAATGTACCCGTAGTTACGTCCTTTAAAACTCGAGTCTTTTCTTGTGTACGAATCCCTATGTCATTGTCACATCGTGAGTTCAATTTCCATCCGGTCCGCTTCGTATCCTTGATTTGAGTCTATTGCATGATCAGATACCTTACGGCCTTCCCGTTCCTCCATTCGGGTGCGTCAAACTTCAAATGTACCGATAGTTACGACCTTAAGAACTCTAGTCTTTTCTTGTGTACGAATCTCTATGTCATTGTGGCATCGTGAGTCCGATTACCACCCGATCCGCTTCGCATCCTTTATTTGAGTCTATTGCATGATCAGATATCTTGCGGCCTTCCCATTCCTCCATTCAGGTGCCCGAAACTTCAAATGTACAGATAGTTACGTCCTTTAGAACTCGAGTCTTTTCTTGTGTACGAATTTCTATGTCATTGTCGCATCGGGAGTTCGATTACCATCCGGTCCGCTTCGTATCATTTATTTGAGTCTATTGCATGAATAGATATCTTAGGCCTTCCCGTCCTCCATTCGGGTGCCCGAAACTTCAAATGTACCCGTAGCTACGTCCTTTAAAACTCGATTCTTTTCTTGTGTACGAATCCCTATGTCATTGTCACATCGTGAGTTCAATTACCATCCGGCCCGCTTCGTATCCTTGATTTGACTCTATTGCATGATCAGATATCTTGCGGCCATCCCGTTCCTCCATTCGGGTGCCCGAAACTTCAAATGTACCGCTAGTTACGTTCTTTAAAACTCGTGTCTTTTCTTGTGTACGAATGTCTAAGTCAGTGTCGCATCGTGAGTCCGATTACCATCGGGTCCGGTTCGTATTCTTTATTTGAGTATATTGCATGATCAGATATCTTGTGGCCTTCCCGTTCCTCCATTCGGGTGCCCAAAACTTCAAATGTATCGATAGTTACGTCCTTTAAAGCTCGAATCTTTTCTTGTGTACGAATCTCTATGTCATTGTCGCATCGTGAATTCGATTACCATCCGGTATGCTTTGTATCCTTTATTTGAGTCTATTGCATGATCAGATATCTTACGTCCTTCCCGTTCCTCCATTCGGGTGCCTGAAACTTCAAATGTACCGATAGTTACGACCTTAAGAACTCTAGTCTTTTCTTGTGGACGAATCTCTATGTCATTGTGGCATCGTGAGTCCGATTACCACCCGATCCGCTTCGTATCCTTTATTTGAGTCTATTGCATGATCAGATATCTTGCGGCCTTCCCTTTCCTTCATTCGGGTGCCGGAAACTTCAAATGTACCGATAGTTTTTTTTTTTTTTTTTTGGAAAAAGGGGAAGACCCCGGCAAACTTTTATTAATAACAAGAGATTACAAACCAAGGCACATAGCCCAACAACCTACCAAACTAGGCACTAAGCCCAACAAGCAAAACAAACTAAAGCCCAAGGCCCAACAACCAAACAAACTAAACAAAACATACTAGGAAAATAAAAGCACAAAACTAAGTCAAGCTCTTGAACCGTCCCGACTCATGCATCTCGGACTCCACCTCATCACTATCATCTTCCTTGTCGTCCTCTTGTGCAACACTCACGACATTCTTTTTTGGAGACCCCTTTGGTGGCGAATTCCTCTTTAAACTCCTAAAGTATGCCTTAAGCTCCTTAGACCAAATGTACCGATAGTTACGTCCTTTAAAACTCGAGTCTTTTCTTGTTTACGAATCTCTATGTCATTGTCGCATCGGGAGTTCGATTACCATCCGGTCCGCTTCGTATCATTTATTTGAGTCTATTGCATGAATAGATATCTTAGTCCTTCCCGTCCTCCATTCGGGTGCCCGAAACTTCTAATGTACCCGTAGCTACGTCCTTTAAAACTCGAGTCTTTTCTTGTGTACGAATCTCTATGTCATTTTCGCATCGTGAGTTCAATTACCATCTAGTCCACTTCGTATCCTTTATTTGAGTCTATTGCATGGTCAGATATCTTGCGGCCATCCCGTTCCTCCATTCGGGTGCCCGAAACTTCAAATGTACCGATAGTTACGTCCTTTAAAACTCGTATCTTTTCTTGTGTACGAATATCTATGTCATTGTCGCATCGTGAGTCCGATTACCATCTGGTCCACTTCGTATCCTATATTTAAGTCTATTGCATGATCAGATATCTTGCGGCCTTCCCGTTCCTCCATTCGGGTGCCCAAAACTTCGAATTTACCGAGAGTTACGTCCTTTAAAACTTGAGTCTTTTCTTGTGTACGAATCTCAATGTCATTCTCGCATCGTGAGTTCAATTACCATCCGGTCCGCTTCGTATCCTTTATTTGAGTGTGTTGCATGATCAGATATCTTACGGCCTTCTCGTTCCTCTATTCGAGTGCCCAAAACATCAAATGTACCGAGAGTTACGTCCTTTAAAACTTGAGTCTTTTCTTGTGTACGAATCTCAATGTCATTGTTGCATCGTGAGTTCAATTACCATCTGGTCCGTTTCGTATCCTTTATTTGAGTGTGTTGCATGATCAGATATCTTACGGCCTTCTCGTTCCTCCTTTCGGGTGCCCAAAACTTCAAATGTACCGAGAGTTACGTCCTTTAAAATTTGAGTCTTTTCTTGTGTAGGAATCTCAATGTCATTGTCGCATCGTGAGTTCAATTACCATCTGGTCCGCTTCGTATCCTTTATTTGAGTGTGTTGCATGATCAGATATCTTACGGCCTTCTCGTTCCGCGATTCGGGTGCCCAAAACTTCAAATGTACCGAAAGTTACGTCCTTTAAAACTTGAGTCTTTTCTTGTGTACGAATCTCAATGTCATTGCGCATCGTGAGTTCAATTTCCATCTGGTCTGCTTCGTATCCTTTATTTGAGTCTATTGCATGGTCAGATATCTTGCGGCCATCTCGTTCCTCCATTCGGGTGCCCGAAACTTCAAATGTACCGATAGTTACGTCCTTTAAAACTCGTATTTTTTCTTGTGTACGAATATCTATTTCATTGTCGCATCGTGAGTCCGATTACCATCTGGTCCACTTCGTATCCTATATTTGTGTCTATTGCATGATCAGATATCTTGCGGCCTTCCCGTTCCTCCATTCGGGTGCCCGAAACTTCGAATTTACCGAGAGTTACGTCCTTTAAAACTTGAGTCTTTTCTGGTGTACGAATCTCAATGTCATTGTCGCATCATGAGTTCAATTACCATCCGGTCCGCTTCGTATCCTTTATTTGAGTGTATTGCATGATCAGATATCTTACAGCCTTCCCGTTCCTCCATTCGGGTGCCCAAAACTTCAAATGTACCGATAGTTACGTCCTTTAAAGCTCGAATCTTTTCTTGTGTAGGAATCTCCATGTCATTGTCGCATCGAGAGTTCGATTACCATCCGGTCTGCTTCGTATCCTTTATTTGAGTCTATTGCATGATCAGATAGCTTACGGCCTTCCCGTTCCTCCATTCGGGTGCCTGAAACTTCAAATGTACCGATAGTTACGACCTTAAGAACTCGAGTCTTTTCTTGTGTACGAGTCTCTATGTCATTGTCGCATCGTGAGTCCGATTACCACCCGATCCGCTTCGTATCCTTTATTTGAGTCTATTGCATGATCAGATATCTTGCGGCCTTCCCGTTCCTCCATTTGGGTGCCCGAAACTTCATATGTACAGATAGTTACGTCCTTTAAAACTCGAGTCTCTTCTTGTGTACGAATCTATATGTCATTGTCGCATCGTGAGTTCAATTACCATCCGGTCCACTTCCTATCCTTTATTTGAGTCTATTGCATGATCAGATATCTTGCGGCCTTCCTGTTCCTTCATTCGGGTGCCGAAAACCTCAAATGTACCGATAGTTACGACCTTTAAAACTCGAGTCTTTTCTTGTGTACGAATCTCTATGTCATTGTCGCATCGTGAGTCCGATTACCATCCGGTCCACTTCGTACCCTTTATTTGAGTATATTGCATGATCAGATATCCTGCAGCCTTCCCGTTCCTCCGTTCGGGTGCCCGAAACTTCAAAATGTACCGATAGTTACGTCCTTTAAAACTCGAGCCTTTTCTTAGGTACGAATCTCTATGTCATTGTGGCATTGTGAGTCCGATTGCCATCCAGTCCGCTTCTTATACTTTATTTTATCTATTGAATGATCAGATATCTTACGGCCTTCCCGTTCCTCCATTCGGGTGCCCGAAACTTCAAATGTACCGATAGTTACGACCTTAAGAACTCGAGCCTTTTCTTGTGTACGAATCTCTATGTCATTGTCGCATCGTGAGTCCGATTACCACCCGATCCGCTTTGTATCCTTTATTTGAGTATATTGCATGATCAGATATCCTGCGGCCTTCCCGTTCCTCCATTCGGGTGCCCGAAACTTCAAAATGTACCGATAGTTACGTCCTTTAAAACTCGAGCCTTTTCTTAGGTACGAATCTCTATGTCATTGTGGCATTGTGAGTCCGATTGCCATCCAGTCCACTTCTTATACTTTATTTTATCTATTGAATGATCAGATATCTTACGGCCTTCCCGTTCCTCCATTCGGGTGCCCGAAACTTCAAATGTACCGATAGTTACGACCTTAAGAACTCGAGCCTTTTCTTGTGTATGAATCTCTATGTCATTGTCGCATCGTGAGTCCGATTACCACCCGATCCGCTTCGTATCCTTTATTTGAGTCTTTTGCATGATCAGATATCTTGCGGCCTTCCCGTTCTCCATTCGGGTGCCCAAAACTTCAAATGTACAGATAGTTACGTCCTTTAAAACACGAGTCTTTTCTTGTGTACGAATTTCTATGTCATTGTCGCATCGTGAGTCCGATTACCATCCGGTCCGCTTCATATCCTTTATTTGAGTCTATTGCATGATCAGATATCTTGCGGCCTTCCCTTTCCTTCATTCGGGTGCCGGAAACTTCAAATGTACCGATAGTTGTTTTTTTGGAAAAAGGGGAATACTCAGGCAAACTTTTATTAATAACAAGAGATTACAAACCAAGGCACAAAGCCCAACAACCTACCAAACTAGGCACTAAGCCCAACAAGCAAAACAAACTAAGGCCCAACAACCAAACAAACTAAACAAAACATACTAGGAAAATAAAAGCACAAAGCTAAGTCAAGCTCATGAACCGTCCCGACTCATGCATCTCGGACTCCACCTCATTACTATCATCTTCCTTGTCATCCTCTTGTGCAACACTCACGACATTCTTTTTTGGAGACCCCATTGTTAGCGAATTGCTTTTTAAACTCCTAAAGTATGCCTTAAGCTTCTTAGACCAAATGTACTGATAGTTACGTCCTTTAAAACTCGAGCCTTTTCATGTGTACGAATCTCTATGTCATTGTCGCATCGTGGGTTCGATTACCATCCGGTCCGCTTTGTATCCATTATTTGAGTCTATTGCATGATTAGATATCTTGCGGCCTTCCCGTTCCTCCATTCGGGTGCCCGAAACTTCGAATGTACCGATAGTTACGTCCTTAAAACTCGAGTCTTTTCTTGTGTACGAATCTCAATGTCATTGTCGCATCGTGAGTTCCATTACCATCCGGTCCACTTCGTATTCTTTATTTGAGTGTATTGCATGATCAGATATCTTTCGACCTTCCCGTTCCTCCATTCTGGTGCCCGAAACTTCGAATGTACCGATAGTTACGTCCTTAAAAACTCGAGTCT
Source organism: Ambrosia artemisiifolia (assembly GCA_032199755.1). Taxonomy (NCBI): domain Eukaryota; kingdom Viridiplantae; phylum Streptophyta; class Magnoliopsida; order Asterales; family Asteraceae; genus Ambrosia; species Ambrosia artemisiifolia. The sequence continues at coordinate 28,537,899 of CM063512.1, read as the reverse complement.
TTTCTTGTGTACGAATCTCAATGTCATTGTCGCATCGTGAGTTCAATTACCATCCGGTCCGCTTCGTATCCTTTATTTGAGTCTATTGCATGATTAGATATAATAGGCCTTCCCGTCCTCCATTCGGGTGCCCGAAAGGAGGAATGTACCGATAGTTACGACCTTTAAAACTCGAGTCTTTTCTTGTGTACGAATCTCTATGTCATTGTCGCATCGTGAGTCCGATTACCATCCGGTCCACTTCGTATCCTTTATTTGAGTATATTGCAAGATCAGATATCTTGTGGCCTTCCCGTTCCTCCATTCGGGTGCCCGAAACTTCGAATGTACCGATAGTTACGTCCTTAAAAACTCGAGTCTTTTCTTGTATACGAATCTCAATGTCATTGTCGCATCGTGAGTTCAATTACCATCCTGTCCACTTTGTATCCTTTATTTGAGTCTATTGCATGATCAGATATCTTGCGGCCATCCCGTTTCTCCATTCGGGTGCCCGAAACATCAAATGTAACGATAGTTACGTTCTTTAAAACTCGTGTCTTTTCTTGTGTACGAATGTCTATGTCATTGTCGCATCGTGAATCCGACTACCATCTTGTCCTCTTCGAATGTGTTATTTGAGTCTATTGCATGATCAGATATCATGCGGCCTTCCCGTTCCTCCTTTCGGGTGAACGAAACATCAAATGTACCGATAGTTACGTCCTTTAAAACTCGAGTCTTTTCTTGTGTACGAATCTCTATGTCATTGTCGCATCGTGAGTTCGATTACCATCCGGTCCGCATCGTATCCTTTATTTGAGTCTATTGAATGATTAGATATCTGAGGCCTTCCCGTCCTCCATTCGGGTGCCCGAAACTTCAAATGTACCGATAGTTACGACCTTTAAAATTCGAGTCTTTTCTTGTTTACGAATCTCTATGTCATTGTCGCATCGTGATTCCGATTACCATCCGGTCCACTTCGTACCCTTTATTTGAGTATATTGCATGATCAGATATCCTGCAGCCTTCCCGTTCCTCCATTCGGGTGCCCGAAACTTCAAAATGTACCGATAGTTACGTCCTTTAAAACTCGAGTCTTTTCTTAGGTACGAATCTCTATGTCATTGTGGTGTTGTGAGTCCGATTACCATCCGGTCCGCTTCTTATACTTTATTTGATCTATTGCATGATCAGATATCTTACGGCCTTCCCGTTCCTCCATTCGGGTGCCCGAAACTTCAAATGTACCGATAGTTACGACCTTAAGAACTCGAGTCTTTTCTTGTGTACGAATCTCTATGTCATTGTCGCATCGTGAGTCCGATTACCACCTGATCCGCTTCGTATCCTATATTTGAGTCTATTGCATGATTAGATATCTTGCGGCCTTCCCGTTACTCCATTCGGGTGCCCGAAACTTCAAATGTACAGATAATTACGTCCTTTAAAACTCGAGTCTTTTCTTGTGTACGAATTTCTATGTCATTGTCGCATCGTGAGTCCGATTACCATCCGGTTCGCTTCGTATCCTTTATTTGAGTCTATTGCATGATCAGATATCTTGCGGCCTTCCCTCTCCTTCATTTGGGTGCCGGAAACTTCAAATGTACCGGCAAACTTTTATTAATAACAAGAGATTACAAACCAAGGCACATAGCCCGACAACCTACCAAACTAGGCACTAAGCCCAACAAGCAAAACAAACTAAGGGCCAAGGCCCAACAACCAAACAAACTAAACAAAACATACTAGGAAAATAAAAGCACAAAGCTAAGTCAAGCTCATGAACCGTCCCTACTCAAGCATCTCGGACTCCACCTCATCACTATCATCTTCCTTGTCATCCTCTTGTGCAACACTCACGACATTCTTTTTTGGAGACCCCTTTGGTGGCGAATTCCTCTTTAAACTCCTAAAGTATGCCTTAAGCTCCTTAGACCAAATGTACCGATAGGTACGTCCTTTAAAACTCGAGTCTTTTCTTGTGTACGAATCTCTATGTCATTGTCGCATCGTGAGTTCGATTACCATCCGGTCCGCTTCGTATCCTTTATTTGAGTCTATTGCATGATTAGATATCTTAGGCCTTCCCGTCCTCAATTCGGGTTCCCGAAACTTTAAATGTACCCGTAGCTTTTGTATTTTAAAACTCGAGTCTTTTCTTGTGTACGAATCTCTATGTCATTGTCGCATCGTGAGTCCGATTACCACCCGATCTGCTTCGTATGCTTTATTTGAGTCTATTGCATGATCAGATCTCTTGCGGCCTTCCCGTTCCTCCATTCGGGTGCCCGAAACTTCAAATGTACAGATAGTTGCGTCCTTTAAAACTCGAGTATTTTCTTGTGTACGAATTTCTATGTCATTGTCGCATCGTGAGTTCGATTACCATCCAGTCCACTTCGTATCCTTTATTTGAGTCTATTGCATGATCAGATATCTTGCGGCCTTCCCTTTCCTTCATTCGGGTGCCGGAAACTTCAAATGTACCGATAGTCACGTCCTTTAAAACTCATGTCTTTTCTTAGATACGAATCTCTATGTCATTGTCACATTGTGAGTCCGATTACCATCCAGTCCGCTTCTTATACTTTATTCGAGTCTATCGCTTAATCAGATATCTTACGGCCTTCCCGTTCCTCGATTCGGGTGCCCGAAACTTCGAATGTACCCATAGTTACGTCCTTTAAAACTCGAGTCTTTTCTTGTGTACGAATCTCAATGTCATTGTCGCATCGTCAGTTCAATTACCATCCGGTCTGCTTCGTATCCTTTATTTGAGTCTATTGCATGATCAGATATCTTGCGGCCTTCCCGTTCCTCCATTCGGGTGCCCGAAACTTCGAATGTACCGAGAGTTACGTCCTTTAAAACTTGAGTCTTTTCTTGTGTACGAATCTCAATGTCATTGTCACATCGTGAGTTCTATTACCATCCGGTCCGCTTCGTATCATTTATTTGAGTGTATTGCATGATTAGATATCTTACGGCCTTCCCGTTCCTCCATTCGGGTGCCCGAAACTTCAAATGTACCCGTAGCTACGTCTTTTAAAACTCGAGTCTCTTCTTGTGTACGAATCTATATGTCATTGTCGCATCGTGAGTTCAATTACCATCCGGTCCGCTTCGTATCCGTTATTTGAGTGTATTGCATGATCAGATATCTTTCGGCCTTCCCGTTCCTCCATTCGGGTGCCCAAAACTTCAAATGTACCGATAGTTACGTCCTTTAAAACTCGAGTCTTTTCGTGTGTACGAATTTCTATGTCATTGTCGCATCGTGAGTCCGATTACCATCCGGTCTGCTTCGTATCCTTTATTTGAGTCTATTGCATGATCAGATATCTTGCGGCCTTCCTTTTCCTTCATTCGGGTGCCGGAAATTTCAAATGTACCGATAGTTTTTTTTTTTGGAAAAAGGGGAAGACCCCGGCAAACTTTTATTAATAACAAGAGATTACAAACCAAGTCACATAGCCCAACAACCTACCAAACTAGGCACTAAGCCCAACAAGCAAAACAAACTAAGGCCCAAGGCCCAACAACCAAACAAACTAAACAAAACATACTAGGAAAATTAAAGCACAAAGCTAAGTCAAGCTCATGAACCGTCCCGACTCATGCATCTCGGACTCCACCTCATCACTATCATCTTCCTTTTCATCCTCTTGTGCAACACTCACGACATTCTTTTTTGGAGACCCCTTTGGTGGCGAATTCCTCTTTAAACTCCTAAAGTATGCCTTAAGCTCCTTAGACCAAATGTACCGATAGTTACGTCCTATAAAACTCGAGTCTTTTCTTGTGTACGAATCTCTATGTCATTGTCGCATCGTGAGTTCGATTACCATCCTGTCCGCTTCGTATCCTTTATTTGAGTTTATTGCATGATTATATATCTTAGGCCTTCCCGTCCTCCAATCGGGTGCCCGAAACTTCAAATGTAGCCGTAGTTACGTCCTTTAAAACTCGAGTCTCTTCTTGTGTACGAATCTCTATGTCATTGTCGCATCGTGCGATGAGTTCAATTACCATCAGTTCCGCATCGTATCCTTTATTTGAGTCTTTTGCATGATCAGATATCTTACGGCCTTCCCGTTCCTCCATTCTGGTGCCCGAAACTTCAAATGTGTGGATAGTTACGTCCTTTAAAACTCGAGTCTTTTCTTATGTATGAATCTCTATGTCATTGTGGCATTGTGAGTTCGATTACCATCCCGTCTGATTCTTATACTTTATTTGAGTCTATTGCATGATCAGATATCTAACGGCCTTCCCGTTCCTCCATTCGGGTGCCCGAAACTTCAAAAGTACCGCTAGTTACTTCCTTTAAAACTCGTGTCTTTTCTTGTGTACGAATGTCTATGTCATTGTCGCATCGTGAGTCCGATTACCATCCGGTCCGCTTCGTATCCTTTATTTGAGTCTGTTGCATGATCAGATATCTTGCGGCCTTTCCGTTCCTCCATTCGGGTGCCCGAAACTTCAAATGTACCGATAGTTACGTCCTTTAAAGCTCGAATCTTTTCTTGTGTATGAATCTCTATGTCATTGTCGCATTGTGAGTTCGATTACCATCCGGTCAGCTTCGTATCCTTTATTTGAGTCTATTGCATGATCAGATCTCTTACGACCTTCCCGTTCCTCCATTCGGGTGCCCGAAACTTCAAATGTACCGATAGTTACGTCCTTTAAAATTCGAGTCGTTTCTTAGGTACGAATCTCCATGTCATTGTGGCATTGTGAGTCCGATTACCATCCAGTCCACTTCTTATACTTTCTTTGAGTCTATTGCATGATCAGATATCTTACGGCCTTCCCGTTCCTCCATTCGGGTGCCTGAAACTTCAAATGTACCGATAGTTACGACCTTAAGAACTCGAGTCTCTTCTTGTGTACGAATCTGTATGTCATTGTCGCATCGTGAGTCCGATTACCACCCGATCCGCTTCGTATCCTTTATTTGAGTCTATTGCATGATTAGATATCTTGCGGCCTTCCCGTTCCTCCATTCGGGTGCCCGAAACTTCAAATGTATAGATAGTTTACGTCCTTTAAAACTCGAGTGTTTTCTTGTGTACGAATTTCTATGTCATTGTCGCATCGTGAGTCCGATTACCATCCGGTCTGCTTCATATCCTTTATTTGAGTCTATTGCATGATCAGATATCTTGCGGCCTTCCCTTTCCTTCATTCGTGTGCCGGAAACTTCAAATGTACCGATAGTTTTTTTTTGGAAAAAGGGGAAGACCCCGGCAAACTTTTATAAATAACAAGAGATTACAAACCAAGGCACATAGCCCGACAACCTACCAAACTAGGCACTAAGCCCAACAAGCAAAACAAACTAAGGGCCAAGGCACAACAACCAAACAAACTAAACAAAACATACTAGGAAAATAAAAGCACAAAGCTAAGTCAAGCTCATGAACCGTCCCGACTCAAGCATCTCGGACTCCACCTCATCACTATCATCTTCCTTGTCATCCTCTTGTGCAACACTCATGACATTCTTTTTTGGAGACCCCTTTGGTGGCGAATTCCTCTTTAAACTCCTAAAGTATGCCTTAAGCTCCTTAGACCAAATGTACCGATAGGTACGTCCTTTAAAACTTGAGTCTTTTCTTGTGTACGAATCTCTATGTCATTGTCGCATCGTGAGTTCGATTACCATCCGGTCCGCTTCGTATCCTTTATTTGAGTCTATTGCATGATTAGATATCTTAGGCCTTCCCGTCCTCAATTCGTGTGCCCGAAACTTTAAATGTACCCGTAGCTTTTGTATTTTAAAACTCGAGTCTTTTCTTGTGAACGAATCTCTATGTCATTGTCGCATAGTGAGTCCGATTACCACCCGATCGGCTTCGTATCCTTTATTTGAGTCTATTGCATGATGAGATATCTTGCGGCCTTCCCGTTCCTCCATTCAGGTGCCCGAAACTTCAAATGTAACAATAGTTACGTCCTTTAAAACTCGTGTCTTTTCTTGTGTAAGAATGTCTATGTCATTGTCACATCGTGAGTCCGATTACCATCAGGTCTGCTTCGTATCCTTTATTTGATTCAATTGCATGATTAGATATCTTGCGGCCTTCCCGTTCCTCCATTCGGGTGCCCGAAACTTCAAATGTACCGATAGTTAGGTCCTTTAAAGCTCGAGTCTTTTCTGGTGTACGAATCTTTATGTCATTGTCGCATCGTGAGTTCGATTACCACCCGATCCGCTTCGTATCCTTTATTTGAGTCTTTTGCATGATGAGATATCTTGCGGCCTTCCCGTTCCTCCATTCGGGTGCCCGAAACTTCGAATGTACCGATAGATCTTCCTTGTCATCCTCTTGTGCAACACTCACGACATTCTTTTTTGGAGACCCCTTTGGTGGCGAATTCCTCTTTAAACTCCTAAAGTATGCCTTAAGCTCCTTAGACCAAATGTACCGATAGGTACGTCCTTTAAAACTCGAGTCTTTTCTTGTGTACGAATCTCTATGTCATTGTCGCATCGTGAGTCCGATTACCACCCGATCCGCTTTGTATCCTTTATTTGAGTCTATTGAATGATCAGATATCTTGCGTCCTTCCCGTTCCTCCATTCGGGTGCCCGAAACTTTAAATGTACAGATAGTTACGTCCTTTAAAACTCGAGTCTTTTTTTGTGTACGAATTTCTATGTCATTGTCGCATCGTGAGTCCGATTACCATCCGGTTCGCTTCTTATCAATTATGTGAGTCTATTGCATGATCAGATATCTTGCGGCCTTCCCTTTCCTTCATTCGGGTGCCGGAAACTTTAAATGTACCGATAGTTTTTTTTTGGAAAAAGGGGAAAACCCCGGCAAACATTTATTAATAACAAGAGATTACAAACCAAGGCACATAGCCCAACAACCTACCAAACTAGGCACTAAGCCCAACAAGCAAAAAAAACTAAGGCCCAAGCCCCAACAACCAAACAAACTAAACAAAACATACTAGGAAAATAAAAGCACAAAGCTAAGTCAAGCTCATCACTATCATCTTCCTTGTCATCCTCTATTGCATGATCAGATATCTTGCGGCCTTCCTGTTCCTCCATTCGGGTGTCCGAAACTTCAAATGTACAGATAGTTACGTCCTTTAAAACTCGAGTCTTTTCTTGTGTACGAATGTCTATGTCATTGTCGCATCGTGAGTCCGATTACCATCCGATCTGCTTCGTATCCTTTATTTGATTCAATTGAATGATTAGATATCTTGCGGCCTACCCGTTCCTCCATTCGGGTGCCCGAAACTTCAAATGTACCGATAGTTAGGTCCTTTATAGCTCGAGTCTTTTCTGGTGTACGAATCTTTATGTCATTGTTGCATCGTGGGTCTGATTACCACCCGATCCGCTTCGTATCCTTTATTTGAGTCTATTGCATGATGAGATAGCTTGCGGCTTTCCCGTTCCTCCATTCGGGTGCCCGAAACTTCGAATGTACCGATAGTTACGTCCTTTAAAACTCGGGTCTTTTCTTGTGTACGAATCTCAATGTCATTGTCGCATCGTGAGTTCAATTACCATGCGGTCCGCTTCGTATCCTTTATTTGAGTGTATTGCATGATCAGATATCTTACGGCCTTCCCGTTCCTCCATTCGGGTTCCCAAAACTTCAAATGTAGCCGTAGTTACGTCCTTTAAAACTCGAGTCTTTTCTTGTGAACGAATCTCTATGTCATTGTCGCATCGTGAGTCCGATTACCACCCGATCCGCTTCGTATCCTTTATTTGAGTCTATTGCATGATGAGATATCTTGCGGCCTTCCCGTTCCTCCATTCAGGTGCCCGAAACTTCAAATGTAACAATAGTTACGTCCTTTAAAACTCGTGTCTTTTCTTGTGTAAGAATGTCTATGTCATTGTCACATCGTGAGTCCGATTACCATCAGGTCTGCTTCGTATCCTTTATTTGATTCAATTGCATGATCAGATATCTTGCGGCCTTCCCGTTCCTCCATTCGGGTACCCGAAACTTTAAATGTACCGATAGTTAGGTCCTTTAAAGCTCGAGTCTTTTCTGGTGTACGAATCTTTATGTCATTGTCGCATCGTGAGTTCGATTACCACCCGATCTGCTTCGTATCCTTTATTTGAGTCTATTACATGATGAGATATCTTGCGGCCTTCCCGTTCCTCCATTCGGGTGCCCGAAACTTCGAATGTACCGATAGTTACGTCCTTTAAAACTCGAGTCTTTTCTTGTGTATGAATCTCAATGTCATTGTCGCATCGTGAGTTCAATTACCATCCGGTCCACTTCGTATCCTTTATTCGAGTGTATTGCATAATCAAATATCTTACGGCCTTCCCGTTCCTCCATTCGGGTTCCCGAAACTTCAAATGTACCCGTAGTTACGTCCTTTAAAACTCGAGTCTTTTCTTGTGTACATATTTCTATGTCATTGTCGCATCGTGAGTCCGATTACCACCCGATCCGCTTCGTAGCCTTTATTTGGGTCTATTGCATGATGAGATATCTTGCGGCCTTCCCGTTCCTCCATTCGGGTGCCCGAAACTTCGAATGTACCGATAGTTACGTCCTTTAAAACTCGAGTCTTTTCTTGTGTACGAATCTCAATGTCATTGTCGCATCGTGAGTTCAATTACCATCCGGTCCGCTTCGTATCCTAAATTTGAGTCTATTGCATGATCAGATATCTTGCAGACATCCCGTTCCTCCATTCAGGTTCCTGAAACTTCAAATGTACCGATAGTTACGTCCTTTATAACTCGTGTCTTTTCTTGTGTACGAATGTCTATGTCATTGTCGTATCGTGAGTCCGATTACCATCCGGTCTGCTTCGTATCCTTTATTTGATTCAATTGCATGATCAGATATCTTGCGGCCTTCCCGTTCCTCCATTCGGGTGCCCGAAACTTCAAATGTACCGATAGTTAGGTCCTTTAAAGCTCGTCTTTTCTTGTGTACATATCTCTATGTCATTGTCGCATCGTGAGTCCGATTACCACCCGATCCGCTTCGTAGCCTTTATTTGGGTCTATTGCATGATGAGATATCTTGCGGCCTTCCCGTTCCTCCATTCGGGTGCCCGAAACTTCGAATGTACCGATAGTTACGTCCTTTAAAACTCGAGTCTTTTCTTGTGTACGAATCTCAATGTCATTGTCGCATCGTTAGTTCAATTACCATCCGGTCCGCTTCGTATCCTAAATTTGAGTCTATTGCATGATCAGATATCTTGCAGACATCCCGTTCCTCCATTCAGGTTCCTGAAACTTCAAATGTACCGATAGTTACGTCCTTTATAACTCGTGTCTTTTCTTGTGTACGAATGTCTATGTCATTGTCGTATCGTGAGTCCGATTACCATCCGGTCTGCTTCGTATCCTTTATTTGATTCAATTGCATGATCAGATATCTTGCGGCCTTCCCGTTCCTCCATTCGGGTGCCCGAAACTTCAAATGTACCGATAGTTAGGTCCTTTAAAGCTCGAGTCTTTTCTTGTGTACGAATCTTTATGTCATTGTCACATCATGAGTCCGGTTACCACCCGATCTGCTTCGTATCCTTTATTTGAGTCTATTGCATGATGAGATATCTTGCGGCCTTCATGTTCCTCCATTCGGGTGCCCGAAACTTCGAATGTACCGATAGTTACGTCCTTTAAAACTCGAGTCTTTTCTTGTGTACGAATCTCAATGTCATCTCGCATCGTGAGTTCAATTACCATCCGGTCCACTTCGTATACTTTATTCGAGTGTATTGCATGATTAGATATCTTACGGCCTTCCTGTTCCTCCATTCGGGTTCCCGAAACTTCAAATATACCCGTAGTTACGTCCTTTAAAACTCGAGTCTTTTCTTGTGTACGTATCTCTATGTCATTGTCGCATCGTGAGTCCGATTACCACCCGATCCGCTTCGTATCCTTTATTTGAGTCTATTGCATGATGAGATATTTTGCGGCCTTCCCGTTCCTCCATTCGGGTGACCGAAACTTCAAATGTACCGATAGTTACGTCCTTTAAAACTCGAGTCTTTTCTTGTGTACGAATCTCAATGTCATTGTCGCAACGTGAGTTCAATTACCATCCGGTCCGCTTCGTATCCTTTATTTGATTGTATTGCATGATCAGATATCTTTCGGCCATCCCGTTCCTCCACTCAGGTGCCCGAAACTTCAAATGTAACAATAGTTAGGTCCTTTTAATCTCGTGTCTTTTCTTGTGTAAGAATGTCTATGTCATTGTCACATCGTGAGTCCGATTACCATCCGGTCTGCTTCGTATCCTTTATTTGATTCAATTGCATGATCAGATATCTTGCGGCCTTCCCGTTCCCCCATTCGGGTGCCCGAAACTTCAAATGTACCGATAGTTAGGTCCTTTAAAGTTCGAGTCTTTTCTGGTGTACGAATCTTTATGTCATTGTCGCATCGTGAGTCTGATTTCCACTTCGTATCCTTTATTTGAGTCTATTGCATGATGAGATATCTTGCGGCCTTCCGGTTCCTCCATTCGGGTGCCCGAAACTTCGAATGTACCGATAGTTACGTCCTTTAAAACTCGAGTCTTTTCTTGTGTACGAATCTCAATGTCATTTGTCGCATCGTGAGTTCAATTACCATCCGGTCTGCCTCGTATCCTTTATTTGAGTGTGTTGCATGATCATATATCTTACGGCTTTCCTGTTCCTCCATTCGGGTTCCCGAAACTTCAAATGTACCCGTAGTTACGTCCTTTAAAACTTGAGTCTTTTCTTGTGTACAATCTCTATGTCATTGTCGCATCGTGAGTCCGATTACCACCCGATCCGCTTCGTATCCTTTATTTGAGTCTATTGCATGATGAGATATCTTGCGGCCTTCCCGTTCCTCCATTCGGGTGCCCGAAACTTCGAATGTACCGATAGTTACGTGCTTTAAAACTCGAGTCTTTTCTTGTGTACGAATCTCTATGTCATTGTCTCATCGTGAGTCTGATTATCATCCGGTCCACTTTGTATCCTTTATTTGAGTATATTGCGTGATCAGATATCTTGCGGCCTTCCCAATCCTCCATTCGGGTGCCCGAAACTTCGAATGTACCCATAGTTACGTCCTTTAACACTCGAGTCTTTTCTTGTGTACGAATCTCAATGTCATTGTCGCATCGTGAGTTCAATTACCATCCGGTCTGCTTCGTATCCTTTATTCGAGTCTATTGCATGATCAGATATCTCGCGGCCTTCCCGTTCCTCCATTCGGGTGCCCGAAACTTTAAATGTACCGATAGTTACGTCCTTTAAAACTCGAGTCTTTTCTTTTGTACTAATCTCTATGTCATTGTCGCATCGTGAGTCCGATTACCATCCTGTCCGCTTCGTATCCTTTATTTGAGTCTATTGCATGATCAGATATCTTGCGGCCTTCCCGTTCCTCCATTCGGGTGCCCGAAACTTCGAATGTACTGATAGTTACATCCTTTAAAACTCGAGTCTTTTCTTGTGTACGAATCTCAATGTCATTGTCGCATCGTGAGTTCAATTACCATCCGGTTCGCTTCGTATTCTTTATTTGAGTGTATTGCATGATCAGATATCTTACCGCCTTCCTGTTCCTCCATTCTGGTGCCCGCAACTTCAAATGTACCCGTAGTTACGTTCTATAAAACTCGAGTCTTTTCTTGTCTACGGATCTCTATGTCATTGTCGTATCGTGATTCCGATTACCATCCGGTCCACTTCGTATCCTTTATTCGAGTGTATTGCATAATCAAATATCTTACGGCCTTCCCGTTCCTCCATTCGGGTTCCCGAAACTTCAAATGTACCCGTAGTTACGTCCTTTAAAACTCGAGTCTTTTCTTGTGTACATATCTCTATGTCATTGTCGCATCGTGAGTCCGATTACCACCCGATCCGCTTCGTAGCCTTTATTTGGGTCTATTGCATGATGAGATATCTTGCGGCCTTCCCGTTCCTCCATTCGGGTGCCCGAAACTTCGAATGTACCGATAGTTACGTCCTTTAAAACTCGAGTCTTTTCTTGTGTACGAATCTCAATGTCATTGTCACATCGTGAGTTCAATTACCATCCGGTCCGCTTCGTATCCTAAATTTGAGTCTATTGCATGATCAGATATCTTGCAGACATCCCGTTCCTCCATTCAGGTTCCCGAAACTTCAAATGTACCGATAGTTACGTCCTTTATAACTCGTGTCTTTTCTTGTGTACGAATGTCTATGTCATTGTCGTATCGTGAGTCCGATTACCATCCGGTCTGCTTCGTATCCTTTATTTGATTCAATTGCATGATCAGATATCTTGCGGCCTTCCCGTTCCTTCATTCGGGTGCCCGAAACTTCAAATGTACCGATAGTTAGGTCCTTTATAGCTCGAGTCTTTTCTTGTGTACGAATCTTTATGTCATTGTCACATCATGAGTCCGGTTACCACCCGATCTGCTTCGTATCCTTTATTTGAGTCTATTGCATGATGACATATCTTGCGGCCTTCATGTTCCTCCATTCGGGTGCCCGAAACTTCGAATGTACCGATAATTACGTCCTTTAAAACTCGAGTCTTTTCTTGTGTACGAATCTCAATGTCATCTCGCATCGTGAGTTCAATTACCATCCGGTCCACTTCGTATACTTTATTCGAGTGTATTGCATGATTAGATATCTTACGGCCTTCCCGTTCCTCCATTCGGGTTCCCGAAACTTCAAATATACCCGTAGTTACGTCCTTTAAAACTCGAGTCTTTTCTTGTGTACGTATCTCTATGTCATTGTCGCATCGTGAGTCCGATTACCACCCGATCCGCTTCGTATCCTTTATTTGAGTCTATTGCATGATGAGATATTTTGCGGCCTTCCCGTTCCTCCATTCGGGTGCCCGAAACATCAAATGTACCGATAGTTACGTCCTTTAAAACTCGAGTCTTTTCTTGTGTACGAATCTCAATGTCATTGTCGCAACGTGAGTTCAATTACCATCCGGTCCGCTTCGTATCCTTTATTTGATTGTATTGCATGATCAGATATCTTATGGCCATCCCGTTCCTCCATTCGGGTTCCCGAAACTTCAAATGTAGCCGTAGTTACGTACTTTAAAACTCGAGTCTTTTGTTGTGTACGAATCGCTATGTCATTGTCGCATCGTGAGTCCGATTACCACCCGATCCGCTTCGTATTTTTTATTTGAGTCTATTGCATGATGAGATATCTTGCGGCCTTCCCCTTCCTCCATTCAGGTGCCCGAAACTTCAAATGTAACATTAGTTACGTCCTTTAAAACTCGTGTCTTTTCTTGTGTACGAATATCTATGTCATTGTCGCATCGTGAGTTCAATTACCATCCGGTCTGCTTCGTATCCTTTATTTGAGTCTATTGCATGATCAGATATTTTTCGGCCATCCCGTTCCTCCACTCAGGTGCCCGAAACTTCAAATGTAACAATAGTTAGGTCCTTTAAATCTCGTGTCTTTTCTTGTGTAAGAATGTCTATGTCATTGTCACATCGTGAGTCCGATTACCATCCGGTCTGCTTCGTATCCTTTATTTGATTCAATTGCATGATCAGATATCTTGCGGCCTTCCCGTTCCTCCATTCGGGTGCCCGAAACTTCAAATGTACTGATAGTTAGGTCCTTTAAAGCTCGAGTCTTTTCTGGTGTACGAATCTTTATGTCATTGTCGCATCGTGAGTCTGATTTCCACTTCGTATCCTTTATTTGAGTCTATTGCATGATGAGATATCTTGCGGCCTTCCGGTTCCTCCATTCGGGTGCCCGAAACTTCGAATGTACCGATAGTTACGTCCTTTAAAACTCGAGTCTTTTCTTGTGTACGAATCTCAATGTCATTTGTCACATCGTGAGTTCAATTACCATCCGGTCCGCCTCGTATCCTTTATTTGAGTGTATTGCATGATCATATATCTTACGGCCTTCCTGTTCCTCCATTCGGGTTCCCGAAACTTCAAATGTACCCGTAGTTACGTCCTTTAAAACTTGAGTCTTTTCTTCTGTACAATCTCTATGTCATTGTCGCATCGTGAGTCCGATTACCACCCGATCCGCTTCGTATCCTTTATTTGAGTCTATTGCATGATGAGATATCTTGCGGCCTTCCCGTTCCTCCATTCGGGTGCCCGAAACTTCGAATGTACCGATAGTTACGTGCTTTAAAACTCGAGTCTTTTCTTGTGTACGAATCTCTATGTCATTGTCGCATCGTGAGTTCAATTACCATCCGGTCTGCTTCGTATTCTTTATTTGAGTCTATTGCATGATCAGATATCTTGCGGCCATCTCGTTCCTCCATTCAGGTGCCCGAAACTTCAAATGTACCGATAGTTAAGTCCCTTAAAACTCGTGTCTTTTCTTGTGTATGAATGTCTATGTCATTGTCGTATCGTGAGTCCGATTACCATCCGGTCTGCTTCGTACCCTTTATTTGTGTCTATTGCAAGATTAGATATCTTACGGCCTTCCCGTCCTCCATTCGGGTGCCCGAAACTTCAAATGTAACAATAGTTACGTCCTTTAAAACTCGTGTCCTTTCTTGTGTACGAATGTCTATGTCATTGTCGCATCGTGAGTTCAATTACCATCCGGTCCGCTTCGTATCCTTTATTTGAGTCTATTGCATGATCAGATATCTTTCGGCCATCCCGTTCCTCCACTCAGGTGCCCGAAACTTCAAATGTAACAATAGTTACGTCCTTTAAAACTCGTGTCTTTTCTTGTGTAAGAATGTCTATGTCATTGTCACATCGTGAGTCCGATTACCATCCGGTCTGCTTCGTATCCTTTATTTGATTCATTTGCATGATGAGATATCTTGCGGCCTTCCCGTTCCTCCATTCGGGTGCCCGAAACTTCAAATGTACCGATAGTTAGGTCCTTTAAAGCTGGAGTCTTTTATGGTGTACGAATCTTTATGTCATTGTCGCATCATGAATCTGGTTTCCACTTCGTATCCTTTTTTTTTTGGACGGCTAAGAACTCACCCGTGACTTCCCACCTCATGCATTGTCTAAACCGGGCCTGCTTCAGTGGGAGTCGAACCCTTGACCTCACCCGGGCGGGAACCCACCTATGGTGTTAAACCCTCCCACCTCAACCATGTTGCCATGGCATCATTGGCTCCACTTCGTATCCTTTATTTGAGTCTATTGCATGATGAGATATCTTGCGGCCTTCCGGTTCCTCCATTCGGGTGCCCGAAACTTCGAATGTACCGATAGTAACGTCCTTTAAAACTCGAGTCTTTTCTTGTGTACGAATCTCAATGTCATTTGTCGCATCGTGAGTTCAATCACCATCCGGTCTGCCTCGTATCCTTTATTTGAGTGTATTGCATGATCATATATCTTACGGCTTTCCTGTTCCTCCATTCGGGTTCCCGAAACTTCAAATGTACCCGTAGTTACGTCCTTTAAAACTTGAGTCTTTTCTTGTGTACAATCTCTATGTCATTGTCGCATCGTGAGTCCGATTACCACCCGATCCGCTTCGTATCCTTTATTTGAGTCTATTGCATGATGAGATATCTTGCGGCCTTCCCGTTCTTCCATTCGGGTGCCCGAAACTTCGAATGTACCGATAGTTACGTGCTTTAAAACTCGAGTCTTTTCTTGTGTATGAATCTCTATGTCATTGTCGCATCGGTGTTCAATTACCATCCGGTCTGCTTCGTATCCTTTATTTGAGTCTATTACATGATCAGATATCTTGCGGCCATCTCGTTCCTCCATTCAGGTGCCCGAAACTTCAACTGTACTGATAGTTAAGTCCCTTAAAACTCGTGTCTTTTCTTGTATACGAATGTCTATGTCATTGTCGTATCGTGAGTCCGATTACCATCCGGTCCGCTTCGTACCCTTTATTTGTGTCTATTGCAAGATTAGATATCTTACGGCCTTCCCGTCCTCCATTCGGGTGCCCGAAACTTCAAATGTACACATAGTTACGACCTTTAAAATCGAGTCTTTTCTTATGTACGAATCTCTATGTCATTGTCTCATCGTGAGTCTGATTATCATTCGGTCCACTTTGTATCCTTTATTTGAGTATATTGCATGATCAGATATCTTGCGGCCTTCCCAATCCTCCATTCGGGTGCCCGAAACTTCGAATGTACCCATAGTTACGTCCTTTAACACTCGAGTCTTTTCTTGTGTACGAATCTCAATGTCATTGTCGCATCGTGAGTTCAATTACCATCCGGTCTGCTTCGTATCCTTTATTCGAGTCTATTGCATGATCAGATATCTCGCGGCCTTCCCGTTCCTCCATTCGGGTGCCCGAAACTTTAAATGTACCGATAGTTACGTCCTTTAAAACTCGAGTCTTTTCTTTTGTACTAATCTCTATGTCATTGTCGCATCGTGAGTCCGATTACCATCCTGTCCGCTTCGTATCCTTTATTTGAGTCTATTGCATGATCAGATATCTTGCGGCCTTCCCGTTCCTCCATTCGGGTGCCCGAAACTTCAAATGTACCGATAGTTACGTCCTTTAAAACTCGAGTCTTTTCTTGTGTACGAATCTCAATGTCATTGTCGCATCGTGAGTTCAATTACCATCCGGTCCGCTTCGTATTCTTTATTTGAGTGTATTGCATGATCAGATATCTTACCGCCTTCCCATTCCTCCATTCTGGTGCCCGCAACTTCAAATGTACCCGTAGTTACGTTCTATAAAACTCGAGTCTTTTCTTGTCTACGGATCTCTATGTCATTGTCGTATCGTGATTCCGATTACCATCCGCTACGCTTCGTATCCTATATTTGAGTCTATTGCATGATGAAGAAACAAGTAGTCTAACCTCCTTGGGGGGATGATAGACTAGATGCAACCACAGGATTGATCCTTCACTAGCACTTCCTGGATTGGAGTAACCTGCAAGTAAAGATGATGTGGGTAGGGAGACAACTACACAAGGTAGCAGTTTATAACAAAAACGTGGGCGAATGGGGATACTATCAAGTGTGATAGCTCTTAGGGTTAGCCAAAAGTGTCCTCCTATTAGGGATGTGATCCCTTATATAGGTATGGACGTATGCCACCATTACCCGAAACCCTAATCGTAATGGGCCAGGCCCGATTAGGGTTGTCTCCACTACCCGAAGACTATATTAGTAAAGTAGTTATGGAATAGCTATAAATAAGGAAAGGTTGGAACGGATACCGCTTTTACCGCTTACGCGCACGAGTATCGCTCCCTGATTGTAGGAGAGCCGTTATTCCTTAGCTTGCTGGGGAAGTTTCTATTGTCCGCGGGATGTTCCTCCGCGGGTTACGTTCCGGGTTTGGGTACGTTCTGCGCAGTGTTGAGCACCCAATCCCATCACATGATCAGATATCTTGTTGCCTTCCCTTTCCTCCATTCGGGTGCCCGAAACTTCAAATGTACCGATAGTTACGTCCTTTAAATCTCGTGTCTTTTCTTGTGTACGAATCTCTATGTCATTGTCACATCGTGAGTCCAATTACCACCCGATTCGCTTTGTATCCTTTATTTGAGTCTATGGCATTATCAGATATCTTACGGCCTTCCCGTTCCTCCATTTGGGTGCCCGAAACTTCAAATGTACGGAAACGTACGTCCTTTAAATCTCGAGTCTTTTCTTGTGTATGAATCTCTATGTCATTGTCGCATTGTGAGTTCTATTACCATCCGGTCCGCTTCGTATCCTTTACTTGAGTCTATTGCATGATTAGATATCTTACGGCCTCCCCGTCCTCCATTCGGGTGCCCGAAACTTCAAATGTACCGATAGTTACGACCTTTAAAATCGAGTCTTTTCTTGTGTACGAATCTCTATGTCATTGTCGCATCGTGAGTCTGATTACCATCCGGTCCACTTTGTATCCTTTATTTGTGTATATTGCGTGATCAGATATCTTGCGGCCTTCCCGTTCCTCCATTCGGGTGCCCGAAACTTCGAATGTACCCATAGTTACGTCCTTAAAAACTCGAGTCTTTTATTGCGTACGAATCTCATTGTCATTGTCGCATCGTGAGTTCAATTACCATCTGGTCCACTTCGTATCCTTAATTTGATTCTATTGCATGATCAGATATCTTACGGCCTTCCCGTTCCTCCATTCGGGTGCCCGAAACTTCAAATGTACCGATAGTTACCTCGTTTAAAACTCGAGTCTTTTCTTGTGTACGAATCTCTATGTCATTGTCGCATCGTGAGTCCGTTTACCATCTGCTACGCTTCGTATCCTATATTTGAGTCTATTGCATGATCAGATATCTTGCGGCCTTCGCTTTTCTCCATTCGGGTGCCCGAAACTTCAAATGTACCGATAGTTACGTCCTTTAAAACTCGAGTCTTTTCTTGTGTACGAATCTCTATGTCATTGTCGCATCGTGAGTTCGATTACCATCCGGTCCGCTTCGTATCCTTTATTTAAGTCTATTGCATGATTAGATATCTTACGGCCTTCCCGTCCTCCATTCGGGTGCCCGAAACTTCAAATGTACCGATTGTTACGACCTTTAAAATCGAGTCTTTTCTTGTGTACGAATCTCTATGTCATTGTCGCATCGTGAGTCTGATTACCATCCGGTCCACTTTGTATCCTTTATTTGAGTATATTGCGTGATCAGATATCTTACGGCCTTCCCGTTCCTCCATTTGGGTGCCCGAAACTTCAAATGTACGGATAGTTACGTCCTTTAAATCTCGAGCCTTTTCTTGTGTACGAATCTCTATGTCATTGTCGCATCGTGAGTTCGATTACCATCCGGTCCGCTTCGTATCCTTTATTTGAGTCTATTGCATGATTAGATATCTTACGGCCTTCCCGTCCTCCATTTGGGTGCCCGAAACTTCAAATGTACTGATAGTTACGACCTTTAAAATCGAGTCTTTTCTTGTGTACGAATCTCTATGTCATTGTCGCATCGTGAGTCTGATTACCATCCGGTCCACTTTATATCCTTTATTTGAGTATATTGCGTGATCAGATGTCTTGCGGCTATCCCGTTCCTCCATTCGGGTGCCCGAAACTTCGAATGTACCCATAGTTACGTCCTTTAAATCTCGAGCCTTTTCTTGTGTACGAATCTCTATGTCATTGTCGCATCGTGAGTTCGATTACCATCCGGTCCGCTTCGTATCCTTTATTTGAGTCTATTGCATGATTAGATATCTTGCGGCCTTCCCTTTTCTCCATTCGGGTGCCCGAAACATCAAATGTACCGATAGTTACGTCCTTTAAAACTCGAGTCTTTTCTTGTGTACGAATCTCTATGTCATTGTCGCATCGTGAGTTCGATTACCATCCGGTCCGCTTCGTATCCTTTATTTAAGTCTATTGCATGATTAGATATCTTACGGCCTTCCCGTCCTCCATTCGGGTGCCCGAAACTTCAAATGTACCGATAGTTACGACCTTTAAAATCGAGTCTTTTCTTGTGTACGAATCTCTATGTCATTGTCGCATCGTGAGTCTGATTACCATCTGGTCCACTTTGTATCCTTTATTTGAGTATATTGCGTGATCAGATATCTTACGGCCTTCCCATTCCTCCATTCGGGTGCCCGAAACTTCAAATGTACCGACAGTTACCTCATTTAAAACTCGAGTCTTTTCTTGTGTACGAATCTCTATGTCATTGTCGCATCGTGAGTCCGTTTACCATCTGCTACGCTTCGTATCCTATATTTGAGTCTATTGCATGATCAGATATCTTGCGGCCTTCACTTTTCTCAATTCGGGTGCCCGAAACTTCAAATGTACCGATAGTTACGTCTTTTAAAACTCGAGTCTTTTCTTGTGTACGAATCTCTATGTCATTGTCGCATCGTGAGTTCGATTACCATCCGGTCCGCTTCGTATCTTTTATTTAAGTCTATTGCATGATTAGATATCTTACGGCCTTCCCGTCCTCCATTCGGGTGCCCGAAACTTTAAATGTACCGATAGTTACGACCTTTAAAATCGAGTCTTTTCTTGTGTACGAATCTCTATGTCATTGTCGCATCGTGAGTCTGATTACCATCCGGTCCGCTTTGTATCCTTTATTTGAGTATATTGCGTGATCAGATATCTTGCGGCCTTCCCGTTCCTCCATTCGGGTGCCCGAAAGTTCGAATGTACCCATAGTTACGTCCTTTAAAACTCGAGTCTTTTATTGTGTACGAATCTCAATGTCATTGTCGCATCGTGAGTTTAATAACCTTCTAGTCCACTTCGTATCATTAATTTGATTCTATTGCATGATCAGATATCTTACGGCCTTCCCGTTCCTCCATTCGGGTGCCCGAAACTTCAAATGTACCGATAGTTACATCATTTTAAACTCGAGTCTTTTCTTGTGTACGAATCTCTATGTCATTGTCGCATCGTGAGTCCGATTACCATCCGCTACGCTTCGTATCCTATATTTGAGTCTATTGCATGATCAGATATCTTACGGCCTTCCCGTCCTCCATTCGGGTGCCTGAAACTTCAAATGTACCGATACTTACGACCTTTAAAATCGAGTCTTTTCTTGTGTACGAATCTCTATGTCATTGTCGCATCGTGAGTCTGATTACCATCCGGTCCACTTTATATCCTTTATTTGAGTATATTGCGTGATCAGATGTCTTGCGGCTATCCCGTTCCTCCATTCGGGTGCCCGAAACTTCGAATGTACCCATAGTTACGTCCTTTAAAACTCGAGTCGTTTCTTGTGTACGAATCTCAATGTCATTGTCGCATCGTGAGTTCAATTACCATTTGGTCCGCTTTGTATCCTTAATTTGAATCTATTGTATGATCAGATATCTTACGGCATTCCCATTCCTCCATTCGGGTGCCCGAAACTTCAAATGTACCGGTAGTTACCTCATTTAAAACTCAAGTCTTTTCTTGTGTACGAATCTCTATGTCATTGTCGCATCGTGAGTCTGATTACCATCCGGTCCACTTTGTATCCTTTATTTGAGTATATTGCGTGATCAGATATCTTACGGCCTTCCCGTTCATCCATTTGGGTGCCCGAAACTTCAAATGTACGGATAGTTACGTCCTTTAAATCTCGAGCCTTTTCTTGTGTACGAATCTCTATGTCATTGTCGCATCGTGAGTTCGATTACCATCCGGTCCGCTTCGTATCCTTTATTTGAGTCTATTGCATGATTAGATATCTTACGGCCTTCCCGTCCTCCATTTGGGTGCCCGAAACTTCAAATGTACTGATAGTTACGACCTTTAAAATCGAGTCTTTTCTTGTGTACGAATCTCTATGTCATTGTCGCATCGTGAGTCTGATTACCATCCGGTCCACTTTATATCCTTTATTTGAGTATATTGCGTGATCAGATGTCTTGCGGCTATCCCGTTCCTCCATTCGGGTGCCCGAAACTTCGAATGTACCCATAGTTACGTCCTTTAAATCTCGAGCCTTTTCTTGTGTACGAATCTCTATGTCATTGTCGCATCGTGAGTTCGATTACCATCCGGTCCGCTTCGTATCCTTTATTTGAGTCTATTGCATGATTAGATATCTTGCGGCCTTCCCTTTTCTCCATTCGGGTGCCTGAAACTTCAAATGTACCGATAGTTACGTCCTTTAAAACTCGAGTCTTTTCTTGTGTACGAATCTCTATGTCATTGTCGCATCGTGAGTTCGATTACCATCCGGTCCGCTTCGTATCCTTTATTTAAGTCTATTGCATGATTAGATATCTTACGGCCTTCCCGTCCTCCATTCGGGTGCCCGAAACTTCAAATGTACCGATAGTTACGACCTTTAAAATCGAGTCTTTTCTTGTGTACGAATCTCTATGTCATTGTCGCATCGTGAGTCTGATTACCATCTGGTCCACTTTGTATCCTTTATTTGAGTATATTGCGTGATCAGATATCTTACGGCCTTCCCATTCCTCCATTCGGGTGCCCGAAACTTCAAATGTACCGACAGTTACCTCATTTAAAACTCGAGTCTTTTCTTGTGTACGAATCTCTATGTCATTGTCGCATCGTGAGTCCGTTTACCATCTGCTACGCTTCGTATCCTATATTTGAGTCTATTGCATGATCAGATATCTTGCGGCCTTCACTTTTCTCCATTCGGGTGCCCGAAACTTCAAATGTACCGATAGTTACGTCTTTTAAAACTCGAGTCTTTTCTTGTGTACGAATCTCTATGTCATTGTCGCATCGTGAGTTCGATTACCATCCGGTCCGCTTCGTATCTTTTATTTAAGTCTATTGCATGATTAGATATCTTACGGCCTTCCCGTCCTCCATTCGGGTGCCCGAAACTTTAAATGTACCGATAGTTACGACCTTTAAAATCGAGTCTTTTCTTGTGTACGAATCTCTATGTCATTGTCGCATCGTGAGTCTGATTACCATCCGGTCCGCTTTGTATCCTTTATTTGAGTATATTGCGTGATCAGATATCTTGCGGCCTTCCCGTTCCTCCATTCGGGTGCCCGAAAGTTCGAATGTACCCATAGTTACGTCCTTTAAAACTCGAGTCTTTTATTGTGTACGAATCTCAATGTCATTGTCGCATCGTGAGTTTAATCACCTTCTAGTCCACTTCGTATCATTAATTTGATTCTATTGCATGATCAGATATCTTACGGCCTTCCCGTTCCTCCATTCGGGTGCCCGAAACTTCAAATGTACCGATAGTTACATCATTTTAAACTCGAGTCTTTTCTTGTGTACGAATCTCTATGTCATTGTCGCATCGTGAGTCCGATTACCATCCGCTACGCTTCGTATCCTATATTTGAGTCTATTGCATGATCAGATATCTTACGGCCTTCCCGTCCTCCATTCGGGTGCCTGAAACTTCAAATGTACCGATACTTACGACCTTTAAAATCGAGTCTTTTCTTGTGTACGAATCTCTATGTCATTGTCGCATCGTGAGTCTGATTACCATCCGGTCCACTTTATATCCTTTATTTGAGTATATTGCGTGATCAGATGTCTTGCGGCTATCCCGTTCCTCCATTCGGGTGCCCGAAACTTCGAATGTACCCATAGTTACGTCCTTTAAAACTCGAGTCGTTTCTTGTGTACGAATCTCAATGTCATTGTCGCATCGTGAGTTCAATTACCATTTGGTCCGCTTTGTATCCTTAATTTGAATCTATTGTATGATCAGATATCTTACGGCATTCCCATTCCTCCATTCGGGTGCCCGAAACTTCAAATGTACCGGTAGTTACCTCATTTAAAACTCAAGTCTTTTCTTGTGTACGAATCTCTATGTCATTGTCGCATCGTGAGTCCGTTTACCATCTGCTACGCTTCGTATCCTATATTTGAGTCTATTGCATGATCAGATATCTTGCGGCCTTCACTTTTCTCCATTCGGGTGCCCGAAACTTCAAATGTACCGATAGTTACGTCCTTTAAAACTCGAGTCTTTTCTTGTGTACGAATCTCTATGTCATTGTCGCATCGTGAGTTCGATTACCATCCGGTCCGCTTCGTATCTTTTATTTAAGTCTATTGCAAGATTAGATATCTTACGGCCTTCCCGTCCTCCATTCGGGTGCCCGAAACTTCAAATGTACCGATAGTTACGACCTTTAAAATCGAGTCTTTTCTTGTGTACGAATCTCTATGTCATTGTCGCATCGTGAGTCTGATTACCATCCGGTCCGCTTTGTATCCTTTATTTGAGTATATTGCGTGATCAGATATCTTGCGGCCTTCCCGTTCCTCCATTCGGGTGCCCGAAAGTTCGAATGTACCCATAGTTACGTCCTTTAAAACTCGAGTCTTTTATTGTGTACGAATCTCAATGTCATTGTCGCATCGTGAGTTTAATTACCTTCTAGTCCACTTCGTATCATTAATTTGATTCTATTGCATGATCAGATATCTTACGGCCTTCCCGTTCCTCCATTCGGGTGCCCGAAACTTCAAATGTACCGATAGTTACTCCATTAAAAACTCGAGTCTTTTCTGGTGTATGAATCTCTATGTCATTGTCGCATCGTGAGTCCGATTACCATCCGCTACGCTTCGTATCCTATATTTGACTCTATTGCATGAGCAGATATCTTGCGGCCTTCCCGTTCCTCCATTCAGGTTCCCGAAACTTCAAATGTACCGATAGTTACGTCCTTTAAAACTCGAGTCTTTTCTTGTGTACGAATCTCTATGTCATTGTTACATCGTGAGTCCAATTACCACCCGATCCGCTTTGTATCCTTTATTTGAGTCTATTGCATTATCAGATATCTTGCGGCCTTCCCGTTCCTCCATTTGGGTGCCCGAAACTTCAAATGTATGGATAGTTACGTCCTATAAATCTCTAGTCTTTTCTTGTGTACGAATCTCTATGTCATTGTCGCATCGTGAGTTCGATTACCATCCGGTCCGCTTCGTATCCTTTATTTGAGTCTATTGCATGATTAGATATCTTACGGCCTTCCCGTCCTCCATTCGGGTGCCCGAAACTTCAAATGTACCGATAGTTACGACCTTTAAAATCGAGTCTTTTCTTGTGTACGAATCTCTATGTCATTGTCGCATCGTGAGTCTGATTACCATCCGGTCCACTTTGTATCCTTTATTTGAGTATATTGCGTGATCAGATATCTTGCGGCCTTCCCGTTCCTCCATTCGGGTGCCCGAAACTTCGAATGTACCCATAGTTACGTCCTTTAAAACTCGAGTCTTTTCTTGTGTACGAATCTCAATATCATTGTCGCATCGTGAGTTCAATTACCATCTGGTCCGCTTTGTATCCTTTACTTGAGTCTATTGCATGATCAGATGTCTAGCGGCCTTCCCGTTCCTCCATTCGGGTGCCCGAAACTTCAAATGTACCCATAGTTACGTCCTTTAAAACTCTAGTCTTTTCTTGTGTACGAATCTCTATGTAATTTTTGCATCGTGAGTTCAATTACCATCCGGTCCACTTCGTATCCTTTATTTGATTCTATTGCATGATCAGATATCTTGCGGCCTTCCCGTTCCTCCATTCGGGTGCAAAAAACTTCGAATGTACCGATAGTTACGTCCTTTAAATCTCGAGTCTTTTCTTGTGTACGAATCTCAATGTCATTGTCGCATCGTGAGTACGATTACCATCCGGTCTGCTTCGTATCCTTTATTTGAGTGTATTGCACGATCAGATATCTTACGGCCTTCCCGTTCCTCCATTCGGGTGTCCGAAACTTCAAATGTACCGATAGTTACGTCCTTTAAAACTCGAGTCTTTTCTTGTGTACGAATCTTTATGTCATTGTCGTATCGTGAGTTCGATTACCATCCGGTCCGCTTCGTATCCTTTATTTGAGTCTAACGCATGATCATATATCTTACGGCCTTCCCGTTCCTCCATTCGGGTGCCCGAGACTTCAAATGTACCGATAGTTACGTCCTTTAAAACTTGAGTCTTTTCTTGTGTACGCCTCTTTATGTCATTGTCGCATCGTAAGTCCGATTACCATCTTGTCCGCATCGTATCCTTTATTTGAGTTTATTGCATGATCAGATATCTTGCGGCCTTACCGTTCCTCCATTCGGGTGCCCGAAACTTCAAATATACCGATAGTTACGTCCTTTAAAACTCGAGTCTTTTCTTATGTACGAATCTCTATGTAATTGTGGCATTTTGAGTCCGATTTCCATCCAGTCCGCTTCTTATACTTTTATTTGAGTCTATTGCATGATCAGATATTTTACGGCCTTCCCGTTCCTCCATTCGAGGGCCCGAAACTTCAAATGTACCGATAAGTACGACCTTAAGAACTCGAGTCTTTTCTTGTGTACGAATCTCTATGTCATTGTCGCATCGTGAGTCCGATTACCACCCGATCCGCTTCGTATCCTTTATTTGAGTCTATTGCATGATCAGATATCTTGAGGCCTTCCCGTTCCTCCATTCGGGTGCCCAAAACTTCAAATGTACCGATAGTTACGTCCTTTAAAACTCGAGTCTTTTCTTGTGTACGAATCTCTATGTCATTGTCACATCATGAGTCCGATTGCCATCCCGTCCGCTTTGTATCCTTTATTTGATTCTATTGCATGATCAAATATCTTGCGGCCTTCCCGTTCCTCCATTCGTGTGCCCGAAACTTCAAATGTACCCATAGTTACGTCGTTTAAAACTCGAGTCTTTTCTTGTGTACGAATCTCTGTGTAATTTTTGCATCGGGAGTTCAATTACCATCCGATCCGCTTCGTATCCTTTATTTGAGTCTATTGCATTATCAGATATCTTGCGGCCATCCCATTCCTGCATTCGGGTGCCCGAAACTTCAAATGTACCAATAGTTACGTTCTTAAAAACTCGAATCTTTTCTTATGTACGAATCTCTATGTCATTGTGGAATTGTGGGTCCGATTACCATCCAGTCCACTTCGTATCCTTTATTTGAGTCTATTGCATGATCAAATATCTTGCGGCCATCCCGGTTTTCTATTCGGGTGCCCGAAGCTTCAAATGTACCGATAGTTACGTCCTTTAAAACTCGTGTCTTTTCTTCTGTACGAATCTCTATGTCATTGTCGCATCGTGAGTCCGATTACCATCCTGTCTGATTCTTATACTTTATTTGAGTCTATTGCATGATCAGATATCTTACGGCCTTCGCGTTCCTCCATTCGGCTGCCCGAAACTTCAAATGTACCGATAGTTACGTCCTTTAAAACTCAAGTCTTTTCTTATGTACGAATCTCTATGTCATTGTCGCATTGTGGGTCCGATTACCATCCAGTCCGCTTCGTATCCTTTATTTGAGTCTATTGCCTGATCAGATATCTTGTGGCCATCCCGTTCCTCCATTCTGGTGCCAGAAACTTCGAATGTACCGATAGTTACGTCGTTTAAAACTCGAGTCTTTTCTTATGTACGAATCTCTATGTCATTGTCGCATTGTGGGTCCGATTACCATCCAGTCCGCTTCGTATCCTTTATTTGAGTCTATTGCATGATCAGATATCTTGCGGCCATCCCGTTCCTCCATTCGGGTGCCAGAAACTTCGAATGTACCGATAGTTACGTCCTTTAAAACTCGTGTCTTTTCTTCTGTACGAATCTCTATGTCATTGCCGCATCGTGAGTCCGATTACCATCCTGTCCCATTCTTATACTTTATTTGAGTCTATTGCATGATCAGATATCTTACGGCCTTCCCGTTCCTCCATTCGGGTGCCCGAAACTTCAAATGTACCGATAGTTACGTCCTTTAAAACTCGAGTCTTGTCTTATGTACGAATCTCTATGTCATTGTCGCATTGTGGGTCCGATTACCATCCAGTCCGCTTCGTATCCTTTATTCGAGTCTATTGCATGATCAGATATCTTGCGGCAATCCCGTTCCTCCATTCGGGTGCCAGAAACTTCGAATGTACCGATAGTTACGTCCTTTAAAACTCGTGTCTTTTCTTCTGTACGAATCTCTATGTCATTGTCGCATCGTGAGTCCTATTACCATCCTGTCCGATTCTTATACTTTATTTGAGTCTATTGCATGTCCAGATATCTTGCGGCCTTTCCGTTTCTCCATTCGGGTGCCCGAAACTTCATATGTACCGATAGTTACGTCCTTTAAAACTCGAGTCTTTTCTTGTGTACGAATCTCTATGTCATTGTCGCATCGCGAGTCCGATTACCACCCTATCCGGTTCGTATCCTTTATTTGAGTCTATTGCATGATCAGATATCTTGCGGCCTTCCCGTTCCTTCATTCGGGTGCCCGAAACTTCAAATGTACCGATAGTTACGTCCTTTAAAACTCAAGTCTTTTCTTGTGTACGAATCTCTATGTCATTGTCGCATCGTGATTCCTATTACCATCCTGTCCGCTTCGTATCCTTTACTTGAGTCTATTGCATGACCAGATGTCTTGCGGCCTTCCCGTTCCTCCATTCGGGTGCCCGAAACTTCAAATGTACCCATAGTTACGTCCTTTAAAACTCTAGTCTTTTCTTGTGTACGAATCTCTATGTAATTTTCGCATCGTGAGTTCAATTACCATCCGGTCCGCTTCGTATCCTTTATTTGATTCTATTGCATGATCAGATATCTTGCAGCCTTCCCGTTTCCCCATTCGGGTGCCCAAAACTTCATATGTACCGATAGTTACGTCCTTTAAAACTCGAGTCTTTTCTTGTGTACGAATCTCTATGTCATTGTCGCATCGCGAGTCCGATTACCACCCGATCTGCTTCGTATCCTTTATTTGAGTCTATTGCATGATCAGATATCTTATGGCCTTCCCGTTCCTCCATTCGGGTGTCCGATACTTCAAATGTACCGATAGTCACGACCTTAAGAACTTGAGTCTTTTCTTGTGTACGAATCTCTATGTCATTGTCGCATCGCGAGTCCGATTACCACCCTATCTGGTTCGTATCCTTTATTTGAGTCTATTGCATGATCAGATATCTTGCGGCCTTCCCGTTCCTCCATTCGGGTGCCCGAAACTTCAAATGTACCGATAGTTACGTCCTTTAAAACTCAAGTCTTTTCTTGTGTACGAATCTCTATGTCATTGTCGCATCATGAGTCCTATTACCATCCTGTCCGCTTCGTATCCTTTACTTGAGTCTATTGCATGATCAGATGTCTTGCGGCCTTCCCGTTCCTCCATTCGGGTGCCCGAAACTTCAAATGTACCCATAGTTACGTCCTTTAAAACTCTAGTCTTTTCTTGTGTACGAATCTCTATGTAATTTTTGCATCGTGAGTTCAATTACCATCCGGTCCGCTTCGTATCCTTTATTTGATTCTATTGCATGATCAGATATCTTGCGGCCTTCCCGTTCCTCCATTCGGGTGCAAAAAACTTCGAATGTACCGATAGTTACGTCCTTTAAATCTCGAGTCTTTTCTTGTGTACGAATCTCAATGTCATTGTCGCATCGTGAGTACGATTACCATCCGGTCTGCTTCGTATCATTTATTTGAGTGTATTGCACGATCAGATATCTTACGGCCTTCCCGTTCCTCCATTCGGGTGTCCGAAACTTCAAATGTACCGATAGTTACGTCCTTTAAAACTCGAGTCTTTTCTTGTGTACGAATCTTTATGTCATTGTCGTATCGTGAGTTCGATTACCATCCGGTCCGCTTCGTATCCTTTATTTGAGTCTAATGCATGATCATATATCTTACGGCCTTCCCGTTCCTCCATTCGGGTGCCCGAGACTTCAAATGTACCGATAGTTACGTCCTTTAAAACTCGAGTCTTTTCTTGTGTACGACTCTTTATGTCATTGTCGCATCGTAAGTCCGATTACCATCTTGTCCGCATCGTCTCCTTTATTTGAGTTTATTGCATGATCAGATATCTTGCGGCCTTACCGTTCCTCCATTCGGGTGCCCGAAACTTCAAATATACCGATAGTTACGTCCTTTAAAACTCGAGTCTTTTCTTATGTACGAATCTCTATGTAATTGTGGCATTTTGAGTCCGATTTCCATCCAGTCCGCTTCTTATACTTTTATTTGAGTCTATTGCATGATCAGATATTTTACGGCCTTCCCGTTCCTCCATTCGGGTGCCCGAAACTTCAAATGTACCGATAAGTACGACCTTAAGAACTCGAGTCTTTTCTTGTGTACGAATCTCTATGTCATTGTCGCATCGTGAGTCCGATTACCACCCGATCCGCTTCGTATCCTTTATTTGAGTCTATTGCATGATCAGATATCTTGCAGCCTTCCCGTTCCTCCATTCGGGTGCCCAAAACTTCAAATGTACCAATAGTTACGTCCTTTAAAACTCGAGTCTTTTCTTGTGTACGAATCTCTATGTCATTGTCACATCGTGAGTCCGATTGCCATCCCGTCCGCTTTGTATCCTTTATTTGATTCTATTGCATGATCAAATGTCTTGCGGCCTTCCCGTTCCTCCATTCGTGTGCCCGAAACTTCAAATGTACCCATAGTTACGTCGTTTAAAACTCGAGTCTTTTCTTGTGTACGAATCTCTGTGTAATTTTTGCATCGGGAGTCCAATTACCATCCGATCCGCTTCGTATCCTTTATTTGAGTCTATTGCATTATCAGATATCTTGCGGCCATCCCATTCCTGCATTCGGGTGCCCGAAACTTCAAATGTACCAATAGTTACGTTCTTAAAAACTCGAATCTTTTCTTATGTACGAATCTCTATGTCATTGTGGAATTGTGGGTCCGATTACCATCCAGTCCACTTCGTATCCTTTATTTGAGTCTATTGCATGATCAAATATCTTGCGGCCATCCCGGTTTTCTATTCGGGTGCCCGAAGCTTCAAATGTACCGATAGTTACGTCCTTTAAAACTCGTGTCTTTTCTTCTGTAGGAATCTCTATGTCATTGTCGCATCGTGAGTCCGATTACCATCCTGTCTGATTCTTATACTTTATTTGAGTCTATTGCATGATCAGATATCTTACGGCCTTCGCGTTCCTCCATTCGGCTGCACGAAACTTCAAATGTACCGATAGTTACGTCCTTTAAAACTCAAGTCTTTTCTTATGTACGAATCTCTATGTCATTGTCGCATTGTGGGTCCGATTACCATCCAGTCCGCTTCGTATCCTTTATTTGAGTTAATTGCATGATCAGATGTCTTGTGGCCATCCCGTTCCTCCATTCGGGTGCCAGAAACTTCGAATGTACCGATAGTTACGTCCTTTAAAACTCGAGTCTTTTCTTATGTACGAATCTCTATGTCATTGTCGCATTGTGGGTCCGATTACCATCCAGTCCGCTTCGTATCCTTTATTTGAGTCTATTGCATGATCAGATATCTTGCGGCCATCCCGTTCCTCCATTCGGGTGCCAGAAACTTCGAATGTACCGATAGTTACGTCCTTTAAAACTCGTGTCTTTTCTTCTGTACGAATCTCTATGTCATTGCCGCATCGTGAGTCCGATTACCATCCTGTCCCATTCTTATACTTTATTTGAGTCTATTGCATGATCAGATATCTTAGGGCCTTCCCGTTCCTCCATTAGGGTGCCCGAAACTTCAAATGTACCGATAGTTACGTCCTTTAAAACTCGAGTCTTGTCTTATGTACGAATCTCTATGTTATTGTTGCATTGTGGGTCCGATTACCATCCAGTCCGCTTCGTATCTTTTATTTGAGTCTATTGCATAATCAGATATCTTGCGGCAATCCCGTTCCTCCATTCGGGTGCCAGAAACTTCGAATGTACCGATAGTTACGTCCTTTAAAACTCGTGTCTTTTCTTCTGTACGAATCTCTATGTCATTGTCGCATCGTGAGTCCTATTACCATCCTGTCCGATTCTTATACTTTATTTGAGTCTATTGCATGTCCAGATATCTTGCGGCCTTTCCGTTTCTCCATTCGGGTGCCCGAAACATCAAATGTACCGATAGTTACGTCCTTTAAAACTCGAGTCTTTTCTTGTGTACGAATCTCTATGTCATTGTCGCATCGCGAGTCCGATTACCACCCTATCCAGTTTGTATCCTTTATTTGAGTCTATTGCATGATCAGATATCTTGCGGCCTTCCCGTTCCTCCATTCGGGTGCCCGAAACTTCAAATGTACCGATAGTTACGTCCTTTAAAACTCAAGTCTTTTCTTGTGTACGAATCTCTATGTCATTGTCGCATCGTGATTCCTATTACCATCCTGTCCGCTTCGTATCCTTTACTTGAGTCTATTGCATGACCAGATGTCTTGCGGCATTCCCGTTCCTCCATTCGGGTGCCCGAAACTTCAAATGTACCCATAGTTACGTCCTTTAAAACTCTAGTCTTTTCTTGTGTACGAATCTCTATGTAATTTTCGCATCGTGAGTTCAATTACCATCCGGTCCGCTTCGTATCCTTTATTTGATTCTATTGCATGATCAGATATCTTGCAGCCTTCCCGTTTCCCCATTCGGGTGCCTAAAACTTCATATGTACCGATAGTTACGTCCTTTAAAACTCGAGTCTTTTCTTGTGTACGAATCTCTATGTCATTGTGGAATTGTGGGTCCGATTACCATCCAGTCCACTTCGTATCCTTTATTTGAGTCTATTGCATGATCAAATATCTTGCGGCCATCCCGGTTTTCTATTCGGGTGCCCGAAGCTTGAAATGTACCGATAGTTACGTCCTTTAAAACTCGTGTCTTTTCTTCTGTACGAATCTCTACGTCATTGCCGCATCGTGAGTCCGATTACCATCCTGTCCCATTCTTATACTTTATTTGAGTCTATTGCATGATCAGATATCTTACGGCCTTCCCGTTCCACCATTCGGGTGCCGAAACTTCAAATGTACCGATAGTTACGTCTTTTAAAACTCGAGTCTTGTCTTATGTACGAATCTCTATGTTATTGTCGCATTGTGCGTCCGATTACCATCCAGTCCGCTTCGTATCCTTTATTTGAGTCTATTGCATGATCAGATATCTTGCGGCAATCCCGTTCCTCCATTCGGGTGCCAGAAACTTCGAATGTACCGATAGTTACGTCCTTTAAAACTCGTGTCTTTTATTCTGTACGAATCTCTATGTCATTGTCGCATCGTGAGTCCTATTACCATCCTGTCCGATTCTTATACTTTATTTGAGTCTATTGCATATCCAGATATCTTGCGGCCTTTCCGTTTCTCCATTCGGGTGCCCGAAACTTCAAATGTACCGATAGTTACGTCCTTTAAAACTCGACTCTTTTCTTGTGCACAAATCTTTATGTCGTTGTCGTATCGTGACTCCGATTACCATCTTATCCACCTCCTATCCTTTATTTGAGTTTATTGCACGATCAGATATCTTGCGGCCTTCCCGTTCCTCCATTCGGGTGCCCGAAACTTCAAATGTACCGATAGTTATGTCCTTTAAAACTCGAGTCTTTTCTTATGTACGAATCTCTATGTCATTGTCGCATTGTGGGTCCGATTACCATCCAATCCGCTTCGTATCCTTTATTTGAGTCTATTGCATGATCAGATATCTTGCGGCCATCCCGTTCCTCCATTCGGGTGCCAGAAACTTCGAATGTACCGATAGTTACGTCCTTTAAAACTCGAGTCTTTTCTTGTGTATAAATGTCTATGTCATTGTCGCATTGTGGGTCCGATTACCATCCAGTCCGCTTCGTATCCTTTATTTTAGTCTATTGCATGATCAGATATCTTGCGGCCTTTCCGTTTCTCCATTCGGGTGCCCGAAACTTCAAATGTACCGATAGTTACGTCCTTTAAAACTCAAGTCTTTTCTTGTGTACGAATCTCTATGTCATGTCGCATCGTGAGTCCGATTGCCATCCCGTCCGCTTCGTATCCTTTATTTGAGTCTATTGTCTGATCAGATATCTTGCAGCCTTCCCGTTCCTCCATTCGGGTGCCAGAAACTTCGAATGTACCGATAGTTACGTCCTTTAAATATCGAGTCTTTTCTTGTGTACGAATCTCTATGTCATTGTCGCATCGCGAGTCCGATTACCACGCTATCCGGTTCGTATCCTTTATTTGAGTCTATTGCATGATCAGATATCTTGCGGCCTTCCCGTTCCTCCATTCGGGTGCCCGAAACTTCAAATGTACCGATAGTTACGTCCTTTAAAACTCAAGTCTTTTCTTGTGTACGAATCTCTATGTCATTGTCGCATCGTGAGTCCTATTACCATCCTGTCCGCTTCGTATCCTTTACTTGAGTCTATTGCATGATCAGATGTCTTGCGGCCTTCCCGTTCCTCCATTCGGGTGCCCGAAACTTCAAATGTACCCATAGTTACGTCCTTTAAAACTCTAGTCTTTTCTTGTGTACGAATCTCTATGTAATTTTTGCATCGTGAGTTCAATTACCATCCGGTCCGCTTCGTATCCTTTATTTGATTCTATTGCATGATCAGATATCTTGCGGCCTTCCCGTTTCCCCATTCGGGTGCCCAACACTTTAAATGTACCGATAGTTACGTCCTTTAAAACTCGAGCCTTTTCTTGTGTACGAATCTCTATGTCATTGTTGCATCGCGAGTCCGATTACCACCCGATCTGCTTCGTATCCTTTATTTGAGTCTATTGCATGATCAGATATCTTATGGCCTTCCCGTTCCTCCATTCGGGTGTCCGAAACTTCAAATGTACCGATAGTCACGACCTTAAGAACTCGAGTCTTTTCTTGTGTACGAATATCTATGTCATTGTCGCATCGCGAGTCCGATTACCACCCGATCCGGTTCGTATCCTTTATTTGAGTCTATTGCATGATCAGATATCTTGCGGCCTTTCCGTTTCTCCATTCGGGTGCCCGAAACTTCAAATGTACCGATAGTTACGTCCTTTAAAACTCGTGTCTTTTCTTCTGTACGAATCTCTATGTCATTGTCGCATCGTGAGTCCGATTACCATCCTGTCTGATTCTTATACTTTATTTGAGTCTATTGCATGATCAGATATCTTACGGCCTTCGCGTTCCTCCATTCGGCTGCCCGAAACTTCAAATGTACCGATAGTTACGTCCTTTAAAACTCAAGTCTTTTCTTATGTACGAATCTCTATGTCATTGTCGCATTGTGGGTCCGATTACCATCCAGTCCGCTTCGTATCCTTTATTTGAGTCTATTGCCTGATCAGATATCTTGTGGCCATCCCGTTCCTCCATTCTGGTGCCAGAAACTTCGAATGTACCGATAGTTACGTCCTTTAAAACTCGAGTCTTTTCTTATGTACGAATCTCTATGTCATTGTCGCATTGTGGGTCCGATTACCATCCAGTCCGCTTCGTATCCTTTATTTGAGTCTATTGCATGATCAGATATCTTGCGGCCATCCCGTTCCTCCATTCGGGTGCCAGAAACTTCGAATGTACCGATAGTTACGTCCTTTAAAACTCGTGTCTTTTCTTCTGTACGAATCTCTATGTCATTGCCGCATCGTGAGTCCGATTACCATCCTGTCCCATTCTTATACTTTATTTGAGTCTATTGCATGATCAGATATCTTACGGCCTTCCCGTTCCTCCATTCGGGTGCCCGAAACTTCAAATGTACCGATAGTTACGTCCTTTAAAACTCGAGTCTTGTCTTATGTACGAATCTCTATGTCATTGTCGCATTGTGGGTCCGATTACCATCCAGTCCGCTTCGTATCCTTTATTTGAGTCTATTGCATGATCAGATATCTTGCGGCAATCCCGTTCCTCCATTCGGGTGCCAGAAACTTCGAATGTACCGATAGTTACGTCCTTTAAAACTCGTGTCTTTTCTTCTGTACGAATCTCTATGTCATTGTCGCATCGTGAGTCCTATTACCATCCTGTCCGATTCTTATACTTTATTTGAGTCTATTGCATGTCCAGATATCTTGCGGCCTTTCCGTTTCTCCATTCGGGTGCCCGAAACTTCATATGTACCGATAGTTACGTCCTTTAAAACTCGAGTCTTTTCTTGTGTACGAATCTCTATGTCATTGTCGCATCGCGAGTCCGATTACCACCCTATCCGGTTCGTATCCTTTATTTGAGTCTATTGCATGATCAGATATCTTGCGGCCTTCCCGTTCCTTCATTCGGGTGCCCGAAACTTCAAATGTACCGATAGTTACGTCCTTTAAAACTCAAGTCTTTTCTTGTGTACGAATCTCTATGTCATTGTCGCATCGTGATTCCTATTACCATCCTGTCCGCTTCGTATCCTTTACTTGAGTCTATTGCATGACCAGATGTCTTGCGGCCTTCCCGTTCCTCCATTCGGGTGCCCGAAACTTCAAATGTACCCATAGTTACGTCCTTTAAAACTCTAGTCTTTTCTTGTGTACGAATCTCTATGTAATTTTCGCATCGTGAGTTCAATTACCATCCGGTCCGCTTCGTATCCTTTATTTGATTCTATTGCATGATCAGATATCTTGCAGCCTTCCCGTTTCCCCATTCGGGTGCCCAAAACTTCATATGTACCGATAGTTACGTCCTTTAAAACTCGAGTCTTTTCTTGTGTACGAATCTCTATGTCATTGTCGCATCGCGAGTCCGATTACCACCCGATCTGCTTCGTATCCTTTATTTGAGTCTATTGCATGATCAGATATCTTATGGCCTTCCCGTTCCTCCATTCGGGTGTCCGATACTTCAAATGTACCGATAGTCACGACCTTAAGAACTTGAGTCTTTTCTTGTGTACGAATCTCTATGTCATTGTCGCATCGCGAGTCCGATTACCACCCTATCTGGTTCGTATCCTTTATTTGAGTCTATTGCATGATCAGATATCTTGCGGCCTTCCCGTTCCTCCATTCGGGTGCCCGAAACTTCAAATGTACCGATAGTTACGTCCTTTAAAACTCAAGTCTTTTCTTGTGTACGAATCTCTATGTCATTGTCGCATCGTGAGTCCTATTACCATCCTGTCCGCTTCGTATCCTTTACTTGAGTCTATTGCATGATCAGATGTCTTGCGGCCTTCCCGTTCCTCCATTCGGGTGCCCGAAACTTCAAATGTACCCATAGTTACGTCCTTTAAAACTCTAGTCTTTTCTTGTGTACGAATCTCTATGTAATTTTTGCATCGTGAGTTCAATTACCATCCGGTCCGCTTCGTATCCTTTATTTGATTCTATTGCATGATCAGATATCTTGCGGCCTTCCCGTTCCTCCATTCGGATGCAAAAAACTTCGAATGTACCGATAGTTACGTCCTTTAAATCTCGAGTCTTTTCTTGTGTACGAATCTCAATGTCATTGTCGCATCGTGAGTACGATTACCATCCGGTCTGCTTCGTATCATTTATTTGAGTGTATTGCACGATCAGATATCTTACGGCCTTCCCGTTCCTCCATTCGGGTGTCCGAAACTTCAAATGTACCGATAGTTACGTCCTTTAAAACTCGAGTCTTTTCTTGTGTACGAATCTTTATGTCATTGTCGTATCGTGAGTTCGATTACCATCCGGTCCGCTTCGTATCCTTTATTTGAGTCTAATGCATGATCATATATCTTACGGCCTTCCCGTTCCTCCATTCGGGTGCCCGAGACTTCAAATGTACCGATAGTTACGTCCTTTAAAACTCGAGTCTTTTCTTGTGTACGACTCTTTATGTCATTGTCGCATCGTAAGTCCGATTACCATCTTGTCCGCATCGTCTCCTTTATTTGAGTTTATTGCATGATCAGATATCTTGCGGCCTTACCGTTCCTCCATTCGGGTGCCCGAAACTTCAAATATACCGATAGTTACGTCCTTTAAAACTCGAGTCTTTTCTTATGTACGAATCTCTATGTAATTGTGGCATTTTGAGTCCGATTTCCATCCAGTCCGCTTCTTATACTTTTATTTGAGTCTATTGCATGATCAGATATTTTACGGCCTTCCCGTTCCTCCATTCGGGTGCCCGAAACTTCAAATGTACCGATAAGTACGACCTTAAGAACTCGAGTCTTTTCTTGTGTACGAATCTCTATGTCATTGTCGCATCGTGAGTCCGATTACCACCCGATCCGCTTCGTATCCTTTATTTGAGTCTATTGCATGATCAGATATCTTGCAGCCTTCCCGTTCCTCCATTCGGGTGCCCAAAACTTCAAATGTACCAATAGTTACGTCCTTTAAAACTCGAGTCTTTTCTTGTGTACGAATCTCTATGTCATTGTCACATCGTGAGTCCGATTGCCATCCCGTCCGCTTTGTATCCTTTATTTGATTCTATTGCATGATCAAATGTCTTGCGGCCTTCCCGTTCCTCCATTCGTGTGCCCGAAACTTCAAATGTACCCATAGTTACGTCGTTTAAAACTCGAGTCTTTTCTTGTGTACGAATCTCTGTGTAATTTTTGCATCGGGAGTTCAATTACCATCCGATCCGCTTCGTATCCTTTATTTGAGTCTATTGCATTATCAGATATCTTGCGGCCATCCCATTCCTGCATTCGGGTGCCCGAAACTTCAAATGTACCAATAGTTACGTTCTTAAAAACTCGAATCTTTTCTTATGTACGAATCTCTATGTCATTGTGGAATTGTGGGTCCGATTACCATCCAGTCCACTTCGTATCCTTTATTTGAGTCTATTGCATGATCAAATATCTTGCGGCCATCCCGGTTTTCTATTCGGGTGCCCGAAGCTTCAAATGTACCGATAGTTACGTCCTTTAAAACTCGTGTCTTTTCTTCTGTAGGAATCTCTATGTCATTGTCGCATCGTGAGTCCGATTACCATCCTGTCTGATTCTTATACTTTATTTGAGTCTATTGCATGATCAGATATCTTACGGCCTTCGCGTTCCTCCATTCGGCTGCACGAAACTTCAAATGTACCGATAGTTACGTCCTTTAAAACTCAAGTCTTTTCTTATGTACGAATCTCTATGTCATTGTCGCATTGTGGGTCCGATTACCATCCAGTCCGCTTCGTATCCTTTATTTGAGTCAATTGCATGATCAGATGTCTTGTGGCCATCCCGTTCCTCCATTCGAGTGCCAGAAACTTCGAATGTACCGATAGTTACGTCCTTTAAAACTCGAGTCTTTTCTTATGTACGAATCTCTATGTCATTGTCGCATTGTGGGTCCGATTACCATCCAGTCCGCTTCGTATCCTTTATTTGAGTCTATTGCATGATCAGATATCTTGCGGCCATCCCGTTCCTCCATTCGGGTGCCAGAAACTTCGAATGTACCGATAGTTACGTCCTTTAAAACTCGTGTCTTTTCTTCTGTACGAATCTCTATGTCATTGCCGCATCGTGAGTCCGATTACCATCCTGTCCCATTCTTATACTTTATTTGAGTCTATTGCATGATCAGATATCTTAGGGCCTTCCCGTTCCTCCATTAGGGTGCCCGAAACTTCAAATGTACCGATAGTTACGTCCTTTAAAACTCGAGTCTTGTCTTATGTACGAATCTCTATGTTATTGTTGCATTGTGGGTCCGATTACCATCCAGTCCGCTTCGTATCCTTTATTTGAGTCTATTGCATAATCAGATATCTTGCGGCAATCCCGTTCCTCCATTCGGGTGCCAGAAACTTCGAATGTACCGATAGTTACGTCCTTTAAAACTCGTGTCTTTTCTTCTGTACGAATCTCTATGTCATTGTCGCATCGTGAGTCCTATTACCATCCTGTCCGATTCTTATACTTTATTTGAGTCTATTGCATGTCCAGATATCTTGCGGCCTTTCCGTTTCTCCATTCGGGTGCCCGAAACTTCAAATGTACCGATAGTTACGTCCTTTAAAACTCGAGTCTTTTCTTGTGTACGAATCTCTATGTCATTGTCGCATCGCGAGTCCGATTACCACCCTATCCAGTTTGTATCCTTTATTTGAGTCTATTGCATGATCAGATATCTTGCGGCCTTCCCGTTCCTCCATTCGGGTGCCCGAAACTTCAAATGTACCGATAGTTACGTCCTTTAAAACTCAAGTCTTTTCTTGTGTACGAATCTCTATGTCATTGTCGCATCGTGATTCCTATTACCATCCTGTCCGCTTCGTATCCTTTACTTGAGTCTATTGCATGACCAGATGTCTTGCGGCCTTCCCGTTCCTCCATTCGGGTGCCCGAAACTTCAAATGTACCCATAGTTACGTCC
Source organism: Ambrosia artemisiifolia (assembly GCA_032199755.1). Taxonomy (NCBI): domain Eukaryota; kingdom Viridiplantae; phylum Streptophyta; class Magnoliopsida; order Asterales; family Asteraceae; genus Ambrosia; species Ambrosia artemisiifolia. The sequence continues at coordinate 28,498,452 of CM063512.1, read as the reverse complement.
TTTAAAACTCTAGTCTTTTCTTGTGTACGAATCTCTATGTAATTTTCGCATCGTGAGTTCAATTACCATCCGGTCCGCTTCGTATCCTTTATTTGATTCTATTGCATGATCAGATATCTTGCAGCCTTCCCGTTTCCCCATTCGGGTGCCTAAAACTTCATATGTACCGATAGTTACGTCCTTTAAAACTCGAGTCTTTTCTTGTGTACGAATCTCTATGTCATTGTGGAATTGTGGGTCCGATTACCATCCAGTCCACTTCGTATCCTTTATTTGAGTCTATTGCATGATCAAATATCTTGCGGCCATCCCGGTTTTCTATTCGGGTGCCCGAAGCTTGAAATGTACCGATAGTTACGTCCTTTAAAACTCGTGTCTTTTCTTCTGTACGAATCTCTATGTCATTGCCGCATCGTGAGTCCGATTACCATCCTGTCCCATTCTTATACTTTATTTGAGTCTATTGCATGATCAGATATCTTACGGCCTTCCCGTTCCACCATTCGGGTGCCGAAACTTCAAATGTACCGATAGTTACGTCTTTTAAAACTCGAGTCTTGTCTTATGTACGAATCTCTATGTTATTGTCGCATTGTGCGTCCGATTACCATCCAGTCCGCTTCGTATCCTTTATTTGAGTCTATTGCATGATCAGATATCTTGCGGCAATCCCGTTCCTCCATTCGGGTGCCAGAAACTTCGAATGTACCGATAGTTACGTCCTTTAAAACTCGTGTCTTTTCTTCTGTACGAATCTCTATGTCATTGTCGCATCGTGAGTCCTATTACCATCCTGTCCGATTCTTATACTTTATTTGAGTCTATTGCATATCCAGATATCTTGCGGCCTTTCCGTTTCTCCATTCGGGTGCCCGAAACTTCAAATGTACCGATAGTTACGTCCTTTAAAACTCGACTCTTTTCTTGTGCACAAATCTTTATGTCGTTGTCGTATCGTGACTCCGATTACCATCTTATCCACCTCCTATCCTTTATTTGAGTTTATTGCACGATCAGATATCTTGCGGCCTTCCCGTTCCTCCATTCGGGTGCCCGAAACTTCAAATGTACCGATAGTTATGTCCTTTAAAACTCGAGTCTTTTCTTATGTACGAATCTCTATGTCATTGTCGCATTGTGGGTCCGATTACCATCCAATCCGCTTCGTATCCTTTATTTGAGTCTATTGCATGATCAGATATCTTGCGGCCATCCCGTTCCTCCATTCTGGTGCCAGAAACTTCGAATGTACCGATAGTTACGTCCTTTAAAACTCGAGTCTTTTCTTGTGTATAAATGTCTATGTCATTGTCGCATTGTGGGTCCGATTACCATCCAGTCCGCTTCGTATCCTTTATTTGAGTCTATTGCATGAACAGATATCTTGCGGCCTTTCCGTTTCTCCATTCGGGTGCCCGAAACTTCAAATGTACCGATAGTTACGTCCTTTAAAACTCAAGTCTTTTCTTGTGTACGAATCTCTATGTCATGTCGCATCGTGAGTCCGATTGCCATCCCGTCCGCTTCGTATCCTTTATTTGAGTCTATTGTCTGATCAGATATCTTGCAGCCTTCCCGTTCCTCCATTCGGGTGCCAGAAACTTCGAATGTACCGATAGTTACGTCCTTTAAATATCGAGTCTTTTCTTGTGTACGAATCTCTATGTCATTGTCGCATCGCGAGTCCGATTACCACGCTATCTGGTTCGTATCCTTTATTTGAGTCTATTGCATGATCAGATATCTTGCGGCCTTCCCGTTCCTCCATTCGGGTGCCCGAAACTTCAAATGTACCGATAGTTACGTCCTTTAAAACCCAAGTCTTTTCTTGTGTACGAATCTCTATGTCATTGTCGCATCGTGAGTCCTATTACCATCCTGTCCGCTTCGTATCCTTTACTTGAGTCTATTGCATGATCAGATGTCTTGCGGCCTTCCCGTTCCTCCATTCGGGTGCCCGAAACTTCAAATGTACCCATAGTTACGTCCTTTAAAACTCTAGTCTTTTCTTGTGTACGAATCTCTATGTAATTTTTGCATCGTGAGTTCAATTACCATCCGGTCCGCTTCGTATCCTTTATTTGATTCTATTGCATGATTAGATATCTTGCGGCCTTCCCGTTTCCCCATTCGGGTGCCCAACACTTTAAATGTACCGATAGTTACGTCCTTTAAAACTCGAGCCTTTTCTTGTGTACGAATCTCTATGTCATTGTTGCATCGCGAGTCCGATTACCACCCGATCTGCTTCGTATCCTTTATTTGAGTCTATTGCATGATCAGATATCTTATGGCCTTCCCGTTCCTCCATTCGGGTGTCCGAAACTTCAAATGTACCGATAGTCACGACTTTAAGAACTCGAGTCTTTTCTTGTGTACGAATATCTATGTCATTGTCGCATCGCGAGTCCGATTACCACCCGATCCGGTTCGTATCCTTTATTTGAGTCTATTGCATGATCAGATATCTTGCGGCCTTTCCGTTTCTCCATTCGGGTGCCCGAAACTTCAAATGTACCGATAGTTACGTCCTTTAAAACTCGAGTCTTTTCTTGTGTACGAATCTCTATGTCATTGTCGCATCGCGAGTCCGATTACCACCCGATCCGATTCGTATCCTTTATTTGAGTCTATTGCATGATCAGATATCTTGCGGCCATCCCGTTCCTCCATTCGGGTGCCAGAAACTTCAAATGTACCGATAGTTACGTCCTTTAAAACTCGTGTCTTTTCTTCTGTACGAATCTCTATGTCATTGTCGCATCGTGAGTCCTATTACCATCCTGTCCGCTTCGTATCCTTTATTTGAGTCTATTGCATGATCAGATATCTTGCGGCCTTTCCGTTTCTCCATTCGGGTGCCAGAAACTTCGAATGTACCGATAGTTACGTCCTTTAAAACTCGTGTCCTTTGTTCTGTACGAATCTCTATGTCATTGTCGCATTGTGGGTCCGATTACCATCCGGTCCGCTTCGTATCCTTTATTTGAGTCTATTGCATGATCAGATATCTTGCGGCCTTTCCGTTTCTCCATTTGGGTGCCCGAAACTTCAAATGTACCGATAGTTACGTCCTTTAAAACTCGAGTCTTTTCTTGTGTATGAATCTCTATGTCATTGTCGCATCGCGAGTCCGATTACCACCAGATCTGGTTCGTTTCCTTTATTTTAGTCTATTGCTTGATCAGATATCTTGCGGCCTTCCCGTTCCTCCATTCGGGTGCCAGAAACCTCGAATGTACCGATAGTTACGTCCTTTAAATCTCGAGTCTTTCCTTGTGTACGAATCTCAATGTCATTGTCGCATCGTGAGTTCGATTACCATCCGGTCTGCTTCGTATCCTTTATTTGAGTGTATTGCACGATCAGATATCTTACAGCCTTCCCGTTCCTCCATTCGGGTGCCCGAAACTTCAAATGTACCCATAGTTACGTCCTTTAAAACTCAAGTGTTTTCTTGTGTACGAATCTCGATGTAATTTTCGCATCGTGAGTCCGATTGCCATCCCGTCCGCTTCGTAATCTTTATTTGAGTCTATTGCATGATCAGATATCTTGCGGCCTTCCCGTTCCTCCATTCGGGTGCCAGAAACTTCAAATGTACCGATAGTTACGTCCTTTAAAACTCAAGTCTTTTCTTGTGTATAAATGTCTATGTCATTGTCGCATTGTGGGTCCGATTACCATCCAGTCCGCTTCGTATCCTTTATTTGAGTCTATTGCATGATCAGATATCTTGCGGCCTTTCCGTTTCTCCATTCGGGTGCCCGAAACTTCAAATGTATCGATAGTTACGTCCTTTAAAACTCAAGTCTTTTCTTGTGTACGAATCTCTATGTCATGTCGCATCGTGAGTCCGATTGCCATCCCGTCCGCTTCGTATCCTTTATTTGAGTCTATTGTGTGATCAGATATCTTGCAGCCTTCCCGTTCCTCCATTCGGGTGCCAGAAACTTCGAATGTACCGATAGTTACGTCCTTTAAATATCGAGTCTTTTCTTGTGTACGAATCTCTATGTCATTGTCGCATCGTGAGTCCTATTACCATCCTGTCCGCTTCGTATCCTTTACTTGAGTCTATTGCATGATCAGATGTCTTGCGGCCTTCCCGTTCCTCCATTCGGGTGCCCGAAACTTCAAATGTACCCATAGTTACGTCCTTTAAAACTCTAGTCGTTTCTTGTGTACGAATCTCTATGTAATTTTTGCATCGTGAGTTCAATTACCATCCGGTCCGCTTCGTATCCTTTATTTGATTCTATTGCATGATCAGATATCTTGCGGCCTTCCCGTTTCCCCATTCGGGTGCCCAACACTTTAAATGTACCGATAGTTACGTCCTTTAAAACTCGAGCCTTTTCTTGTGTACGAATCTCTATGTCATTGTTGCAACGTGAGTCCGATTGCCATCCCGTCCACTTCGTAATCTTTATTTGAGTCTATTGCATGATCAGATATCTTGCGGCCTTTCCGTTCCTCCATTCGGGTGCCAGAAACTTCGAATGTACCGATAGTTACGTCCTTTAAAACTCGAGTCTTTTCTTGTGTACGAATCTCTATGTCATTGTCGCATCGTGAGTTCGATTACCATCCGGTCCGCTTCGTATCCTTTATTTGAGTCTATTGCATGATCAGATATCTTACGGCCTTCCCGTTCCTCCATTTGGGTGCCCGAAACTTCAAATGTACCGATAGTTACGTCCTTTAAAACTCGAGTCTTTTCTTATGTACGAATCTCTATGTCATTGTCGCATTGTGGGTCCGATTACCATCCAGTCCGCTTCGTATCCTTTATTTGAGTCTATTGCATGATCAGATATTTTTCGGCCATCCCGTTCCTCCATTCGGGTGCCAGAAACTTCGAATGTACCGATAGTTACGTCCTTTAAAACTCGTGTCTTTTCTTCTGTACGAATCTCTATGTCATTGTCGCATCGTGAGTCCTATTACCTTCCTGTCTGCTTCGTATCCTTTATTTGAGTCTATTGCATGATCAAATATCTTGCGGCCTTTCCTTTTCTCCATTCGGGTGCCCGAAACTTCAAATGTACCGATAGTTACGTCCTTTAAAACTCGAGTCTTTTCTTGTGTACGAATCTCTATGTCATTGTCGCATCGTGAGTTCGATTACCATCCGGTCCGCTTCGTATCCTTTATTTGAGTCTATTGCATGATCAGAAATCTTACGGCCTTCCCGTTCCTCCATTCGGGTGCCCGAAACTTCAAATGTACCGATAGTTACGTCCTTTAAAACTCGAGTCTTTTCTTATGTACGAATCTTTATGTCATTGTCGCATCGTGAGTCCGATTACCATCTTATCCGCTTCGTATCCTTTATTTGAGTGTATTGCATGATCAGATATCTTACGGCCTTCCCGTTTCTCCATTCGGTTGCCCGAAACTTCAAATGTACCGATAGTTACGTCCTTTAAAACACGAGTCTTTTCTTGTGTACGAATCTTTATGTCATTGTCGCATCGTGAGTCCGATTACCATCTTATTCGCCTCGTTTCCTTTATATGAGTTTATTGCATGATGAGATATCTTGTGGCCTTCCCGTTCCTCCATTCGGGTGCCCGAAACTTCAAATGTACCGATAGTTACGTCCTTTAAAACTCGAGTCTTTTCTTATGTACGAATCTCTATGTCATTGTCGCATTGTGGGTCCGATTACCATCCAGTCCGCTTCGTATCCTTTATTTGAGTCTATTGCATGATCAGATATCTTGCGGCCTTCCCGTTCCTCCATTCGGGTGCCCGAAACTTCAAATGTACCGATAGTTACGTCCTTTAAAACTCGAGTCTTTTCTTATGTACGAATCTCTATGTCATTGTCGCATTGTGGATCCGATTACCATCCAGTCCGCTTCGTATCCTTTATTTGAGTCTATTGCATGATCAGATATCTTGCGGCCATCCCGTTCCTCCATTCGGGTGCCAGAAACTTCGAATGTACCGATAGTTACGTCCTTTAAAACTCGTGTCTTTTCTTCTGTACGAATCTCTATGTCATTGTCGCATTGTGGGTCCGATTACCATCCAGTCTGCTTCGTATCCTTTATTTGAGTCTATTGCATGATCAGATATCTTGCGGCCTTTCCGTTTCTCCATTCGGGTGCCCGAAACTTCAAATGTACCGATAGTTACGTCCTTTAAAACTCGAGTCTTTTCTTGTGTACGAATCTCTATGTCATTGTCGCATCGCGAGTCCGATTACCACCCGATCCGGTTCGTATCCTTTATTTGAGTCTATTGCATGATCAGATATCTTGCGGCCTTCCCGTTCCTCCATTCGGGAGCCCGAAACTTCAAATGTACCGGTAGTTACGTCCTTTAAAACTCAAGTCTTTTCTTGTGTACGAATCTCTATGTCATTGTCGCATCGTGAGTCCGATTGCCATCCCGTCCACTTCGTATCCTTTATTTGAGTCTATTGCATGATCAGATATATTGCGGCCTTCCCGTTCCTCCATTCGGGTGCCAGAAACTTCGAATGTACCGATAGTTACGTCCTTTAAATATCGAGTCTTTTCTAGTGTACGAATCTCAATGTCATTGCCGCATCATGAGTTCGATTACCATCCGGTCTGCTTCGTATCCTTTATTTGAGTGTATTGCACGATCAGATATCTTACGGCCTTCCCGTTCCTCCATTCGGGCGCCCGAAACTTCAAATGTACCGATAGTTACGTCCTTTATAACTCGAGTCTTTTCTTATGTACGAATCTCTATGACTTTGTCGCATTGTGGGTCCGATTACCAACCAGTCCGCTTCATAACCTTTATTTGAGTCTATTGCATGATCAGATATCTTGCGGCCATCCCATTCCTCCATTCGGGAGCCAGAAACTTTGAATGTACCGATAGTTACGTCCTTTAAAACTCGTGTCTTTTCTTCCGTACGAATCTCTATTTCATTGTCGCATCGTGAGTCCTATTAACATCCTGTCCACTTCTTATCCTTTATTTGAGTCTATTGCATGATTAGATATCTTGCTGCCTTCCCGTTTCTCCATTCGGGTGCCCGAAACTTCAAATGTACCGATAGTTACGTCCTTTAAAACTCCAGTCTTTTCTTGTGTACGAATCTCAATGTCATTGTCGCATCGTGAGTTCAATTACCATTCGGTCCACTTCTTATCCTTTATTTGAGTCTATTGCATGATCAAATATCTTGCGGCCATCCCGTTCCTCTAATCGGGTGCCCGAAACTTCAAATGTACCGATAGTTACGTCCTTTAAAACTCGAGTGTTTTCTTATGTACGAATCTCTATGTCATTGTGGCATTGTGGGTCCGATTACCATCCAGTCTGCTTCGTATCCTTTATTTGAGTCTATTGCATGATCAAATATCTTGCGGCCATCCCGGTCCTCCATTCGAGTGCCCGAAACTTCAAATGTACCGATAGTTACGTCCTTTAAAACTCGAGTCTTTTCTTATGTACGAATCTTTATGTCATTGTCGCATCGTGAGTCCGATTACCATCTTATCCGCTTCGTATCCTTTATTTGAGTGTATTGCATGATCAGATATCTTACGGCCTTCCCGTTTCTCCATTCGGTTGCCCGAAACTTCAAATGTACTGATAGTTACGTCCTTTAAAACACAAGTCTTTTCTTGTGTACGAATCTTTATGTCATTGTCGCATCGTGAGTCCGATTACCATCTTATCCGCCTCGTATCCTTTATATGAGTTTATTGCATGATGAGATATCTTGTGGCCTTCGCGTTCCTCCATTCGGGTGCCCGAAACTTCAAATGTACCGATAGTTACGTCCTTTAAAACTCGAGTCTTTTCTTATGTACGAATCTCTATGTCATTGTCGCATTGTGGGTCCGATTACCATCCAGTCCGCTTCGTATCCTTTATTTGAGTCTATTGCATGATCAGATATCTTGCGGCCTTCCCGTTGCTCCATTCGGGTGCCCGAAACTTCGAATGTACCGATAGTTACGTCCTTTAAAACTCGAGTCTTTTCTTGTGTACGAATCTCTATGTCATTGTCGCATCGCGAGTCCGATTACCACCCGATCCGGTTCGTATCCTTTATTTGAGTCTATTGCATGATCAGATATCTTGCGGCCTTCCCGTTCCTCCATTCGGGTGCCCGAAACTTCAAATGTACCGGTAGTTACATCCTTTAAAACTCAAGTCTTTTCTTGTGTACGAATCTCTATGTCATTGTCGCATCGTGAGTCCGATTGCCATCCCGTCTGCTTCGTATCCTTTATTTGAGTCTATTGCATGATCAGATATATTGCGGCCTTCCCGTTCCTCCATTCGGGTGCCAGAAACTTCGAATGTACCGATAGTTACGTCCTGTAAATCTCGAGTCTTTTCTTGTGTACGAATCTCTATGTCATTGTCGCATCGTGAGTCCTATTACCTTCCTGTCCGCTTCGTATCCTTTATTTGAGTCTATTGCATGATCAAATATCTTGCGGCCTTTCCGTTTCTCCATTCGGGTGCCCGAAACTTCAAATGTACCGATAGTTACGTCCTTTAAAACTCGAGTCTTTTCTTGTGTACGAATCTCTATGTCATTGTCGCATCGTGAGTTCGATTACCATCCGATCCGCTTCGTATCCTTTATTTGAGTCTATTGCATGATCAGATATTTTTCGGCCTTCCCGTTCCTCCATTCGAGTGCCCGAAACTTCAAATGTACCGATAGTTACGTCCTTTAAAACTCGAGTCTTTTCTTATGTACGAATCTTTATGTCATTGTCGCATCGTGAGTCCGATTACCATCTTAGCCGCTTCGTATCCTTTATTTGAGTGTATTGCATGATCAGATATCTTACGGCCTTCCCGTTTCTCCATTCGGTTGCCCGAAACTTCAAATGTACCGATAGTTACGTCCTTTAAAACACGAGTCTTTTCTTGTGTACGAATCTTTATGTCATTGTCGCATCGTGAGTCCGATTACCATCTTATCCGCCTCGTATCCTTTATATGAGTTTATTGCATGATGAGATATCTTGTGGCCTTCCCGTTCCTCCATTCGGGTGCCCGAAACTTCAAATGTACCGATAGTTACGTCCTTTAAAACTCGAGTCTTTTCTTATGTACGAATCTCTATGTCATTGTCGCATTGTGGGTCCGATTACCATCCAGTCCGCTTCGTATCCTTTATTTGAGTCTATTGCATGATCAGATATCTTGCGGCCTTCCCGTTCCTCCATTCGGGTGCCCGAAACTTCAAATGTACCGATAGTTACTTCCTTTAAAACTCGAGTCTTTTCTTCCGTACGAATCTCTATTTCATTGTCGCATCGTGAGTCCTATTAACATCCTGTCCACTTCTTATCCTTTATTTGAGTCTATTGCATGATTAGATATCTTGCTGCCTTCCCGTTTCTCCATTCGGGTGCCCGAAACTTCAAATGTACCGATAGTTACGTCCTTTAAAACTCCAGTCTTTTCTTGTGTACGAATCTCAATGTCATTGTCGCATCGTGAGTTCAATTACCATTCGGTCCACTTCTTATCCTTTATTTGAGTCTATTGCATGATCAAATATCTTGCGGCCATCCCGTTCCTCTAATCGGGTGCCCGAAACTTCAAATGTACCGATAGTTACGTCCTTTAAAACTCGAGTGTTTTCTTATGTACGAATCTCTATGTCATTGTGGCATTGTGGGTCCGATTACCATCCAGTCTGCTTCGTATCCTTTATTTGAGTCTATTGCATGATCAAATATCTTGCGGCCATCCCGGTCCTCCATTCGAGTGCCCGAAACTTCAAATGTACCGATAGTTACGTCCTTTAAAACTCGAGTCTTTTCTCATGTACGAATCTTTATGTCATTGTCGCATCGTGAGTCCGATTACCATCTTATCCGCTTCGTATCCTTTATTTGAGTGTATTGCATGATCAGATATCTTACGGCCTTCCCGTTTCTCCATTCGGTTGCCCGAAACTTCAAATGTACTGATAGTTACGTCCTTTAAAACACAAGTCTTTTCTTGTGTACGAATCTTTATGTCATTGTCGCATCGTGAGTCCGATTACCATCTTATCCGCCTCGTATCCTTTATATGAGTTTATTGCATGATGAGATATCTTGTGGCCTTCGCGTTCCTCCATTCGGGTGCCCGAAACTTCAAATGTACCGATAGTTACGTCCTTTAAAACTCGAGTCTTTTCTTATGTACGAATCTCTATGTCATTGTCGCATTGTGGGTCCGATTACCATCCAGTCCGCTTCGTATCCTTTATTTGAGTCTATTGCATGATCAGATATCTTGCGGCCTTCCCGTTGCTCCATTCGGGTGCCCGAAACTTCGAATGTACCGATAGTTACGTCCTTTAAAACTCGAGTCTTTTCTTGTGTACGAATCTCTATGTCATTGTCGCATCGTGAGTCCTATTACCTTCCTGTCCGCTTCGTATCCTTTATTTGAGTCTATTGCATGATCAAATATCTTGCGGCCTTTCCGTTTCTCCATTCGGGTGCCAGAAACTTCGAATGTACCGATAGTTACGTCCTGTAAATCTCGAGTCTTTTCTTGTATACGAATCTCTATGTCATTGTCGCATCGTGAGTCCTATTACCTTCCTGTCCGCTTCGTATCCTTTATTTGAGTCTATTGCATGATCAAATATCTTGCGGCCTTTCCGTTTCTCCATTCGGGTGCCCGAAACTTCAAATGTACCGATAGTTACGTCCTTTAAAACTCGAGTCTTTTCTTGTGTACGAATCTCTATGTCATTGTCGCATCGTGAGTTCGATTACCATCCGATCCGCTTCGTATCCTTTATTTGAGTGTATTGCATGATCAGATATCTTACGGCCTTCCCGTTTCTCCATTCGGTTGCCCGAAACTTCAAATGTACTGATAGTTACGTCCTTTAAAACACAAGTCTTTTCTTGTGTACGAATCTTTATGTCATTGTCGCATCGTGAGTCCGATTACCATCTTATCCGCCTCGTATCCTTTATATGAGTTTATTGCATGATGAGATATCTTGTGGCCTTCGCGTTCCTCCATTCGGGTGCCCGAAACTTCAAATGTACCGATAGTTACGTCCTTTAAAACTCGAGTCTTTTCTTATGTACGAATCTCTATGTCATTGTCGCATCGTGAGTCCGATTACCATCTTATCCGCCTCGTATCCTTTATATGAGTTTATTGCATGATGAGATATCTTGTGGCCTTCCCGTTCCTCCATTCGGGTGCCCGAAACTTCAAATGTACCGATAGTTACGTCCTTTAAAACTCGAGTCTTTTCTTATGTACGAATCTCTATGTCATTGTCGCATTGTGGGTCCGATTACCATCCAGTCCGCTTCGTATCCTTTATTTGAGTCTATTTCATGATCAGATATCTTGCGGCCTTCCCGTTCCTCCATTCGGGTGCCCGAAACTTCAAATGTACCGATAGTTACTTCCTTTAAAACTCGAGTCTTTTCTTATGTACGAATCTCTATGTCATTGTCGCATTGTGGATCCGATTACCATCCAGTCCGCTTCGTATCCTTTATTTGAGTCTATTGCATGATCAGATATCTTGCGGCCATCCCGTTCCTCCATTCGGGTGCCAGAAACTTCAAATGTACCGATAGTTACGTCCTTTAAAACTCGTGTCTTTTCTTCTGTACGAATCTCTATGTCATTGTCGCATTGTGGGTCCGATTACAATCCAGTCTGCTTCGTATCCTTTATTTGAGTCTATTGCATAATCAGATATCTTGCGGCCTTTCCGTTTCTCCATTCGGGTGCCCGAAACTTCAAATGTACCGATAGTTACGTCCTTTAAAACTCGAGTCTTTTCTTGTGTACGAATCTCTATGTCATTGTCGCATCGCGAGTCCGATTACCACCCGATCCGGTTCGTATCCTTTATTTGAGTCTATTGCATGATCAGATATCTTGCGGCCTTCCCGTTCCTCCATTCGGGAGCCCGAAACTTCAAATGTACCGGTAGTTACGTCCTTTAAAACTCAAGTCTTTTCTTGTGTACGAATCTCTATGTCATTGTCGCATCGTGAGTCCGATTGCCATCCCGTACACTTCGTATCCTTTATTTGAGTCTATTGCATGATCAGATATATTGCGGCCTTCCCGTTCCTCCATTCGGGTGCCAGAAACTTCGAATGTACCGATAGTTACGTCCTTTAAATATCGAGTCTTTTCTAGTGTACGAATCTCAATGTCATTGCCGCATCGTGAGTTCGATTACCATCCGGTCTGCTTCGTATCCTTTATTTGAGTGTATTGCACGATCAGATATCTTACGGCCTTCCCGTTCCTCCATTCGGGTGCCCGAAACTTCAAATGTACCGATAGTTACGTCCTTTATAACTCGAGTCTTTTCTTATGTACGAATCTCTATGACTTTGTCGCATTGTGGGTCCGATTACCAACCAGTCCGCTTCGTAACCTTTATTTGAGTCTATTGCATGATCAGATATCTTGCGGCCATCCCATTCCTCCATTCGGGTGCCAGAAACTTCGAATGTACCGATAGTTACGTCCTTTAAAACTCGTGTCTTTTCTTCCGTACGAATCTCTATTTCATTGTCGCATCGTGAGTCCTATTAACATCCTGTCCACTTCGTATCCTTTATTTGAGTCTATTGCATGATTAGATATCTTGCTGCCTTCCCGTTTCTCCATTCGGGTGCCCGAAACTTCAAATGTACCGATAGTTACGTCCTTTAAAACTCCAGTCTTTTCTTGTGTACGAATCTCAATGTCATTGTCGCATCGTGAGTTCAATTACCATTCGGTCCGCTTCTTATCCTTTATTTGAGTCTATTGCATGATCAAATATCTTGCGGCCATCCCGTTCCTCTAATCGGGTGCCCGAAACTTCAAATGTACCGATAGTTACGTCCTTTAAAACTCGAGTGTTTTCTTATGTACGAATCTCTATGTCATTGTGGCATTGTGGGTTTGATTACCATCCAGTCTGCTTCGTATCCTTTATTTGAGTCTATTGCATGATCAAATATCTTGCGGCCATCCCGGTCCTCTATTCGGGTGCCCGAAGCTTCAAATGTACCGTTAGTTACGTCCTTTAAAACTCGTGTATTTTCTTCTATACGAATCTCTATGTCATTGCCGCATCGTGAGTCCGATTACTATCCTGTCCAATTCTTATACTTTATTTGAGTCTATTGCATGATCAGATATCTTACGGCCTTCCCGTTCCTCCATTCGGGTGCCCGAAACTTCAAATGTACCGATAGTTACGTCCTTTAAAACTCGAGTCTTTTCTTATGTACGAATCTCTATGTCATTGTCGCATTGTGGGTCCGATTACCATCCGGTCCGCTTCGTATCCTTTATTTGAGTCTATTGCATGATCAGATATTTTTCGGCCATCCCGTTCCTCCATTCGGGTGCCAGAAACTTCGAATGTACCAATAGTTACGTCCTTTAAAACTCGTGTCTTTTCATATGTACGAATCTCTATGTCATTGTCGCATCGTGAGTCCTATTACCATCCTGTCCGCTTCATATCCTTTATTTGAGTCTATTGCATGATCCAATATCTTGCGGCCTTTCCGTTTCTCCATTCGGGTGCCCGAAACTTCAAATGTACCGATAGTTACGTCCTTTAAAACTCGAGTCTTTTCTTGTGTACGAATCTCTATGTCATTGTCGCATCGTGAGTCCGATTACCATGTTATCCGCTTCGCATCCTTCATTTGAGTTTATTGCATGATCAGATATCTTACGGCCTTCCCGTTTCTCCATTCGGTTGCCCGAAACTTCAAATGTACCGATAGTTACGTCCTTTAAAACTCGAGTCTTTTCTTGTGTACGAATCTCTATGTCATTGTCGCATCGTGAGTTCGATTACCATCCGGTCCGCTTCGTATCCTTTATTTGAGTCTATTGCATGATCAGATATCTTACGGCCTTCCCGTTCCTCCATTCGGGTGCCCGACACTTCAAATGTACCGATAGTCACGACCTTAAGAACTCGAGTCTTTTCTTGTGTACGAATCTCTATGTCATTGTCGCATTGTGGGTCCGATTACCATCCAGTCAGCTTCGCATCCTTTATTTGAGTCTATTGCATGATCAGATATCTTGCGGCCTTCCTGTTCCTCCATTCGGGTGCCCGAAACTTCAAATGTACCGATAGTTACGTCCTTTAATACTCGAGTCTTTTCTTATGTACGAATCTCTATGTCATTGTCGCATTGTGGGTCCGATTACCATCCAGTCCGCTTCGTATCCTTTATTTGAGTCTATTGCATGATCAGATATCTTGAGGCCATCCCGTTCCTCCATTCGGGTGCCAGAAACTTCGAATGTACCGATAGTTACGTCCTTTAAAACTCGTGTCTTTTGTTCTGTACGAATCTCTATGTCATTGTCGCATTGTGGGTCCGATTACCATCCAGTCCGCTTCGTTTCCTTTATTTGAGTCTATTGCTTGATCAGATATCTTACGGCCTTCCCGTTCCTCCATTCGGGTGCCAGAAACCTCGAATGTACCGATAGTTACGTCCTTTAAATCTCGAGTCTTTTCTTGTGTACGAATCTCAATGTCATTGTCGCATCGTGAGTTCGATTACCATCCGGTCTGCTTCGTATCCTTTATTTGAGTGTATTGCACGATCAGATATCTTACGGCTTTCCCGTTCCTCCATTCGGGTGCCCGAAACTTCAAATGTACCCATAGTTACGTCCTTTAAAACTCAAGTGTTTTCTTGTGTACGAATCTCTATGTAATTTTCGCAACGTGAGTCCGATTGCCATCCCGTCCGCTTCGTAATCTTTATTTGAGTCTATTGCATGATCAGATATCTTGCGGCTTTCCCGTTCCTCCATTCGGGTGCCAGAAACTTCGAATGTACCGATAGTTACGTCCTTTAAAACTCGAGTCTTTTCTTGTGTACGAATCTCTATGTCATTGTCGCATCGTGAGTTCGATTACCATCCGGTCCGCTTCGTATCCTTTATTTGAGTCTATTGCATGATCAGATATCTTACGGCCTTCCCGTTCCTCCATTCGGGTGCCCGAAACTTCGAATGTAGCGATAGTTACGTCCTTTAAAACTCGAGTCTTTTCTTATGTACGAATCTCTATGTCATTGTCGCATTGTGGGTCCGATTACCATCCAGTCCGCTTCGTATCCTTTATTTGAGTCTATTGCATGATCAGATATCTTGCGGCCTTCCTGTTCCTCCATTCGGGTGCCAGAAACTTCGAATGTACCGATAGTTACGTCCTTTAAAACTCGAGTCTTTTCTTGTGTACGAATCTCTATGTCATTGTCGCATCGTGAGTTCGATTACCATCCGGTCCGCTTCGTATCCTTTATTTGAGTCTATTGCATGATCAGATATCTTACGGCCTTCCCGTTCCTCCATTCGGGTGCCCGAAACTTCAAATGTACCGATAGTTACGTCCTTTAAAACTCGAGTCTTTTCTTATGTACGGATCTCTATGTCATTGTCGCATTGTGGGTCCGATTACCATCCAGTCCGCTTCGTATCCTTTATTTGAGTCTATTGCATGATCAGATATCTTACGGCCATCCCGTCCCTCCATTCGGGTGCCAGAAACTTCGAATGTACCGATAGTTACGTCCTTTAAAACTCGTGTCTTTTCTTCTGTATGAATCTCTATGTCATTGTCGCATTGTGGCTCCGATTACCATCCAGTCTGCTTCGTATCCTTTATTTGAGTCTATTGCATGATCAGATATCTTGCGGCCTTTCCGTTTCTCCATTCGGGTGCCCGAAACTTCAAATGTACCGATAGTTACGTCCTTTAAAACTCGAGTCTTTTCTTGTGTACGAATCTCTATGTCATTGTCGCATCGCGAGTTCGATTACCATCCGGTCCGCTTCGTATCCTTTATTTGAGTCTATTGCATGATCAGATATCTTACGGCCTTCCCGTTCCTCCATTCGGGTGCCCGAAACTTCGAATGTAGCGATAGTTACGTCCTTTAAAACTCGAGTCTTTTCTTATGTATGAATCTCTATGTCATTGTCGCATTGTGGGTCCGATTACCATCCAGTCCGCTTCGTATCCTTTATTTGAGTCTATTGCATGATCAGATATCTTGCGGCCTTCCTGTTCCTCCATTCGGGTGCCAGAAACTTCGAATGTACCGATAGTTACGTCCTTTAAAACTCGAGTCTTTTCTTGTGTACGAATCTCTATGTCATTGTCGCATCGTGAGTTCGATTACCATCCGGTCCGCTTCGTATCCTTTATTTGAGTCTATTGCATGATCAGATATCTTACGGCCTTCCCGTTCCTCCATTCGGGTGCCCGAAACTTCAAATGTACCGATAGTTACGTCCTTTAAAACTCGAGTCTTTTCTTATGTACGAATCTCTATGTCATTGTCGCATTGTGGGTCCGATTACCATCCAGTCCGCTTCGTATCCTTTATTTGAGTCTATTGCATGATCAGATATCTTACGGCCATCCCGTCCCTCCATTCGGGTGCCAGAAACTTCGAATGTACCGATAGTTACGTCCTTTAAAACTCGTGTCTTTTCTTCTGTATGAATCTCTATGTCATTGTCGCATTGTGGCTCCGATTACCATCCAGTGTGCTTCGTATCCTTTATTTGAGTCTATTGCATGATCAGATATCTTGCGGCCTTTCCGTTTCTCCATTCGGGTGCCCGAAACTTCAAATGTACCGATAGTTACGTCCTTTAAAACTCGAGTCTTTTCTTGTGTACG
Organism: Ambrosia artemisiifolia; assembly: GCA_032199755.1. Lineage (NCBI taxonomy): Eukaryota > Viridiplantae > Streptophyta > Magnoliopsida > Asterales > Asteraceae > Ambrosia > Ambrosia artemisiifolia. Next base: position 28,481,774 of record CM063512.1, on the reverse strand, counting down.
AATCTCTATGTCATTGTCGCATCGCGAGTTCGATTACCATCCGGTCCGCTTCGTATCCTTTATTTGAGTCTATTGCATGATCAGATATCTTACGGCCTTCCCGTTCCTCCATTCGGGTGCCCGAAACTTCGAATGTAGCGATAGTTACGTCCTTTAAAACTCGAGTCTTTTCTTATGTATGAATCTCTATGTCAATGTCGCATTGTGGGTCCGATTACCATCCAGTCCGCTTCGTATCCTTTATTTGAGTCTATTGCATGATCAGATATCTTGCGGCCTTCCTGTTCCTCCATTCGGGTGCCAGAAACTTCGAATGTACCGATAGTTACGTCCTTTAAAACTCGAGTCTTTTCTTGTGTACGAATCTCTATGTCATTGTCGCATCGTGAGTTCGATTACCATCCGGTCCGCTTCGTATCCTTTATTTGAGTCTATTGCATGATCAGATATCTTACGGCCTTCCCGTTCCTCCATTCGGGTGCCCGAAACTTCAAATGTACCGATAGTTACGTCCTTTAAAACTCGAGTCTTTTCTTATGTACGAATCTCTATGTCATTGTCGCATTGTGGGTCCGATTACCATCCAGTCCGCTTCGTATCCTTTATTTGAGTCTATTGCATGATCAGATATCTTACGGCCATCCCGTCCCTCCATTCGGGTGCCAGAAACTTCGAATGTACCGATAGTTACGTCCTTTAAAACTCGTCTCTTTTCTTCTGTATGAATCTCTATGTCATTGTCGCATTGTGGCTCCGATTACCATCCAGTCTGCTTCGTATCCTTTATTTGAGTCTATTGCATGATCAGATATCTTGCGGCCTTTCCGTTTCTCCATTCGGGTGCCCGAAACTTCAAATGTACCGATAGTTACGTCCTTTAAAACTCGAGTCTTTTCTTGTGTACGAATCTCTATGTCATTGTCGCATCGCGAGTTCGATTACCATCCGGTCCGCTTCGTATCCTTTATTTGAGTCTATTGCATGATCAGATATCTTACGGCCTTCCCGTTCCTCCATTCGGGTGCCCGAAACTTCGAATGTAGCGATAGTTACGTCCTTTAAAACTCGAGTCTTTTCTTATGTACGAATCTCTATGTCATTGTCGCATTGTGGGTCCGATTACCATCCAGTCCGCTTCGTATCCTTTATTTGAGTCTATTGCATGATCAGATATCTTGCGGCCTTCCTGTTCCTCCATTCGGGTGCCAGAAACTTCGAATGTACCGATAGTTACGTCTTTTAAAACTCGAGTCTTTTCTTGTGTACGAATCTCTATGTCATTGTCGCATCGTGAGTTCGATTACCATCCGGTCCGCTTCGTATCCTTTATTTGAGTCTATTGCATGATCAGATATCTTACGGCCTTCCCGTTCCTCCATTCGGGTGCCCGAAACTTCAAATGTACCGATAGTTACGTCCTTTAAAACTCGAGTCTTTTCTTATGTACGAATCTCTATGTCATTGTCGCATTGTGGGTCCGATTACCATCCAGTCCGCTTCGTATCCTTTATTTGAGTCTATTGCATGATCAGATATCTTACGGCCATCCCGTCCCTCCATTCGGGTGCCAGAAACTTCGAATGTACCGATAGTTACGTCCTTTAAAACTCGTGTCTTTTCTTCTGTATGAATCTCTATGTCATTGTCGCATTGTGGCTCCGATTACCATCCAGTCTGCTTCGTATCCTTTATTTGAGTCTATTGCATGATCAGATATCTTGCGGCCTTTCCGTTTCTCCATTCGGGTGCCCGAAACTTCAAATGTACCGATAGTTACGTCCTTTAAAACTCGAGTCTTTTCTTGTGTACGAATCTCTATGTCATTGTCGCATCGCGAGTTCGATTACCATCCGGTCCGCTTCGTATCCTTTATTTGAGTCTATTGCATGATCAGATATCTTACGGCCTTCCCGTTCCTCCATTCGGGTGCCCGAAACTTCGAATGTAGCGATAGTTACGTCCTTTAAACTCGAGTCTTTTCTTATGTATGAATCTCTATGTCATTGTCGCATTGTGGGTCCGATTACCATCCAGTCCGCTTCGTATCCTTTATTTGAGTCTATTGCATGATCAGATATCTTGCGGCCTTCCTGTTCCTCCATTCGGGTGCCAGAAACTTCGAATGTACCGATAGTTACGTCCTTTAAAACTCGAGTCTTTTCTTGTGTACGAATCTCTATGTCATTGTCGCATCGTGAGTTCGATTACCATCCGGTCCGCTTCGTATCCTTTATTTGAGTCTATTGCATGATCAGATATCTTACGGCCTTCCCGTTCCTCCATTCGGGTGCCCGAAACTTCAAATGTACCGATAGTTACGTCCTTTAAAACTCGAGTCTTTTCTTATGTACGAATCTCTATGTCATTGTCGCATTGTGGGTCCGATTACCATCCAGTCCGCTTCGTATCCTTTATTTGAGTCTATTGCATGATCAGATATCTTACGGCCATCCCGTCCCTCCATTCGGGTGCCAGAAACTTCGAATGTACCGATAGTTACGTCCTTTAAAACTCGTGTCTTTTCTTCTGTATGAATCTCTATGTCATTGTCGCATTGTGGCTCCGATTACCATCCAGTCTGCTTCGTATCCTTTATTTGAGTCTATTGCATGATCAGATATCTTGCGGCCTTTCCGTTTCTCCATTCGGGTGCCCGAAACTTCAAATGTACCGATAGTTACGTCCTTTAAAACTCGAGTCTTTTCTTGTGTACGAATCTCTATGTCATTGTCGCATCGCGAGTTCGATTACCATCCGGTCCACTTCGTATCCTTTATTTGAGTCTATTGCATGATCAGATATCTTACGGCCTTCCCGTTCCTCCATTCGAGTGCCCGAAACTTCGAATGTAGCGATAGTTACGTCCTTTAAAACTCGAGTCTTTTCTTATGTACGAATCTCTATGTCATTGTCGCATTGTGGGTCCGATTACCATCCAGTCCGCTTCGTATCCTTTATTTGAGTCTATTGCATGATCAGATATCTTGCGGCCTTCCTGTTCCTCCATGCGGGTGCCAGAAACTTCGAATGTACCGATAGTTACGTCTTTTAAAACTCGAGTCTTTTCTTGTGTACGAATCTCTATGTCATTGTCGCATCGTGAGTTCGATTACCATCCGGTCCGCTTCGTATCCTTTATTTGAGTCTATTGCATGATCAGATATCTTACGGCCTTCCCGTTCCTCCATTCGGGTGCCCGAAACTTCAAATGTACCGATAGTTACGTCCTTTAAAACTCGAGTCTTTTCTTATGTACGAATCTCTATGTCATTGTCGCATTGTGGGTCCGATTACCATCCAGTCCGCTTCGTATCCTTTATTTGAGTCTATTGCATGATCAGATATCTTACGGCCATCCCGTCCCTCCATTCGGGTGCCAGAAACTTCGAATGTACCGATAGTTACGTCCTTTAAAACTCGTGTCTTTTCTTCTGTATGAATCTCTATGTCATTGTCGCATTGTGGCTCCGATTACCATCCAGTCTGCTTCGTATCCTTTATTTGAGTCTATTGCATGATCAGATATCTTGCGGCCTTTCCGTTTCTCCATTCGGGTGCCCGAAACTTCAAATGTACCGATAGTTACGTCCTTTAAAACTCGAGTCTTTTCTTGTGTACGAATCTCTATGTCATTGTCGCATCGCGAGTCCGATTACCACCCGATCCGGTTCGTATCCTTTATTTGAGTCTATTGCATGATCAGATATCTTGCGGCCTTCCCGTTCCTCCATTCGGGTGCCCGAAACTTCAAATGTACCGGTAGTTACGTCCTTTAAAACTCAAGTCTTTTCTTGTGTACGAATCTCTATGTCATTGTCGCATCGTGAGTCCGATTGCCATCCCGTCTGCTTCGTATCCTTTATTTGAGTCTATTGCATGATCAGATATATTGCGGCCTTCCCGTTCCTCCATTCGGGTGCCAGAAACTTCGAATGTACCGATAGTTACGTCCTGTAAATCTCGAGTCTTTTCTTGTGTACGAATCTCAATGTCATTGCCGCATCGTGAGTTTGATTACCAACCGGTCTGCTTCGTATCCTTTATTTGAGTGTATTGCACGATCAGATATCTTACGGCCTTCCCGTTCCTCCATTCGGGTGCCCGAAACTTCAAATGTACCGATAGTTACGTCCTTTATAACTCGGGTCTTTTCTTATGTACGAATCTCTATGACTTTGTCGCATTGTGGTTCCGATTACCATCCAGTCCGCTTCGTATCCTTTATTTGAGTCTATTGCATGATCAGATATTTTTCGGCCATCCCGTTCCTCCATTCGGGTGCCAGAAACTTCGAATGTACCGATAGTTACGTCCTTTAAAACTCGTGTCTTTTCTTCTGTACGAATCTCTATGTCATTGTCGCATCGTGAGTCCTATTACCTTCCTGTCCGCTTCGTATCCTTTATTTGAGTCTATTGCATGATCAAATATCTTGCGGCCTTTCCATTTCTCCATTCGGGTGCCCGAAACTTCAAATGTACCGATAGTTACGTCCTTTAAAACTCGAGTCTTTTCTTGTGTACGAATCTCTATGTCATTGTCGCATCGTGAGTTCGATTACCATCCGGTCCGCTTCGTATCCTTTATTTGAGTCTATTGCATGATCAGAAATCTTACGACCTTCCCGTTCCTCCATTCGGTTGCCCGAAACTTCAAATGTACCGATAGTTACGTCCTTTAAAACACGAGTCTTTTCTTGTGTACGAATCTTTATGTCAATGTCGCATCGTGAGTCCGATTACCATCTTATCCGCCTCGTATCCTTTATATGAGTTTATTGCATGATGAGATATCTTGTGGCCTTCCCGTTCCTCCATTCGGGTGCCCGAAACTTCAAATGTACCGATAGTTACGTCCTTTAAAACTCGAGTCTTTTCTTATGTACGAATCTCTATGTCATTGTCGCATTGTGGGTCCGATTACCATCCAGTCCGCTTCGTATCCTTTATTTGAGTCTATTGCATGATCAGATATCTTGCGGCCTTCCCGTTCCTCCATTCGGGTGCCCGAAACTTCAAATGTACCGATAGTTACGTCCTTTAAAACTCGAGTCTTTTCTTATGTACGAATCTCTATGTCATTGTCACATTGTGGATCCGATTACCATCCAGTCCGCTTCGTATCCTTTATTTGAGTCTATTGCATGATCAGATATCTTGCGGCCATCCCGTTCCTCCATTCGGGTGCCAGAAACTTCGAATGTACCGATAGTTACGTCCTTTAAAACTCGTGTCTTTTCTTCTGTACGAATCTCTATGTCATTGTCGCATTGTGGGTCCGATTACCATCCAATCTGCTTCGTATCCTTTATTTGAGTCTATTGCATAATCAGATATCTTGCGGCCTTTCCGTTTCTCCATTCGGGTGCCCGAAACTTCAAATGTACCGATAGTTACGTCCTTTAAAACTCGAGTCTTTTCTTGTGTACGAATCTTTATGTCATTGTCGCATCGTGAGTCCGATTACCATCTTATCCGCCTCGTATCCTTTATATGAGTTTATTGCATGATGAGATATCTTGTGGCCTTCCCGTTCCTCCATTCGGGTGCCCGAAACTTCAAATGTACCGATAGTTACGTCCTTTAAAACTCGAGTCTTTTCTTATGTACGAATCTCTATGTCATTGTCGCATTGTGGGTCCGATTACCATCCAGTCCGCTTCGTATCCTTTATTTGAGTCTATTGCATGATCAGATATCTTGCGGCCTTCCCGTTCCTCCATTCGGGTGCCCGAAACTTCAAATGTACCGATAGTTACGTCCTTTAAAACTCGAGTCTTTTCTTATGTACGAATCTCTATGTGATTGTCGCATTGTGGATCCGATTACCATCCAGTCCGCTTCGTATCCTTTATTTGAGTCTATTGCATGATCAGATATCTTGCGGCCATCCCGTTCCCCCATTCCGGTGCCAGAAACTTCGAATGTACCGATAGTTACGTCCTTTAAAACTCGTGTCTTTTCTTCTGTATGAATCTCTATGTCATTGTCGCATTGTGGCTCCGATTACCATCCAGTCTGCTTCGTATCCTTTATTTGAGTCTATTGCATGATCAGATATCTTGCGGCCTTTCCGTTTCTCCATTCGGGTGCCCGAAACTTCAAATGTACCGATAGTTACGTCCTTTAAAACTCGAGTCTTTTCTTGTGTACGAATCTCTATGTCATTGTCGCATCGCGAGTCCGATTACCACCCGATCCGGTTCGTATCCTTTATTTGAGTCTATTGCATGATCAGATATCTTGCGGCCTTCCCGTTCCTCCATTCGGGTGCCCGAAACTTCAAATGTACCGGTAGTTACGTCCTTTAAAACTCAAGTCTTTTCTTGTGTACGAATCTCTATGTCATTGTCGCATCGTGAGTCCGATTGCCATCCCGTCTGCTTCGTATCCCTTATTTGAGTCTATTGCATGATCAGATATATTGCGGCCTTCCCGTTCCTCCATTCGGGTGCCAGAAACTTCGAATGTACCGATAGTTACGTCCTGTAAATCTCGAGTCTTTTCTTGTGTACGAATCTCAATGTCATTGCCGCATCGTGAGTTTGATTACCAACCGGTCTGCTTCGTATCCTTTATTTGAGTGTATTGCACGATCAGATATCTTACGGCCTTCCCGTTCCTCCATTCGGGTGCCCGAAACTTCAAATGTACCGATAATTACGTCCTTTATAACTCGGGTCTTTTCTTATGTACGAATCTCTATGACTTTGTCGCATTGTGGTTCCGATTACCATCCAGTCCGCTTCGTATCCTTTATTTGAGTCTATTGCATGATCAGATATTTTTCGGCCATCCCGTTCCTCCATTCGGGTGCCAGAAACTTCGAATGTACCGATAGTTACGTCCTTTAAAACTCGTGTCTTTTCTTCTGTACGAATCTCTATGTCATTGTCGCATCGTGAGTCCTATTACCTTCCTGTCCGCTTCGTATCCTTTATTTGAGTCTATTGCATGATCAAATATCTTGCGGCCTTTCCATTTCTCCATTCGGGTGCCCGAAACTTCAAATGTACCGATAGTTACGTCCTTTAAAACTCGAGTCTTTTCTTGTGTACGAATCTCTATGTCATTGTCGCATCGTGAGTTCGATTACCATCCGGTCCGCTTCGTATCCTTTATTTGAGTCTATTGCATGATCAGAAATCTTACGACCTTCCCGTTCCTCCATTCGGTTGCCCGAAACTTCAAATGTACCGATAGTTACGTCCTTTAAAACACGAGTCTTTTCTTGTGTACGAATCTTTATGTCAATGTCGCATCGTGAGTCCGATTACCATCTTATCCGCCTCGTATCCTTTATATGAGTTTATTGCATGATGAGATATCTTGTGGCCTTCCCGTTCCTCCATTCGGGTGCCCGAAACTTCAAATGTACCGATAGTTACGTCCTTTAAAACTCGAGTCTTTTCTTATGTACGAATCTCTATGTCATTGTCGCATTGTGGGTCCGATTACCATCCAGTCCGCTTCGTATCCTTTATTTGAGTCTATTGCATGATCAGATATCTTGCGGCCTTCCCGTTCCTCCATTCGGGTGCCCGAAACTTCAAATGTACCGATAGTTACGTCCTTTAAAACTCGAGTCTTTTCTTATGTACGAATCTCTATGTCATTGTCACATTGTGGATCCGATTACCATCCAGTCCGCTTCGTATCCTTTATTTGAGTCTATTGCATGATCAGATATCTTGCGGCCATCCCGTTCCTCCATTCGGGTGCCAGAAACTTCGAATGTACCGATAGTTACGTCCTTTAAAACTCGTGTCTTTTCTTCTGTACGAATCTCTATGTCATTGTCGCATTGTGGGTCCGATTACCATCCAATCTGCTTCGTATCCTTTATTTGAGTCTATTGCATAATCAGATATCTTGCGGCCTTTCCGTTTCTCCATTAGGGTGCCCGAAACTTCAAATGTACCGATAGTTACGTCCTTTAAAACTCGAGTCTTTTCTTGTGTACGAATCTCTATGTCATTGTCGCATCGCGAGTCCGATTACCACCCGATCCGGTTCGTATCCTTTATTTGAGTCTATTGCATGATCAGATATCTTGCGGCCATCCCGTTCCTCCATTCGGGTGCCAGAAACTTCGAATGTACCGATAGTTACGTCCTTTAAAACTCGTGTCTTTTCTTCTGTACGAATCTCTATGTCATTGTCGCATTGTGGGTCCGATTACCATCCAATCTGCTTCGTATCCTTTATTTGAGTCTATTGCATAATCAGATATCTTGCGGCCTTTCCGTTTCTCCATTAGGGTGCCCGAAACTTCAAATGTACCGATAGTTACGTCCTTTAAAACTCGAGTCTTTTCTTGTGTACGAATCTCTATGTCATTGTCGCATCGCGAGTCCGATTACCACCCGATCCGGTTCGTATCCTTTATTTGAGTCTATTGCATGATCAGATATCTTGCGGCCTTCCCGTTCCTCCATTCGGGAGCCCGAAACTTCTAATGTACCGGTAGTTACGTCCTTTAAAACTCAAGTCTTTTCTTGTGTACGAATCTCTATGTCATTGTCGCATCGTGAGTCCGATTGCCATCCCGTCCACTTCGTATCCTTTATTTGAGTCTATTGCATGATCAGATATATTGCGGCCTTCCCGTTCCTCCATTCGGGTGCCAGAAACTTCGAATGTACCGATAGTTACGTCCTTTAAATATCGAGTCTTTTCTAGTGTACGAATCTCAATGTCATTGCCGCATCGTGAGTTCGATTACCATCCGGTCTGCTTCGTATCCTTTATTTGAGTGTATTGCACGATCAGATATCTTACGGCCTTCCCGTTCCTCCATTCGGGTGCCCGAAACTTCAAATGTACCGATAGTTACGTCCTTCATAACACGAGTCTTTTCTTATGTACGAATCTCTATGACTTTGTCGCATTGTGGGTCCGATTACCAACCAGTCCGCTTCGTAACCTTTATTTGAGTCTATTGCATGATCAGATATCTTGCGGCCATCCCATTCCTCCATTCGGGTGCCAGAAACTTCGAATGTACCGATAGTTACGTCCTTTAAAACTCGTGTCTTTTCTTCCGTACGAATCTCTATTTCATTGTCGCATCGTGAGTCCTATTAACATCTTGTCCACTTCGTATCCTTTATTTGAGTCTATTGCATGATTAGATATCTTGCTGCCTTCCCGTTTCTCCATTCGGGTGCCCGAAACTTCAAATGTACCGATAGTTACGTCCTTTAAAACTCTAGTCTTTTCTTGTGTACGAATCTCAATGTCATTGTCGCATCGTGAGTTCAATTACCATTCGGTCCGCTTCTTATCCTTTATATGAGTCTATTGCATGATCAAATATCTTGCGGCCATCCCGTTCCTCTAATCGGGTGCCCGAAACTTCAAATGTACCGATAGTTACGTCCTTTAAAACTCGAGTGTTTTCTTATGTACGAATCTCTATGTCATTGTGGCATTGTGGGTCCGATTACCATCCAGTCTGCTTCGTATCCTTTATTTGAGTCTATTGCATGATCAAATATCTTGCGGCCATCCCGGTCCTCTATTCGGGTGCCCGAAGCTTCAAATGTACCGATAGTTACGTCCTTTAAAACTCGTGTATTTTCTTCTGTACGAATCTCTATGTCATTGTCGCATCGTGAGTCCGATTACTATCCTGTCCGATTCTTATACTTTATTTGAGTCTATTGCATGATCAGATATCTTACGGCCTTCCCGTTCCTCCATTCGGGTGCCCGAAACTTCAAATGTACCGATAGTTACGTCCTTTAAAACTCGAGTCTTTTCTTATGTACGAATCTTTATGTCATTGTCGCATTGTGGGTCCGATTACCATCCGGTCCACTTCGTATCCTTTATTTGAGTCTATTGCATGATCAGATATTTTTCGGCCATCCCGTTCCTCCATTCGGGTGCCAGAAACTTCGAATGTACCAATAGTTACGTCCTTTAAAACTCGTGTCTTTTCTTATGTACGAATCTCTATGTCATTGTCGCATTGTGAGTCCTATTACCATCCTGTCCGCTTTGTGTCCTTTATTTGAGTCTATTGCATGATCAAATATCTTGCGGCCTTTCCGTTTCTCCATTCGGGTGCCCGAAACTTCAAATGTACCGATAGTTACGTCCTTTAAAACTCGAGTCTTTTCTTGTGTACGAATCTCTATGTCATTGTCGCATCGTGAGTCCGATTACCATGTTATCCGCTTCGTATCCTTTATTTGAGTGTATTGCATGATCAGATATCTTACGGCCTTCCCGTTTCTCCATTCGGTTGCCCGAAACTTCAAATGTACCGATAGTTACGTCCTTTAAAACACGAGTCTTTTCTTGTGTACGAATCTTTATGTCATTGTCGCATCGTGAGTCCGATTACCATCTTATCCGCCTCGTATCCTTTATATGAGTTTATTGCATGATGAGATATCTTGTGGCCTTCCCGTTCCTCCATTCGGGTGCCCAAAACTTCAAATGTACCGATAGTTACGTCCTTTAAAACTCGAGTCTTTTCTTATGTACGAATCTCTATGTCATTGTCGCATTGTGGGTCCGATTACCATCCAGTCCGCTTCGTATCCTTTATTTGAGTCTATTGCATGATCAGATATCTTGCGGCCTTCCCGTTCCTCCATTCGGGTGCCCGAAACTTCAAATGTACCGATAGTTACGTCCTTTAAAACTCGAGTCTTTTCTTATGTACGAATCTCTATGTCATTGTCGCATTGTGGATCCGACTACCATCCAGTTCGCTTCGTATCCTTTATTTGAGTCTATTGCATGATCAGATATCTTGCGGCCATCCCGTTCCTCCATTCGGGTGCCAGAAACTTCGAATGTACCGATAGTTACGTCCTTTAAAACTCGTGTCTTTTCTTCTGTACGAATCTCTATGTCATTGTCGCATTGTGGGTCCGATTACAATCCAGTCTGCTTCGTATCCTTTATTTGAGTCTATTGAATAATCAGATATCTTGCGGCCTTTCCGTTTCTCCATTCGGGTGCCCGAAACTTCAAATGTACCGATAGTTACGTCCTTTAAAACTCGAGTCTTTTCTTATGTACGAATCTTTATGTCATTGTCGCATCGTGAGTCCGATTACCATCTTATCCGCTTCGTATCCTTTATTTGAGTGTATTGCATGATCAGATATCTTACGGCCTTCCCGTTTCTCCATTCGGTTGCCCGAAACTTCAAATGTACCGATAGTTACGTCCTTTAAAACTCCAGTCTTTTCTGGTGTACGAATCTCAATGTCATTGTCGCATCGTGAGTTCAATTACCATTCGGTCCGCTTCTTATCCTTTATTTGAGTCTATTGCATGATCAAATATCTTGCGGCCATCCCGTTCCTCTAATCGGGTGCCCGAAACTTCAAATGTACCGATAGTTACGTCCTTTAAAACTCGAGTGTTTTCTTATGTACGAATCTCTATGTCATTGTGGCATTGTGGGTCCGATTACCATCCAGTCTGCTTCGTATCCTTTATTTGAGTCTATTGCATGATCAAATATCTTGCGGCCATCCCGGTCCTCTATTCGGGTGCCCGAAGCTTCAAATGTACCGATAGTTACGTCCTTTAAAACTCGTGTATTTTCTTCTGTACGAATCTCTATGTCATTGTCGCATCGTGAGTCCGATTACTATCCTGTCCGATTCTTATACTTTATTTGAGTCTATTGCATGATCAGATATCTTACGGCCTTCCCGTTCCTCCATTCGGGTGCCCGAAACTTCAAATGTACCGATAGTTACGTCCTTTAAAACTCGAGTCTTTTCTTATGTACGAATCTCTATGTCATTGTCGCATTGTGGGTCCGATTACCATCCAGTCCGCTTCGTATCCTTTATTTGAGTCTATTGAATGATCAGATATTTTTCGGCCATCCCGTTCCTCCATTCGGGTGCCAGAAACTTCGAATGTACCAATAGTTACGTCCTTTAAAACTCGTGTCTTTTCTTATGTACGAATCTCTATGTCATTGTCGCATCGTGAGTCCTATTACCATCCTGTCCGCTTCGTATCCTTTATTTGAGTCTATTGCATGATCAAATATCTTGCGGCCTTTCCGTTTCTCCATTCGGGTGCCTGAAACTTCAAATGTACCGATAGTTACGTCCTTTAAAACTCGAGTCTTTTCTTGTGTACGAATCTCTATGTCATTGTCGCATCGTGAGTTCGATTACCATCCGGTCCGCTTCGTATCCTTTATTTGAGTCTATTGCATGATCAGAAATCTTACGGCCTTCCCGTTCCTCCATTCGGGTGCCCGAAACTTCAAATGTACCGATAGTTACGTCCTTTAAAACTCAAGTCTTTTCTTGTGTACGAATCTCAATGTCATTGTCGCATCGTGAGTTCAATTACCATTCGGTCCGCTTCTTATCCATTATTTGAGTCTATTGCATGATCAAATATCTTGCGGCCATCCCGTTCCTCTAATCGGGTGCCCGAAACTTCAAATGTACCGATAGTTACGTCCTTTAAAACTCGAGTCTTTTCTTATGTACGAATCTCTATGTCATTGTCGCATTGTGGGTCCGATTACCATCCAGTCCGCTTCGTATCCTTTATTTGAGTCTATTGCATGATCAGATATTTTTCGGCCATCCCGTTCCTCCATTCGGGTGCCAGAAACTTCGAATGTACCAATAGTTACGTCCTTTAAAACTCGTGTCTTTTCTTATGTACGAATCTCTATGTCATTGTCGCATCGTGAGTCCTATTACCATCCTGTCCGCTTCGTATCCTTTATTTGAGTCTATTGCATGATCAAATATCTTGCGGCCTTTCCGTTTCTCCATTCGGGTGCCTGAAACTTCAAATGTACCGATAGTTACGTCCTTTAAAACTCGAGTCTTTTCTTGTGTACGAATCTCTATGTCATTGTCGCATCGTGAGTTCGATTACCATCCGGTCCGCTTCGTATCCTTTATTTGAGTCTATTGCATGATCAGAAATCTTACGGCCTTCCCGTTCCTCCATTCGGGTGCCCGAAACTTCAAATGTACCGATAGTTACGTCCTTTAAAACTCAAGTCTTTTCTTGTGTACGAATCTCAATGTCATTGTCGCATCGTGAGTTCAATTACCATTCGGTCCGCTTCTTATCCATTATTTGAGTCTATTGCATGATCAAATATCTTGCGGCCATCCCGTTCCTCTAATCGGGTGCCCGAAACTTCAAATGTACCGATAGTTACGTCCTTTAAAACTCGAGTGTTTTCTTATGTACGAATATCTATGTCATTGTGGCATTGTGGGTCCGATTACCATCCAGTCTGCTTTGTATCCTTTATTTGAGTCTATTGCATGATCAAATATCTTGCGGCCATCCCGGTCCTCGATTCCGGTGCCCGAAGCTTCAAATGTACCGATCGTTACGTCCTTTAAAACTCGTGTCTTTTCTTCTGTACGAATCTCAATGTCATTGTCGCATCGTGAGTCCGATTACTATCCTGTCCGATTCTTATACTTTATTTGAGTCTATTGCATGATCAGATATCTTACGGTCTTCCCGTTCCTCCATTCGGGTGCCCGAAACTTCAAATGTACCGATAGTTACGTCCTTTAAAACTCGAGTCTTTTCTTATGTACGAATCTCTATGTCATTGTCGCATTGTGGGTCCGATTACCATCCAGTCCGCTTCGTATCCTTTATTTGAGTCTATTGAATGATCAGATATTTTTCGGCCATCCCGTTCCTCCATTCGGGTGCCAGAAACTTCGAATGTACCAATAGTTACGTCCTTTAAAACTCGTGTCTTTTCTTCTGTACGAATCTCTATGTCATTGTCGCATCGTGAGTCCTATTACCATCCTGTCCGCTTCGTATCCTTTTTTTGAGTCTATTGCATGATCAAATATCTTGCTGCCTTTCCGTTTCTCCAATCGGGTGCCCGAAACTTCAAATGTACCGATAGTTACGTCCTTTAAAACTCGAGTCTTTTCTTGTGTACGAATCTCTATGTAATGCTCGCATCGTGAGTTCGATTACCATCCGGTCCGCTTCGTATCCTTTATTTGAGTCTATTGCATGATCAGAAATCTTACGGCCTTCCCGTTCCTCCATTCGGGTGCCCGAAACTTCAAATGTACCGATAGTTACGTCCTTTAAAACTCGAGTATTTTTTTGTGTACGAATGTTAATGTCATTGTCGCATCGTGAGTCCGATTACCATCTTATCCGCTTCGTATCCTTTATTTGAGTGTATTGCATGATCAGATATCTTACGGCCTTCCCGTTTCTCCATTCGGGTGCCCAAAACTTCAAATGTACCGATAGTTACGTCCTTTAAAACTCGAGTCTTTTCTTGTGTATGAATCTTTATGTCTTTGTCGCATCGTGAGTCCGATTACAATCTTATCCGCCTCGTATCCTTTATTTGAGTTTATTGCATGATCAGATATCTTGCGGCCTTCCCGTTCCTCCATTCGGGTGCCCGAAACTTCAAATGTACCGATAGTTACGTCCTTTAAAACTCGAGTCGTTTCTTATGTACGAATCTCTATGTCATTGTGGAATTGTGAGTCCGATTACCATACAGTCCGATTCTTATTCTTTATTTGAGTCAATTGCATGATCAGATATCTTACGGCCTTCCCGTTCCTCCATTCGGGTGCCCGAAACTTCAAATTTACCGATAGTTACGTCCTTTAAAACTCGAGTCTTTTCTTATGTACGAATCTCTATGTCATTGTCGCATTGTGGGTCCGATTACCATCCAGTCCGCTTCGTATCCTTTATTAGAGTCTATTGCATGATCAGATATCTTGCGGCAATCCCGTTCTTTCATTCGGGTGCCAGAAACTTCGAATGTACCGATAGTTACGTCCTTTAAAACTCGTGTCTTTTCTTCTGTACGAATCTCTATGTCATTGTCCCATCGTGAGTCCTATTACCATCCTGTCCGATTCTTATACTTTATTTGAGTCTATTGCATGATCAGATATCTTGCGGCCTTTCCGTTTCTCCATTCGCGTGCCCGAAACTTCATATGTACCGATAGTTACGTCCTTTAAAACTTGAGTCTTTTCTTGTGTACGAACCTTTATGTCATTGTCGTATCGTGAGTCCGATTACCATCTTATCCGCCTCGTATCCTTTATTTGAGTTTATTGCATGATCAGATATTTTGCGGCCTTCCCGTTCCTCCATTCGGGTGCCCGAAACTTCAAATGTACCAATAGTTACGTCCTTTAAAACTCGAGTCTTTTCTTATGTACGAATCTCTATGTCATTGTCGCATTGTGGGTCCGATTACCATCCAGTCCGCTTCGTATCCTTTATTTGAGTCTATTGCATGATCAGATATTTTTCGGCCATCCCGTTCCTCCATTCGGGTGCCAGAAACTTCGAATGTACCAATAGTTACGTCCTTTAAAACTCGTGTCTTTTCTTATGTACGAATCTCTATGTCATTGTCGCATCGTGAGTCCTATTACCATCCAGTCCGCTTCGTATCCTTTATTTGAGTCTATTGCATGATCAAATATCTTGCGGCCTTTCCGTTTCTCCATTCGGGTGCCTGAAACTTCAAATGTACCGATAGTTACGTCCTTTAAAACTCGAGTCTTTTCTTGTGTACGAATCTCTATGTCATTGTCGCATCGCGAGTCCGATTACCACCCGATCTGGTTCGTATCCTTTATTTGAGTCTATTGCATGATCAGATATCTTGCGGCCTTCCCGTTCCTCTACTCGGGTGCCCGAAACTTCAAATGTACCGGTAGTTACGTCCTTTAAAACTCAAGTCTTTTCTTGTGTACGAATCTCTATGTCATTGTCGCATCGTGAGTCCGATTGCCATCCCGTCCACTTCGTATCCTTTATTTGAGTCTATTGCATGATCAGATATATTGCGGCGTTCCCGTTCCTCCATTCGGGTGCCAGAAACTTCGAATGTACCGATAGTTACGTCCTTTAAATATCGAGTCTTTTCTAGTGTACGAATCTCAATGTCATTGCCGCATCGTGAGTTCGATTACCATCCGGTCTGCTTCGTATCCTTTATTTGAGTGTATTGCACGATCAGATATCTTACGGCCTTCCCGTTCCTCCATTCGGGTGCCCGAAACTTCAAATGTACCGTTAGTTACGTCCTTTATAACTCGAGTCTTTTCTTATGTACGAATCTCTATGACTTTGTCGCATTGTGGGTCCGATTACCAACCAGTCCGCTTCGTAACCTTTATTTGAGTCTATTGCATGATCAGATATCTTGCGGCCATCCCATTCCTCCATTCGGGTGCCAGAAACTTCGAATGTACCGATAGTTACGTCCTTTAAAACTCGTGTCTTTTCTTCCGTACGAATCTCTATTTCATTATCGCATCGTGAGTCCTATTAACATCCTGTCCACTTCGTATCCTTTATTTGAGTCTATTGCATGATTAGATATCTTGCTGCCTTCCCGTTTCTCCATTCGGGTGCCCGAAACTTCAAATGTACCGATAGTTACGACCTTTAAAACTCCAGTCTTTTCTTGTGTACGAATCTCAATGTCATTGTCGCATCGTGAGTTCAATTACCATTCGGTCCGCTTCTTATCCTTTATTTGAGTCTATTGCATGATCAAATATCTTAGGGCCATCCCGTTCCTCTAATCGGGCGCCCGAAACTTCAAATGTACCGATAGTTACGTCCTTTAAAACTCGAGTGTTTTCTTATGTACGAATCTCTATGTCATTGTGGCATTGTGGGTCCGATTACCATCCAGTCTGCTTCGTATCCTTTATTTGAGTCTATTGCATGATCAAATATCTTGCGGCCATCCCGGTCCTCTATTCGGGTGCCCGAAACTTCAAATGTACCGATAGTTACGTCCTTTAAAACTCGTGTATTTTCTTCTGTACGAATCTCTATGTCATTGTCGCATCGTGAGTCCGATTACTATCCTGTCCGATTCTTATACTTTATTTGAGTCTATTGCATGATCAGATATCTTACGGCCTTCCCGTTCCTCCATTCGGGTGCCCGAAACTTCAAATGTACCGATAGTTACGTCCTTTAAAACTCGAGTCTTTTCTTATGTACGAATCTCTATGTCATTGTCGCATTGTGGGTCCGATTACCATCCCGTCCGCTTCGTATCCTTTATTTGAGTCTATTGCATGATCAGATATTTTTCGGCCATCCCGTTCCTCCATTCGGGTGCCAGAAACTTCGAATGTACCAATAGTTACGTCCTTTAAAACTCGTGTCTTTTCTTATGTACGAATCTCTATGTCATTGTCGCATCGTGAGTCCTATTACCATCCTGTCCGCTTCGTATCCTTTATTTGAGTCTATTGCATGATCAAATATCTTGCGGCCTTTCCGTTTCTCCATTCGGGTGCCTGAAACTTCAAATGTACCGATAGTTACGTCCTTTAAAACTCGAGTCTTTTCTTGTGTACGAATCTCTATGTCATTGTCGCATCGTGAGTTCGATTACCATCCGGTCCGCTTCGTATCCTTTATTTGAGTCTATTGCATGATCAGAAATCTTACGGCCTTCCCGTTCCTCCATTCGGGTGCCCGAAACTTCAAATGTACCGATAGTTACGTCCTTTAAAACTCAAGTCTTTTCTTGTGTACGAATCTCAATGTCATTGTCGCATCGTGAGTTCAATTACCATTCGGTCCGCTTCTTATCCATTATTTGAGTCTATTGCATGATCAAATATCTTAGGGCCATCCCGTTCCTCTAATCGGGTGCCCGAAACTTCAAATGTACCGATAGTTACGTCCTTTAAAACTCGAGTGTTTTCTTATGTACGAATCTCTATGTCATTGTGGCATTGTGGGTCCGATTACCATCCAGTCTGCTTTGTATCCTTTATTTGAGTCTATTGCATGATCAAATATCTTGCGGCCATCCCGGTCCTCGATTCAGGTGCCCGAAGCTTCAAATGTACCGATAGTTACGTCCTTTAAAACTCGTGTCTTTTCTTCTATACGAATCTCAATGTCATTGTCGCATCGTGAGTCCGATTACTATCCTGTCCGATTCTTATACTTTATTTGAGTCTATTGCATGATCAGATATCTTACGGTCTTCCCGTTCCTCCATTCGGGTGCCCGAAACTTCAAATGTACCGATAGTTACGTCCTTTAAAACTCGAGTCTTTTCTTATGTACGAATCTCTATGTCATTGTCGCATTGTGGGTCCGATTACCATCCAGTCCGCTTCGTATCCTTTATTTGAGTCTATTGAATGATCAGATATTTTTCGGCCATCCCGTTCCTCCATTCGGGTGCCAGAAACTTCGAATGTACCAATAGTTACGTCCTTTAAAACTCGTGTCTTTTCTTATGTACGAATCTCTATGTCATTGTCGCATCGTGAGTCCTATTACCATCCTGTCCGCTTCGTATCCTTTTTTTGAGTCTATTGCATGATCAAATATCTTGCGGCCTTTCCGTTTCTCCATTCGGGTGCCTGAAACTTCAAATGTACCGATAGTTACGTCCTTTAAAACTCGAGTCTTTTCTTGTGTACGAATCTCTATGTAATGCTCGCATCGTGAGTTCGATTACCATCCGGTCCGCTTCGTATCCTTTATTTGAGTCTATTGCATGATCAGAAATCTTACGGCCTTCCCGTTCCTCCATTCGGGTGCCCGAAACTTCAAATGTACCGATAGTTACGTCCTTTAAAACTCAAGTCTTTTCTTGTGTACGAATCTCAATGTCATTGTCGCATCGTGAGTTCAATTACCATTCGGTCCGCTTCTTATCCATTATTTGAGTCTATTGCATGATCAAATATCTTGCGGCCATCCCGTTCCTCTAATCGGGTGCCCGAAACTTCAAATGTACCGATAGTTACGTCCTTTAAAACTCGAGTGTTTTCTTATGTACGAATCTCTATGTCATTGTGGCATTGTGGGTCCGATTACCATCCAGTCTGCTTTGTATCCTTTATTTGAGTCTATTGCATGATCAAATATCTTGCGGCCATCCCGGTCCTCGATTCAGGTGCCCGAAGCTTCAAATGTACCGATAGTTACGTCCTTTAAAACTCGTGTCTTTTCTTCTATACGAATCTCAATGTCATTGTCGCATCGTGAGTCCGATTACTATCCTGTCCGATTCTTATACTTTATTTGAGTCTATTGCATGATCAGATATCTTACGGTCTTCCCGTTCCTCCATTCGGGTGCCCGAAACTTCAAATGTACCGATAGTTACGTCCTTTAAAACTCGAGTCTTTTCTTATGTACGAATCTCTATGTCATTGTCGCATTGTGGGTCCGATTACCATCCAGTCCGCTTCGTATCCTTTATTTGAGTCTATTGAATGATCAGATATTTTTCGGCCATCCCGTTCCTCCATTCGGGTGCCAGAAACTTCGAATGTACCAATAGTTACGTCCTTTAAAACTCGTGTCTTTTCTTCTGTACGAATCTCTATGTCATTGTCGCATCGTGAGTCCTATTACCATCCTGTCCGCTTCGTATCCTTTTTTTGAGTCTATTGCATGATCAAATATCTTGCTGCCTTTCCGTTTCTCCAATCGGGTGCCCGAAACTTCAAATGTACCGATAGTTACGTCCTTTAAAACTCGAGTCTTTTCTTGTGTACGAATCTCTATGTAATGCTCGCATCGTGAGTTCGATTACCATCCGGTCCGCTTCGTATCCTTTATTTGAGTCTATTGCATGATCAGAAATCTTACGGCCTTCCCGTTCCTCCATTTGGGTGCCCGAAACTTCAAATGTACCGATAGTTACGTCCTTTAAAACTCGAGTATTTTTTTGTGTACGAATGTTAATGTCATTGTCGCATCGTGAGTCCGATTACCATCTTATCCGCTTCGTATCCTTTATTTGAGTGTATTGCATGATCAGATATCTTACGGCCTTCCCGTTTCTCCATTCGGGTGCCCAAAACTTCAAATGTACCGATAGTTACGTCCTTTAAAACTCGAGTCTTTTCTTGTGTACGAATCTTTATGTCTTTGTCGCATCGTGAGTCCGATTACAATCTTATCCGCCTCGTATCCTTTATTTGAGTTTATTGCATGATCAGATATCTTGCGGCCTTCCCGTTCCTCCATTCGGGTGCCCGAAACTTCAAATGTACCGATAGTTACGTCCTTTAAAACTCGAGTCGTTTCTTATGTACGAATCTCTATGTCATTGTGGCATTGTGAGTCCGATTACCATACAGTCCGATTCTTATTCTTTATTTGAGTCAATTGCATGATCAGATATCTTACGGCCTTCCCGTTCCTCCATTCGGGTGCCCGAAACTTCAAATTTACCGATAGTTACGTCCTTTAAAACTCGAGTCTTTTCTTATGTACGAATCTCTATGTCATTGTCGCATTGTGGGTCCGATTACCATCCAGTCCGCTTCGTATCCTTTATTAGAGTCTATTGCATGATCAGATATCTTGCGGCAATCCCGTTCTTTCATTCGGGTGCCAGAAACTTCGAATGTACCGATAGTTACGTCCTTTAAAACTCGTGTCTTTTCTTCTGTACGAATCTCTATGTCATTGTCCCATCGTGAGTCCTATTACCATCCTGTCCGATTCTTATACTTTATTTGAGTCTATTGCATGATCAGATATCTTGCGGCCTTTCCGTTTCTCCATTCGCGTGCCCGAAACTTCATATGTACCGATAGTTACGTCCTTTAAAACTTGAGTCTTTTCTTGTGTACGAACCTTTATGTCATTGTCGTATCGTGAGTCCGATTACCATCTTATCCGCCTCGTATCCTTTATTTGAGTTTATTGCATGATCAGATATTTTGCGGCCTTCCCGTTCCTCCATTCGGGTGCCCGAAACTTCAAATGTACCAATAGTTACGTCCTTTAAAACTCGAGTCTTTTCTTATGTACGAATCTCTATGTCATTGTCGCATTGTGGGTCCGATTACCATCCAGTCCGCTTCGTATCCTTTATTTGAGTCTATTGCATGATCAGATATTTTTCGGCCATCCCGTTCCTCCATTCGGGTGCCAGAAACTTCGAATGTACCAATAGTTACGTCCTTTAAAACTCGTGTCTTTTCTTATGTACGAATCTCTATGTCATTGTCGCATCGTGAGTCCTATTACCATCCTGTCCGCTTCGTATCCTTTATTTGAGTCTATTGCATGATCAAATATCTTGCGGCCTTTCCGTTTCTCCATTCGGGTGCCTGAAACTTCAAATGTACCGATAGTTACGTCCTTTAAAACTCGAGTCTTTTCTTGTGTACGAATCTCTATGTCATTGTCGCATCGCGAGTCCGATTACCACCCGATCCGGTTCGTATCCTTTATTTGAGTCTATTGCATGATCAGATATCTTGCGGCCTTCCCGTTCCTCCACTCGGGTGCCCGAAACTTCAAATGTACCGGTAGTTACGTCCTTTAAAACTCAAGTCTTTTCTTGTGTACGAATCTCTATGTCATTGTCGCATCGTGAGTCCGATTGCCATCCCGTCCACTTCGTATCCTTTATTTGAATCTATTGCATGATCAGATATATTGCGGCGTTCCCGTTCCTCCATTCGGGTGCCAGAAACTTCGAATGTACCGATAGTTACGTCCTTTAAATATCGAGTCTTTTCTAGTGTACGAATCTCAATGTCATTGCCGCATCGTGAGTTCGATTACCATCCGGTCTGCTTCGTATCCTTTATTTGAGTGTATTGCACGATCAGATATCTTACGGCCTTCCCGTTCCTCCATTCGGGTGCCCGAAACTTCAAATGTACCGTTAGTTACGTCCTTTATAACTCGAGTCTTTTCTTATGTACGAATCTCTATGACTTTGTCGCATTGTGGGTCCGATTACCAACCAGTCCGCTTCGTAACCTTTATTTGAGTCTATTGCATGATCAGATATCTTGCGGCCATCCCATTCCTCCATTCGGGTGCCAGAAACTTCGAATGTACCGATAGTTACGTCCTTTAAAACTCGTGTCTTTTCTTCCGTACGAATCTCTATTTCATTATCGCATCGTGAGTCCTATTAACATCCTGTCCACTTCGTATCCTTTATTTGAGTCTATTGCATGATTAGATATCTTGCTGCCTTCCCGTTTCTCCATTCGGGTGCCCGAAACTTCAAATGTACCGATAGTTACGACCTTTAAAACTCCAGTCTTTTCTTGTGTACGAATCTCAATGTCATTGTCGCATCGTGAGTTCAATTACCATTCGGTCCGCTTCTTATCCTTTATTTGAGTCTATTGCATGATCAAATATCTTGCGGCCATCCCGTTCCTCTAATCGGGCGCCCGAAACTTCAAATGTACCGATAGTTACGTCCTTTAAAACTCGAGTGTTTTCTTATGTACGAATCTCTATGTCATTGTGGCATTGTGGGTCCGATTACCATCCAGTCTGCTTCGTATCCTTTATTTGAGTCTATTGCATGATCAAATATCTTGCGGCCATCCCGGTCCTCTATTCGGGTGCCCGAAACTTCAAATGTACCGATAGTTACGTCCTTTAAAACTCGTGTATTTTCTTCTGGACGAATCTCTATGTCATTGTCGCATCGTGAGTCCGATTACTATCCTGTCCGATTCTTATACTTTATTTGAGTCTATTGCATGATCAGATATCTTACGGCCTTCCCGTTCCTCCATTCGGGTGCCCGAAACTTCAAATGTACCGATAGTTACGTCCTTTAAAACTCGAGTCTTTTCTTATGTACGAATCTCTATGTCATTGTCGCATTGTGGGTCCGATTACCATCCCGTCCGCTTCGTATCCTTTATTTGAGTCTATTGCATGATCAGATATTTTTCGGCCATCCCGTTCCTCCATTCGGGTGCCAGAAACTTCGAATGTACCAATAGTTACGTCCTTTAAAACTCGTGTCTTTTCTTATGTACGAATCTCTATGTCATTGTCGCATCGTGAGTCCTATTACCATCCTGTCCGCTTCGTATCCTTTATTTGAGTCTATTGCATGATCAAATATCTTGCGGCCTTTCCGTTTCTCCATTCGGGTGCCTGAAACTTCAAATGTACCGATAGTTACGTCCTTTAAAACTCGAGTCTTTTCTTGTGTACGAATCTCTATGTCATTGTCGCATCGCGAGTCCGATTACCACCCGATCCGGTTCGTATCCTTCATTTGAGTCTATTGCATGATCAGATATCTTGCGGCCTTCCCGTTCCTCCACTCGGGTGCCCGAAACTTCAAATGTACCGGTAGTTACGTCCTTTAAAACTCAAGTCTTTTCTTGTGTACGAATCTCTATGTCATTGTCGCATCGTGAGTCCGATTGCCATCCCGTCCACTTCGTATCCTTTATTTGAGTCTATTGCATGATCAGATATATTGCGGCGTTCCCGTTCCTCCATTCGGGTGCCAGAAACTTCGAATGTACCGATAGTTACGTCCTTTAAATATCGAGTCTTTTCTAGTGTACGAATCTCAATGTCATTGCCGCATCGTGAGTTCGATTACCATCCGGTCTGCTTCGTATCCTTTATTTGAGTGTATTGCACGATCAGATATCTTACGGCCTTCCCGTTCCTCCATTCGGGTGCCCGAAACTTCAAATGTACCGTTAGTTACGTCCTTTATAACTCGAGTCTTTTCTTATGTACGAATCTCTATGACTTTGTCGCATTGTGGGTCCGATTACCAACCAGTCCGCTTCGTAACCTTTATTTGAGTCTATTGCATGATCAGATATCTTGCGGCCATCCCATTCCTCCATTCGGGTGCCAGAAACTTCGAATGTACCGATAGTTACGTCCTTTAAAACTCGTGTCTTTTCTTCCGTACGAATCTCTATTTCATTATCGCATCGTGAGTCCTATTAACATCCTGTCCACTTCGTATCCTTTATTTGAGTCTATTGCATGATTAGATATCTTGCTGCCTTCCCGTTTCTCCATTCGGGTGCCCGAAACTTCAAATGTACCGATAGTTACGACCTTTAAAACTCCAGTCTTTTCTTGTGTACGAATCTCAATGTCATTGTCGCATCGTGAGTTCAATTACCATTCGGTCCGCTTCTTATCCTTTATTTGAGTCTATTGCATGATCAAATATCTTGCGGCCATCCCGTTCCTCTAATCGGGCGCCCGAAACTTCAAATGTACCGATAGTTACGTCCTTTAAAACTCGAGTGTTTTCTTATGTACGAATCTCTATGTCATTGTGGCATTGTGGGTCCGATTACCATCCAGTCTGCTTCGTATCCTTTATTTGAGTCTATTGCATGATCAAATATCTTGCGGCCATCCCGGTCCTCTATTCGGGTGCCCGAAACTTCAAATGTACCGATAGTTACGTCCTTTAAAACTCGTGTATTTTCTTCTGTACGAATCTCTATGTCATTGTCGCATCGTGAGTCCGATTACTATCCTGTCCGATTCTTATACTTTATTTGAGTCTATTGCATGATCAGATATCTTACGGCCTTCCCGTTCCTCCATTCGGGTGCCCGAAACTTCAAATGTACCGATAGTTACGTCCTTTAAAACTCGAGTCTTTTCTTATGTACGAATCTCTATGTCATTGTCGCATTGTGGGTCCGATTACCATCCCGTCCGCTTCGTATCCTTTATTTGAGTCTATTGCATGATCAGATATTTTTCGGCCATCCCGTTCCTCCATTCGGGTGCCAGAAACTTCGAATGTACCAATAGTTACGTCCTTTAAAACTCGTGTCTTTTCTTATGTACGAATCTCTATGTCATTGTCGCATCGTGAGTCCTATTACCATCCTGTCCGCTTCGTATCCTTTATTTGAGTCTATTGCATGATCAAATATCTTGCGGCCTTTCCGTTTCTCCATTCGGGTGCCTGAAACTTCAAATGTACCGATAGTTACGTCCTTTAAAACTCGAGTCTTTTCTTGTGTACGAATCTCTATGTCATTGTCGCATCGTGAGTTCGATTACCATCCGGTCCGCTTCGTATCCTTTATTTGAGTCTATTGCATGATCAGAAATCTTACGGCCTTCCCGTTCCTCCATTCGGGTGCCCGAAACTTCAAATGTACCGATAGTTACGTCCTTTAAAACTCAAGTCTTTTCTTGTGTACGAATCTCAATGTCATTGTCGCATCGTGAGTTCAATTACCATTCGGTCCGCTTCTTATCCATTATTTGAGTCTATTGCATGATCAAATATCTTGCGGCCATCCCGTTCCTCTAATCGGGTGCCCGAAACTTCAAATGTACCGATAGTTACGTCCTTTAAAACTCGAGTGTTTTCTTATGTACGAATCTCTATGTCATTGTGGCATTGTGGGTCCGATTACCATCCAGTCTGCTTTGTATCCTTTATATGAGTCTATTGCATGATCAAATATCTTGCGGCCATCCCGGTCCTCGATTCAGGTGCCCGAAGCTTCAAATGTACCGATAGTTACGTCCTTTAAAACTCGTGTCTTTTCTTCTGTACGAATCTCTATGTCATTGTCGCATCGTGAGTCCGAATACTATCCTGTCCGATTCTTATACTTTATTTGAGTCTATTGCATGATCAGATATCTTACGGTCTTCCCGTTCCTCCATTCGGGTGCCCGAAACTTCAAATGTACCGATAGTTACGTCCTTTAAAACTCGAGTCTTTTCTTATGTACGAATCTCTATGTCATTGTCGCATTGTGGGTCCGATTACCATCCAGTCCGCTTCGTATCCTTTATTTGAGTCTTTTGAATGATCAGATATTTTTCGGCCATCCCGTTCCTCCATTCGGGTGCCAGAAACTTCGAATGTACCAATAGTTACGTCCTTTAAAACTCTTGTCTTTTCTTCTGTACGAATCTCTATGTCATTGTCGCATCGTGAGTCCTATTACCATCCTGTCCGCTTCGTATCCTTTTTTTGAGTCTATTGCATGATCAGAAATCTTACGGCCTTCCCGTTCCTCCATTCGGGTGCCCGAAACTTCAAATGTACCGATAGTTACGTCCTTTAAAACTCGAGTCTTTTTTTGTGTACGAATGTTAATGTCATTGTCGCATCGTGAGTCCGATTACCATCTTATCCGCTTCGTATCCTTTATTTGAGTGTATTGCATGATCAGATATCTTACGGCCTTCCCGTTTCTCCATTCGGGTGCCCAAAACTTCAAATGTACCGATAGTTACGTCCTTTAAAACTCGAGTCTTTTCTTGTGTACGAATCTTTATGTCTTTGTCGCATCGTGAGTCCGATTACAATCTTATCCGCCTCGTATCCTTTATTTGAGTTTATTGCATGATCAGATATCTTGCGGCCTTCCCGTTCCTCCATTCGGGTGCCCGAAACTTCAAATGTACCGATAGTTACGTCCTTTAAAACTCGAGTCGTTTCTTATGTACGAATCTCTATGTCATTGTGGCATTGTGAGTCCGATTACCATACAGTCCGATTCTTATTCTTTATTTGAGTCAATTGCATGATCAGATATCTTACGGCCTTCCCGTTCCTCCATTCGGGTGCCCGAAACTTCAAATTTACCGATAGTTACGTCCTTTAAAACTCGAGTCTTTTCTTATGTACGAATCTCTATGTCATTGTCGCATTGTGGGTCCGATTACCATCCAGTCCGCTTCGTATCCTTTATTAGAGTCTATTGCATGATCAGATATCTTGCGGCAATCCCGTTCTTTCATTCGGGTGCCAGAAACTTCGAATGTACCGAGAGTTACGTCCTTTAAAACTCGTGTCTTTTCTTCTGTACGAATCTCTATGTCATTGTCCCATCGTGAGTCCTATTACCATCCTGTCCGATTCTTATACTTTATTTGAGTCTATTGCATGATCAGATATCTTGCGGCCTATCTGTTTCTCCATTCGGGTGCCCGAAACTTCATATGTACCGATAGTTACGTCCTTTAAAACTTGAGTCTTTTCTTGTGTACGAACCTTTATGTCATTGTCGTATCGTGAGTCCGATTACCATCTTATCCGCCTCGTATCCTTTATTTGAGTTTATTGCATGATCAGATATTTTGCGGCCTTCCCGTTCCTCCATTCGGGTGCCCGAAACTTCAAATGTACCAATAGTTACGTCCTTTAAAACTCGAGTCTTTTCTTATGTACGAATCTCTATGTCATTGTCGCATTGTGGGTCCGATTACCATCCAGTACGCTTCGTATCCTTTATTTGAGTCTATTGCATGATCAGATATTTTTCGGCCATCCCGTTCCTCCATTCGGGTGCCAGAAACTTCGAATGTACCAATAGTTACGTCCTTTAAAACTCGTGTCTTTTCTTATGTACGAATCTCTATGTCATTGTTGCATCGTGAGTCCTATTACCATCCTGTCCGCTTCGTATCCTTTATTTGAGTCTATTGCATGATCAAATATCTGGCGGCCTTTCCGTTTCTCCATTCGGGTGCCTGAAACTTCAAATGTACCGATAGATACGTCCTTTAAAACTCGAGTCTTTTCTTGTGTACGAATCTCTATGTCATTGTCGCATCGTGAGTTCGATTACCATCCGGTCCGCTTCGTATCCTTTATTTGAGTCTATTGCATGATCAGAAATCTTACGGCCTTCCCGTTCCTCCATTCGGGTGCCCGAAACTTCAAATGTACCGATAGTTATGTCCTTTAAAACTCGAGTCTTTTATTGTGTACGAATCTTAATGTCATTGTCGCATCGTGAGTCCGATTAGCATCTTATCCGCTTCGTATCCTTTATTTGAGTGTATTGCATGATCAGATATCTTACGGCCTTCCCGTTTCTCCATTCGGGTGCCCGAAACTTCAAATGTACCGATAGTTACGTCCTTTAAAACTCGAGTCTTTTCTTGTGTACGAATCTTTATGTCTTTGTCGCATCGTGAGTCCGATTACAATCTTATCCGCCTCGTATCCTTTATTTGAGTTTATTGCATGATCAGATATCTTGCGGCCTTCCCGTTCCTCCATTCGGGTGCCCGAAACTTCAAATGTACCGATAGTTACGTCCTTTAAAACTCGAGTCTTTTCTTATGTACGAATCTTTATGTCATTGTGGCATTGTGAGTCCGATTACCATACAGTCCGATTCTTATACTTTATTTGAGTCTATTGCATGATCAGATATCTTACGGCCTTCCCGTTCCTCCATTCGGGTGCCCGAAACTTTAAATGTACCGATAGTTACGTCCTTTAAAACTCGAGTCTTTTCTTATGTACGAATCTCTATGTCATTGTCGCATTGTGGATCCGATTACCATCCAGTCCGCTTCGTATCCTTTATTTGAGTCTATTGCATGATCAGATATCTTGCGGCCATCCCGTTCCTCCATTCGGGTGCCCGAAACTTCAAATGTACCGATAGTTACGTCCTTTAAAACTCGTGTATTTTCTTCTGTACGAATCTCTATGTCATTGTCGCATCGTGAGTCCGATTACTATCCTGTCCGATTCTTATACTTTATTTGAGTCTATTGCATGATCAGATATCTTATGGCCTTCCCGTTCCTCCATTCGGGTGCCCGAAACTTCAAATGTACCGATAGTTACGTCCTTTAAAACTCGAGTCTTTTCTTATGTACGAATCTCTATGTCATTGTCGCATTGTGGGTCCGATTACCATCCAGTCCGCTTCGTATCCTTTATTTGAGTCTATTGCATGATCAGATATTTTTCGGCCATCCCGTTCCTCCATTCGGGTGCCAGAAACTTCGAATGTACCAATAGTTACGTCCTTTAAAACTCGTGTCTTTTCTTCTGTACGAATCTCTATGTCATTGTCGCATCGTGAGTCCTATTACCATCCTGTCCGCTTCGTATCCTTTTTTTGAGTCTATTGCATGATCAAATATCTTGCTGCCTTTCCGTTTCTCCATTCGGGTGCCCGAAACTTCAAATGTACCGATAGTTACGTCCTTTAAAACTCGAGTCTTTTCTTGTGTACGAATCTCTATGTAATGCTCGCATCGTGAGTTCGATTACCATCCGGTCCGCTTCGTATCCTTTATTTGAGTCTATTGCATGATCAGAAATCTTACGGCCTTCCCGTTCCTCCATTCGGGTGCCCGAAACTTCAAATGTACCGATAGTTACGTCCTTTAAAACTCGAGTCTTTTTTTGTGTACGAATCTTAATGTCATTGTCGCATCGTGAGTCCGATTACCATCTTATCCGCTTCGTATCCTTTATTTGAGTGTATTGCATGATTAGATATCTTACGGCCTTCCCGTTTCTCCATTCGGGTGCCCAAAACTTCAAATGTACCGATAGTTACGTCCTTTAAAACTCGAGTCTTTTCTTGTGTACGAATCTTTATGTCTTTGTCGCATCGTGAGTCCGATTACAATCTTATCCGCCTCGTATCCTTTATTTGAGTTTATTGCATGATCAGATATCTTGCGGCCTTCCCGTTCCTCCATTCGGGTGCCCGAAACTTCAAATGTACCGATAGTTACGTCCTTTAAAACTCGAGTCGTTTCTTATGTACGAATCTCTATGTCATTGTGGCATTGTGAGTCCGATTACCATATAGTCCGATTCTTATTCTTTATTTGAGTCAATTGCATGATCAGATATCTTACGGCATTCCCGTTCATCCATTCGGGTGCCCGAAACTTCAAATTTACCGATAGTTACGTCCTTTAAAACTCGAGTCTTTTCTTATGTACGAATCTCTATGTCATTGTCGCATTGTGGGTCCGATTACCATCCAGTCCGCTTCGTATCCTTTATTAGAGTCTATTGCATGATCAGATATCTTGCGGCAATCCCGTTCTTTCATTCGGGTGCCAGAAACTTCGAATGTACCGATAGTTACGTCCTTTAAAACTCGTGTCTTTTCTTCTGTACGAATCTCTATGTCATTGTCCCATCGTGAGTCCTATTACCATCCTGTCCGATTCTTATACTTTATTTGAGTCTATTGCATGATCAGATATCTTGCGGCCTTTCCGTTTCTCCATTCGGGTGCCCGAAACTTCATATGTACCGATAGTTACGTCCTTTAAAACTTGAGTCTTTTCTTGTGTACGAACCTTTATGTCATTGTCGTATCGTGAGTCCGATTACCATCTTATCCGCCTCGTATCCTTTATTTGAGTTTATTGCATGATCAGATATTTTGCGGCCTTCCCGTTCCTCCATTCGGGTGCCCGAAACTTCAAATGTACCAATAGTTACGTCCTTTAAAACTCGAGTCTTTTCTTATGTACGAATCTCTATGTCATTGTCGCATTGTGGATCCGATTACCATCCAGTCCGCTTCGTATCCTTTATTTGAGTCTATTGCATGATCAGATATCTTGCGGCCATCCCGTTCCTCCATTCGGGTGCCCGAAACTTCAAATGTACCGATAGTTACTTCCTTTAAAACTCGTGTATTTTCTTCTGTACGAATCTCTATGTCATTGTCGCATCGTGAGTCCGATTACTATCCTGTCCGATTCTTATACTTTATTTGAGTCTATTGCATGATCAGATATCTTATGGCCTTCCCGTTCCTCCATTCGGGTGCCCGAAACTTCAAATGTACCGATAGTTACGTCCTTTAAAACTCGAGTCTTTTCTTATGTACGAATCTCTATGTCATTGTCGCATTGTGGGTCCGATTACCATCCAGTCCGCTTCGTATCCTTTATTTGAGTCTATTGCATGATCAGATATTTTTCGGCCATCCCGTTCCTCCATTCGGGTGCCAGAAACTTCGAATGTACCAATAGTTACGTCCTTTAAAACTCGTGTCTTTTCTTCTGTACGAATCTCTATGTCATTGTCGCATCGTGAGTCCTATTACCATCCTGTCCGCTTCGTATCCTTTTTTTGAGTCTATTGCATGATCAAATATCTTGCTGCCTTTCCGTTTCTCCATTCGGGTGCCCGAAACTTCAAATGTACCGATAGTTACGTCCTTTAAAACTCGAGTCTTTTCTTGTGTACGAATCTCTATGTAATGCTCGCATCGTGAGTTCGATTACCATCCGGTCCGCTTCGTATCCTTTATTTGAGTCTATTGCATGATCAGAAATCTTACGGCCTTCCCGTTCCTCCATTCGGGTGCCCGAAACTTCAAATGTACCGATAGTTACGTCCTTTAAAACTCGAGTCTTTTTTTGTGTACGAATCTTAATGTCATTGTCGCATCGTGAGTCCGATTACCATCTTATCCGCTTCGTATCCTTTATTTGAGTGTATTGCATGATCAGATATCTTACGGCCTTCCCGTTTCTCCATTCGGGTGCCCAAAACTTCAAATGTACCGATAGTTACGTCCTTTAAAACTCGAGTCTTTTCTTGTGTACGAATCTTTATGTCTTTGTCGCATCGTGAGTCCGATTACAATCTTATCCGCCTCGTATCCTTTATTTGAGTTTATTGCATGATCAGATATCTTGCGGCCTTCCCGTTCCTCCATTCGGGTGCCCGAAACTTCAAATGTACCGATAGTTACGTCCTTTAAAACTCGAGTCGTTTCTTATGTACGAATCTCTATGTCATTGTGGCATTGTGAGTCCGATTACCATACAGTCCGATTCTTATTCTTTATTTGAGTCAATTGCATGATCAGATATCTTACGGCATTCCCGTTCATCCATTCGGGTGCCCGAAACTTCAAATTTACCGATAGTTACGTCCTTTAAAACTCGAGTCTTTTCTTATGTACGAATCTCTATGTCATTGTCGCATTGTGGGTCCGATTACCATCCAGTCCGCTTCGTATCCTTTATTAGAGTCTATTGCATGATCAGATATCTTGCGGCAATCCCGTTCTTTCATTCGGGTGCCAGAAACTTCGAATGTACCGATAGTTACGTCCTTTAAAACTCGTGTCTTTTCTTCTGTACGAATCTCTATGTCATTGTCCCATCGTGAGTCCTATTACCATCCTGTCCGATTCTTATACTTTATTTGAGTCTATTGCATGATCAGATATCTTGCGGCCTTTCCGTTTCTCCATTCGGGTGCCCGAAACTTCATATGTACCGATAGTTACGTCCTTTAAAACTTGAGTCTTTTCTTGTGTACGAACCTTTATGTCATTGTCGTATCGTGAGTCCGATTACCATCTTATCCGCCTCGTATCCTTTATTTGAGTTTATTGCATGATCAGATATTTTGCGGCCTTCCCGTTCCTCCATTCGGGTGCCCGAAACTTCAAATGTACCAATAGTTACGTCCTTTAAAACTCGAGTCTTTTCTTATGTACGAATCTCTATGTCATTGTCGCATTGTGGGTCCGATTACCATCCAGTCCGCTTCGTATCCTTTATTTGAGTCTATTGCATGATCAGATATTTTTCGGCCATCCCGTTCCTCCATTCGGGTGCCAGAAACTTCGAATGTACCAATAGTTACGTCCTTTAAAACTCGTGTCTTTTCTTATGTACGAATCTCTATGTCATTGTCGCATTGTGAGTCCTATTACCATCCTGTCAGCTTCGTATCCTTTATTTGAGTCTATTGCATGATCAAATATCTTGCGGCCTTTCCGTTTCTCCATTCGGGTGCCTGAAACTTCAAATGTACCGATAGTTACGTCCTTTAAAACTCGAGTCTTTTCTTGTGTACGAATCTCTATGTCATTGTCGCATCGTGAGTTCGATTACCATCCGGTCCGCTTCGTATCCTTTATTTGAGTCTATTGCATGATCAGAAATCTTACGGCCTTCCCGTTCCTCCATTCGGGTGCCCGAAACTTCAAATGTACCGATAGTTATGTCCCTTAAAACTCGAGTCTTTTTTTGTGTATGAATCTTAATGTCATTGTCGCATCGTGAGTCCGATTAGCATCTTATCCGCTTCGTATCCTTTATTTGAGTGTATTGCATGATCAGATATCTTACGGCCTTCCCGTTTCTCCATTCGGGTGCCCGAAACTTCAAATGTACCGATAGTTACGTCCTTTAAAACTCGAGTCTTTTCTTGTGTACGAATCTTTATGTCTTTGTCGCATCGTGAGTCCGATTACAATCTTATCCGCCTCGTATCCTTTATTTGAGTTTA
Organism: Ambrosia artemisiifolia; assembly: GCA_032199755.1. Taxonomy (NCBI): domain Eukaryota; kingdom Viridiplantae; phylum Streptophyta; class Magnoliopsida; order Asterales; family Asteraceae; genus Ambrosia; species Ambrosia artemisiifolia. Next base: position 28,448,942 of record CM063512.1, on the reverse strand, counting down.
TTGCATGATCAGATATCTTGCGGCCTTCCCGTTCCTCCATTCGGGTGCCCGAAACTTCAAATGTACCGATAGTTACGTCCTTTAAAACTCGAGTCTTTTCTTATGTACGAATCTTTATGTCATTGTGGCATTGTGAGTCCGATTACCATACAGTCCGATTCTTATACTTTATTTGAGTCTATTGCATGATCAGATATCTTACGGCCTTCCCGTTCATCCATTCGGGTGCCCGAAACTTTAAATGTACCGATAGTTACGTCCTTTAAAACTCGAGTCTTTTCTTATGTACGAATCTCTATGTCATTGTCGTATTGTGGATCCGATTACCATCCAGTCCGCTTCGTATCCTTTATTTGAGTCTATTGGATGATCAGATATCTTGCGGCCATCCCGTTCCTCCATTCGGGTGCCAGAAACTTCGAATGTACCGATAGTTACGTCCTTTAAAACTCGTGTCTTTTCTTCTGTACGAATCTCTATGTCATTGACGCATTGTGGGTCCGATTACCATCCAGTTTGCTTCGTATCCTTTATTTGAGTCTATTGCATGATCAGATATCTTGCGGCCTTTCCGTTTATCCATTCGGGTGCCCGAAACTTCAAATGTACCGATAGTTACGTCCTTTAAAACTCGAGTCTTTTCTTATGTACGAATCTTTATGTCATTGTGGCATTGTGAGTCCGATTACCATACAGTCCGATTCTTATACTTTATTTGAGTCTATTGCATGATCAGATATCTTATGGCCTTCCCGTTCATCCATTCGGGTGCCCGAAACTTTAAATGTACCGATAGTTACGTCCTTTAAAACTCGAGTCTTTTCTTCTGTACGAATCTCTATGTCATTGTCGCATCGTGAGTCCGATTACTATCCTGTCCGATTCTTATACTTTATTTGAGTCTATTGCATGATCAGATATCTTATGGCCTTCCCGTTCCTCCATTCGGGTGCCCAAAACTTCAAATGTACCGATAGTTACGTCCTTTAAAACTCGAGTCTTTTCTTATGTACGAATCTTTATGTCATTGTGGCATTGTGAGTCCGATTACCATACAGTCCGATTCTTATACTTTATTTGAGTCTATTGCATGATCAGATATCTTACGGCCTTCCCGTTCATCCATTCGGGTGCCCAAAACTTTAAATGTACCGATAGTTACGTCCTTTAAAACTCGAGTCTTTTCTTCTGTACGAATCTCTATGTCATTGTCGCATCGTCAGTCCGATTACTATCCTGTCCGATTCTTATACTTTATTTGAGTCTATTGCATGATCAGATATCTTATGGCCTTCCCGTTCCTCCATTCGGGTGCCCGAAACTTCAAATGTACCGATAGTTACGTCCTTTAAAACTCGAGTCTTTTCTTATGTACGAATCTTTATGTCATTGTGGCATTGTGAGTCCGATTACCATACAGTCCGATTCTTATACTTTATTTGAGTCTATTGCATGATCAGATATCTTACGGCCATCCCGTTCCTCCATTCGGGTGCCAGAAACTTCGAATGTACCAATAGTTACGTCCTTTAAAACTCGTGTCTTTTCTTATGTACGAATCTCTATGTCATTGTCGCATCGTGAGTCCTATTACCATCCTGTCAGCTTCGTATCCTTTATTTGAGTCTATTGCATGATCAAATATCTTGCGGCCTTTCCGTTTCTCCATTCGGGTGCCTGAAACTTCAAATGTACCGATAGTTACGTCCTTTAAAACTCGAGTCTTTTCTTGTGTACGAATCTCTATGTCATTGTCGCATCGTGAGTTCGATTACCATCCGGTCCACTTCGTATCCTTTATTTGAGTCTATTGCATGATCAGAAATCTTACGGCCTTCCCGTTCCTCCATTCGGGTGCCCGAAACTTCAAATGTACCGATAGTTATGTCCTTTAAAACTCGAGTCTTTTTTTGTGTACGAATCTTAATGTCATTGTCGCATCGTGAGTCCGATTAGCATCTTATCCGCTTCGTATCCTTTATTTGAGTGTATTGCATGATCAGATATCTTACGGCCTTCCCGTTTCTCCATTCGGGTGCCCGAAACTTCAAATGTACCGATAGTTACGTCCTTTAAAACTCGAGTCTTTTCTTGTGTACGAATCTTTATGTCTTTGTCGCATCGTGAGTCCGATTACAATCTTATCCGCCTCGTATCCTTTATTTGAGTTTATTGCATGATCAGATATCTTGCGGCCTTCCCGTTCCTCCATTCGGGTGCCCGAAACTTCAAATGTACCGATAGTTACGTCCTTTAAAACTCGAGTCTTTTCTTATGTACGAATCTTTATGTCATTGTGGCATTGTGAGTCCGATTACCATACAGTCCGATTCTTATACTTTATTTGAGTCTATTGCATGATCAGATATCTTACGGCCTTCCCGTTCATCCATTCGGGTGCCCGAAACTTTAAATGTACCGATAGTTACGTCCTTTAAAACTCGAGTCTTTTCTTATGTACGAATCTCTATGTCATTGTCGTATTGTGGATCCGATTACCATCCAGTCCGCTTCGTATCCTTTATTTGAGTCTATTGGATGATCAGATATCTTGCGGCCATCCCGTTCCTCCATTCGGGTGCCAGAAACTTCGAATGTACCGATAGTTACGTCCTTTAAAACTCGTGTCTTTTCTTCTGTACGAATCTCTATGTCATTGACGCATTGTGGGTCCGATTACCATCCAGTTTGCTTCGTATCCTTTATTTGAGTCTATTGCATGATCAGATATCTTGCGGCCTTTCCGTTTATCCATTCGGGTGCCCGAAACTTCAAATGTACCGATAGTTACGTCCTTTAAAACTCGAGTCTTTTCTTATGTACGAATCTTTATGTCATTGTGGCATTGTGAGTCCGATTACCATACAGTCCGATTCTTATACTTTATTTGAGTCTATTGCATGATCAGATATCTTACGGCCTTCCCGTTCATCCATTCGGGTGCCCGAAACTTTAAATGTACCGATAGTTACGTCCTTTAAAACTCGAGTCTTTTCTTCTGTACGAATCTCTATGTCATTGTCGCATCGTGAGTCCGATTACTATCCTGTCCGATTCTTATACTTTATTTGAGTCTATTGCATGATCAGATATCTTATGGCCTTCCCGTTCCTCCATTCGGGTGCCCAAAACTTCAAATGTACCGATAGTTACGTCCTTTAAAACTCGAGTCTTTTCTTATGTACGAATCTTTATGTCATTGTGGCATTGTGAGTCCGATTACCATACAGTCCGATTCTTATACTTTATTTGAGTCTATTGCATGATCAGATATCTTACGGCCTTCCCGTTCATCCATTCGGGTGCCCGAAACTTTAAATGTACCGATAGTTACGTCCTTTAAAACTCGAGTCTTTTCTTCTGTACGAATCTCTATGTCATTGTCGCATCGTCAGTCCGATTACTATCCTGTCCGATTCTTATACTTTATTTGAGTCTATTGCATGATCAGATATCTTATGGCCTTCCCGTTCCTCCATTCGGGTGCCCGAAACTTCAAATGTACCGATAGTTACGTCCTTTAAAACTCGAGTCTTTTCTTATGTACGAATCTTTATGTCATTGTGGCATTGTGAGTCCGATTACCATACAGTCCGATTCTTATACTTTATTTGAGTCTATTGCATGATCAGATATCTTACGGCCTTCCCGTTCATCCATTCGGGTGCCCGAAAATTTAAATGTACCGATAGTTACGTCCTTTAAAACTCGAGTCTTTTCTTATGTACGAATCTCTATGTCATTGTCGTATTGTGGATCCGATTACCATCCAGTCCGCTTCGTATCCTTTATTTGAGTCTATTGCATGATCAGATATCTTGCGGCCATCCCGTTCCTCCATTCGGGTGCCAGAAACTTCGAATGTACCGATAGTTACGTCCTTTAAAACTCGTGTCTTTTCTTCTGTACGAATCTCTATGTCATTGACGCATTGTGGGTCCGATTACCATCCAGTTTGCTTCGTATCCTTTATTTGAGTCCATTGCATGATCAGATATCTTGCGGCCTTTCCGTTTATCCATTCGGGTGCCCGAAACTTCAAATGTACCGATAGTTACGTCCTTTAAAACTCGAGTCTTTTCTTGTGTACGAATCTCTATGTCATTGTCGCATCGCGAGTCCGATTACCACCCGATCCGGTTCGTATCCTTTATTTGAGTCTACTGCATGATCAGATATCTTGCGGCCTTCCCGTTCCTCCATTCGGGTGCCCGAAACTTCAAATGTACCGGTAGTTACGTCCTTTAAAACTTAAGTCTTTTCTTGTGTACGAATCTCTATGTCATTGTCGCATCGTGAGTCCTATTGCCATCCCGTCCACTTCGTATCCTTTATTTGAGTCTATTGCATGATCAGATATATTGCGGCCTTCCCGTTCCTCCATTCGGGTGCCAGAAACTTCGAATGTACCGATAGTTACGTCCTTTAAATATCGAGTCTTTTCTAGTGTACGAATCTCAATGTCATTGCCGCATCGTGAGTTCGATTACCATCCGGTCTGCTTCGTATCCTTTATTTGAGTGTATTGCACGATCAGATATCTTACGGCCTTCCCGTTCCTCCATTCGGGTGCCCGAAACTTCAAATGTACCGATAGTTACGTCCTTTATAACTCGAGTCTTTTCTTATGTACGAATCTCTATGACTTTGTCGCATTGTGGGTCCGATTACCAACCAGTCCGCTTCGTAACCTTTATTTGAGTCTATTGCATGATCAGATATCTTGCGGCCATCCCGTTCCTCCATTCGGGTGCCAGAAACTTCGAATGTACCAATAGTTACGTCCTTTAAAACTCGTGTCTTTTCTTCTGTACGAATCTCTATGTCATTGTCGCATCGTGAGTCCTATTAACATCCTATCCACTTCGTATCCTTTATTTGAGTCTATTGCATGATCTATCTTGCTGCCTTCCCGTTTCTCCATTCGGGTGCCCGAAACTTCAAATGTACCGATAGTTACGTCCTTTAAAACTCCAGTCTTTTCTTGTGAACGAATCTCAATGTCATTGTCGCATCGTGAGTTCAATTACCATTCGGTCCGCTTCTTATCCATTATTTGAGTCTATTGCATGATCAAATATCTTGCGGCCATCCCGTTCCTCTAATCGGGTGCCCGAAACTTCAAATGTACCGATAGTTACGTCTTTTAAAACTCGAGTGTTTTCTTATGTACGAATCTCTATGTCATTGTGGCATTGTGGGTCCGATTACCATCCAGTCTGCTTTGTATCCTTTATTTGAGTCTATTGCATGATCAAATATCTTGCGGCCATCCCGGTCCTCGATTCAGGTGCCCGAAGCTTCAAATGTACCGATAGTTACGTCCTTTAAAACTCGTGTCTTTTCTTCTGTACGAATCTCTATGTCATTGTCGCATCGTGAGTCCGATTACTATCCTGTCCGATTCTTATACTTTATTTGAGTCTATTGCATGATCAGATATCTTACGGTCTTCCCGTTCCTCCATTCGGGTGCCCGAAACTTCAAATGTACCGATAGTTACGTCCTTTAAAACTCGAGTTTTTTCTTATGTACGAATCTCTATGTCATTGTCGCATTGTGGGTCCGATTACCATCCAGTCCGCTTCGTATCCTTTATTTGAGTCTATTGAATGATCAGATATTTTTCGGCCATCCCGTTCCTCCATTCGGGTGCCAGAAACTTCGAATGTACCAATAGTTACGTCCTTTAAAACTCGTGTCTTTTCTTCTGTATGAATCTCTATGTCATTGTCGCATCGTGAGTCCTATTACCATCCTGTCCGCTTCGTATCCTTTTTTTGAGTCTATTGCATGATCAAATATCTTGCTGCCTTTCCGTTTCTCCATTCGGGTGCCCGAAACTTCAAATGTACCGATAGTTACGTCCTTTAAAACTCGAGTCTTTTCTTGTGTACGAATCTCTATGTAATGCTCGCATCGTGAGTTTGATTACCATCCGGTCCGCTTCGTATCCTTTATTTGAGTCTATTGCATGATCAGAAATCATACGGCCTTCCCGTTCCTCCATTCGGGTGCCCGAAACTTCAAATGTACCGATAGTTACGTCCTTTAAAACTCGAGTCTTTTTTTGTGTACGAATCTTAATGTCATTGTCGCATCGTGAGTCCGATTACCATCTTATCCGCTTCGTATCCTTTACTTGAGTGTATTGCATGATCAGATATCTTACGGCCTTCCCGTTTCTCCATTCGGGTGCCCAAAACTTCAAATGTACTGATAGTTACGTCCTTTAAAACTCGAGTCTTTTCTTGTGTACGAATCTTTATGTCTTTGTCGCATCGTGAGTCCGATTACAATCTTATCCGCCTCGTATCCTTTATTTGAGTTTATTGCATGATCAGATATCTTGCGGCCTTCCCGTTCCTCCATTCGGGTGCCCGAAACTTCAAATGTACCGATAGTTACATCCTTTAAAACTCGAGTCGTTTCTTATGTACGAATCTCTATGTCATTGTGGCATTGTGAGTCCGATTACCATACAGTCCGATTCTTATTCTTTATTTGAGTCTATTGCATGATCAGATATCTTACGGCCTTCCCGTTCCTCCATTCGGGTGCCCGAAACTTCAAATTTACCGATAGTTACGTCCTTTAAAACTCGAGTCTTTTCTTATGTACGAATCTTTATGTCATTGTCGCATTGTGAGTCCGATTACCATCCAGTCCGCTTCGTATCCTTTATTAGAGTCTATTGCATGATCAGATATCTTGCGGCAATCCCGTTCTTTCATTCGGGTGCCAGAAACTTCGAATGGACCGATAGTTACGTCCTTTAAAACTCGTGTCTTTTCTTCTGTACGAATCTCTATGTCATTGTCCCATCGTGAGTCCTATTACCATCCTGTCCGATTCTTATACTTTATTTGAGTCTATTGCATGATCAGTTATCTTGCGGCCTTTCCATTTCTCCATTCGGGTGCCCGAAACTTCATATGTACCGATAGTTACGTCCTTTAAAACTTGAGTCTTTTCTTGTGTACGAACCTTTATGTCATTGTCGTATCGTGAGTCCGATTACCAACTTATCCGCCTCGTATCCTTTATTTGAGTTTATTGCATGATCAGATATTTTGCGGCCTTCCCGTTCCTCCATTCGGGTGCCCGAAACTTCAAATGTACCAATAGTTACGTCCTTTAAAACTCGAGTCTTTTCTTATGTACGAATCTCTATGTCATTGTCGCATTGTGGGTCCGATTACCATCCAGTCCACTTCGTATCCTTTATTTGAGTCTATTGCAAGATCAGATATCTTGCGGCCATCCCGTTCCTCCATTCGGGTGCCAGAAACTTTGAATGTACCGATAGTTACGTCCTTTAAAACTCGTGTCTTTTCTTCTGTACGAATCTCTATGTCATTGTCGCATCGTGAGTCCTATTACCATCCTGTCCGCTTCGTATCCTTTATTTGAGTCTATTGCATTATCCGATACCTTGCGGCCTTTCCGTTTCTCCATTCGGGTGCCCGAAACTTCAAATGTACCGATAGTTACGTCCTTTAAAACTCGAGTCTTTTCTTGTGTACGAATCTCTTTGTCATTGTCGCATCGTGAGTTCGATTACCATCCGATCCGCTTCGTATCCTTTATTTGAGTCTATTGCATGATCAGATATCTTACGGCCTTCCCGTTCCTCCATTCGAGTGCCCGAAACTTCAAATGTACCGATAGTTACGTCCTTTAAAACTTGAGTCTTTTCTTGTGTACGAATCTTTATGTCATTGTCGCATCGTGAGTCGGATTACCACCTTATCCGCTTCGTATCCTTTATTTGAGTGTATTGCATGATCAGATATTTTACGGCCTTCCCGTTCCTCCATTCGGGTGCCCGAAACTTCAAATGTACCGATAGTTACGTCCTTTAAAACTCGAGTCTTTTCTTGTGTACGAATCTTTATTTCATTGTCGCATCGTGAGTCCGATTACCATCTTATCCGCCTCGTATCCTTTATTTGAGTTTATTGCATGATCAGATATCTTGCGGCCTTCCCGTTCCTCCATTCGGATGCCCGAAACTTCAAATGTACCGATAGTTACGTCCTTTAAAACTCGAGTCTTTTCTTATGTAGGAATCTCTATGCAATTGTGGCATTGGGAGTCCGATTACCATACAGTCCGATTCTTATACTTTATTTGAGTCTATTGCATGATCAGATATCTTACGGCCTTCCCGTTCCTCCATTCGGGTGCCCGAAACTTCAAATGTACCGATAGTTACGTCCTTTAAAACTCGAGTCTTTTCTTATGTACGAATCTCTATGTCATTGTCGCATTGTGGGTCCGATTACCATCCAGTCCGCTTCGTATCCTTTATTTGAGTCTATTGCATGATCAGATATCTTGCGGCAATCCCGTTCCTCCATTCGGGTGCCAGAAACTTCGAATGTACCGATAGTTACGTCCTTTAAAACTCGTGTCTTTTCTTCTGTATGAATCTCTATGTCATTGTCGCATCGTGAGTCCAATTACCATCCTGTCCGATTCATATACTTTATTTGAGTCTATTGCATGATTAGATATCTTGCGGCCTTTCCGTTTCTCCATTCGGGTGCCCGAAACTTCAAATGTACCGATAGTTACGTCCTTTAAAACTCGAGTCTTTTCTTGTGTACGAATCTTAATGTCATTGTCGCATCGTGAGTCCGATTACCATCTTATCCACCTCGTATCCTTTATTTGAGTCTATTGCTTGATCAAATATCTTGCGGCCTGCCCGTTCCTCCATTCGGGTGCCCGAAACTTCAAATGTACCGATAGTTACGTCCTTTAAAACTCGAGTCTTTTCTTGTGTACGAATCTTTATGTCATTGTCGCATCGTGAGTCCTATTACCATCCGGTCCGCTTCGTATCCTTTATTTGAGTCTATTGCTTGATCAAATATCTTGCGGTCTGCCCGTTCCTCCATTCGGGTGCCCGAAACTTCAAATGTACCGATAGTTACGTCCTATAAAGCTCGAGTCTTTTCTTGTGTACGAATCTCTTTGTCATTGTCGCATCGTGAGTTCGATTACCATCCGGTCCGCTTCGTATCCTTTATTTGAGTTTATTGCATGATCAGATATCTTACGTCCTGCCCGTTCCTCCATTCGGGTGCCCAAAACTTCAAATGTACCGATAGTTACGTCCTTTAAAACTCGAGTCTTTTCTTGTGTACGAATCTTTATTTCGTTGTCGCATCGTTAGTCCGATTACCATCTTATCCGCCTCGTATCCTTTATTTGAGTTTATTGCATGATCAGATATCTTGCGGCCTTCCCGTTCCTCCATTCGGATGCCCGAAACTTCAAATGTACCGATAGTTACGTCCTTTAAAACTCGAGTCTTTTCTTATGTACGAATCTCTATGCAATTGTGGCATTGGGAGTCCGATTACCATACAGTCCGATTCTTATACTTTATTTGAGTCTATTGCATGATCAGATATCTTACGGCCTTCCCGTTCCTCCATTCGGGTGCCCGAAACTTCAAATGTACCGATAGTTACGTCCTTTAAAACTCGAGTCTTTTCTTATGTACGAATCTCTATGTCATTGTCGCATTGTGGGTCCGATTACCATCCAGTCCGCTTCGTATCCTTTATTTGAGTCTATTGCATGATCAGATATCTTGCGGCAATCCCGTTCCTCCATTCGGGTGCCAAAAACTTCGAATGTACCGATAGTTACGTCCTTTAAAACTCGTGTCTTTTCTTCTGTATGAATCTCTATGTCATTGTCGCATCGTGAGTCCAATTACCATCCTGTCCGATTCATATACTTTATTTGAGTCTATTGCATGATCAGATATCTTGCGGCCTTTCCGTTTCTCCATTCGGGTGCCCGAAACTTCAAATGTACCGATAGTTACGTCCTTTAAAACTCGAGTCTTTTCTTGTGTACGAATCTTAATGTCATTGTCGCATCGTGAGTCCGATTACCATATTATCCACCTCGTATCCTTTATTTGAGTCTATTGCTTGATCAAATATCTTGCGGCCTGCCCGTTCCTCCATTCGGGTGCCCGAAACTTCAAATGTACCGATAGTTACGTCCTTTAAAACTCGAGTCTTTTCTTGTGTACGAATCTTTATGTCATTGTCGCATCGTGAGTTCTATTACCATCCGGTCCGCTTCGTATCCTTTATTTGAGTCTATTGCTTGATCAAATATCTTGCGGTCTGCCCGTTCCTCCATTCGGGTGCCCGAAACTTCAAATGTACCGATAGTTACGTCCTATAAAGCTCGAGTCTTTTCTTGTGTACGAATCTCTTTGTCATTGTCGCATCGTGAGTTCGATTACCATCCGGTCTGCTTCGTATCCTTTATTTGAGTTTATGGCATGATCAGATATCTTACGTCCTGCCCGTTCCTCCATTCGGGTGCCCGAAACTTCAAATGTACCGATAGTTACGTCCTTTAAAACTCGAGTCTTTTCTTGTGTACGAATCTTAATGTCATTGTCGCATCGTGAGTCCGATTACCATCTTATCCGCCTCATATCCTTTATTTGAGTCTATTGCTTGATCAAATATCTTGCGGCCTGCCCGTTCCTCCATTCGGGTGCCCGAAACTTCAAATGTACCGATAGTTACGTCCTATAAAGCTCGAGTCTTTTCTTGTGTACGAATCTCTATGTCATTGTCGCATCGAGAGTTCGATTACCATCCGGTCCCGCTTCGTATCCTTTATTTGAGTCTATTGCATGATCAGATATCTTACGGCCTTCCCGTTCCTCCATTCGGGTGCCCGAAACTTCAAATGTACCGATAGTTACGTCCTTTAAAACTCGAGTCGTCTCTTATGTACGAATCTCTATGTCATTGTGGCATTGTGAATCCGATTACCATCCAGTCCGATTCTTATACTTTATTTGAGTCTATTGCATGATCAGATATTTAACGGCCTTCCCGTTCCTCCATTCGGGTGCCCGAAACTTCAAATGTACCGATAGTTACGTCCTTTAAAACTCGAGTCTTTTCTTGTGTACGAATCTTAATGTCATTGTCGCATCGTGAGTCCGATTACCATCTTATCCACCTCGTATCCTTTATTTGAGTCTATTGCTTGATCAAATATCTTGCGGCCTGCCCGTTCCTCCATTCGGGTGCCCGAAACTTCAAATGTACCGATAGTTACGTCCTTTAAAACTCGAGTCTTTTCTTGTGTACGAATCTTTATGTCATTGTCGCATCGTGAGTCCTATTACCATCCGGTCCGCTTCGTATCCTTTATTTGAGTCTATTGCTTGATCAAATATCTTGCGGTCTGCCCGTTCCTCCATTCGGGTGCCCGAAACTTCAAATGTACCGATAGTTACGTCCTATAAAGCTCGAGTCTTTTCTTGTGTACGAATCTCTTTGTCATTGTCGCATCGTGAGTTCGATTACCATCCGGTCCGCTTCGTATCCTTTATTTGAGTTTATTGCATGATCAGATATCTTACGTCCTGCCCGTTCCTCTATTCGGGTGCCCGAAACTTCAAATGTACCGATAGTTACGTCCTTTAAAACTCGAGTCTTTTCTTGTGTACGAATCTTAATGTCATTGTCGCATCGTGAGTCCGATTACCATCTTATCCGCCTCGTATCCTTTATTTGAGTCTATTGCTTGATCAAATATCTTGCGGACTGCCCGTTCCTCCATTCGGGTGCCCGAAACTTCAAATGTACCGATAGTTACGTCCTATAAAGCTCGAGTCTTTTCTTGTGTACGAATCTCTATGTCATTGTCGCATCGAGAGTTCGATTACCATCCGGTCCCGCTTCGTATCCTTTATTTGAGTCTATTGCATGATCAGATATCTTACGGCCTTCCCGTTCCTCCATTCGGGTGCCCGAAACTTCAAATGTACCGATAGTTACGTCCTTTAAAACACGAGTCTTTTCTTATGTACGAATCTCTATGTCATTGTGAATCCGATTACCATCCAGTCCGATTCTTATACTTTATTTGAGTCTATTGCATGATCAGATATCTAACGGCCTTCCCGTTCCTCCATTCGGGTGCCCGAAACTTCAAATGTACCGATAGTTACGTCCTTTAAAACTCGAGTCTTTTCTTATGTACGAATCTCTATGTCATTGTCGCATTGTGGGTCCGATTACCATCCAGTCCGCTTCGTATCCTTTATTTGAGTCTATTGCATGATCAGATATCTTGCGGCCGTCCCGTTCCTCCATTCGGCTGCCCGAAACTTCAAATGTACCGATAGTTACGTCCTTTAATACTCGAGTCTTTTCTTATGTACGAATCTCTATGTCATTGTGGCATTGTGAGTCCGATTACCATCCAGTCCGATTCTTATACTTTATTTGAGTCTATTGCATGATCAGATATCTAACGGCCTTCCCGTTCCTCCATTCGGGTGCCCGAAACTTCAAATGTACCGATAGTTACGTCCTTTAAAACTCGAGTCTTTTCTTATGTACGAATCTCTATGTCATTGTCGCATTGTGGGTCCGATTACCATCCAGTCCGCTTTGTATCCTTTATTTGAGTCTATTGCATGATCAGATATCTTGCGGCCGTCCCGTTCCTCCATTCGGCTGCCCGAAACTTCAAATGTACCGATAGTTACGTCCTTTAAAACTCAAGTCTTTTCTTGTGTACGAATCTCAATGTCATTGTCGCATCGTGAGTTCAATTACCATTCGGTCCGCTTCTTATCCATTATTTGAGTCTATTGCATGATCAAATATCTTGCGGCCATCCCGTTCCTCTAATCGGGTGCCCGAAACTTCAAATGTACCGATAGTTACGTCCTTTAAAACTCGAGTGTTTTCTTATGTACGAATCTCTATGTCATTGTGGCATTGTGGGTCCGATTACCATCCAGTCTGCTTTGTATCCTTTATTTGAGTCTATTGCATGATCAAATATCTTGCGGCCATCCCGGTCCTCGATTCAGGTGCCCGAAGCTTCAAATGTACCGATAGTTACGTCCTTTAAAACTCGTGTCTTTTCTTCTGTACGAATCTCAATGTCATTGTCGCATCGTGAGTCCGATTACTATCCTGTCCGATTCTTATACTTTATTTGAGTCTATTGCATGATCAGATATCTTACGGTCTTCCCGTTCCTCCATTCGGGTGCCCGAAACTTCAAATGTACCGATAGTTACATCCTTTAAAACTCGAGTCTTTTCTTATGTACGAATCTCTATGTCATTGTCGCATTGTGGGTCCGATTACCATCCAGTCCGCTTCGTATCCTTTATTTGAGTCTATTGAATGATCAGATATTTTTCGGCCATCCCGTTCCTCCATTCGGGTGCCAGAAACTTCGAATGTACCAATAGTTACGTCCTTTAAAACTCGTGTCTTTTCTTCTGTACGAATCTCTATGTCATTGTCGCATCGTGAGTCCTATTACCATCCTGTCCGCTTCGTATCCTTTTTTTGAGTCTATTGCATGATCAAATATCTTGCTGCCTTTCCGTTTCTCCAATCGGGTGCCCGAAACTTCAAATGTACCGATAGTTACGTCCTTTAAAACTCGAGTCTTTTCTTGTGTACGAATCTCTATGTAATGCTCGCATCGTGAGTTCGATTACCATCCGGTCCGCTTCGTATCCTTTATTTGAGTCTATTGCATGATCAGAAATCTTACGGCCTTCCCGTTCCTCCATTTGGGTGCCCGAAACTTCAAATGTACCGATAGTTACGTCCTTTAAAACTCGAGTATTTTTTTGTGTACGAATGTTAATGTCATTGTCGCATCGTGAGTCCGATTACCATCTTATCCGCTTCGTATCCTTTATTTGAGTGTATTGCATGATCAGATATCTTACGGCCTTCCCGTTTCTCCATTCGGGTGCCCAAAACTTCAAATGTACCGATAGTTACGTCCTTTAAAACTCGAGTCTTTTCTTGTGTACGAATCTTTATGTCTTTGTCGCATCGTGAGTCCGATTACAATCTTATCCGCCTCGTATCCTTTATTTGAGTTTATTGCATGATCAGATATCTTGCGGCCTTCCCGTTCCTCCATTCGGGTGCCCGAAACTTCAAATGTACCGATAGTTACGTCCTTTAAAACTCGAGTCGTTTCTTATGTACGAATCTCTATGTCATTGTGGCATTGTGAGTCCGATTACCATACAGTCCGATTCTTATTCTTTATTTGAGTCAATTGCATGATCAGATATCTTACGGCCTTCCCGTTCCTCCATTCGGGTGCCCGAAACTTCAAATTTACCGATAGTTACGTCCTTTAAAACTCGAGTCTTTTCTTATGTACGAATCTCTATGTCATTGTCGCATTGTGGGTCCGATTACCATCCAGTCCGCTTCGTATCCTTTATTAGAGTCTATTGCATGATCAGATATCTTGCGGCAATCCCGTTCTTTCATTCGGGTGCCCGAAACTTCAAATTTACCGATAGTTACGTCCTTTAAAACTCGAGTCTTTTCTTATGTACGAATCTCTATGTCATTGTCGCATTGTGGGTCCGATTACCATCCAGTCCGCTTCGTATCCTTTATTAGAGTCTATTGCATGATCAGATATCTTGCGGCAATCCCGTTCTTTCATTCGGGTGCCAGAAACTTCGAATGTACCGATAGTTACGTCCTTTAAAACTCGTGTCTTTTCTTCTGTACGAATCTCTATGTCATTGTCCCATCGTGAGTCCTATTACCATCCTGTCCGATTCTTATACTTTATTTGAGTCTATTGCATGATCAGATATCTTGCGGCCTTTCCGTTTCTCCATTCGCGTGCCCGAAACTTCATATGTACCGATAGTTACGTCCTTTAAAACTTGAGTCTTTTCTTGTGTACGAACCTTTATGTCATTGTCGTATCGTGAGTCCGATTACCATCTTATCCGCCTCGTATCCTTTATTTGAGTTTATTGCATGATCAGATATTTTGCGGCCTTCCCGTTCCTCCATTCGGGTGCCCGAAACTTCAAATGTACCAATAGTTACGTCCTTTAAAACTCGAGTCTTTTCTTATGTACGAATCTCTATGTCATTGTCGCATTGTGGGTCCGATTACCATCCAGTCCGCTTCGTATCCTTTATTTGAGTCTATTGCATGATCAGATATTTTTCGGCCATCCCGTTCCTCCATTCGGGTGCCAGAAACTTCGAATGTACCAATAGTTACGTCCTTTAAAACTCGTGTCTTTTCTTATGTACGAATCTCTATGTCGTTGTCGCATCGTGAGTCCTATTACCATCCTGTCCGCTTCGTATCCTTTATTTGAGTCTATTGCATGATCAAATATCTTGCGGCCTTTCCGTTTCTCCATTCGGGTGCCTGAAACTTCAAATGTACCGATAGTTACGTCCTTTAAAACTCGAGTCTTTTCTTGTGTACGAATCTCTATGTCATTGTCGCATCGCGAGTCCGATTACCACCCGATCCGGTTCGTATCCTTTATTTGAGTCTATTGCATGATCAGATATCTTGCGGCCTTCCCGTTCCTCCACTCGGGTGCCCGAAACTTCAAATGTACCGGTAGTTACGTCCTTTAAAACTCAAGTCTTTTCTTGTGTACGAATCTCTATGTCATTGTCGCATCGTGAGTCCGATTGCCATCCCGTCCACTTCGTATCCTTTATTTGAATCTATTGCATGATCAGATATATTGCGGCGTTCCCGTTCCTCCATTCGGGTGCCAGAAACTTCGAATGTACCGATAGTTACGTCCTTTAAATATCGAGTCTTTTCTAGTGTACGAATCTCAATGTCATTGCCGCATCGTGAGTTCGATTACCATCCGGTCTGCTTCGTATCCTTTATTTGAGTGTATTGCACGATCAGATATCTTACGGCCTTCCCGTTCCTCCATTCGGGTGCCCGAAACTTCAAATGTACCGTTAGTTACGTCCTTTATAACTCGAGTCTTTTCTTATGTACGAATCTCTATGACTTTGTCGCATTGTGGGTCCGATTACCAACCAGTCCGCTTCGTAACCTTTATTTGAGTCTATTGCATGATCAGATATCTTGCGGCCATCCCATTCCTCCATTCGGGTGCCAGAAACTTCGAATGTACCGATAGTTACGTCCTTTAAAACTCGTGTCTTTTCTTCCGTACGAATCTCTATTTCATTATCGCATCGTGAGTCCTATTAACATCCTGTCCACTTCGTATCCTTTATTTGAGTCTATTGCATGATTAGATATCTTGCTGCCTTCCCGTTTCTCCATTCGGGTGCCCGAAACTTCAAATGTACCGATAGTTACGACCTTTAAAACTCCAGTCTTTTCTTGTGTACGAATCTCAATGTCATTGTCGCATCGTGAGTTCAATTACCATTCGGTCCGCTTCTTATCCTTTATTTGAGTCTATTGCATGATCAAATATCTTGCGGCCATCCCGTTCCTCTAATCGGGCGCCCGAAACTTCAAATGTACCGATAGTTACGTCCTTTAAAACTCGAGTGTTTTCTTATGTACGAATCTCTATGTCATTGTGGCATTGTGGGTCCGATTACCATCCAGTCTGCTTCGTATCCTTTATTTGAGTCTATTGCATGATCAAATATCTTGCGGCCATCCCGGTCCTCTATTCGGGTGCCCGAAACTTCAAATGTACCGATAGTTACGTCCTTTAAAACTCGTGTATTTTCTTCTGTACGAATCTCTATGTCATTGTCGCATCGTGAGTCCGATTACTATCCTGTCCGATTCTTATACTTTATTTGAGTCTATTGCATGATCAGATATCTTACGGCCTTCCCGTTCCTCCATTCGGGTGCCCGAAACTTCAAATGTACCGATAGTTACGTCCTTTAAAACTCGAGTCTTTTCTTATGTACGAATCTCTATGTCATTGTCGCATTGTGGGTCCGATTACCATCCCGTCCGCTTCGTATCCTTTATTTGAGTCTATTGCATGATCAGATATTTTTCGGCCATCCCGTTCCTCCATTCGGGTGCCAGAAACTTCGAATGTACCAATAGTTACGTCCTTTAAAACTCGTGTCTTTTCTTATGTACGAATCTCTATGTCATTGTCGCATCGTGAGTCCTATTACCATCCTGTCCGCTTCGTATCCTTTATTTGAGTCTATTGCATGATCAAATATCTTGCGGCCTTTCCGTTTCTCCATTCGGGTGCCTGAAACTTCAAATGTACCGATAGTTACGTCCTTTAAAACTCGAGTCTTTTCTTGTGTACGAATCTCTATGTCATTGTCGCATCGTGAGTTCGATTACCATCCGGTCCGCTTCGTATCCTTTATTTGAGTCTATTGCATGATCAGAAATCTTACGGCCTTCCCGTTCCTCCATTCGGGTGCCCGAAACTTCAAATGTACCGATAGTTACGTCCTTTAAAACTCAAGTCTTTTCTTGTGTACGAATCTCAATGTCATTGTCGCATCGTGAGTTCAATTACCATTCGGTCCGCTTCTTATCCATTATTTGAGTCTATTGCATGATCAAATATCTTGCGGCCATCCCGTTCCTCTAATCGGGTGCCCGAAACTTCAAATGTACCGATAGTTACGTCCTTTAAAACTCGAGTGTTTTCTTATGTACGAATCTCTATGTCATTGTGGCATTGTGGGTCCGATTACCATCCAGTCTGCTTTGTATCCTTTATATGAGTCTATTGCATGATCAAATATCTTGCGGCCATCCCGGTCCTCGATTCAGGTGCCCGAAGCTTCAAATGTACCGATAGTTACGTCCTTTAAAACTCGTGTCTTTTCTTCTGTACGAATCTCTATGTCATTGTCGCATCGTGAGTCCGAATACTATCCTGTCCGATTCTTATACTTTATTTGAGTCTATTGCATGATCAGATATCTTACGGTCTTCCCGTTCCTCCATTCGGGTGCCCGAAACTTCAAATGTACCGATAGTTACGTCCTTTAAAACTCGAGTCTTTTCTTATGTACGAATCTCTATGTCATTGTCGCATTGTGGGTCCGATTACCATCCAGTCCGCTTCGTATCCTTTATTTGAGTCTTTTGAATGATCAGATATTTTTCGGCCATCCCGTTCCTCCATTCGGGTGCCAGAAACTTCGAATGTACCAATAGTTACGTCCTTTAAAACTCTTGTCTTTTCTTCTGTACGAATCTCTATGTCATTGTCGCATCGTGAGTCCTATTACCATCCTGTCCGCTTCGTATCCTTTTTTTGAGTCTATTGCATGATCAGAAATCTTACGGCCTTCCCGTTCCTCCATTCGGGTGCCCGAAACTTCAAATGTACCGATAGTTACGTCCTTTAAAACTCGAGTCTTTTTTTGTGTACGAATGTTAATGTCATTGTCGCATCGTGAGTCCGATTACCATCTTATCCGCTTCGTATCCTTTATTTGAGTGTATTGCATGATCAGATATCTTACGGCCTTCCCGTTTCTCCATTCGGGTGCCCAAAACTTCAAATGTACCGATAGTTACGTCCTTTAAAACTCGAGTCTTTTCTTGTGTACGAATCTTTATGTCTTTGTCGCATCGTGAGTCCGATTACAATCTTATCCGCCCCGTATCCTTTATTTGAGTTTATTGCATGATCAGATATCTTGCGGCCTTCCCGTTCCTCCATTCGGGTGCCCGAAACTTCAAATGTACCGATAGTTACGTCCTTTAAAACTCGAGTCGTTTCTTATGTACGAATCTCTATGTCATTGTGGCATTGTGAGTCCGATTACCATACAGTCCGATTCTTATTCTTTATTTGAGTCAATTGCATGATCAGATATCTTACGGCCTTCCCGTTCCTCCATTCGGGTGCCCGAAACTTCAAATTTACCGATAGTTACGTCCTTTAAAACTCGAGTCTTTTCTTATGTACGAATCTCTATGTCATTGTCGCATTGTGGGTCCGATTACCATCCAGTCCGCTTCGTATCCTTTATTAGAGTCTATTGCATGATCAGATATCTTGCGGCAATCCCGTTCTTTCATTCGGGTGCCAGAAACTTCGAATGTACCGAGAGTTACGTCCTTTAAAACTCGTGTCTTTTCTTCTGTACGAATCTCTATGTCATTGTCCCATCGTGAGTCCTATTACCATCCTGTCCGATTCTTATACTTTATTTGAGTCTATTGCATGATCAGATATCTTGCGGCCTTTCCGTTTCTCCATTCGGGTGCCTGAAACTTCAAATGTACCGATAGTTACGTCCTTTAAAACTCGAGTCTTTTCTTGTGTACGAATCTCTATGTCATTGTCGCATCGTGAGTTCGATTACCATCCGGTCCGCTTCGTATCCTTTATTTGAGTCTATTGCATGATCAGAAATCTTACGGCCTTCCCGTTTCTCCATTCGGGTGCCCGAAACTTCAAATGTACCGATAGTTACGTCCTTTAAAACTCAAGTCTTTTCTTGTGTACGAATCTCAATGTCATTGTCGCATCGTGAGTTCAATTACCATTCGGTCCGCTTCTTATCCATTATTTGAGTCTATTGCATGATCAAATATCTTGCGGCCATCCCGTTCCTCTAATCGGGTGCCCGAAACTTCAAATGTACCGATAGTTACGTCCTTTAAAACTCGAGTGTTTTCTTATGTACGAATCTCTATGTCATTGTGGCATTGTGGGTCCGATTACCATCCAGTCTGCTTTGTATCCTTTATATGAGTCTATTGCATGATCAAATATCTTGCGGCCATCCCGGTCCTCGATTCAGGTGCCCGAAGCTTCAAATGTACCGATAGTTACGTCCTTTAAAACTCGTGTCTTTTCTTCTGTACGAATCTCTATGTCATTGTCGCATCGTGAGTCCGAATACTATCCTGTCCGATTCTTATACTTTATTTGAGTCTATTGCATGATCAGATATCTTACGGTCTTCCCGTTCCTCCATTCGGGTGCCCGAAACTTCAAATGTACCGATAGTTACGTCCTTTAAAACTCGAGTCTTTTCTTATGTACGAATCTCTATGTCATTGTCGCATTGTGGGTCCGATTACCATCCAGTCCGCTTCGTATCCTTTATTTGAGTCTTTTGAATGATCAGATATTTTTCGGCCATCCCGTTCCTCCATTCGGGTGCCAGAAACTTCGAATGTACCAATAGTTACGTCCTTTAAAACTCTTGTCTTTTCTTCTGTACGAATCTCTATGTCATTGTCGCATCGTGAGTCCTATTACCATCCTGTCCGCTTCGTATCCTTTTTTTGAGTCTATTGCATGATCAGAAATCTTACGGCCTTCCCGTTCCTCCATTCGGGTGCCCGAAACTTCAAATGTACCGATAGTTACGTCCTTTAAAACTCGAGTCTTTTTTTGTGTACGAATGTTAATGTCATTGTCGCATCGTGAGTCCGATTACCATCTTATCCGCTTCGTATCCTTTATTTGAGTGTATTGCATGATCAGATATCTTACGGCCTTCCCGTTTCTCCATTCGGGTGCCCAAAACTTCAAATGTACCGATAGTTACGTCCTTTAAAACTCGAGTCTTTTCTTGTGTACGAATCTTTATGTCTTTGTCGCATCGTGAGTCCGATTACAATCTTATCCGCCTCGTATCCTTTATTTGAGTTTATTGCATGATCAGATATCTTGCGGCCTTCCCGTTCCTCCATTCGGGTGCCCGAAACTTCAAATGTACCGATAGTTACGTCCTTTAAAACTCGAGTCGTTTCTTATGTACGAATCTCTATGTCATTGTGGCATTGTGAGTCCGATTACCATACAGTCCGATTCTTATTCTTTATTTGAGTCAATTGCATGATCAGATATCTTACGGCCTTCCCGTTCCTCCATTCGGGTGCCCGAAACTTCAAATTTACCGATAGTTACGTCCTTTAAAACTCGAGTCTTTTCTTATGTACGAATCTCTATGTCATTGTCGCATTGTGGGTCCGATTACCATCCAGTCCGCTTCGTATCCTTTATTAGAGTCTATTGCATGATCAGATATCTTGCGGCAATCCCGTTCTTTCATTCGGGTGCCAGAAACTTCGAATGTACCGAGAGTTACGTCCTTTAAAACTCGTGTCTTTTCTTCTGTACGAATCTCTATGTCATTGTCCCATCGTGAGTCCTATTACCATCCTGTCCGATTCTTATACTTTATTTGAGTCTATTGCATGATCAGATATCTTGCGGCCTATCTGTTTCTCCATTCGGGTGCCCGAAACTTCATATGTACCGATAGTTACGTCCTTTAAAACTTGAGTCTTTTCTTGTGTACGAACCTTTATGTCATTGTCGTATCGTGAGTCCGATTACCATCTTATCCGCCTCGTATCCTTTATTTGAGTTTATTGCATGATCAGATATTTTGCGGCCTTCCCGTTCCTCCATTCGGGTGCCCGAAACTTCAAATGTACCAATAGTTACGTCCTTTAAAACTCGAGTCTTTTCTTATGTACGAACCTTTATGTCATTGTCGTATCGTGAGTCCGATTACCATCTTATCCGCCTCGTATCCTTTATTTGAGTTTATTGCATGATCAAATATCTGGCGGCCTTTCCGTTTCTCCATTCAGGTGCCTGAAACTTCAAATGTACCGATAGATACGTCCTTTAAAACTCGAGTCTTTTCTTGTGTACGAATCTCTATGTCATTGTCGCATCGTGAGTTCGATTACCATCCGGTCCGCTTCGTATCCTTTATTTGAGTCTATTGCATGATCAGAAATCTTACGGCCTTCCCGTTCCTCCATTCGGGTGCCCGAAACTTCAAATGTACCGATAGTTATGTCCTTTAAAACTCGAGTCTTTTATTGTGTACGAATCTTAATGTCATTGTCGCATCGTGAGTCCGATTAGCATCTTATCCGCTTCGTATCCTTTATTTGAGTGTATTGCATGATCAGATATCTTACGGCCTTCCCGTTTCTCCATTCGGGTGCCCGAAACTTCAAATGTACCGATAGTTACGTCCTTTAAAACTCGAGTCTTTTCTTGTGTACGAATCTTTATGTCTTTGTCGCATCGTGAGTCCGATTACAATCTTATCCGCCTCGTATCCTTTATTTGAGTTTATTGCATGATCAGATATCTTGCGGCCTTCCCGTTCCTCCATTCGGGTGCCCGAAACTTCAAATGTACCGATAGTTACGTCCTTTAAAACTCGAGTCTTTTCTTATGTACGAATCTTTATGTCATTGTGGCATTGTGAGTCCGATTACCATACAGTCCGATTCTTATACTTTATTTGAGTCTATTGCATGATCAGATATCTTACGGCCTTCCCGTTCCTCCATTCGGGTGCCCGAAACTTTAAATGTACCGATAGTTACGTCCTTTAAAACTCGAGTCTTTTCTTATGTACGAATCTCTATGTCATTGTCGCATTGTGGATCCGATTACCATCCAGTCCGCTTCGTATCCTTTATTTGAGTCTATTGCATGATCAGATATCTTGCGGCCATCCCGTTCCTCCATTCGGGTGCCCGAAACTTCAAATGTACCGATAGTTACGTCCTTTAAAACTCGTGTATTTTCTTCTGTACGAATCTCTATGTCATTGTCGCATCGTGAGTCCGATTACTATCCTGTCCGATTCTTATACTTTATTTGAGTCTATTGCATGATCAGATATCTTATGGCCTTCCCGTTCCTCCATTCGGGTGCCCGAAACTTCAAATGTACCGATAGTTACGTCCTTTAAAACTCGAGTCTTTTCTTATGTACGAATCTCTATGTCATTGTCGCATTGTGGGTCCGATTACCATCCAGTCCGCTTCGTATCCTTTATTTGAGTCTATTGCATGATCAGATATTTTTCGGCCATCCCGTTCCTCCATTCGGGTGCCAGAAACTTCGAATGTACCAATAGTTACGTCCTTTAAAACTCGTGTCTTTTCTTCTGTACGAATCTCTATGTCATTGTCGCATCGTGAGTCCTATTACCATCCTGTCCGCTTCGTATCCTTTTTTTGAGTCTATTGCATGATCAAATATCTTGCTGCCTTTCCGTTTCTCCATTCGGGTGCCCGAAACTTCAAATGTACCGATAGTTACGTCCTTTAAAACTCGAGTCTTTTCTTGTGTACGAATCTCTATGTAATGCTCGCATCGTGAGTTCGATTACCATCCGGTCCGCTTCGTATCCTTTATTTGAGTCTATTGCATGATCAGAAATCTTACGGCCTTCCCGTTCCTCCATTCGGGTGCCCGAAACTTCAAATGTACCGATAGTTACGTCCTTTAAAACTCGAGTCTTTTTTTGTGTACGAATCTTAATGTCATTGTCGCATCGTGAGTCCGATTACCATCTTATCCGCTTCGTATCCTTTATTTGAGTGTATTGCATGATCAGATATCTTACGGCCTTCCCGTTTCTCCATTCGGGTGCCCAAAACTTCAAATGTACCGATAGTTACGTCCTTTAAAACTCGAGTCTTTTCTTGTGTACGAATCTTTATGTCTTTGTCGCATCGTGAGTCCGATTACAATCTTATCCGCCTCGTATCCTTTATTTGAGTTTATTGCATGATCAGATATCTTGCGGCCTTCCCGTTCCTCCATTCGGGTGCCCGAAACTTCAAATGTACCGATAGTTACGTCCTTTAAAACTCGAGTCGTTTCTTATGTACGAATCTCTATGTCATTGTGGCATTGTGAGTCCGATTACCATACAGTCCGATTCTTATTCTTTATTTGAGTCAATTGCATGATCAGATATCTTACGGCATTCCCGTTCATCCATTCGGGTGCCCGAAACTTCAAATTTACCGATAGTTACGTCCTTTAAAACTCGAGTCTTTTCTTATGTACGAATCTCTATGTCATTGTCGCATTGTGGGTCCGATTACCATCCAGTCCGCTTCGTATCCTTTATTAGAGTCTATTGCATGATCAGATATCTTGCGGCAATCCCGTTCTTTCATTCGGGTGCCAGAAACTTCGAATGTACCGATAGTTACGTCCTTTAAAACTCGTGTCTTTTCTTCTGTACGAATCTCTATGTCATTGTCCCATCGTGAGTCCTATTACCATCCTGTCCGATTCTTATACTTTATTTGAGTCTATTGCATGATCAGATATCTTGCGGCCTTTCCGTTTCTCCATTCGGGTGCCCGAAACTTCATATGTACCGATAGTTACGTCCTTTAAAACTTGAGTCTTTTCTTGTGTACGAACCTTTATGTCATTGTCGTATCGTGAGTCCGATTACCATCTTATCCGCCTCGTATCCTTTATTTGAGTTTATTGCATGATCAGATATTTTGCGGCCTTCCCGTTCCTCCATTCGGGTGCCCGAAACTTCAAATGTACCAATAGTTACGTCCTTTAAAACTCGAGTCTTTTCTTATGTACGAATCTCTATGTCATTGTCGCATTGTGGGTCCGATTACCATCCAGTCCGCTTCGTATCCTTTATTTGAGTCTATTGCATGATCAGATATTTTTCGGCCATCCCGTTCCTCCATTCGGGTGCCAGAAACTTCGAATGTACCAATAGTTACGTCCTTTAAAACTCGTGTCTTTTCTTATGTACGAATCTCTATGTCATTGTCGCATTGTGAGTCCTATTACCATCCTGTCAGCTTCGTATCCTTTATTTGAGTCTATTGCATGATCAAATATCTTGCGGCCTTTCCGTTTCTCCATTCGGGTGCCTGAAACTTCAAATGTACCGATAGTTACGTCCTTTAAAACTCGAGTCTTTTCTTGTGTACGAATCTCTATGTCATTGTCGCATCGTGAGTTCGATTACCATCCGGTCCGCTTCGTATCCTTTATTTGAGTCTATTGCATGATCAGAAATCTTACGGCCTTCCCGTTCCTCCATTCGGGTGCCCGAAACTTCAAATGTACCGATAGTTATGTCCCTTAAAACTCGAGTCTTTTTTTGTGTATGAAACTTAATGTCATTGTCGCATCGTGAGTCCGATTAGCATCTTATCCGCTTCGTATCCTTTATTGGAGTGTATTGCATGATCAGATATCTTACGGCCTTCCCGTTTCTCCATTCGGGTGCCCGAAACTTCAAATGTACCGATAGTTACGTCCTTTAAAACTCGAGTCTTTTCTTGTGTACGAATCTTTATGTCTTTGTCGCATCGTGAGTCCGATTACAATCTTATCCGCCTCGTATCCTTTATTTGAGTTTATTGCATGATCAGATATCTTGCGGCCTTCCCGTTCCTCCATTCGGGTGCCCGAAACTTCAAATGTACCGATAGTTACGTCCTTTAAAACTCGAGTCTTTTCTTATGTACGAATCTTTATGTCATTGTGGCATTGTGAGTCCGATTACCATACAGTCCGATTCTTATACTTTATTTGAGTCTATTGCATGATCAGATATCTTACGGCCTTCCCGTTCATCCATTCGGGTGCCCGAAACTTTAAATGTACCGATAGTTACGTCCTTTAAAACTCGAGTCTTTTCTTATGTACGAATCTCTATGTCATTGTCGTATTGTGGATCCGATTACCATCCAGTCCGCTTCGTATCCTTTATTTGAGTCTATTGGATGATCAGATATCTTGCGGCCATCCCGTTCCTCCATTCGGGTGCCAGAAACTTCGAATGTACCGATAGTTACGTCCTTTAAAACTCGTGTCTTTTCTTCTGTACGAATCTCTATGTCATTGACGCATTGTGGGTCCGATTACCATCCAGTTTGCTTCGTATCCTTTATTTGAGTCTATTGCATGATCAGATATCTTGCGGCCTTTCCGTTTATCCATTCGGGTGCCCGATACTTCAAATGTACCGATAGTTACGTCCTTTAAAACTCGAGTCTTTTCTTATGTACGAATCTTTATGTCATTGTGGCATTGTGAGTCCGATTACCATACAGTCCGATTCTTATACTTTATTTGAGTCTATTGCATGATCAGATATCTTACGGCCTTCCCGTTCATCCATTCGGGTGCCCGAAACTTTAAATGTACCGATAGTTACGTCCTTTAAAACTCGAGTCTTTTCTTCTGTACGAATCTCTATGTCATTGTCGCATCGTGAGTCCGATTACTATCCTGTCCGATTCTTATACTTTATTTGAGTCTATTGCATGATCAGATATCTTATGGCCTTCCCGTTCCTCCATTCGGGTGCCCAAAACTTCAAATGTACCGATAGTTACGTCCTTTAAAACTCGAGTCTTTTCTTATGTACGAATCTTTATGTCATTGTGGCATTGTGAGTCCGATTACCATACAGTCCGATTCTTATACTTTATTTGAGTCTATTGCATGATCAGATATCTTACGGCCTTCCCGTTCATCCATTCGGGTGCCCGAAACTTTAAATGTACCGATAGTTACGTCCTTTAAAACTCGAGTCTTTTCTTCTGTACGAATCTCTATGTCATTGTCGCATCGTCAGTCCGATTACTATCCTGTCCGATTCTTATACTTTATTTGAGTCTATTGCATGATCAGATATCTTATGGCCTTCCCGTTCCTCCATTCGGGTGCCCGAAACTTCAAATGTACCGATAGTTACGTCCTTTAAAACTCGAGTCTTTTCTTATGTACGAATCTTTATGTCATTGTGGCATTGTGAGTCCGATTACCATACAGTCCGATTCTTATACTTTATTTGAGTCTATTGCATGATCAGATATCTTACGGCCATCCCGTTCCTCCATTCGGGTGCCAGAAACTTCGAATGTACCAATAGTTACGTCCTTTAAAACTCGTGTCTTTTCTTATGTACGAATCTCTATGTCATTGTCGCATCGTGAGTCCTATTACCATCCTGTCAGCTTCGTATCCTTTATTTGAGTCTATTGCATGATCAAATATCTTGCGGCCTTTCCGTTTCTCCATTCGGGTGCCTGAAACTTCAAATGTACCGATAGTTACGTCCTTTAAAACTCGAGTCTTTTCTTGTGTACGAATCTCTATGTCATTGTCGCATCGTGAGTTCGATTACCATCCGGTCCGCTTCGTATCCTTTATTTGAGTCTATTGCATGATCAGAAATCTTACGGCCTTCCCGTTCCTCCATTCGGGTGCCCGAAACTTCAAATGTACCGATAGTTATGTCCTTTAAAACTCGAGTCTTTTTTTGTGTACGAATCTTAATGTCATTGTCGCATCGTGAGTCCGATTAGCATCTTATCCGCTTCGTATCCTTTATTTGAGTGTATTGCATGATCAGATATCTTACGGCCTTCCCGTTTCTCCATTCGGGTGCCCGAAACTTCAAATGTACCGATAGTTACGTCCTTTAAAACTCGAGTCTTTTCTTGTGTACGAATCTTTATGTCTTTGTCGCATCGTGAGTCCGATTACAATCTTATCCGCCTCGTATCCTTTATTTGAGTTTATTGCATGATCAGATATCTTGCGGCCTTCCCGTTCCTCCATTCGGGTGCCCGAAACTTCAAATGTACCGATAGTTACGTCCTTTAAAACTCGAGTCTTTTCTTATGTACGAATCTTTATGTCATTGTGGCATTGTGAGTCCGATTACCATACAGTCCGATTCTTATACTTTATTTGAGTCTATTGCATGATCAGATATCTTACGGCCTTCCCGTTCATCCATTCGGGTGCCCGAAACTTTAAATGTACCGATAGTTACGTCCTTTAAAACTCGAGTCTTTTCTTATGTACGAATCTCTATGTCATTGTCGTATTGTGGATCCGATTACCATCCAGTCCGCTTCGTATCCTTTATTTGAGTCTATTGGATGATCAGATATCTTGCGGCCATCCCGTTCCTCCATTCGGGTGCCAGAAACTTCGAATGTACCGATAGTTACGTCCTTTAAAACTCATGTCTTTTCTTCTGTACGAATCTCTATGTCATTGACGCATTGTGGGTCCGATTACCATCCAGTTTGCTTCGTATCCTTTATTTGAGTCTATTGCATGATCAGATATCTTGCGGCCTTTCCGTTTATCCATTCGGGTGCCCGAAACTTCAAATGTACCGATAGTTACGTCCTTTAAAACTCGAGTCTTTTCTTATGTACGAATCTTTATGTCATTGTGGCATTGTGAGTCCGATTACCATACAGTCCGATTCTTATACTTTATTTGAGTCTATTGCATGATCAGATATCTTACGGCCTTCCCGTTCATCCATTCGGGTGCCCGAAACTTTAAATGTACCGATAGTTACGTCCTTTAAAACTCGAGTCTTTTCTTCTGTACGAATCTCTATGTCATTGTCGCATCGTGAGTCCGATTACTATCCTGTCCGATTCTTATACTTTATTTGAGTCTATTGCATGATCAGATATCTTATGGCCTTCCCGTTCCTCCATTCGGGTGCCCAAAACTTCAAATGTACCGATAGTTACGTCCTTTAAAACTCGAGTCTTTTCTTATGTACGAATCTTTATGTCATTGTGGCATTGTGAGTCCGATTACCATACAGTCCGATTCTTATACTTTATTTGAGTCTATTGCATGATCAGATATCTTACGGCCTTCCCGTTCATCCATTCGGGTGCCCGAAACTTTAAATGTACCGATAGTTACGTCCTTTAAAACTCGAGTCTTTTCTTCTGTACGAATCTCTATGTCATTGTCGCATCGTCAGTCCGATTACTATCCTGTCCGATTCTTATACTTTATTTGAGTCTATTGCATGATCAGATATCTTATGGCCTTCCCGTTCCTCCATTCGGGTGCCCGAAACTTCAAATGTACCGATAGTTACGTCCTTTAAAACTCGAGTCTTTTCTTATGTACGAATCTTTATGTCATTGTGGCATTGTGAGTCCGATTACCATACAGTCCGATTCTTATACTTTATTTGAGTCTATTGCATGATCAGATATCTTACGGCCTTCCCGTTCATCCATTCGGGTGCCCGAAACTTTAAATGTACCGATAGTTACGTCCTTTAAAACTCGAGTCTTTTCTTATGTACGAATCTCTATGTCATTGTCGTATTGTGGATCCGATTACCATCCAGTCCGCTTCGTATCCTTTATTTGAGTCTATTGCATGATCAGATATCTTGCGGCCATCCCGTTCCTCCATTCGGGTGCCAGAAACTTCGAATGTACCGATAGTTACGTCCTTTAAAACTCGTGTCTTTTCTTCTGTACGAATCTCTATGTCATTGACGCATTGTGGGTCCGATTACCATCCAGTTTGCTTCGTATCCTTTATTTGAGTCCATTGCATGATCAGA
This sequence comes from Ambrosia artemisiifolia, assembly GCA_032199755.1. NCBI lineage: Eukaryota > Viridiplantae > Streptophyta > Magnoliopsida > Asterales > Asteraceae > Ambrosia > Ambrosia artemisiifolia. Next base: position 28,419,978 of record CM063512.1, on the reverse strand, counting down.
TATCTTGCGGCCTTTCCGTTTATCCATTCGGGTGCCCGAAACTTCAAATGTACCGATAGTTACGTCCTTTAAAACTCGAGTCTTTTCTTGTGTACGAATCTCTATGTCATTGTCGCATCGCGAGTCCGATTACCACCCGATCCGGTTCGTATCCTTTATTTGAGTCTACTGCATGATCAGATATCTTGCGGCCTTCCCGTTCCTCCATTCGGGTGCCCGAAACTTCAAATGTACCGGTAGTTACGTCCTTTAAAACTTAAGTCTTTTCTTGTGTACGAATCTCTATGTCATTGTCGCATCGTGAGTCCTATTGCCATCCCGTCCACTTCGTATCCTTTATTTGAGTCTATTGCATGATCAGATATATTGCGGCCTTCCCGTTCCTCCATTCGGGTGCCAGAAACTTCGAATGTACCGATAGTTACGTCCTTTAAATATCGAGTCTTTTCTAGTGTACGAATCTCAATGTCATTCCCGCATCGTGAGTTCGATTACCATCCGGTCTGCTTCGTATCCTTTATTTGAGTGTATTGCACGATCAGATATCTTACGGCCTTCCCGTTCCTCCATTCGGGTGCCCGAAACTTCAAATGTACCGATAGTTACGTCCTTTATAACTCGAGTCTTTTCTTATGTACGAATCTCTATGACTTTGTCGCATTGTGGGTCCGATTACCAACCAGTCCGCTTCGTAACCTTTATTTGAGTCTATTGCATGATCAGATATCTTGCGGCCATCCCGTTCCTCCATTCGGGTGCCAGAAACTTCGAATGTACCAATAGTTACGTCCTTTAAAACTCGTGTCTTTTCTTCTGTACGAATCTCTATGTCATTGTCGCATCGTGAGTCCTATTAACATCCTATCCACTTCGTATCCTTTATTTCAGTCTATTGCATGATCTATCTTGCTGCCTTCCCGTTTCTCCATTCGGGTGCCCGAAACTTCAAATGTACCGATAGTTACGTCCTTTAAAACTCCAGTCTTTTCTTGTGAACGAATCTCAATGTCATTGTCGCATCGTGAGTTCAATTACCATTCGGTCCGCTTCTTATCCATTATTTGAGTCTATTGCATGATCAAATATCTTGCGGCCATCCCGTTCCTCTAATCGGGTGCCCGAAACTTCAAATGTACCGATAGTTACGTCTTTTAAAACTCGAGTGTTTTCTTATGTACGAATCTCTATGTCATTGTGGCATTGTGGGTCCGATTACCATCCAGTCTGCTTTGTATCCTTTATTTGAGTCTATTGCATGATCAAATATCTTGCGGCCATCCCGGTCCTCGATTCAGGTGCCCGAAGCTTCAAATGTACCGATAGTTACGTCCTTTAAAACTCGTGTCTTTTCTTCTGTACGAATCTCTATGTCATTGTCGCATCGTGAGTCCGATTACTATCCTGTCCGATTCTTATACTTTATTTGAGTCTATTGCATGATCAGATATCTTACGGTCTTCCCGTTCCTCCATTCGGGTGCCCGAAACTTCAAATGTACCGATAGTTACGTCCTTTAAAACTCGAGTTTTTTCTTATGTACGAATCTCTATGTCATTGTCGCATTGTGGGTCCGATTACCATCCAGTCCGCTTCGTATCCTTTATTTGAGTCTATTGAATGATCAGATATTTTTCGGCCATCCCGTTCCTCCATTCGGGTGCCAGAAACTTCGAATGTACCAATAGTTACGTCCTTTAAAACTCGTGTCTTTTCTTCTGTATGAATCTCTATGTCATTGTCGCATCGTGAGTCCTATTACCATCCTGTCCGCTTCGTATCCTTTTTTTGAGTCTATTGCATGATCAAATATCTTGCTGCCTTTCCGTTTCTCCATTCGGGTGCCCGAAACTTCAAATGTACCGATAGTTACGTCCTTTAAAACTCGAGTCTTTTCTTGTGTACGAATCTCTATGTAATGCTCGCATCGTGAGTTTGATTACCATCCGGTCCGCTTCGTATCCTTTATTTGAGTCTATTGCATGATCAGAAATCATACGGCCTTCCCGTTCCTCCATTCGGGTGCCCGAAACTTCAAATGTACCGATAGTTACGTCCTTTAAAACTCGAGTCTTTTTTTGTGTACGAATCTTAATGTCATTGTCGCATCGTGAGTCCGATTACCATCTTATCCGCTTCGTATCCTTTATTTGAGTGTATTGCATGATCAGATATCTTACGGCCTTCCCGTTTCTCCATTCGGGTGCCCAAAACTTCAAATGTACTGATAGTTACGTCCTTTAAAACTCGAGTCTTTTCTTGTGTACGAATCTTTATGTCTTTGTCGCATCGTGAGTCCGATTACAATCTTATCCGCCTCGTATCCTTTATTTGAGTTTATTGCATGATCAGATATCTTGCGGCCTTCCCGTTCCTCCATTCGGGTGCCCGAAACTTCAAATGTACCGATAGTTACATCCTTTAAAACTCGAGTCGTTTCTTATGTACGAATCTCTATGTCATTGTGGCATTGTGAGTCCGATTACCATACAGTCCGATTCTTATTCTTTATTTGAGTCTATTGCATGATCAGATATCTTACGGCCTTCCCGTTCCTCCATTCGGGTGCCCGAAACTTCAAATTTACCGATAGTTACGTCCTTTAAAACTCGAGTCTTTTCTTATGTACGAATCTTTATGTCATTGTCGCATTGTGAGTCCGATTACCATCCAGTCCGCTTCGTATCCTTTATTAGAGTCTATTGCATGATCAGATATCTTGCGGCAATCCCGTTCTTTCATTCGGGTGCCAGAAACTTCGAATGGACCGATAGTTACGTCCTTTAAAACTCGTGTCTTTTCTTCTGTACGAATCTCTATGTCATTGTCCCATCGTGAGTCCTATTACCATCCTGTCCGATTCTTATACTTTATTTGAGTCTATTGCATGATCAGTTATCTTGCGGCCTTTCCATTTCTCCATTCGGGTGCCCGAAACTTCATATGTACCGATAGTTACGTCCTTTAAAACTTGAGTCTTTTCTTGTGTACGAACCTTTATGTCATTGTCGTATCGTGAGTCCGATTACCAACTTATCCGCCTCGTATCCTTTATTTGAGTTTATTGCATGATCAGATATTTTGCGGCCTTCCCGTTCCTCCATTCGGTTGCCCGAAACTTTAAATGTACCAATAGTTACGTCCTTTAAAACTCGAGTCTTTTCTTATGTACGAATCTCTATGTCATTGTCGCATTGTGGGTCCGATTACCATCCAGTCCACTTCGTATCCTTTATTTGAGTCTATTGCAAGATCAGATATCTTGCGGCCATCCCGTTCCTCCATTCGGGTGCCAGAAACTTTGAATGTACCGATAGTTACGTCCTTTAAAACTCGTGTCTTTTCTTCTGTACGAATCTCTATGTCATTGTCGCATCGTGAGTCCTATTACCATCCTGTCCGCTTCGTATCCTTTATTTGAGTCTATTGCATTATCCGATACCTTGCGGCCTTTCCGTTTCTCCATTCGGGTGCCCGAAACTTCAAATGTACCGATAGTTACGTCCTTTAAAACTCGAGTCTTTTCTTGTGTACGAATCTCTTTGTCATTGTCGCATCGTGAGTTCGATTACCATCCGATCCGCTTCGTATCCTTTATTTGAGTCTATTGCATGATCAGATATCTTACGGCCTTCCCGTTCCTCCATTCGAGTGCCCGAAACTTCAAATGTACCGATAGTTACGTCCTTTAAAACTTGAGTCTTTTCTTGTGTACGAATCTTTATGTCATTGTCGCATCGTGAGTCGGATTACCACCTTATCCGCTTCGTATCCTTTATTTGAGTGTATTGCATGATCAGATATTTTACGGCCTTCCCGTTCCTCCATTCGGGTGCCCGAAACTTCAAATGTACCGATAGTTACGTCCTTTAAAACTCGAGTCTTTTCTTGTGTACGAATCTTTATTTCATTGTCGCATCGTGAGTCCGATTACCATCTTATCCGCCTCGTATCCTTTATTTGAGTTTATTGCATGATCAGATATCTTGCGGCCTTCCCGTTCCTCCATTCGGATGCCCGAAACTTCAAATGTACCGATAGTTACGTCCTTTAAAACTCGAGTCTTTTCTTATGTAGGAATCTCTATGCAATTGTGGCATTGGGAGTCCGATTACCATACAGTCCGATTCTTATACTTTATTTGAGTCTATTGCATGATCAGATATCTTACGGCCTTCCCGTTCCTCCATTCGGGTGCCCGAAACTTCAAATGTACCGATAGTTACGTCCTTTAAAACTCGAGTCTTTTCTTATGTACGAATCTCTATGTCATTGTCGCATTGTGGGTCCGATTACCATCCAGTCCGCTTCGTATCCTTTATTTGAGTCTATTGCATGATCAGATATCTTGCGGCAATCCCGTTCCTCCATTCGGGTGCCAGAAACTTCCAATGTACCGATAGTTACGTCCTTTAAAACTCGTGTCTTTTCTTCTGTATGAATCTCTATGTCATTGTCGCATCGTGAGTCCAATTACCATCCTGTCCGATTCATATACTTTATTTGAGTCTATTGCATGATTAGATATCTTGCGGCCTTTCCGTTTCTCCATTCGGGTGCCCGAAACTTCAAATGTACCGATAGTTACGTCCTTTAAAACTCGAGTCTTTTCTTGTGTACGAATCTTAATGTCATTGTCGCATCGTGAGTCCGATTACCATCTTATCCACCTCGTATCCTTTATTTGAGTCTATTGCTTGATCAAATATCTTGCGGCCTGCCCGTTCCTCCATTCGGGTGCCCGAAACTTCAAATGTACCGATAGTTACGTCCTTTAAAACTCGAGTCTTTTCTTGTGTACGAATCTTTATGTCATTGTCGCATCGTGAGTCCTATTACCATCCGGTCCGCTTCGTATCCTTTATTTGAGTCTATTGCTTGATCAAATATCTTGCGGTCTGCCCGTTCCTCCATTCGGGTGCCCGAAACTTCAAATGTACCGATAGTTACGTCCTATAAAGCTCGAGTCTTTTCTTGTGTACGAATCTCTTTGTCATTGTCGCATCGTGAGTTCGATTACCATCCGGTCCGCTTCGTATCCTTTATTTGAGTTTATTGCATGATCAGATATCTTACGTCCTGCCCGTTCCTCCATTCGGGTGCCCAAAACTTCAAATGTACCGATAGTTACGTCCTTTAAAACTCGAGTCTTTTCTTGTGTACGAATCTTTATTTCGTTGTCGCATCGTGAGTCCGATTACCATCTTATCCGCCTCGTATCCTTTATTTGAGTTTATTGCATGATCAGATATCTTGCGGCCTTCCCGTTCCTCCATTCGGATGCCCGAAACTTCAAATGTACCGATAGTTACGTCCTTTAAAACTCGAGTCTTTTCTTATGTACGAATCTCTATGCAATTGTGGCATTGGGAGTCCGATTACCATACAGTCCGATTCTTATACTTTATTTGAGTCTATTGCATGATCAGATATCTTACGGCCTTCCCGTTCCTCCATTCGGGTGCCCGAAACTTCAAATGTACCGATAGTTACGTCCTTTAAAACTCGAGTCTTTTCTTATGTACGAATCTCTATGTCATTGTCGCATTGTGGGTCCGATTACCATCCAGTCCGCTTCGTATCCTTTATTTGAGTCTATTGCATGATCAGATATCTTGCGGCAATCCCGTTCCTCCATTCGGGTGCCAAAAACTTCGAATGTACCGATAGTTACGTCCTTTAAAACTCGTGTCTTTTCTTCTGTATGAATCTCTATGTCATTGTCGCATCGTGAGTCCAATTACCATCCTGTCCGATTCATATACTTTATTTGAGTCTATTGCATGATCAGATATCTTGCGGCCTTTCCGTTTCTCCATTCGGGTGCCCGAAACTTCAAATGTACCGATAGTTACGTCCTTTAAAACTCGAGTCTTTTCTTGTGTACGAATCTTAATGTCATTGTCGCATCGTGAGTCCGATTACCATATTATCCACCTCGTATCCTTTATTTGAGTCTATTGCTTGATCAAATATCTTGCGGCCTGCCCGTTCCTCCATTCGGGTGCCCGAAACTTCAAATGTACCGATAGTTACGTCCTTTAAAACTCGAGTCTTTTCTTGTGTACGAATCTTTATGTCATTGTCGCATCGTGAGTTCTATTACCATCCGGTCCGCTTCGTATCCTTTATTTGAGTCTATTGCTTGATCAAATATCTTGCGGTCTGCCCGTTCCTCCATTCGGGTGCCCGAAACTTCAAATGTACCGATAGTTACGTCCTATAAAGCTCGAGTCTTTTCTTGTGTACGAATCTCTTTGTCATTGTCGCATCGTGAGTTCGATTACCATCCGGTCTGCTTCGTATCCTTTATTTGAGTTTATGGCATGATCAGATATCTTACGTCCTGCCCGTTCCTCCATTCGGGTGCCCGAAACTTCAAATGTACCGATAGTTACGTCCTTTAAAACTCGAGTCTTTTCTTGTGTACGAATCTTAATGTCATTGTCGCATCGTGAGTCCGATTACCATCTTATCCGCCTCATATCCTTTATTTGAGTCTATTGCTTGATCAAATATCTTGCGGCCTGCCCGTTCCTCCATTCGGGTGCCCGAAACTTCAAATGTACCGATAGTTACGTCCTATAAAGCTCGAGTCTTTTCTTGTGTACGAATCTCTATGTCATTGTCGCATCGAGAGTTCGATTACCATCCGGTCCCGCTTCGTATCCTTTATTTGAGTCTATTGCATGATCAGATATCTTACGGCCTTCCCGTTCCTCCATTCGGGTGCCCGAAACTTCAAATGTACCGATAGTTACGTCCTTTAAAACTCGAGTCTTCTCTTATGTACGAATCTCTATGTCATTGTGGCATTGTGAATCCGATTACCATCCAGTCCGATTCTTATACTTTATTTGAGTCTATTGCATGATCAGATATTTAACGGCCTTCCCGTTCCTCCATTCGGGTGCCCGAAACTTCAAATGTACCGATAGTTACGTCCTTTAAAACTCGAGTCTTTTCTTGTGTACGAATCTTAATGTCATTGTCGCATCGTGAGTCCGATTACCATCTTATCCACCTCGTATCCTTTATTTGAGTCTATTGCTTGATCAAATATCTTGCGGCCTGCCCGTTCCTCCATTCGGGTGCCCGAAACTTCAAATGTACCGATAGTTACGTCCTTTAAAACTCGAGTCTTTTCTTGTGTACGAATCTTTATGTCATTGTCGCATCGTGAGTCCTATTACCATCCGGTCCGCTTCGTATCCTTTATTTGAGTCTATTGCTTGATCAAATATCTTGCGGTCTGCCCGTTCCTCCATTCGGGTGCCCGAAACTTCAAATGTACCGATAGTTACGTCCTATAAAGCTCGAGTCTTTTCTTGTGTACGAATCTCTTTGTCATTGTCGCATCGTGAGTTCGATTACCATCCGGTCCGCTTCGTATCCTTTATTTGAGTTTATTGCATGATCAGATATCTTACGTCCTGCCCGTTCCTCTATTCGGGTGCCCGAAACTTCAAATGTACCGATAGTTACGTCCTTTAAAACTCGAGTCTTTTCTTGTGTACGAATCTTAATGTCATTGTCGCATCGTGAGTCCGATTACCATCTTATCCGCCTCGTATCCTTTATTTGAGTCTATTGCTTGATCAAATATCTTGCGGACTGCCCGTTCCTCCATTCGGGTGCCCGAAACTTCAAATGTACCGATAGTTACGTCCTATAAAGCTCGAGTCTTTTCTTGTGTACGAATCTCTATGTCATTGTCGCATCGAGAGTTCGATTACCATCCGGTCCCGCTTCGTATCCTTTATTTGAGTCTATTGCATGATCAGATATCTTACGGCCTTCCCGTTCCTCCATTCGGGTGCCCGAAACTTCAAATGTACCGATAGTTACGTCCTTTAAAACACGAGTCTTTTCTTATGTACGAATCTCTATGTCATTGTGGCATTGTGAATCCGATTACCATCCAGTCCGATTCTTATACTTTATTTGAGTCTATTGCATGATCAGATATCTAACGGCCTTCCCGTTCCTCCATTCGGGTGCCCGAAACTTCAAATGTACCGATAGTTACGTCCTTTAAAACTCGAGTCTTTTCTTATGTACGAATCTCTATGTCATTGTCGCATTGTGGGTCCGATTACCATCCAGTCCGCTTCGTATCCTTTATTTGAGTCTATTGCATGATCAGATATCTTGCGGCCGTCCCGTTCCTCCATTCGGCTGCCCGAAACTTCAAATGTACCGATAGTTACGTCCTTTAATACTCGAGTCTTTTCTTATGTACGAATCTCTATGTCATTGTGGCATTGTGAGTCCGATTACCATCCAGTCCGATTCTTATACTTTATTTGAGTCTATTGCATGATCAGATATCTAACGGCCTTCCCGTTCCTCCATTCGGGTGCCCGAAACTTCAAATGTACCGATAGTTACGTCCTTTAAAACTCGAGTCTTTTCTTATGTACGAATCTCTATGTCATTGTCGCATTGTGGGTCCGATTACCATCCAGTCCGCTTTGTATCCTTTATTTGAGTCTATTGCATGATCAGATATCTTGCGGCCGTCCCGTTCCTCCATTCGGCTGCCCGAAACTTCAAATGTACCGATAGTTACGTCCTTTAATACTCGAGTCTTTTCTTATGTACGAATCTCTATGTCATTGTGGCATTGTGAGTCCGATTACCATCCAGTACGATTCTTATACTTTATTTGAGTCTATTGCATGATCAGATATCTTACGGCCTTCCCGTTCCTCCATTCGGGTGCCCGAAACTTCAAATGTACCGATAGTTACGTCCTTTAAAACTCGAGTCTTTTCTTATGTACGAATCTCTATGTCATTGTCGCATCGTGAGTTCGATTACCATCCGGTCTGCTTCGTATCCTTTATTAGAGTCTATTGCATGATCAGATATCTTACGGCCTTCCCGTTCCTCCATTCGGGTGCCCGAAACCTCAAATGTACCGATAGTTTTTTTTTTTTGGAAAAAGGGAAAGATCCCCGGCAAACATTTATTGATTTAAAGAGAAATTACAAAAAAAGGAACTAACCCAAGCCCGGGACATAAACCCAAAGGCAAAAAAGTTAGCCCGAAAAATAAAACAAAAACATAAACTAAAAGGGCCAGCTTATACAATAATCTAAGCCCAGAATCTGAAAATGTTATAAGCCCAACAAAGGCTTTCCAAATACAACCGAAATGGGCAGTCTGTCGAAGCCCAGTTGTCTTCGGCCCAAAATTCTTCCAACCAGATCCTGAGCCCAACAGTTTCCTGCTTCCCACCCTTCTTCCACAGCCCAACAATATCCCTCTTTAAAATCTCATATAAACCGAAGCCCATCAGACACCCAGCTTCCTGAAGCCCATCAGGGACCACTAACAAGCCCAAGCTCCTGAAAACCTCAATCACAAACATTTGGCCCTTCAATATTCGAGACCCAGCAACTAAGCACTGCCCAAAACCACTCCTATACCTTTGATTCCCCCTTAGCCTTAACAACTCAAACCTCTTTTGCCAAAACATTCCCAAAGCCTGAGCATTTAAGAATTTCTTCACAAACCAAATCCAAGCTCTAGCTTCTAATTGTTTTATCCATATGCAAATTGACAAATATATTCTAAACCTTATCCAAATCACTAACCTATAACCAGACATAAAGATATCCCCTTCCAAACAGTTTACAAGAATTCTAATATCCACTAAAAAAGCTTCAACTAGATGCAAATAATCAAGGCTATTATAAGCACCCAAAAGGAATACAATCATCTCATGGTCTTTTAAAACCTCCATCAATGCAATGGCACAACTAAGAAAATGCATCCTTTTAGTATTCTTGTAAAACCAGTTTATGGCATTTAGAATTCCAGCGTCAATAGGAACTATCAAGGCCAGAAGCAGCTGCAAAATAACTGCAACTAACAAAGCCAATCTGTACTCATAATCTTTACATACCTCCACCAGAAAAATGGCATTATTAAGCACAGAAGGCCTGCTAGTTTTCAAATAATGCCACAGTTCATCATAAAGGAACACCTTCCTAAAAAACAACCCCTGCCCTTGTTGTAAGCAATCCTGAAGCTGCACAAACCTTTTCCAACCCATCATACCATATATCCTCAGTAACTCATAATCCTCATAGCTCATCCTCCCTCCTACACCTTCAGCAATGAACTTAGATAAACTGTTTATAGCACCCCTGCCCATAATAAACCTCTCCATCCTGCAAACCAGCAACAGCTGCAAGCCAAACTTATAGACCCTATTCACCCATCCCCATTCAAAGACCATAAAGCTAGAAAAAACCAACACATTCCCCTGAACCAACTTCATCCATGAAACACAAATATTCCTCATCACTGGCTTGTATATAATGACTAAACTACCCCTATATACCCTGCTGCATATGCTATACCACAGTTGCCACCAGACATATTCAAATCTAATCTTTGCACCACTGTTTGTTCCAGCCATATCCTCAACTATACAACTTGACAAAAGAACAACCCAACCCATAATGACCCATCCCAGACTAATCCCAAATGGGAAAGACTCAACAGACTCAAAGACTAAAAAACAAGAAAAAGGCTTTGAAAGATTACCAAAAAGAATAAGAGGGTTCCCATACTGTTGGATAGTGCTAGAAATAAAAAGAGAATAATGTCCTATAGCCAACAGTACAGTCCAGCCTTATAACTCCCTTGTTTAAGCTCCCCATGAGCCTCAAAAATCCTAACCACCAATCATCAAACGCTGACCTGTGCCAGAGTGTCAATAATGGACCAAAATCTCTGCACAGGATAAAGACCCATAATTGTTTAAAGGACCCACCCCCCTCTCCCAGGACAGAAAACAAACAGACTAAACCAAAACAAGAAAGAAAGAGAGAAGATAAGAAATGAAACAGGATCTCTACCCAACGTATTATAAGTCTCCAGATGCCACCAAAACCCACTGTTTGCCCCCCTCCCCTGAGCAAGTGCTCAAAAAACACACACAGGCTAACACCAAAACACACACAGTTAATATAAAGGTTTATGTTCCTCTGCCAAGAACTAGAAAGCAATAAAAATATAAGAAACAGGAAAGAAAGGGGAAATAATGCCCTAAACACAGAGGAACAAATCTTCCTTATCTCTCCATGGTTAATGCAAACCTCCTGCATACACATTCTTAAGCCCCACCAGGTTAAGGTAACAGCAAACCATATTGTAAATGATGTACATATATTGATGCTATATCCTAAATCCCTAAGGTTTAAACACAAAAACAACCAAATAGGTGTATGAAAGACACACCTTTCCATAGTATCAGGGAGGGATCTACATCTAAGTTTATCTACCCAAGGCCTTCTCCAGTCCCTTATATCTCCTTGATTCCCATTATACCCCCCACCCCAACTCCAAATGGAGTAGAAAGACTCAAGACTCAAAAACAAGAAAAGGCTAAAACAATACAGATAAACCAAGGTTCCAAGGCCATATCTGGTGCTAAAAAATGATAAAAATCAGAACAATAGGAACCTAAAGACATGACCTTGATCCATCCTTATGTCTCCCATTGTTTGTCTTATCCCAAGACCACAAATGCCTAATCCCTTATTAAGAATAGCAGAATTGATACCAGGTTTTTGAAAAAACCAAAGCATCAATAGATCAGACACAAAAATAGGAAAAAACAGAAACCAAAAAACCCTCAACTCACAACCATTTTTATACCACTCATGACAACCAGAAAGAGTATAAGGAAGCCTTAAAGGCCAGATCTCTACCCCAAGCTGAAAAGAACACCTTATGACTCCCAAAGGCCCAATAATACCCCCCTCCCTTATATTAACAGATTTCATAAATATATTACCCACACCTCCCCTGTACCACCCTAAGCCCTTAAGATTACCAAGCCATTTAAAAGTCAGATTAATTCCCCTAATACCCCACTTTGATCCCTTCCAAAATCTCACCCAGCCAACCCAAAAAACAGTAAGAAGGAAATAGATCAACATTGGTTAACCTGTTTTGTAGGATCCCTCCATACCACCTTAAATCCCCATATCTTGCTAAGCCTGATGCTGCTTCTAGTAGCATAGATCTTCAACCCCATAAGCTTCAATCTAACTGTTTCCCTGATAAGATTACAAACACCCTCCACACTCCTACTCTCATTTTGAAACAACCTTAAATTTCTCTCTTGCCATATAAAGTATACCATTGCAGCCACACATAATCTCTTAATTATACTCCCCACAGATTTTCCAATATGTTCACTGGCCAGCTCATTCACACAATCAAAAATATTAGGGGAGTATTGAGATAATCCTCCCTCTTCCTTCAAAGTTTCCCACACAACTTTGGGATAGTCACACTAAAAAAACAAATGATTATGACTATCCTTAACTTTTCCACAGAACACACATTCTAAAACATTCTGCACATCCCAATTCAATAATCTATCCTGAGTTAACAGCCTATTTTGAACAGCCAACCAAAGTGTGAAGGAGTCTCTAGGGATTGCCTGACTATACCAGATAATTCTAGCCCAGGCAACTTCAGGCTTATCTTCACTCAGATCATTAAAAACAGTTCTAGTAGCAAAGCCCTCATAAGTTTCCTTCTTAGTTCTCCAGAATGTTATATCTTTTTTGTCAGGAACAATAAAAGGAGGGGACATAGAGAATAAATGAAGGTGTAGGGTACCACTTCTTAGCGCTTGCAGGCGCACCCTACCCAGCGTCCAAGAAACTCCGCCTACAGCACGCCAAACAACACACTAAAGGAGATAAAGCAGCAGCGCCTAACCGCGCTGCTCACTCCGCGCAGAGACACCACTTGACAGCGCCGGATACATCCCCCTTGGAGTTCAACTTGCCACTTCCCATCAGGTGTCAGCTGACAACTGGTCAGCCGCCTGACACTTCCTGACAGCAGGAGAAAAAGAGACCTTTCTGCAGATCCAGCCAGAAGGCGCCACGTGTACCAATGGCAGGGCACCGCCCAGCCATCCAATCACGTAGCGCCACGTGGCCCAATCAAAAGAAGCCCTCCTCAACTTGGATCATTTTACCTAACTAAGGGTTGAGATCCAACTAAATGGGCTCCTAAAGCTCCCGGGCCCAAGCCCATCAACAATCAAAGTGAGCCTGATTACCTCAGGCCCACGTACCTCCTATAAAAGGAGGACTTCACCTCCTTTCTTGGGACAGTCAATTAGACGAATTAAAAACAATACACTTGTATCATTACTTGTACTTCGTATTTATAAAAGATCATCTCTTGTTAGTGGACGTAGGTCTTACGAGACCGAACCACTTATATCGTTGTCCCTTACGTTACCCTGCTTGTTGTTTATGCATATAACCATAGATTAACCGTCGTTGTGAGCCAAGGATTATATCCTGCAGCAAACACGAGTCATTATACCATACATCTGATACCCCCTCCTATGCTCGTTGTTTCTTCAATAAACAAGGAAACTTAATTCTCCACTCCTCCGGCCACATCCATCTACCATTGCAAATAACCTCAGAAACTGTAGTCTTAAGATTAAAACCAACATTATGAATCTCCCTTGGTGTGATGAATAAACTGAGAGGACTCAATGGACACCAGTTATCATACCAGATAGAAGTGGAACACCCATCACCTATACTCTACACACAATGCCTCCAAAGAGCATCCCTACTGTCTAATATACTCTTCCAACTCCAACATGGCCCCTCCTTCCTAACAAAGCCCCAAAAACTCAGACCTTTAAGTCTATAAATTTTGATCCACTTAGTCCAGATAGTCTCCTTACCAGAAATAAGGCTCCATATATGTCTGGCTATTAAAGCCTTATTCTGTATTCTCAAGGATTTTATCCCCAACCCCCCCCTGACATTTTGGATAGCAAACATTCTCCCAGGAAACTCTAACCCTTCCCTTGCTAGAATCATTTTGACTCCAGAGAAACCTACACATTAGCCTCTCAATATGAAGACACTAACAGGCAATAAAAATACAGAAGCCCAGTACACTTGCAAAGAACAAAGGACAGACTTGATAAGTTGTAACCTTCCAGCAAATGACAAAGATTTATTCTTCCAATCTTCCAATCTTTTCCTAACTTTATCAGTAAGAATACTACAATGTTTAGAATATAACCTAGTAGACAAGAGGGGAACACCCAAATATCTAACTGGCAAGCTGCCAACCTTAAAAGGCAGCAACCTTTTGATTCTTTTCTGCATTATACTGGTCACATTAGACATATACATTGTGCTTTTTCCCAGATTAGGGACTAAGCCAGAAACCCCACTAAACTCTTCCAAAGCATCCTTGATTAAGGAGACAGAAGCAACATCAGCATGACAGAAAACCAAAAGATCATCAGCAAAGCATACATGAGTCAGCTTCATCTCAGCACACTTCCAATGATATCTAAATTGATCATTTCCAGTAATCCTTCTATCCAAAATCAGTTTCAGAACTTGCATAACAATGGTAAACAGGTATGGGGACATAGGGTCACCCTGCCTTAAACCTCTAAGACCCTTGAAATACCCAAAACTCTCTCCATTAACATTTATTGAATATGCAGCAGATCTTATACATGTCATAATCCAATCAACTATACTAGGATGAAACCCAAAATTAACAAGACAGGCTTCAAGAAAATCATGATTGACAGTGTCATAAGCCTTCTGTAAGTCAATTTTCAGAGCCATTCTAGCCTCCCCTCCCTTTCTATGATAATTCCTCAAAAGTTCTTGTGTCAACAGAATATTATCACTTATTTGCCTTCCAGGAATAAAAGCACTTTGACAATTATCAACAATTTTATCAAGAGACCCCTTAATTCTTTCACAAATGATTTTGGTTATACATTTGTAAAGAACATTGCAACAAGCAATGGGTCTATACTCCACTACACTCTTCGGATTCAGACACTTTGGAACTAAAGAAATAATAGTGGCATTAACTTCTTTAAGAAGTTTGCCATTACTAAAAAATTCTTTGATAGCTTCACAAACCTCATTACCAATTATTGACCAAGAGGCTTTAAAAAATTTTAAAGAAAAGCCATCAGGCCCAGGAGCCTTATCCACATCAATATCAAAGATTGCTTTTTTGATTTCCTCATTAGTGACTTCCCTAACCATATAATCAGCCTCAACCCTAGACAATCTGGTATGAAACAGAGAATCAGCCCCCTAATCCCATTCACCTGCACATTACTCCCCATAAAACTCTCAAAGTGTTTAACAAACACATCACCCACACTCCTCCCCTCATGGTAGTTCCCCTGAGCATCCATAACAGAATTAATCCTACTTTTACTAATTTTACCTTTAACAGCTTTATGAAAGTAAGCTGTATTCTGGTCCCCAGCCTTCAGCCACTCCACTTTGGCTCTCTGTTTGAGAAACAATTCCTCATCCAAAGAAGCCTGCTTCAAAGCATTAACAAAGATAGCTTCTTGATCTCTCAACTCAGCATTATGGGGATCCTGAACAACTTCCTCTTGAACTCTACCCAACTCTTTGGTCAAGGTTTTAACCTTATCATGAAGGTCCCCTTGTTCTCTACCCATCTTCCTCAAAGGCTTCTTCAGCTTCTTTAGTTTAGATACCACAGAAAACATATAACACCCCTGAACCCTTCCTTTCCAAACAGAATCAACCAAAGGCAGAAACCCAGGCTTAGAAGCAATAAAATTCATAAACTTAAAAGGCCTGGGCTTCCACACATGTTGCCCCTTCAAAGAGATTAAAGCAGGAGAATGGTCAGAAGATAAAAAAGGTAGAAAATTGACAGCAGCTTCAGGAAATGCATTTAAGAAACTTCCATTACTCATAATCCTATCAAGCTTCTTAAGTAACCCCCCAGCTTTACCTGGAGATTTATTCCAGGTAAATTTCAAACCCGAAGAAGGAATATCTTCAACATTAATACTTTCACAACACTCCCTGAAATCCAGCATAGAGGCATTAATAGAAGAGGAACCCATAGATTTTTCAGATGGGTCCAGAATTGCATTAAAATCCCCCATTAATAGTCGTGACTCATCCTTAATAGTACTATTAAAAGTCTTAAGCTCATTCCACAGAAGTCTTCTAGAAGAGTAT
Source organism: Ambrosia artemisiifolia (assembly GCA_032199755.1). Taxonomy (NCBI): domain Eukaryota; kingdom Viridiplantae; phylum Streptophyta; class Magnoliopsida; order Asterales; family Asteraceae; genus Ambrosia; species Ambrosia artemisiifolia. The sequence continues at coordinate 28,403,920 of CM063512.1, read as the reverse complement.
GTGACAACTCGGGTAATTCTCTCTCTTGGTTTCTATCTTTTGTCTGTTTCTTTTGTTCTTACTCTTGGTACTTGTATAATTTTCGGGACGAAAATTCTTTTAACGTGGGGATGATGTGACACCCGGCAAATTCAGGTTAACAACGTCGTCTAGATTAAAGTCTACCTTAGCGAGTCACGCGTATTCTGTACTTAACTGGGTTAGTTGAGTCGGGTTATGGTTCGGGAACTGTTATGTGAGCCTAGGGAATCATTAGATGTTGGCCTAGAGGATCGTAGATGTCAGTCCTTAACCAAGTGTACAAGGGGTGACGATTTGGAGAATCATCAAGGCATAGGGAACATGCAAGTCTCGAGTCCCGGGAATTGGTGAATGAGTGTGAATGTGTTTATTTGCAAGTGTTATGTGTTTACAATCATTATGTGACGTGTCGGTATGTGAAAATGTGTTAACATATGTTAAAACGGGGTTTAACGCGCAAAATACTTGGAACAATACCCTATAGGCGATTAGGGTGAGCTAATCACCTATAGGGTGGCGATTAGCTCTCTCCAGGTGGCGAGTAGCATGGTTCCTTAGGCGATTAGGGGGCTAATCGCCTAAGGGGGTGGCGATTAGCAACCCTAATCGCCTGCAACTGGAGCCTAATCGCCTGCAACGTGGGTTACGACTAAAAACGACTATAAATACAATACTTGACCTCCTAAACTTCATAATATCAACCCTAGTCGCCCCACAACTCGTCCCAACACCCACACAACCTCTGGAACACGATTTTGGATCAAACAACTTGATTTCAAGCCTATTTCATCAATCAATCACAATCTTAAGGTGTGGTTTTCATCCATGCAATCTTTACTAATGTTTTTATTGAATCCCTAATGGTCCAGACCTGTTCATAAACACTTGTGTCTTCTGTAAATCGTTAATAATCGTTATTGCATGGATTCTAGATGCTATGCATGTTGTATGTGTAGGTTTTAATTTAAAGATAGGATTTTTATGAATCAAGAAGGGTTATTAACATGTTATTAGGGTAGTTACTGAATTGTAATGATGGTTTGATGTGGTAATCTGATTGATTTTTCATTAGGGTTATGTTTACGCATGTTAATGTGATGATTACATGATACTTGTGTTATGTTTTAGAAACATGGTTGCATCCAGGACTGCTAGAACAAGGTTAAACGAAGTATTTTGGTTTAAACATGTTTAGGATACTTGTTTGATTGATATTGGAGGTTTACACACGTTCTAGGTTTGATTTGGGGTGTTAAACGCGCGAAAAACTGGAACAGACCTGCAGGTAGCGATTAGCAGGGCTAATCGCCTAAGGGATAGGCGATTAGCAGGCTAATCGCCTACCAGAAGGGGCTAATCGCCTACCCTTTAGGTGATTAGCATGCTAATCGCCTGGTATGGCTTGTTTTTGCATGCTGCATGACCCTAATCGCCTACAAACTCAAAAATTAGCATACCACATGACCCTAATCGCCTAATGTATAGGCGATTAGCATTCCTAATTGCCTGTTGACCAACGTAATTGCCAGTTGACTTTTCCTAATCGCCTGTACTGCTGCAGTAAGTGTATTTTAGCATTCCGAGACCCGTTTTGACACCTAGGAACATGCTAGGAACCCCGTAACATGTCTAATAACTCGGTAACATGTGTTCGGGTCAATAATGTGTTAATTGAACTATGTGCTAGAACTTGTTGGACTTTAACGTATGTTAAGTGTGACTGCATGATTATGTGTTTGTGAATACTAGTGTAACACGGGAAGTCTCGGGTCACTAATGGGACGTCGAGTCTTGTATGTTTGGTTATGTTAACAGTAAACGTGTTGTCAAACAAACTTGGTTATGGTCTGGACATCTAGGGACTAACTAACCTACGGGTTATTAGTCTAAGTACTTATAACTGTCATATGTTAGGTCGCCGCTTTACGGGGCTAGCATAGCTTGTGACTTATTCTGTTATTTGAAGTAACGCAACCTAAGGTGAGTTTACGGCCCCACTTTACTTGGTTTTCACTTTTTGGGGGAGAAAACATGTGTTAAACAACTATTTGGTAACAACTGTCATAATATGGGTTTTCAAACGGTTTACTATACGATCTTTGGAAGTCCCGGGGGGAACCATGAATGTGCTGGTTTGCACAACGGGGAAATGTGAATAGCGCTATTGGGAGTGACCAACCCCACCCGTCGGCTTGGAGGGCCGGGCGGGTGCATATTGTCTCAAACAGGAACAGGTTTACTATTCGGGCACAACAACTGGTTTGCGAGTTAGTAATGGTTTTCCAATCGTAGTAGTAATGGAACATGCGCCTAGCTAGCGTACTTGGTTTACAATTGATATAGTATGGACAGGTTGAACTTGGAACTTTGATTACAAACCTGTAAACTCACCAGCATTTTTGTGCTGACGTAAACTCTTACATGTTTTCTCAGGTCGCTAAGGTAGCAAAATGGAACTAGGGCGCACGCGTCTGCACGGCGTCTAGTTAGGGTCGCATGGTCTTTGAACATTGAACATTTGGTTTTATTTTGGTTATGTAACGATATTTAGCTTCCGCTGATGTTTGGTATTTTTAAACTATGTTTTTGAAATTCATTTAGTATTGTTTATTGTGATCATTGACTTGGATCCTGGTTTGTCATGCACCTCGCGGTAAAACTCCGCAAGTGGATTTTGAGGGTGTGACAGAGTATGTAACATTCCCATAAATAAAAGAACAGAAAAAAGCAACACCCCCTGTAATAGGCTTAACAAAGCAGTGAATAACCCGAGAAGTGTGTTCAATCACCATAATATCCACAAGGCTAGGATTCCATCCAACAATAATCCTAACCCAATTAGCACAATAAGGCCTGTTAGAACCCCATTCCCAGTTCCTAAAAACCCTATTACAAACACTATCCAAATTCTTACCCTTAACATGTGACTCTATCAGACAACATACACCAATATTATTGTCATTCATAACCTCCATAACCTCATTCTGCATATGAACATTAGACATACCTCTAACATTCCATGCCATCATGTTCAGGTTTTGAACCATCATTGATAACCAGAATTTAGTTCAGACTCATGCCCTTCCTGCATGATCTGATCATCAATACTATTATCCAGCTTCATAAAATGCCCTCTTTCATTGTTTTCTGAGCTCACTTCATTCCCATCAGATTCCACTTCAATATCCTCTATCTCATCATAATCCAACCCCTCAGGAAAATTATTCTTTTGACACAAAATAAAGAAAAGTTTAGTCTGGTCAATGGTCCATTCCATCACCTGCTCCTTAGAAGGAACAATCCTCTGATCAATATAGAACATTATGTCATCTAACTGCCCAGGAGTCACATCACTAACACACTCCTGAATGACAGGATCAGAGCAAAGCTCATTAGGAAAATAAGGGGAAGGGTTGTGGATTTTAGCAGGTTTAATCATAGGAGGTTTAGGAGCAGCAACAGGTTCAGGTAAGGGAGCTTTGGGTAAAGGTTTAGAAGAAGTTGAGGTTTTAGGAACATGTTTAGGCAAAGGTTTAGGCTGAGATTTGATACCAGGTTTAGAAACAGGCTGCTTTACAGACTTAATACACTCATCTTCCTCTCCAACCACAGAATCTTCACTTAAAACACTAAAGCTGTTCTTGACTTCCTACCCCTGAACTTCCTTACCAGACCTCCTAACCCCATTATAATCCTTCTGTTTAACTATATATTCAGTTCTACCTGTCTTCTTACCCTTATTTTCAACCTGATTCACCATAGCATTAGATTTTGATGAAGATGCCCCACCAGATTCCTTTCTCCCAGCAGTCTGGGCTTCCCTATACTCCAACACAGCCTGCTTCATCTTATGACTAGAAATCCTTTCTTGTAACTTCACTTCTTTATCCTCCTTTCTAAACCCCATATTTCTTTGTCTCAATGCCCCTCCCCCATAAACTCCATTCCCATTCCTAGCAGCTAAACTCTTATTCCACACAGTTGTGTACCCCTCCTCATCAACACTTCCACCCTTAGAGCCATTATGAACTTCAACATTCTTATCTACACTCTTCTGTAATCTAGCAGCCTTCTCTTCTTCAGTCAGCTCCCTCACAGTACAATTATCATATGAATGCCCAAAAACCTTGCAAAAAGTACAATTGACTGGAATTTTCTGATACTCAACCATAACCTCAGCAACTCTAGCCTCCCTGCCTTCCTCCACTGGATAAAAAGCTCTCACCACATTTGGATGACTATCAGCAGCAGCAATTTCCACAAGGATTCTAGCAAAGCCAGCCTGCACATCATTGTTAATACATTTATCAACCGTTATATTATCAAACAGAAGGGGTTTACCAATACAACTAGCAAGTTCACACAGTCCTTGCACATTCCACAGTTCTAAAGGAACTTCTTTGAAAAGAACCCAAACAGGCACATTAACAGGATCCTTCTTCACAATGGCTGCACCCACTTCCCATTGTTGAAGAACCAGAGGAATACCATTCACCACCCAGGGGCCAGCCTTCAAAGCATCTAACATACACTCTTCCTTAGTAAATTTGAAGTAGAATAGACCCTTGCCATTAGTTGAGATGTCTTCTATTCCATACTTCTTCCACATTCTGAACAAGTTAAATCTAACCCATGCTATAGAGCAGTAGGCTCCCACAAAGTACCCATACAAATGTTTAGCAAAAGTTTTCTGAACCTTTTCAACCAACTCCTGCTTAATCATAGCCACCTTCTCACCATTATCTAGAGTAGTAGGAGGACAGTAAGCTATCTGTTTAACAATATCAGCCATTTTCTCTCCCTTAACTGCAGTAGCATAAGATGGCTTACCTTTAACTTCACCAGAAACAGTCTTGTCTATGTCTGCATTATTCATTCCCTCATTAAAGATACCCTTAGGCCCTTTTGCAGCAGCTTTAAAAACAGGGCTAGAGGCTTGTGAAAAACCTAAAATAGGAGACTTCTTAATAATATCTTCAGCCTCCTTCAACAGATCATTCTGTTTCTTAACAACCAACTCCTTTGCCTTCCAAATTCCTGTAAAAAGCTCCTTTATCCTATCCATTTTCTTCTTAATAGCCACCCTAGCTTCTTTAGCAGAGTATTCACTACCCTGAAATCCCACCTTCCTTTTAACACTATGATCATCCACCAAGGGATCAAAAATCAGACCATTAGTAGTTTTAAAACCACTAGACTTCTCCTTAACACCTCCCAACCTTTTGAGATCTAAAATCTCCTTTTCCATCTGCTCAATAGTCATACTTTCAATAGGAGTCTTCCCAATATCATCATAAGCACCTCCCATTCTAAACACAGGAATAACTGGAACAGTAGCATTCTTATCAAAAACAAAGTTCCTTGATACCTTCTTATTCCTAGATAACAAAATTTTCATAATTCTTCTCCCTTCATTTGTGACATAAATCTGCTTCTTTGGGGCAACCTGAACAGCAGCCCCTCCTTCACTTGACACCTTAACCCTCTTGTCCTCCACATTAACAGAGTCTACACTCATATCATTCTCATTGCTATCCCTAATTAGAACTTTCCTTTTCAGTAAAATTCTAAGGGAGTCATTAGACATAGCATCATATAGTGTAGTATCCTCCACCTTCCTGCACTGATTAATAACCCATTTAGATAAAGCACTAACCATTTTGTGGTCAAACTCAAAGATGTCTTCCACTGACCAGCCCACCATTTCCTGAAACCTCAAATGGTAGAACCGATGAAAAGCCAGCCACCTCTCTAAAGAGTCAGGCAGAAACAATTTCAAAGCTATATCTGCACTTAAACTCTTAAACACTTGGACATCAACGTTCAGCAAACTCCCCTTAGTCACATATTTATCAACCTCCACATCATTAGTCATTTCAGTATCAATCAGCCCACCATCAGAACAACCTATTCTTAACCTTCTATACTCATGATTCTCACAGGCTTTAATAACAAAGTCCACAAACCTAGCACATTCCTCACTCAATTGCCCAGCAGAACAAGCACAATTTGCCACCTCTATATTATCAGCCTCAATAAGCCTCAAAAGCATATCCCCAAATTTATCCTGGAAGCTAGAATTCATATAATTCATAGCAAAAAACCAATTCATAGCAGGCTCAAATGACTTATCAGCAAAGGATTTATCAATCAATACCTGAATAGCCTCAATAATAGCATAGTCCTTCACCACACATGGCTCAGAACCATAAAATTTCCAGTCAGTCAACCTAGTCTGAACCTCAATAAACCTCTCATCCTGCCTTCGAATAGCCAAATTACTATCAAAGGAGAAAATCATATACTTACGCCATTCACACATATAAGCAGCCGAACCAAAAACCTCTTGAAGCTTAGCAATAGACTTCACTAAACTAGGGTTTGATATAACAGTAGGTAAACCAGAGGTATGAACAGAATCCTTACTCAAAAGTGAATCAGTATTCTCACTGGACATATCCTGCACAGACGAGTTCAGAAGAAACGTTGTATCCGATTGAATCTTCTGTAACCAATCATCTCCCAAAGTTTCCTTCAGATAAACCAGATCACCAGCAGACAGCGAACATGACTCAACTCTACCCCCAATCTCTCTACTCAAGCAAATCCCTCACTCACCTCCTTCAACTCAAACCCTTGATTTCTCACCAGATCTGGTGGGATATCAGGAGGTATACCTCCAATAGGATCAGCAAACGGCCGATCCATAGTAAACAAAGGATAAACAAAAGAATTCCGATCGAAATCAGATGAAACAGTACCACAAAAAGGAAGAAGAAAGACCGGGAAATGAAGAACAGAAACCAAAAAATCAAATCGCCAAAATCGCCCAGAGAAAAAGTCAAAAAGTCAAAGCTAAAATAAAAATGTACCGATAGTTACGTCCTTTAAAACTCGAGTCTTTTCTTGTGTACGATTCTTTATGTCATTGTCGCATCGTGATTCCGATTACCATCTTATCCGCTTCGTTTCCTTTATTTGAGTGTATTGCATGATCAGATATCTTACGGCCTTCCCGTTCCTCCATTCGGGTGCCCGAAACTTCAAATGTACCGATAGTTACGTCCTTTAAAACTCGAGTCTTTTCTTGTGTACGAATCTTTATATCATTGTCGCATCGTGAGTCCGATTACCATCTTATCCGCCTCGTATCCTTTATTTGAGTTTATTGCATGATCAGATATCTTGCGGCCTTCCCGTTCCTCCATTCGGGTGCCCGAAACTTCAAATGTACCGATAGTTACGTCCTTTAAAACTCGAGTCTTTTCTTATGTACGAATCTCTATGTCATTGTCGCATCGTGAGTTCGATTACCATCCGGTCCGCGTCGTATCCTTTATTTGAGTCTATTGCATGATCAGATATCTTATGGCCTTCGCGTTCCTCCATTCGGGTGCCCGAAACTTCAAATGTACCGATAGTTACGTCCTTTAAAACTCGAGTCTTTTCTTGTGTACGAATCTTTATGTCATTGTCGCATCGTGAGTCCGATTACCATCTTATCCGCCTCGTATCCTTTGTTTGAGTCTATTGCATGATCAGATATCTTGCGGCCTTCCCGTTCCTCCATTCGGGTGCCCGAAACTTCAAATATACCGATAGTTACGTCCTTTAAAACTCGAGTCTTTTCTTATGTACGAATCTCTATGTCATTGTGGCATCGTGAGTCCTATTACCATCCTGTACGATTCTTATACTTTATTTGAGTCTAATGCTTGATCAAATATGTTGCGGCCTGCCCGTTCCTCCATTCGGGTGCCCGAAACTTCAAATGTACCGATAGTTACGTCCTATAAAACTCGAGACTTTTCTTGTGTACGAATCTTTATGTCATTGTCGCATCGTGAGTTCGATTACCATCCGGTCCGCTTCGTATCCTTTATGTGAGTCTATTGCATGATCAGATATCTTGCGGCCTTCCCGTTCCTCCATTCGGGTGCCCGAAACTTCAAATGTACCGATAGTTACGTCCCTTAAAACTCGAGTCTTTTATTGTGTACGAATCTCTAAGTCATTGTCGCATCGTGAGTTCGATTACCATCCGGTCCGCTTCGTATCCTTTATTTGAGTCTATTGCATGATCAGATATCTTACGGCCTTCCCGTTCCTCCATTCGGGTGCCCGAAACTTCAAATGTACCGATAGTTACGTCCTTTAAAACTCGAGCCTTTTCTTATGTACGAATCTCTATGTCATTGTGGCATTGTGAGTCCGATTACCATCCAGTCCGATTCTTATACTTTATTTGAGTCTATTGCATGATCAGATATCTTGCGGCCATCCCGTTCCTCCATTCGGGTGCCAGAAACTTCGAATGTACCGATAGTTACGTCCTTTATAACTCGTGTCTTTTCTTCTGTACGAATCTCTATGTCATTGTCGCATCGTCATTCCTATTACCTTCCTTTCCGCTTCGTATACTTTATTTGAGTCTATTGCATGATCAGATATCTTGCGGCCTTTCCGTTTCTCCATTCGGGTGCCCGAAACTTCAAATGTACCGATAGTTACGTCCTTTAAAACTCGAGTATTTTCTTGTGTACGAATCTCTATGTCATTATCGCATCGTGAGTTCGATTACCATCCGGTCCGCTTCGTATCCTTAATTTGAGTCTGTTGCATGATCAGATATCTTACGGCCTTCCCGTTCCTCCATTTGGGTGCCCGAAACTTCAAATGTACCGATAGTTACGTCCTTTAAAACTCGAGTCTTTTCTTGTGTACGAATCTTTATGTCATTGTCGCATCGTGAGTCCGATTACCATCTTATCCGCTTCGTATCCTTTATTTGAGTGTATTGCATGATCAGATATCTTACGGCCTTCCCGTTCCTCCATTCGGGTGCCCGTAACTTCAAATGTACCGCTAGTTACGTCCTTTAAAACTCGAATCTTTTCTTGTGTACGAATCTTTATGTCATTGTCGCATCGTGAGTCCGATTACCATCTTATCCGCCTCGTATCCTTTCGTTGAGTCTATTGCATGATCAGATATCTTACGGCCTTCCCGTTCCTCCATTCGGGTGCCCGAAACTTCAAATGTACCGATAGTTACGTCCTTTAAAACTCGAGTCTATTCTTATGTACGAATCTCTATGTCATTGTCGCATTGTGGGTCCGATTACCATCCAGTCCGCTTCATTCATCAGGAACCTTCCACCCATTATTACCAATGAGTTCACCAATCTTAGTCCTCAAGCTATAACCAGCAGCTTTTATGTCTCTTCTATCAATAAAATCAATCAACAACCCTTTCATATGCCACCTATCAAACCATGCATTGATAGTCAATCCATTTCCAATCCTAGCCACACAACTTTGCCTAACCATTTTCCTACAACCCAAAACCTGTTTCCAGCTCCAGGAATCAGAGTTAGTCTCCCCAATCTCCCAAAAGCTCTTGCCATGCAGCTTATAAACATTATTCCAATCTACCCAAATAGAATTTCTATTATTCAGCATACTCCAAATATGCTTAGCCATAAGTGCAACATTCCTTTCTCTTAGACAAACCAAACCCAACCCTCCTTGGCTTTTATCCAAACATAACTCCTCCCAACCCACCCTAGCACACCCCTGTTTAAATTCACCCTGACACCATAAAAAACCCTACAAAGCCTTTCCACATCAGCAATAATATTCTCAGGCAATATAAACATAGTTGCCCAATACACAGTTAAGGAAGAAAGGACAGACTTTAATAACTACAACCTCCCTGCATATGAAAAGAACTTATTTCTCCAGTCATCAATCCTACCCTTAACCTTATCCAACAGAACCTGGCAATCATTCTGATACAATCTTCTGGAAGATAAAGGTATACCCAAATATCTGAAAGGAAGCTGCCCAACTTTAAAAGGAAGAATATCAAGAATTTGCTCTTTCATATCCTCTTCCACATTACCAAAAATCACTTCACTTTTCCCCAAATTAGGCTTCAATCCAGAACAATTTCCAAATTCCTCTAGAGCTTCCCTTATAACCTTAACAGAAGCACCATCAGTCCCACTGAAAATAAACAAATCATCTGCAAAACAGAGATGTGTAAGTTTAAGTTTATCACACTTCCAATGATACACAAAATTCCCATATTCCCTTATCCTTCTTATCAGCATCAAGTTCAAAACCTCCATAACCAAAGTAAATAAATATGGAGACATGGGATCCCCCTGTCTAATACCCTTCTCTCCTTTAAAGAACCCATGCAGCTGACCATTTACACAAATAAAATAAGAGACAGTCTTCAAGCATGTTTCAATCCAACCAATAAACTTAGGATGAAACCCAAAATACTTCAAACAACCCAACAGAAAGTCATGGTCAACAGAATCATAAGCTTTCTGCAGGTCCACCTTAAAAGCAACCCTAGGGTAACCTCTAACCCAATCATATCCCTTTACTAACTCCTGAGAGAGCAAAATATTATCACTAATAAGCCTCCCCGGAACAAAAGCACTCTGATTCCTATCCACAACACACTCAAGAACCCCCATAAGCCTATTACAGATAACCTTGCTAATGCATTTGTGCAACACATTGCAACAAGCAATAGGCCTGAACTCATTAACAAACCTAGGGTTCTGTACCTTAGGCACAAGAGAAATCAAAGTAGCATTAATCTGTTTTAAAAGCATTCCATTATCAAAGAAATCCCTTATAGCAGCACAAATATCATTACCCACCACATTCCAGGCTGCTTTAAAAAACTTAGCAGAGTACCCATCAGGCCCAGGAGCCTTATTATCATCAATCTGAAACAAAGCTTCCTTGACCTCCTCATTAGAAACCCTTCTAATCATATGATCAGCATCCCCCTCAGATATTTTCCTAAAAAACAAAGACTCAGGATCATTAATAGCTTCAACCCTACTCCTACTACCCATCATACCCTGAAAAAACTGCACAAAAGCTCCTCCAACCTCATTACCCTCAAACATTCTACCCCCACTATCTTCAATTTGCCCCACTTTACCTCTAGCTTGCCTATGCTTCACAGATTGATGGAAATATTTATTATTATTATCTCCAACTTCTAACCAATGAACTTTAGATTTCTGTTTTAAGAACTTCTCCTCATCAATAAGAGCATCAAAATAGGCCTTAGAATAAATCTCCTCTTCCTCTCTCAAAACAGAGTTATTAAAATCAGCATCCACCTCCTCCTGAACTCTTTCCAGTTCTCTTTTCAAAAAATCAACTCTTTTGGATAAGTTACCCTGCCCAAAATTTAGCTTTCTAAGAGGTTTCTTTAGCAACTTCAGCTTGCTAACAACTTGAAACATATTACATCCCACCACATTTCTACCCCATTCAAACTTGACAATATCCATAAACTCAGGCTTATCAGCCAGATAATTCCAAAACTTAAACGGTTTAGGATCATTACATTTTCCCATAGAACATGAAACCACTACAAGGGAATGGTCAGAAGTATAAAATGGCAAAAATTTAACCCCAACAGAGGGAAACATGTCAAAGAACATAGGATTCCCCATAGCCCTATCCAACTTCTCCAATATACCATCAACCTTACCAGGCTTTTGGTTCCAAGTGAATCTTAAACCAGTACTAGGAAGATCATCCACCAGAATCTGCTGTACACAATCTTTAAATTCAGCCATCCCATATATAGAATAACCCAGTTCACAGTTCTTCTCCCCAGGATCAAGAATTGCATTAAGATCACCCAAAATTAACCAAGGATTATCAGTGATATTCAGAGAGAACTTACACAGATTATCCCATAGAGATCTCCTACCAGCCACATTAGGAACACCATAAATGACTGAACAGAAGAATAAGTTTTTGTCCTCCACAGGACAAACCAAGCAATGAATACATTGGTTACTCTTTTCCAATATAATCACATTAACCAGGTTTTTATCCCATCCTAAACATATTCTAACCCAGCTATCACAAACATCAGCATTACTAACCCACTCCCAATTCTTCATAACACTTCTACAAGCTAAATCAATACCCTCAGGGTTCACCCTAGTTTCTACCAAACCACATAGACTAATATTATTACTACTAATCAACTTCCTAATCAACCTTTGTTTTATCCCCCTAGACATCCCCCTCACATTCCACACCATCGTATTAATCTTCATTAATAACCTCAGTAACCTCCATAGGGCCCTCCAATCCAGAGGATCCCCCTTCCTTTTTAGCCTTCAAATTCTCAGCTTCCACCAATTTTTCAAACATAATTTTATCCCACTGCTCAAAAAACACTTTAACCTGCCCAATATTCCACTTCTTCATAACCTCATTAGAAGGGCACTTTTTATTAATCACAAAATGAGCAACCTCATTAAATTGATCCTTGCTCATTTTAAAGTACCCTGATTTGATATTAACACTAGTTTGCACCTTTAGAGCATCCTCAGAAAGCTGAACATCAACCTTTTTCAGCTCCTGCTGCTTAATCCCAGACCCAGACCCATTAACAGTATTCAGCCCTTTACTCTCCCCATCCACTGCATTACCACTACCCTTCTTATTAATCACATTCCTAGAAGACCCTTCATCAATTATACTCTTACCCTTAGTATCCTCACCCTGATTACCCTTACCCTTAGAACTCTCACACTCATTACCCCCACCATTAAGATCATCCCTTAATATAGCAAAAGTATTTTTAATACTGCTACTATTATTATCATTATTCTTTTTATTATCATTAATAGTCCTACCCTCACTTTTATTCACCCATTTTTTGCCAATAAACTGATTCCCCTGAGCCCTATTTCCCCCAACCTGACCACCCTGATTACCTTGACCCTTATTCCCAAAATTCTTACTGTTAAACCCATTCCCCAAGTTTCTGTCATTCCCATTTCCCTTAGAACCTCCAGCCCTATTTCCCTTATTGTTAACCACCCTGTTATTCCTACCCACAGTTTGATAGCCCTCATTATCAATACCAGACACAGGATAATCAGCTTGAGTAGCCTGATATAACTCCTGCAATAGCTTCTCAGTTTTCCCAGCAACCTCCTCAGCTGATAACTCCCTAGCCTTACACCCCTCAAAGTCATGTCCAAACACCTTACAAGCAGAACATTTCTTAACTTTAACTTGGTATTCAACCTTCACTTTTTTAATAAAAGCAGGTTTACCCACATCAGCAGGATAAAAAGCATTAACATAATCAGGCAACACCTTATCAGCCTTAACTTCAACCAAAATTCTAGCAAATCCAGCTCTACCTTCTTTCTTATTACATCTCATTGCTGTAACCCTATCCAGCATTAAAGGATCACCCACACAACTCATCATACTACTCAAGCTTTCCCTGTTCCATAATTCCATTGGCATATTAGGTATTGTTACCCAAACAGGAATAGAACTAGGCTCAACTCTTTCCAGATTCAGCCCAATCTCCCATTTTCTCAAACACAAAGAGATATTGTTAATCAGCCAAGGTCCCTGATTAATAGTCTCCATCATGCCTAATTCATTCTTAAACTTGAAGAAAAAAATACCACTCCCATTAGAGGATATATCAACCAACCCAAACTTCTTCCACATCCTGAATAAATGGTATCTCATCATACCTATAGAGACACTCTGCCCAATACTATAACCATAAAGGTAAGTACTATAAGCAACCCTAGCTTCCATCAGCTTTTCAGGCTTAATAACAGCAACAGTGTCACCTGAATCAAGAACTCTAGGAGGAATGAAAGTCATTTTTGTCTCCAAAACTTCATTAGATTTGTCTCTAGCAATATCAGCAAAAGACACCTCAGGCTTCTTAGACATACTACCAATATCCCCATCCTTACCAGCATTAAACACCACCTCACCCTTCTCTATACCAGTATGCAAAATAGATCTAGCAGCAGGCTTCAGTTTACTAATAAAAGGAAGATCATCCTTAGTAACCTTATAAGATCCCATACTATCTGACCTCTTCTTAATAAGCTTCTTCATAGATGGGCTTTTAACAATACCCCTCCAAGGCAGCCTAACGGTAATGTCCCCTTTTTTAGTCTTATTTTCCTTATCAAGTTCCATCCCACTCTGCTCAGCATCAATCTGTTCACCCTCTTGAACTCCCTTAACAGTCTCAGCCTTCTCACCATCCTGCTTATCAGACCCCTCTTTCATAACCCCCTTCTTCTCAGAATCTACCTTCTTCTTATTCTCCACCTTTCCCCCTATAATAATATTCCCCTCATCATCCACAACAACCCTGCTCCCAGCCCCAGAATTATAAGCAAATTGAGGATTGGACACAGACAACTTAAACCTCAACTCACTAGCCTTACCCTCATCCAAACTCATGCTCTTCCTACCCATTTTCAACTTCACAGGAGCCACAGAAGTGTTACCTTCCTCTACAATTTTCAGAATCTCTTTTGAGTTAACAACATCTGGTAACACCTCCACCCCCATTCACCATCCCCGGATTCTCCTCAATTCTAACATAAGACCTCTCATCCCATAACACTTTCCTACTCTTAACAACTACTCCCTCATTTATGATAGACCTCTTCTTCCTCTTATCCATAAACACAAATCTAGCATCCATCCCAACATCAAACACATTATCTTCAGTAACCAACTGAGGAAACTTCACACCCCTCCCTTCAGCTTTAACCAACCCATCCTTACCAATTTCCCTATGCCCAATGTACTCTCCATACACTTTTTTACCCAGAAAATTAGCTATTACACCAAGTATATGCCCATACTGCCCGGCTAACTTCTCAACAAACAATAAACCCTTACCAGCAATCTGAACATCAACTAGAGAATTAACCAGATCTAATTCCCCTATCCCAGCCAACTTAATCAGTTCCAACTTCTCAGATATCAACCTAACCCTCCAATTCTCACCAAACACAGTCCTCAGAAACCCTACCACTAAAGGACTAAACACCAGAGAGTCACTTTTACCAGAAATGAAATGATTCAGAATTACCTGTTTGTCCTCCACAATAGCTTCCACCTCTGGACCTATCATAGCCTCATCCACAACATTATCGGAACTCAAACTAGCTTCAGCAGAACAATCAAACGAAATATCAGGTGGAACCTCCGGCAGAGGCTCAGGTGCTGGAACCCTAGAAAAAGGCTCCATAGAACAAACAAATCGTGTATTGTGAAGATTTCAAATAGTACAAACCAATTGAAACAGTAACCCCGATGAAACAGAAGAAAAAACAAGGAAGAATTAGGGTTGAGAAAGAGGCGGGAAAAGAGAAACCAAGAAGAAAACCCCTAAATCGCCTTAATCGCCCAATTCAGAAAAAGAAAACCCCCCCTTCATATCCTTTATTTGAGTCTATTGCATGATCAGATATCTTGTGGCCTTCCCGCTCCTCCATTCGGGTGCCCGAAACTTCAAATGTACCGATAGTTACGTCCTTTAAAACTCAAATCTTTTCTTGTGTACGAATCTCTATGTCATTGTTGCATTGTGAGTCCGATTACCATCCCGTATACTTCGTATCCTTTATTTGAGTCTATTGCATGATCAGGTATCTTGCGGCCTTCCCGTTCCGCAATTCGGCTGCCCGAAACTTCAAATGTACAGATAGTTACGTGCTTTAAAACTCGAGCCTTTTATTGTGTACGAATCTCTATGTCATTGTCGCATCGTGAGTTCGATTACCATCTGGTCCGCTTCGTATCCTTTATTTGAGTCTATTGCATGATTAGATATCTTACGGCCTTCCCGTTCCTCCATTCGGGTGCCTGAAACTTCAAATGTACCAATAGTTACATCCATTAAAACTCGAGTCTTTTCTTGTGTACGAATCTATATGTCATTGTCGCATCGTGAGTCCGATTACCATCCAGTCCGCTTCTTATCCTTTATTTAAGTCAATTGCATGATCAGATATCTTACGGCCTTCCCGTTCCTCCATTCGGGTGCCCGAAACTTCAAATGTACCGACAGTTACGTCCTTTCAAACTCGAGTCTTTTCTTGTGTACGAATCTCTATGTCATTGTCGCATTGTGAGTTCGATTACCATCCGGTCCGCTTCGTATCCTTTATTTGAGTCTATTGCATGATCAGATATCTTACAGCCTTCCCGCTCCTCCATTCGGGTGCCCGAAACTTCAAATGTATCGATAGTTACGACCTTAAGAACTCGAGTCTTTTCTTGTGTATGAATCTCTGTGTCATAGTCGCATCGTGAGTCTGATTACCTCCTGATCCGCTTCGAATCCTTTATTTGAGTCTATTGCATGATCAGATATCTTACGGCCTTCCCGTTCCTCCATTCGGGTGCCCGAAACTTCAAATGTAATGATAGTTACGTCCTTTAAAACTCGAGTCTTTTCTAGTGTACGAATCTCTATGTCATTGTCGCATCGTAAGTCCGATTACCATCCTGTCTTCTTCGTATCCTTTATTTGAGTCTATTGCATGATCAGATATCTTACGGCCTTCTCGTTCCTCCATTCGGGTGCCCGAAACATCAAATGTACCGATAGTTACGTCCTTTAAAACTCGAGCCTTTTCTTGTGTACGAATCTCTATGTCATTGTCGCATCGTGAGTCCGATTGCCATCCCGTCCGCTTCGTATACTTTATTTGAGTCTATTGCATGATCAGATATCTTGCGGTCTTCCCGTTCCGCCATTCGACTGCCGGAAACTTCAAATGTACCGATAGTTACGTCCTTTAAAACTCGAGCCTTTTCTTGTGTACGAATCTCTATAACATTGTTGCATCGTGATTTCGATTACCATCCGGTCCGTTTCATATCCTTTATTTGAGTCTATTGCATGATAAGATATCTTACGGCCTTCTTGTTCCTCCATTCGGGTGCCCGAAACTTCAAATGTACCGGTAGTTACGTCCTTTAAAACTTGAGTCTTTTCTTGTGTACAAATCTCTATGTCATTGCCGCATCGTGAGTCCGCTTATCATTCTGTCTTCTTCGTATCCTTTATTTGAGTCTATTGCATGATCAGATATCTTGCAGCCTTCCCGTTCCTCCATTATGGTGCCCGAAACTTCAAATGTACCAATAGTTACGTCCTTTAAAACTTGAGTCTCTTCTTTTGTACGAATCTCTATGTCATTGTCGCATCGTGAGTCCAATTACCATCCTGTCTTCTTTGTATCCTTTATTTAAGTCTATTGCATTATCAGATATCTTGCGGCCTTCCCGTTCCTCCATTCGGGTGCCCGAAACTTCAAATGTACTGATAGTTACGTCCTTTAAAACTCGAGTCTTTTCTTGTGTACGAATCTCTATGTCATTTTGGCATTGTGAGTCCGATTACCATCCAGTCCGCTTCGTATCCTTTATTTGGGTCTATTGCATGATCAGATGTCTTACGGCCTTCCCGTTCCGCCATTCGGCTCCCCAAACTTTAAATGTACCGATAGTTACGTCCTTTAAAACTGAAGCCTTTTCTTGTGTTCGAATCTCTATGTCATTGTCGCATCGTGAGTTCGATTATCATCCGGTCCGTTTCATATCCTTTATTTGAGTCTATTGCATGATCAGTTATCTTACGGCCTTCTCGTTCCTCCATTCGGGTGCCCGAAACTTCAAATGTACCGATAGTTACGTTCTTTAAAACTCGAGCCTTTTCTTGTGTACGAATCTCTATGTCATTGTAGCAACGTGAGTCCAATTACCATCCTGTCTTCTATGAATCCTTTATTTAAGTCTATTGCATGATCAGATATCTTGCGGCCTTCCCGTTCCTCCGTTCGGGTGCCCGAAACTTCAAACGTACCGATAGTTACGTTCTTTAAAACTCGAGCCTTTTCCTGTGTACGAATCTCTATGTCATTGTGGCATTGTGAGTCCGATTACCATCCTGTCCGCTTCTTATCCTTTATTTAAGTCTTTTGCATTATCAGATATCTTGCGGCCTCCCCGCTCCTCCATTCGGGTGCCCGAAACTTCAAATGTAACGATAGTTACGTCCTTTAAAACTCGAGTCTTTTCTAGTGTACGAATCTCTATGTCATTGTCGCATCGTAAGTCTGATTACCACCCGATCCGCTTCGTATCCTTTATTTGAGTCTATTGGATGATCAGATATCTTACGGCCTTCCCGTTCCTCCATTCGGGTGCCCGAAACTTCAAATGTAACGATAGTTACGTCCTTTAAAACTCGAGTCTTTTCTAGTGTACGAATCTCTATGTCATTGTCGCATCGTAAGTCCGATTACCATCCTGTCTTCTTCGTATCCTTTATTTGAGTCTATTGCATGATCAGATATCTTACGGCCTTCTCGTTCCTCCTTTCGGGTGCCCGAAACTTCAAAAGTACCGATAGTTACGTCCTTTAAAACTCGAGCCGTTTCTTGTGTACGAATCTCTATGTCATTGTCGCATCGTGAGTCCGATTGCCATCCCGTCCGCTTCGTATCCTTTATTTGAGTCTATTGCATGATCAGATATCTTACGGCCTTCCCGTAACTCCATTCGGGTGCCTGAAACTTCAAGTGTACCGATAGTTTCGTCCTTTAAAGCTCGAGTCTTTTCTTATGTACGAATCTCTATGTCATTGTCGCATCGTGAGTTCGATTACCATCCGGTCCACTTCGTTTCCTTTATTGAGTCTATTGCATGATCAGATATCTGACGGCTTTCCCGTTCCTCCATTCGGGTGCCTGAAACTTCAAATGTACCGATAGTTACGTCCTTTAAAACTCGAGTCTTTTCTTGTGCACAAATCTCTATGTCATTTTGCATCGTGAGTTCGATTACCATCCGGTCCGCTTCGTATCCTTTATTTGAGTCTATTGCATGATCGGATATCTTACGGCCTTCCCGTTCCTCCATTCGGGTGCCCGAAACTTCAAATGTACCGATAGTTTCCTCATTTAATGGTCGAGTCTTTTCTTGTGTACGAATCTCTATGTCATTGTCGCATCGTGGGTTCGATTACTATCCGGTCCGCTTCGTATCCTTTATTTGAGTCTATTGCATGATCAGATATCTTACGGCCTTTCCGTTCCTCCATTCGGGTGCCCGAAACTTCAAATCTACAGATAGTTACGTGATTTAAAACTCGAGCCTTTTCTTGTGTACGAATCTCTATGTCATTGTCGCATCATGAGTTCGATTACCATCCAGTCCGCTTAGTATCCTTTATTTGAGTCTATTGCATGATCAGATATCTTACGGCCTTTCCGTTCCTCCATTCGGGTGCCTGAAACTTCAAATGTGCCGATAGTTACGTCCTTTAAAACTCGAGTCTTTTCTTGTGTACGAATCTATATGTCATTGTCGCATCGTGAGTCCGATTACCATCCTGTCCACTTCTTATCCTTTATTTGAGTCTATTGCATGATCATCTATCTTACGACCTTCCCGCTCCTCCATTCGGGTGCCCGAAACTTCAAATGTACCGATAGTTATGTCCTTTAAAACTCGAGTCTTTTCTTGTGTACGAATCTGTACGTCATTGTCGCATTGTGAGTTCGATTACCATCCGATCCGCTTCGTATCCTTTATTTGAGTCTATTGCATGATCAGATATCTTACGGCCTTCCCGTTCCTCCATTTGGGTGCCTAAAACTTCAAATGTACCGATAGTTACGTCCTTTCAAACTCGAGTCTTTTCTTGTGTACGAATCTATATGTCATTGTCGCATCGTGAGTCCGATTACCATCCTGTCCGCTTCTTATCCTTTATTTGAGTCTATTGCATGATCAGATATCTTACGGCCTTCCCGTTCCTCCATTCGGGTGCCCGAAACTTCAAATGTATCGATAGTTATGTCCTTTAAAATTCGAGTCTTTTCTTGTGTACGAATATCTACGTCATTGTCGCATTGTGAGTTCGATTACCATCCGGTCCGCTTCGTATCCTTTATTTGAGTCTATTGCATGATCAGATATCTTACGGCCTTCCCGTTCCTCCATTCGAGTGCCTGAAACTTCAAATGTACCGATAGTTACGTCCTTTAAAACTCGAGTCTTTTCTTGTGTACGAATCTATATGTCATTGTCGCATCGTGAGTCCGATTCCCATCCTGTCCACTTCGTATCCTTTATTTGAGTCTATTGCATGATCAGATATCTTACGGCCTTCCCGTTCCTCCATTCGGGTGCCCGAAACTTCAAATGTACCGACAGTTACGTCCTTTCAAACTCGAGTCTTTTCTTGTGTACGAATCTCTATGTCATTGTCGCATTGTGAGTTCGATTACCATCCGGTCCGCTTCGTATCCTTTATTTGAGTCTATTGCATGATCAGATATCTTACGGCCTTCCCGTTCCTCCATTCGGAGGCCTGAAACTTCAAATGTACCGATAGTTACGTCCTTTAAAACTCGAGTCTTTTCTTGTGTACGAATCTATATGTCATTGTCGCATCGTGAGTCCGATTACCATCCTGTCCACTTCTTATCCTTTATTTGAGTCTAATGCATGATCAGATATCTTACGGCCTTCCCGCTCCTCCATTCGGGTGCCCGAAACTTCAAATGTACCGATAGTTACGACCTTAAAAACTCGAGTCCTTTCTTGTGTACGAATCTCTATGTCATTGTCGCATCGTGAGTTCGATTACTATCCGGTCCACTTTGTATCCTTTATTTGAGTCTATTGCATGATCAGATATCTTACGGCCTTTCCGTTCCTCCATTCGGGTGCCTGAAACTTCGAATGTACCGATAGTTACGTCCTTTAAAACGCGAGTCTTTTCTTGTGTACGAATCTCTATGTCATTACCGTATCGTGAGTCCGATTAAAATCTTATCCGTCTCGTATCCTTTATTTGAGTTTATTGCATGATCAGATATCTTGCGGCCTTCCCGTTCCTCCATTCGGGTGCCCGAAACTTCAAATGTACCGATAGTTACGTCCTTTAAAACTCGAGTCTTTTTTTGTGTACGAATCTCTATGTCATTATCGTATCGTGAGTCCGATTAAAATCTTATCCGTCTCGTATCCTTTATTTGAGTTTATTGCATGATCAGATATCTTGCGGCCTTCCCGTTCCTCCATTCGGGTGCCCGAAACTAAAATGTACCGATAGTTACGTCCTTTAAAACTCGAGTCTTTTCTTATGTACGAATCTTTATGTCATTGTGGCATTGTGAGTCCGATTACCGTACATTGCGATTCTTATACTTTATTTGAGTCTATTGCATGATCAGATATCTTACGGCCTTCCCGCTCCTCCATTCGGGTGCCCGAAACTTCAAATGTACCAATAGTTACGTCCTTTAAAACTCGAGTCTTTTCTTGTGTACGAATCTCTATGTCATTGTCGTATCGTGAGTCCGATTACCATCCGGTCCGCTTCGTATCCTTTATTTCAGTCTATTGCCTGATCAGATATCTTGCGGCCTTCCCATTCCTCCATTCGGGCGCCCGAAACTTCAAATGTACCGATAGTTTCGTCCTTTAAAGCTCGAGTCTTTTCTTATGTACGAATCTCTATGTCATTGTCGCATCGTGAGTTCGATTACCATCCGGTCCACTTCGTATCCTTTACTTGAGTCTATTGCATGATCAGATATCTTACGGCTTTCCCGTTCCTCCATTCGGGTGCCTGAAACTTCAAATGTACCGATAGTTACGTCCTTTAAAACTCGAGTCTTTTCTTGTGCATGAATCTCTATGTCATTGTTGCATCGTGAGTTCGATTACCATCCGGTCCGGTTCGTATCCTTTATTTGAGTCTATTGCATGATCGGATATCTTACGGCCTTCCCGTTCCTCCATTCGGGTGCCCGAAACTTGAAATGTACCGATAGTTTCGTCATTTAATGGTCGAGTCTTTTCTTGTGTACGAATCTCTATGTCATTGTCGCATCGTGAGTTCGATTACTATCCGGTCTGCTTCGTATCCTTTATTTGAGTCTATTGCATGATCAGATATCTTACGGCCTTTCCGTTCCTCCATTCGGGTGCCCGAAACTTCAAATCTACAGATAGTTACGTGATTTAAAACTCGAGCCTTTTCTTATGTACGAATCTCTATGTCATTGTCGCATCGTGAGTTCGATTACCATCCGGTCCACTTCGTTTCCTTTATTTGAGTCTATTGCATGATCAGATATCTGACGGCTTTCCCGTTCCTCCATTCGGGTGCCTGAAACTTCAAATGTACCGATAGTTACGTCCTTTAAAACTCGAGTCTTTTCTTGTGCACGAATCTCTATGTCATTGTTGCATCGTGAGTTCGATTACCATCCGGTCCGCTTCGTATCCTTTATTTGAGTCTATTGCATGATCGGATATCTTACGGCCTTCCCGTTCCTCCATTCGGGTGCCCGAAACTTCAAATGTACCGATAGTTTCGTCATTTAATGGTCGAGTCTTTTCTTGTGTACGAATCTCTATGTCATTGTCGCATCGTGGGTTCGATTACTATCCGGTCCGCTTCGTATCCTTTATTTGAGTCTATTGCATGATCGGATATCTTACGGCCTTCCCGTTCCTCCATTCGGGTGCCTGAAACTTCAAATGTACCGATAGTTACGTCCTTTAAAACTCGAGTCTTTTCTTGTGCACGAATCTCTATGTCATTGTTGCATCGTGAGTTCGATTACCATCCGATCCGCTTCGTATCCTTTATTTTAGTCTATTGCATGATCGGATATCTTACGGCCTTCCCGTTCCTCCATTCGGGTGCCCGAAACTTCAAATGTACCGATAGTTTCGTCATTTAATGGTCGAGTCTTTTCTTGTGTACGAATCTCTATGTCATTGTCGCATCGTGGGTTCGATTACTATCCGGTCCGCTTCGTATCCTTTATTTGAGTCTATTGCATGATCAGATATCTTACGGCCTTTCCGTTCCTCCATTCGGGTGCCAAAACTTCAAATCTACAGATAGTTACGTGATTTAAAACTCGAGCCTTTTCTTGTGTACGAATCTCTATGTCATTGTCGCATCGTGAGTTCGATTACCATCTGGTCCACTTCGTTTCCTTTATTTGAGTCTATTGCATGATCAGATATCTGACGGCTTTCCGTTCCTCCATTCGGGTGCCTGAAACTTCAAATGTACCGATAGTTACGTGCTTTAAAACTCGAGTCTTTTCTTGTGTACGAATCTCTATGTCATTATCGTATCGTGAGTCCGATTAAAATCTTATCCGTCTCGTATCCTTTATTTGAGTTTATTGCATGATCAGATATCTTGCGGCCTTCCCGTTCCTCCATTCGGGTGCCCGAAACTTCAAATGTACCGATAGTTACGTCCTTTAAAACTCGAGTCTTTTTTTGTGTACGAATCTCTATGTCATTATCGTATCGTGAGTCCGATTAAAATCTTATCCGTCTCGTATCCTTTATTTGAGTTTATTGCATGATCAGATATCTTGCGGCCTTCCCGTTCCTCCATTCGGGTGCCCGAAACTAAAATGTACCGATAGTTACGTCCTTTAAAACTCGAGTCTTTTCTTATGTACGAATCTTTATGTCATTGTGGCATTGTGAGTCCGATTACCGTACATTGCGATTCTTATACTTTATTTGAGTCTATTGCATGATCAGATATCTTACGGCCTTCCCGCTCCTCCATTCGGGTGCCCGAAACTTCAAATGTACCAATAGTTACGTCCTTTAAAACTCGAGTCTTTTCTTGTGTACGAATCTCTATGTCATTGTCGTATCGTGAGTCCGATTACCATCCGGTCCGCTTCGTATCCTTTATTTCAGTCTATTGCCTGATCAGATATCTTGCGGCCTTCCTATTCCTCCATTCGGGCGCCCGAAACTTCAAATGTACCGATAGTTTCGTCCTTTAAAGCTCGAGTCTTTTCTTATGTACGAATCTCTATGTCATTGTCGCATCGTGAGTTCGATTACCATCCGGTCCACTTCGTATCCTTTATTTGAGTCTATTGCATGATCAGATATCTTACGGCTTTCCCGTTCCTCCATTCGGGTGCCTGAAACTTCAAATGTACCGATAGTTACGTCCTTTAAAACTCGAGTCTTTTCTTGTGCATGAATCTCTATGTCATTGTTGCATCGTGAGTTCGATTACCATCCGGTCCGGTTCGTATCCTTTATTTGAGTCTATTGCATGATCGGATATCTTACGGCCTTCCCGTTCCTCCATTCGGGTGCCCGAAACTTGAAATGTACCGATAGTTTCGTCATTTAATGGTCGAGTCTTTTCTTGTGTACGAATCTCTATGTCATTGTCGCATCGTGAGTTCGATTACTATCCGGTCTGCTTCGTATCCTTTATTTGAGTCTATTGCATGATCAGATATCTTACGGCCTTTCCGTTCCTCCATTCGGGTGCCCGAAACTTCAAATCTACAGATAGTTACGTGATTTAAAACTCGAGCCTTTTCTTATGTACGAATCTCTATGTCATTGTCGCATCGTGAGTTCGATTACCATCCGGTCCACTTCGTTTCCTTTATTTGAGTCTATTGCATGATCAGATATCTGACGGCTTTCCCGTTCCTCCATTCGGGTGCCTGAAACTTCAAATGTACCGATAGTTACGTCCTTTAAAACTCGAGTCTTTTCTTGTGCACGAATCTCTATGTCATTGTTGCATCGTGAGTTCGATTACCATCCGGTCCGCTTCGTATCCTTTATTTGAGTCTATTGCATGATCGGATATCTTACGGCCTTCCCGTTCCTCCATTCGGGTGCCCGAAACTTCAAATGTACCGATAGTTTCGTCATTTAATGGTCGAGTCTTTTCTTGTGTACGAATCTCTATGTCATTGTCGCATCGTGGGTTCGATTACTATCCGGTCCGCTTCGTATCCTTTATTTGAGTCTATTGCATGATCGGATATCTTACGGCCTTCCCGTTCCTCCATTCGGGTGCCTGAAACTTCAAATGTACCGATAGTTACGTCCTTTAAAACTCGAGTCTTTTCTTGTGCACGAATCTCTATGTCATTGTTGCATCGTGAGTTCGATTACCATCCGATCCGCTTCGTATCCTTTATTTTAGTCTATTGCATGATCGGATATCTTACGGCCTTCCCGTTCCTCCATTCGGGTGGCCGAAACTTCAAATGTACCGATAGTTTCGTCATTTAATGGTCGAGTCTTTTCTTGTGTACGAATCTCTATGTCATTGTCGCATCGTGGGTTCGATTACTATCCGGTCCGCTTCGTATCCTTTATTTGAGTCTATTGCATGATCAGATATCTTACGGCCTTTCCGTTCCTCCATTCGGGTGCCAAAACTTCAAATCTACAGATAGTTACGTGATTTAAAACTCGAGCCTTTTCTTGTGTACGAATCTCTATGTCATTGTCGCATCGTGAGTTCGATTACCATCCGGTCCACTTCGTTTCCTTTATTTGAGTCTATTGCATGATCAGATATCTGACGGCTTTCCGTTCCTCCATTCGGGTGCCTGAAACTTCAAATGTACCGATAGTTACGTCCTTTAAAACTCGAGTCTTTTCTTGTGTACGAATCTCTATGTCATTATCGTATCGTGAGTCCGATTAAAATCTTATCCGTCTCGTATCCTTTATTTGAGTTTATTGCATGATCAGATATCTTGCGGCCTTCCCGTTCCTCCATTCGGGTGCCCGAAACTTCAAATGTACCGATAGTTACGTCCTTTAAAACTCGAGTCTTTTTTTGTGTACGAATCTCTATGTCATTATCGTATCGTGAGTCCGATTAAAATCTTATCCGTCTCGTATCCTTTATTTGAGTTTATTGCATGATCAGATATCTTGCGGCCTTCCCGTTCCTCCATTCGGGTGCCCGAAACTAAAATGTACCTATAGTTACGTCCTTTAAAACTCGAGTCTTTTCTTATGTACGAATCTTTATGTCATTGTGGCATTGTGAGTCCGATTACCGTACATTGCGATTCTTATACTTTATTTGAGTCTATTGCATGATCAGATATCTTACGGCCTTCCCGCTCCTCCATTCGGGTGCCCGAAACTTCAAATGTACCAATAGTTACGTCCTTTAAAACTCGAGTCTTTTCTTGTGTACGAATCTCTATGTCATTGTCGTATCGTGAGTCCGATTACCATCCGGTCCGCTTCGTATCCTTTATTTCAGTCTATTGCCTGATCAGATATCTGACGGCTTTCCCGTTCCTCCATTCGGGTGCCTGAAACTTCAAATGTACCGATAGTTACGTCCTTTAAAACTCGAGTCTTTTCTTGTGCACGAATCTCTATGTCATTGTTGCATCGTGAGTTCGATTACCATCCGGTCCGCTTCGTATCCTTTATTTGAGTCTATTGCATGATCGGATATCTTACGGCCTTCCCGTTCCTCCATTCGGGTGCCCGAAACTTCAAATGTACCGATAGTTTCGTCATTTAATGGTCGAGTCTTTTCTTGTGTACGAATCTCTATGTCATTGTCGCATCGTGGGTTCGATTACTATCCGGTCCGCTTCGTATCCTTTATTTGAGTCTATTGCATGATCGGATATCTTACGGCCTTCCCGTTCCTCCATTCGGGTGCCTGAAACTTCAAATGTACCGATAGTTACGTCCTTTAAAACTCGAGTCTTTTCTTGTGCACGAATCTCTATGTCATTGTTGCATCGTGAGTTCGATTACCATCCGATCCGCTTCGTATCCTTTATTTTAGTCTATTGCATGATCGGATATCTTACGGCCTTCCCGTTCCTCCATTCGGGTGCCCGAAACTTCAAATGTACCGATAGTTTCGTCATTTAATGGTCGAGTCTTTTCTTGTGTACGAATCTCTATGTCATTGTCGCATCGTGGGTTCGATTACTATCCGGTCCGCTTCGTATCCTTTATTTGAGTCTATTGCATGATCAGATATCTTACGGCCTTTCCGTTCCTCCATTCGGGTGCCAAAACTTCAAATCTACAGATAGTTACGTGATTTAAAACTCGAGCCTTTTCTTGTGTACGAATCTCTATGTCATTGTCGCATCGTGAGTTCGATTACCATCCGGTCCACTTCGTTTCCTTTATTTGAGTCTATTGCATGATCAGATATCTGACGGCTTTCCCGTTCCTCCATTCGGGTGCCTGAAACTTCAAATGTACCGATAGTTACGTCCGTTAAAACTCGAGTCTTTTCTTGTGCACGAATCTCTATGTCATTGTTGCATCGTGAGTTCGATTACCATCCGGTCTGCTTCGTATCCTTTATTTGAGTCTATTGCATGATCGGATATCTTACGGCCTTCCCGTTCCTCCATTCGGGTCCCCGAAACTTCAAATGTACCGATAGTTTCGTCATTTAATGGTCGAGTCTTTTCTTGTGTACGAATCTCTATGTCATTGTCGCATCGTGGGTTCGATTACTATCCGGTCCGCTTCGTATCCTTTATTTGAGTCTATTGCATGATCGGATATCTTACGGCCTTCCCGTTCCTCCATTCGGGTGCCTGAAACTTCAAATGTATCGATAGTTACGTCCTTTAAAACTCGAGTCTTTTCTTGTGCACGAATCTCTATGTCATTGTTGCATCGTGAGTTCGATTACCATCCGGTCCGCTTCGTATCCTTTATTTGAGTCTATTGCATGATCGGATATCTTACGGCCTTCCCGTTCCTCCATTCGGGTGCCCGAAACTTCAAATGTACCGATAGTTTCGTCATTAAATGGTCGAGTCTTTTCTTGTGTACGAATCTCTATGTCATTGTCGCATCGTGGGTTCGATTACTATCCGGTCCGCTTCGTATCCTTTATTTGAGTCTATTGCATGATCAGATATCTTACGGCCTTTCCGTTCCTCCATTCGGGTGCCCAAAACTTCAAATCTACAGATAGTTACGTGATTTAAAACTCGAGCCTTTTCTTGTGTACGAATCTCTATGTCATTGTCGCATCGTGAGTTCGATTACCATCCAGTCCGCTTAGTATCCTTTATTTGAGTCTATTGCATGATCAGATATCTTACGGCCTTTCCGTTCCTCCATTCGGGTGCCTGAAACTTCAAATGTACCGATAGTTACGTCCTTTAAAACTCGAGTCTTTTCTTGTGTACGAATCTATATGTCATTGTCGCATCGTGAGTCCGATTACCATCCTGTCCACTTCTTATCCTTTATTTGAGTCTATTGCATGATCATCTATCTTACGACCTTCCCGTTCCTCCATTCGGGTGCCCGAAACTTCAAATGTACCGATAGTTATGTCCTTTAAAACTCGAGTCTTTTCCTGTGTACGAATCTCTACGTCATTGTCGCATTGTGAGTTCGATTACCATCCGATCCGCTTCGTATCCTTTATTTGAGTCTATTGCATGATCAGATATCTTACGGCCTTCCCGTTCCTCCATTTGGGTGCCTAAAACTTC
The DNA here is from genome assembly GCA_032199755.1 of Ambrosia artemisiifolia. NCBI lineage: Eukaryota > Viridiplantae > Streptophyta > Magnoliopsida > Asterales > Asteraceae > Ambrosia > Ambrosia artemisiifolia. Next base: position 28,375,701 of record CM063512.1, on the reverse strand, counting down.
AAATGTACCGATAGTTACGTCCTTTAAAACTCGAGTCTTTTCTTGTGTACGAATCTATATGTCATTGTCGCATCGTGAGTCCGATTACCATCCTGTCCGATTCTTATCCTTTATTTGAGTCTATTGCATGATCAGATATCTTACGGCCTTCCCGCTCCTCCATTCGGGTGCCCGAAACTTCAAATGTATCGATAGTTATGTCCTTTAAAATTCGAGTCTTTTCTTGTGTACGAATCTCTACGTCATTGTCGCATTGTGAGTTCGATTACCATCCGGTCCGCTTCGTATCCTTTATTTGAGTCTATTGCATGATCAGATATCTTACGGCCTTCCCGTTCCTCCATTCGAGTGCCTGAAACTTCAAATGTACCGATAGTTACGTCCTTTAAAACTCGAGTCTTTTCTTGTGTACGAAACTATAAGTCATTATCGCATCGTGAGTCCGATTACCATCCTGTCCACTTCGTATCCTTTATTTGAGTCTATTGCATGATCAGATATCTTACGGCCTTCCCGTTCCTCCATTCGGGTGCCCGAAACTTCAAATGTACCGATAGTTACGTCCTTTCAAACTCGAGTCTTTTCTTGTGTACGAATCTCTATGTCATTGTCGCATCGTGAGTTCGATTACCATCCGGTCCGCTTCGTATCCTTTATTTGAGTCTATTGCATGATCAGATATCTTACGGCCTTCCCGTTCCTCCATTCGGATGCCTGAAACTTCAAATGTACCGATAGTTACGTCCTTTAAAACTCGAGTCTTTTCTTGTGTACGAATCTATATGTCATTGTCGCATCGTGAGTCCGATTACCATCCTGTCCACTTCTTATCCTTTATTTGAGTCTAATGCATGATCAGATATCTTACGGCCTTCCCGCTCCTCCATTCGGGTGCCCGAAACTTCAAATGTACCGATAGTTACGACCTTAAAAACTCGAGTCCTTTCTTGTGTACGAATCTCTATGTCATTGTCGCATCGTGAGTTCGATTACTATCCGGTCCACTTTGTATCCTTTATTTGAGTCTATTGCATGATCAGATATCTTACGGCCTTTCCGTTCCTCCATTCGGGTGCCTGAAACTTCAAATGTACCGATAGTTACGTCCTTTAAAACTCGAGTCTTTTCTTGTGTATGAATATCTATGTCATTGTTGCATCGTGAGTCCGATTACCATCCGGTCCGCTCTGTATCCTTTATTTGAGTCTAATGCATGATCAATATCTTGCTGCAATCCCGTTCCTCCATTCGGGTGCCCGAAACTTCAAATGTACCGATAGTTACGTCCTTTAAAACTCGAGTCTTTTTTTGTGTACGAATCTCTATGTCATTATCGTATCGTGAGTCCGATTAAAATCTTATCCGTCTCGTATCCTTTATTTGAGTTTATTGCATGATCAGATATCTTGCGGCCTTCCCGTTCCTCCATTCGGGTGCCCGAAACTTCAAATGTACCGATAGTTACGTCCTTTAAAACTCGAGTCTTTTCTTATGTATGAATCTTTATGTCATTGTGGCATTGTGAGTCCGATTACCGTACATTGCGATTCTTATACTTTATTTGAGTCTATTGCATGATCAGATATCTTACGGCCTTCCCGCTCCTCCATTCGGGTGCCCGAAACTTCAAATGTACCGATAGTTACGTCCTTTAAAACTCGAGTCTTTTCTTGTGTACGAATCTCTATGTCATTGTCGTATCGTGAGTCCGATTACCATCCGGTCCGCTTCGTATCCTTTATTTCAGTCTATTGCCTGATCAGATATCTTGCGGCCTTCCCATTCCTCCATTCGGGTGCCCGAAACTTCAAATGTACCGATAGTTTCGTCCTTTAAAGCTCGAGTCTTTTCTTATGTACGAATCTCTATGTCATTGTCGCATCGTGAGTTCGATTACCATCCGGTCCACTTCGTATCCTTTATTTGAGTCTATTGCATGATCAGATATCTTACGGCTTTCCCGTTCCTCCATTCGGGTGCCTGAAACTTCAAATGTACCGATAGTTTCGTCATTTAATGGTCGAGTCTTTTCTTGTGTACGAATCTCTATGTCATTGTCGCATCGTGAGTTCGATTACTATCCGGTCTGCTTCGTATCCTTTATTTGAGTCTATTGCATGATCAGATATCTTACGGCCTTTCCGTTCCTCCATTCGGGTGCCCGAAACTTCAAATCTACAGATAGTTACGTGATTTAAAACTTGAGCCTTTTCTTGTGTACGAATCTCTATGTCATTGTCGCATCGTGAATTCGATTACCATCCGGTCCGCTTCGTATCCTTTATTTGAGTCTATTGCATGATCAGATATCTTACGGCCTTTCCGTTCCTCCATTCGGGTGCCTGAAACTTCAAATGTACCGATAGTTACGTCCTTTAAAACTCGAGTCTTTTCTTGTGTACGAATCTATATGTCATTGTCGCATCGTGAGTCCGATTACCATCCTGTCCACTTCTTAACCTTTATTTGAGTCTATTGCATGATCATTATCTTACGACCTTCCCGCTCCTCCATTCGGGTGCCCGAAACTTCAAATGTACCGATAGTTATGTCCTTTAAAACTCGAGTCTTTTCTTGTGTACGAATCTCTACGTCATTGTCGCATTGTGAGTTCGATTACCATCCGATCCGCTTCGTATCCTTTATTTGAGTCTATTGCATGATCAGATATCTTACCGCCTTCCCGTTCCTCCATTTGGGTGCCTAAAACTTCAAATGTACAGATAATTACGTCCTTTAAAACTCGAGTCTTTTCTTGTGTACGAATCTATATGTCATTGTCGCATCGTGAGTCCGATTACCATCCTGTCCGCTTCTTATCATTTATTTGAGTCTATTGCATGATCAGATATCTTACGGCCTTCCCGTTCCTCCATTCGGGTGCCCGAAACTTGAAATGTACCGATAGTTTCGTCATTTAAAGGTCGAGTCTTTTCTTGTGTACGAATCTCTATGTCATTGTCGCATCGTGAGTTCGATTACTATCCGGTCTGCTTCGTATCCTTTATTTGAGTCTATTGCATGATCAGATATCTTACGGCCTTTCCGTTCCTCCATTCGGGTGCCTGAAACTTCAAATGTACCGATAGTTACGTCCTTTAAAACTCGAGTCTTTTCTTGTGTACGAATCTATATGTCATTGTCGCATCGTGAGTCCGATTACCATCCTGTCCACTTCTTATCCTTTATTTGAGTCTATTGCATGATCATCTATCTTACGACCTTCCCGTTCCTCCATTCGGGTGCCCGAAACTTCAAATGTACCGATAGTTATGTCCTTTAAAACTCGAGTCTTTTCCTGTGTACGAATCTCTACGTCATTGTCGCATTGTGAGTTCGATTACCATCCGATCCGCTTCGTATCCTTTATTTGAGTCTATTGCATGATCAGATATCTTACGGCCTTCCCGTTCCTCCATTTGGGTGCCTAAAACTTCAAATGTACCGATAGTTACGTCCTTTAAAACTCGAGTCTTTTCTTGTGTACGAATCTATATGTCATTGTCGCATCGTGAGTCCGATTACCATCCTGTCCGATTCTTATCCTTTATTTGAGTCTATTGCATGATCAGATATCTTACGGCCTTCCCGCTCCTCCATTCGGGTGCCCGAAACTTCAAATGTATCGATAGTTATGTCCTTTAAAATTCGAGTCTTTTCTTGTGTACGAATCTCTACGTCATTGTCGCATTGTGAGTTCGATTACCATCCGGTCCGCTTCGTATCCTTTATTTGAGTCTATTGCATGATCAGATATCTTACGGCCTTCCCGTTCCTCCATTCGAGTGCGTGAAACTTCAAATGTACCGATAGTTACGTCCTTTAAAACTCGAGTCTTTTCTTGTGTACGAATCTATAAGTCATTATCGCATCGTGAGTCCGATTACCATCCTGTCCACTTCGTATCCTTTATTTGAGTCTATTGCATGATCAGATATCTTACGGCCTTCCCGTTCCTCCATTCGGGTGCCCGAAACTTCAAATGTACCGATAGTTACGTCCTTTCAAACTCGAGTCTTTTCTTGTGTACGAATCTCTATGTCATTGTCGCATCGTGAGTTCGATTACCATCCGGTCCGCTTCGTATCCTTTATTTGAGTCTATTGCATGATCAGATATCTTACGGCCTTCCCGTTCCTCCATTCGGATGCCTGAAACTTCAAATGTACCGATAGTTACGTCCTTTAAAACTCGAGTCTTTTCTTGTGTACGAATCTATATGTCATTGTCGCATCGTGAGTCCGATTACCATCCTGTCCACTTCTTATCCTTTATTTGAGTCTAATGCATGATCAGATATCTTACGGCCTTCCCGCTCCTCCATTCGGGTGCCCGAAACTTCAAATGTACCGATAGTTACGACCTTAAAAACTCGAGTCCTTTCTTGTGTACGAATCTCTATGTCATTGTCGCATCGTGAGTTCGATTACTATCCGGTCCACTTTGTATCCTTTATTTGAGTCTATTGCATGATCAGATATCTTACGGCCTTTCCGTTCCTCCATTCGGGTGCCTGAAACTTCAAATGTACCGATAGTTACGTCCTTTAAAACTCGAGTCTTTTCTTGTGTATGAATATCTATGTCATTGTCGCATCGTGAGTCCGATTACCATCCGGTCCGCTCTGTATCCTTTATTTGAGTCTAATGCATGATCAATATCTTGCTGCAATCCCGTTCCTCCATTCGGGTGCCCGAAACTTCAAATGTACCGATAGTTACGTCCTTTAAAACTCGAGTCTTTTTTTGTGTACGAATCTCTATGTCATTATCGTATCGTGAGTCCGATTAAAATCTTATCCGTCTCGTATCCTTTATTTGAGTTTATTGCATGATCAGATATCTTGCGGCCTTCCCGTTCCTCCATTCGGGTGCCCGAAACTTCAAATGTATCGATAGTTACGTCCTTTAAAACTCGAGTCTTTTCTTGTGCACGAATCTCTATGTCATTGTTGCATCGTGAGTTCGATTACCATCCGGTCCGCTTCGTATCCTTTATTTGAGTCTATTGCATGATCGGATATCTTACGGCCTTCCCGTTCCTCCATTCGGGTGCCCGAAACTTCAAATGTACCGATGGTTTCGTCATTTAATGGTCGAGTCTTTTCTTGTGTACGAATCTCTATGTCATTGTCGCATCGTGGGTTCGATTACTATCCGGTCCGCTTCGTATCCTTTATTTGAGTCTATTGCATGATCGGATATCTTACGGCCTTCCCGTTCCTCCATTCGGGTGCCTGAAACTTCAAATGTACCGATAGTTACGTCCTTTAAAACTCGAGTCTTTTCTTGTGCACGAATCTCTATGTCATTGTTGCATCGTGAGTTCGATTACCATCCGATCCGCTTCGTATCCTTTATTTTAGTCTATTGCATGATCGGATATCTTACGGCCTTCCCGTTCCTCCATTCGGGTGCCCGAAACTTCAAATGTACCTATAGTTTCGTCATTTAATGGTCGAGTCTTTTCTTGTGTACGAATCTCTATGTCATTGTCGCATCGTGGGTTCGATTACTATCCGGTCCGCTTCGTATCCTTTATTTGAGTCTATTGCATGATCAGATATCTTACGGCCTTTCCGTTCCTCCATTCGGGTGCCAAAACTTCAAATCTACAGATAGTTACGTGATTTAAAACTCGAGCCTTTTCTTGTGTACGAATCTCTATGTCATTGTCGCATCGTGAGTTCGATTACCATCCGGTCCACTTCGTTTCCTTTATTTGAGTCTATTGCATGATCAGATATCTGACGGCTTTCCCGTTCCTCCATTCGGGTGCCTGAAACTTCAAATGTACCGATAGTTACGTCCTTTAAAACTCGAGTCTTTTCTTGTGCACGAATCTCTATGTCATTGTTGCATCGTGAGTTCGATTACCATCCGGTCTGCTTCGTATCCTTTATTTGAGTCTATTGCATGATCGGATATCTTACGGCCTTCCCGTTCCTCCATTCGGGTCCCCGAAACTTCAAATGTACCGATAGTTTCGTCATTTAATGGTCGAGTCTTTTCTTGTGTACGAATCTCTATGTCATTGTCGCATCGTGGGTTCGATTACTATCCGGTCCGCTTCGTATCCTTTATTTGAGTCTATTGCATGATCGGATATCTTACGGCCTTCCCGTTCCTCCATTCGGGTGCCTGAAACTTCAAATGTACCGATAGTTACGTCCTTTAAAACTCGAGTCTTTTCTTGTGCACGAATCTCTATGTCATTGTTGCATCGTGAGTTCGATTACCATCCGGTCCGCTTCGTATCCTTTATTTGAGTCTATTGCATGATCGGATATCTTACGGCCTTCCCGTACCTCCATTCGGGTGCCCGAAACTTCAAATGTACCGATAGTTTCGTCATTTAATGGTCGAGTCTTTTCTTGTGTACGAATCTCTATGTCATTGTCGCATCGTGGGTTCGATTACTATCCGGTCCGCTTCGTATCCTTTATTTGAGTCTATTGCATGATCAGATATCTTACGGCCTTTCCGTTCCTCCATTCGGGTGCCCAAAACTTCAAATCTACAGATAGTTACGTGATTTAAAACTCGAGCCTTTTCTTGTGTACGAATCTCTATGTCATTGTCGCATCGTGAGTTCGATTACCATCCAGTCCGCTTAGTATCCTTTATTTGAGTCTATTGCATGATCAGATATCTTACGGCCTTTCCGTTCCTCCATTCGGGTGCCTGAAACTTCAAATGTACTGATAGTTACGTCCTTTAAAACTCGAGTCTTTTCTTGTGTACGAATCTATATGTCATTGTCGCATCGTGAGTCCGATTACCATCCTGTCCACTTCTTATCCTTTATTTGAGTCTATTGCATGATCATCTATCTTACGACCTTCCCGTTCCTCCATTCGGGTGCCCGAAACTTCAAATGTACCGATAGTTATGTCCTTTAAAACTCGAGTCTTTTCCTGTGTACGAATCTCTACGTCATTGTCGCATTGTGAGTTCGATTACCATCCGATCCGCTTCGTATCCTTTATTTGAGTCTATTGCATGATCAGATATCTTACGGCCTTCCCGTTCCTCCATTTGGGTGCCTAAAACTTCAAATGTACCGATAGTTACGTCCTTTAAAACTCGAGTCTTTTCTTGTGTACGAATCTATATGTCATTGTCGCATCGTGAGTCCGATTACCATCCTGTCCGATTCTTATCCTTTATTTGAGTCTATTGCATGATCAGATATCTTACGGCCTTCCCGCTCCTCCATTCGGGTGCCCGAAACTTCAAATGTATCGATAGTTATGTCCTTTAAAATTCGAGTCTTTTCTTGTGTACGAATCTCTACGTCATTGTCGCATTGTGAGTTCGATTACCATCCGGTCCGCTTCGTATCCTTTATTTGAGTCTATTGCATGATCAGATATCTTACGGCCTTCCCGTTCCTCCATTCGAGTGCCTGAAACTTCAAATGTACCGATAGTTACGTCCTTTAAAACTCGAGTCTTTTCTTGTGTACGAATCTATAAGTCATTATCGCATCGTGAGTCCGATTACCATCCTGTCCACTTCGTATCCTTTATTTGAGTCTATTGCATGATCAGATATCTTACGGCCTTCCCGTTCCTCCATTCGGGTGCCCGAAACTTCAAATGTACCGATAGTTACGTCCTTTCAAACTCGAGTCTTTTCTTGTGTACGAATATCTATGTCATTGTCGCATCGTGAGTTCGATTACCATCCGGTCCGCTTCGTATCCTTTATTTGAGTCTATTGCATGATCAGATATCTTACGGCCTTCCCGTTCCTCCATTCGGATGCCTGAAACTTCAAATGTACCGATAGTTACGTCCTTTAAAACTCGAGTCTTTTCTTGTGTACGAATCTATATGTCATTGTCGCATCGTGAGTCCGATTACCATCCTGTCCACTTCTTATCCTTTATTTGAGTCTAATGCATGATCAGATATCTTACGGCCTTCCCGCTCCTCCATTCGGGTGCCCGAAACTTCAAATGTACCGATAGTTACGACCTTAAAAACTCGAGTCCTTTCTTGTGTACGAATCTCTATGTCATTGTCGCATCGTGAGTTCGATTACTATCCGGTCCACTTTGTATCCTTTATTTGAGTCTATTGCATGATCAGATATCTTACGGCCTTTCCGTTCCTCCATTCGGGTGCCTGAAACTTCAAATGTACCGATAGTTACGTCCTTTAAAACTCGAGTCTTTTCTTGTGTATGAATATCTATGTCATTGTCGCATCGTGAGTCCGATTACCATCCGGTCCGCTCTGTATCCTTTATTTGAGTCTAATGCATGATCAATATCTTGCTGCAATCCCGTTCCTCCATTCGGGTGCCCGAAACTTCAAATGTACCGATAGTTACGTCCTTTAAAACTCGAGTCTTTTTTTGTGTACGAATCTCTATGTCATTATCGTATCGTGAGTCCGATTAAAATCTTATCCGTCTCGTATCCTTTATTTGAGTTTATTGCATGATCAGATATCTTGCGGCCTTCCCGTTCCTCCATTCGGGTGCCCGAAACTTCAAATGTATCGATAGTTACGTCCTTTAAAACTCGAGTCTTTTCTTGTGCACGAATCTCTATGTCATTGTTGCGTCGTGAGTTCGATTACCATCCGGTCCGCTTCGTATCCTTTATTTGAGTCTATTGCATGATCGGATATCTTACGGCCTTCCCGTTCCTCCATTCGGGTGCCCGAAACTTCAAATGTACCGATGGTTTCGTCATTTAATGGTCGAGTCTTTTCTTGTGTACGAATCTCTATGTCATTGTCGCATCGTGGGTTCGATTACTATCCGGTCCGCTTCGTATCCTTTATTTGAGTCTATTGCATGATCGGATATCTTACGGCCTTCCCGTTCCTCCATTCGGGTGCCTGAAACTTCAAATGTACCGATAGTTACGTCCTTTAAAACTCGAGTCTTTTCTTGTGCACGAATCTCTATGTCATTGTTGCATCGTGAGTTCGATTACCATCCGATCCGCTTCGTATCCTTTATTTTAGTCTATTGCATGATCGGATATCTTACGGCCTTCCCGTTCCTCCATTCGGGTGCCCGAAACTTCAAATGTACCTATAGTTTCGTCATTTAATGGTCGAGTCTTTTCTTGTGTACGAATCTCTATGTCATTGTCGCATCGTGGGTTCGATTACTATCCGGTCCGCTTCGTATCCTTTATTTGAGTCTATTGCATGATCAGATATCTTACGGCCTTTCCGTTCCTCCATTCGGGTGCCAAAACTTCAAATCTACAGATAGTTACGTGATTTAAAACTCGAGCCTTTTCTTGTGTACGAATCTCTATGTCATTGTCGCATCGTGAGTTCGATTACCATCCGGTCCACTTCGTTTCCTTTATTTGAGTCTATTGCATGATCAGATATCTGACGGCTTTCCCGTTCCTCCATTCGGGTGCCTGAAACTTCAAATGTACCGATAGTTACGTCCTTTAAAACTCGAGTCTTTTCTTGTGCACGAATCTCTATGTCATTGTTGCATCGTGAGTTCGATTACCATCCGGTCTGCTTCGTATCCTTTATTTGAGTCTATTGCATGATCGGATATCTTACGGCCTTCCCGTTCCTCCATTCGGGTCCCCGAAACTTCAAATGTACCGATAGTTTCGTCATTTAATGGTCGAGTCTTTTCTTGTGTACGAATCTCTATGTCATTGTCGCATCGTGGGTTCGATTACTATCCGGTCCGCTTCGTATCCTTTATTTGAGTCTATTGCATGATCGGATATCTTACGGCCTTCCCGTTCCTCCATTCGGGTGCCTGAAACTTCAAATGTACCGATAGTTACGTCCTTTAAAACTCGAGTCTTTTCTTGTGCACGAATCTCTATGTCATTGTTGCATCGTGAGTTCGATTACCATCCGGTCCGCTTCGTATCCTTTATTTGAGTCTATTGCATGATCGGATATCTTACGGCCTTCCCGTTCCTCCATTCGGGTGCCCGAAACTTCAAATGTACCGATAGTTTCGTCATTTAATGGTCGAGTCTTTTCTTGTGTACGAATCTCTATGTCATTGTCGCATCGTGGGTTCGATTACTATCCGGTCCGCTTCGTATCCTTTATTTGAGTCTATTGCATGATCAGATATCTTACGGCCTTTCCGTTCCTCCATTCGGGTGCCCAAAACTTCAAATCTACAGATAGTTACGTGATTTAAAACTCGAGCCTTTTCTTGTGTACGAATCTCTATGTCATTGTCGCATCGTGAGTTCGATTACCATCCAGTCCGCTTAGTATCCTTTATTTGAGTCTATTGCATGATCAGATATCTTACGGCCTTTCCGTTCCTCCATTCGGGTGCCTGAAACTTCAAATGTACTGATAGTTACGTCCTTTAAAACTCGAGTCTTTTCTTGTGTACGAATCTATATGTCATTGTCGCATCGTGAGTCCGATTACCATCCTGTCCACTTCTTATCCTTTATTTGAGTCTATTGCATGATCATCTATCTTACGACCTTCCCGTTCCTCCATTCGGGTGCCCGAAACTTCAAATGTACCGATAGTTATGTCCTTTAAAACTCGAGTCTTTTCCTGTGTACGAATCTCTACGTCATTGTCGCATTGTGAGTTCGATTACCATCCGATCCGCTTCGTATCCTTTATTTGAGTCTATTGCATGATCAGATATCTTACGGCCTTCCCGTTCCTCCATTTGGGTGCCTAAAACTTCAAATGTACCGATAGTTACGTCCTTTAAAACTCGAGTCTTTTCTTGTGTACGAATCTATATGTCATTGTCGCATCGTGAGTCCGATTACCATCCTGTCCGATTCTTATCCTTTATTTGAGTCTATTGCATGATCAGATATCTTACGGCCTTCCCGCTCCTCCATTCGGGTGCCCGAAACTTCAAATGTATCGATAGTTATGTCCTTTATGTGTCCAGAATGTTTCTTATTCTATAAGTATTAATGGGCAGCTTCATGGTTTCTTTAAGGGTGAAAAGGGATTGAGGCAGGGGGACCCAATGTCTCCATACTTATTCACTCTGATCATGGAGGTCCTTAATCTGATGTTAGTTAGAAGAATAAATGAGGGGGATAATTTTGTTTACCATTGGAAGTGTGAAAAGATTAAGTTGACACACTTGTGCTTTGCTGATGACCTTTTTATGTTTAGTAGTGCTGACAGGGGTTCTATTAATATTCTTATGGAAGCCTTAAGGGAGTTTGGGGAGTGTTCTGGGCTGAGACCTAATCTTAAAAAGAGTGAAATTATTTTTGGCAATGTGAGTGGTGAAGTTCAGCAAGAAATTTTGAGTATTGTTCCTTTTAGTGTGGGTTGCCTGCCTTTGAAATATCTTGGTATACCTCTTGCCTCAAGGAGGTTATATCAAAAGGATTGTAGTGTTTTACTTGATAAGGTGAAGAAAAGAGTAACAGATTGGAGAAATAAGTTTTTGTCTTATGCTGGAAGAGTTCAGTTACTGAAATCTGTACTGTCTTCCTTAACTGTTTATTGGGCATCATTATTCATTCTTCCTGTTAATCTTAATGAAGATGTTGAGAGAATCTGCAGGGGCTTCTTGTGGTGTCAGGGTGATTATAAGCATGGTAGTGCTAGGGTGAGTTGGGAGGAGATTTGTTTAAAGAAAGTTCATGGTGGATTGGGAGTTTCCTCTTTAAAAGAAAGGAACATTGCTCTTATGTCCAAACATATTTGGAATATTGTGAGTAACAGGGATTCTGTATGGGTTGAATGGGTGAAGAATTATAAGATCCATGGCTGCAACTTCTGGGATGTTGGAGATACTAATTCCGACTCTTGGAGTTGGAAACAGATTCTGGGATGCAGAAATCTTATTAGACCCCATTGTTTTGCTAAAATTGGTAATGGAAGGATGATTAATGCATGGTTTGATCACTGGCATGGGAAGGGCCCTTTTATTAAATTTATTGATAGGAGGGATATAAAATCTGCTGGATTTAGTCTGAGAATGTGTGCTGCTGATTTATTTCATAATGGTGTGTGGAACATCCCTGATGATTGGAGAAGCAAGTACCCTGAGCTATGGCAGTCTCCTGTGCCTGTTCTTTATCCTGGTACTAAGGATAGGTATCTATGGTTGGATGGGAATGGTAAAGTTGTTCCTTATTCAACTAAAGTTGTGTATAATGAGTTTGCTGGTAAAGGGTTGGAGGTTAAGTGGGCTAATTTTGTATGGTTTAAACAGATGGTCCCTAGACATGCTTTTATCACTTGGTTGGCATTTAAGTATAAGTTGCCAACTCAGGATAAAATGGTATGGAAAGTTAATACTAATTTGAAGTGTAGTTTGTGTAATGTGCATGCAGATAGCCATCAACACTTGTTTTTCAAGTGTGAGTTTTCTGCTGTGATTTGGAGAAGGATAAAGATTTTAGCTAAACTTGAGAATTTGCCTGATGAGTGGGAATTGATTATTCAGGAAGTGGAAGGTAAGAAGACTGGTAAATCTGTTTGGAGTATTATCCAGAGGCTCTGTTTAGCTGCTGCTGTGTATTTTGTCTGGCAAGAAAGAAACTGCAGGCTGTTCAGTAAAGTCCGTAGGGAAGCTGGGGTTGTTTGTAAACAGGTGGAGGAGGTTGTTAGATTGAAGCTTAGGGGTTTAAAGTTTAAAAATTCTGAGCAGGTCAAGCTTGCAGCTGCTCTTTGGGGTTTTGAGGCTGATGGTGATAGTAATGAAGAATGATTATAAGGTTGAGGGAAGATGGGTTTGTAGGGAGGAGACTGTTGTAGAGCTGGTTGTCAGGAGTTTTAATCTGTTAAAGGGTGTTCTTTGGTTTCCGTTTGATCCTGGAATTGTTATGAAATGGAAGTTTTAATGTAAATGGGTCAGGTGGGTCTGTGGTTTATGGGTCATTGTGCAGGTGTTGATCTGTTGGTACTGGTTTGTTGCTGATTGAAGGATGGTTGGTGGTTATTTGTGGCTGCTGGAGTCCTGGGTGTCTTGCTGGTGGCTGCTGAAGACTTGGAAGTTTTGAAGATGGATGTTGCGTCTTGTGTTGCTGCTTTTCTGTTTTGGTCTTGTTTTTTGTTTTAGTTTGTTTGTTTTGTTTTGTTTGGACCTGATAGGTTTTAGCTGTGTGGTTTTTTGTGGTTTGTTTTTTTTGTTTGATTGTATAGTTGAGCTTATGGTCGGGACGTTTGGATAGTCCCATTGTTAGACCATGGCTTGAGATTGGGTTTTGGTCCTTGGGGTATGTCCCGGGATGCCGATCTCTTAGGTGTACATATATTTTTTGTGATTAATAAAATTTACCAGGAGTGCCGCCTCCTTTTACCAAAAAAAAAAAAAAAAAAAAAAAAAAAAAAAAAAAAGGATACGAAGTGGACCGGATGGTAATTGAACACACGATGCGAGATGACATTGAGATTCGTACACAAGAAAAGACTCGAGTTTTAAAGGACGTAACTATCGGTACATTCGAAGTTTCGGGCACCCGAAGGGAGGAACATGAAGGCCGCAAGATATCTCATCATGCAATAGACTCAAATAAAGGATACGAAGCAGATCGGGTGGTAACCGGACTCATGATGTGACAATGACATAAAGATTCGTACACAAGAAAAGACTCGAGCTTTAAAGGACCTAACTATCGGTCCATTTGAAGTTTCGGGCACCCGAATGGAGGAACGGGAAGGCCGCAAGATATCTGATCATGCAATTGAATCAAATAAAGGATACGAAGCAGACCGGATGGTAATCGGACTCACGATACGACAATGACATAGACATTCGTACACAAGAAAAGACACGAGTTATAAACGACGTAACTATCGGTACATTTGAAGTTTCGGGAACCTGAATGGAGGAACGGGATGTCTGCAAGATATCTGATCATGCAATAGACTCAAATTTAGGATACGAAGCGGACCGGATGGTAATTGAACTCACGATGCGACAATGACATAGACATTCGTACACAAGAAAAGACACGAGTTATAAACGACGTAACTATCGGTACATTTGAAGTTTCGGGAACCTGAATGGAGGAACGGGATGTCTGCAAGATATCTGATCATGCAATAGACTCAAATTTAGGATACGAAGCGGACCGGATGGTAATTGAACTCACGATGCGACAATGACATTGAGATTCGTACACAAGAAAAGACTCGAGTTTTAAAGGACGTAACTATCGGTACATTCGAAGTTTCGGGCACCCGAATGGAGGAACGGGAAGGCCGCAAGAAATCTCATCATGCAATAGACCCCAATAAAGGCTACGAAGCGGATCGGGTGGTAATCGGACTCACGATGCGACAATGACATAGAGATTCGTACACAAGAAAAGACTCGAGTTTTAAAGGACGTAACTATCGGTACATTCGAAGTTTCGGGCACCCGAAGGGAGGAACATGAAGGCCGCAAGATATCTCATCATGCAATAGACTCAAATAAAGGATACGAAGCAGATCGGGTGGTAACCGGACTCATGATGTGACAATGACATAAAGATTCGTACACAAGAAAAGACTCGAGCTTTAAAGGACCTAACTATCGGTCCATTTGAAGTTTCGGGCACCCGAATGGAGGAACGGGAAGGCCGCAAGATATCTGATCATGCAATTGAATCAAATAAAGGATACGAAGCAGACCGGATGGTAATCGGACTCACGATACGACAATGACATAGACATTCGTACACAAGAAAAGACACGAGTTATAAACGACGTAACTATCGGTACATTTGAAGTTTCGGGAACCTGAATGGAGGAACGGGATGTCTGCAAGATATCTGATCATGCAATAGACTCAAATTTAGGATACGAAGCGGACCGGATGGTAATTGAACTCACGATGCGACAATGACATTGAGATTCGTACACAAGAAAAGACTCGAGTTTTAAAGGACGTAACTATCGGTACATTCGACGTTTCGGGCACCCGAATGGAGGAACGGGAAGGCCGCAAGAAATCTCATCATGCAATAGACCCCAATAAAGGCTACGAAGCGGATCGGGTGGTAATCGGACTCACGATGCGACAATGACATAGAGATACGTACACAAGAAAAGACTCGAGTTTTAAAGGACGTAACTACGGGTACATTTGAAGTTTCGGGAACCCGAATGGAGGAACGGGAAGGCCGTAAGATATTTGATTATGCAATACACTCAAATAAAGGATACGAAGTGGACCGGATGGTAATTGAACTCACGATGCGAAAATGACATTGAGATTTATACACAAGAAAAGAATCGAGTTTTAAAGGACGTAACTATCGGTACATTCGAAGTTTCGGGCACCCGAATGGAGGAACGGGAAGGCCGCAAGATATCTCATCATCTAATAGACCCAAATAAAGGATACGAAGCGGATCGGGTGGTAATCGAACTCACGATGCGACAATGACATAATGATTCGTACACCAGAAAAGACTCGAGCTTTAAAGGACCTAACCATCGGTACATTTGAAGTTTCGGGTACCCGAATGGAGGAACGGGAAGGCCGCAAGATATCTGATCATGCAATTGAATCAAATAAAGGATACGAAGCAGACCGGATGGTAATCGGACTCACGATGTGACAATGACATAGACATTCTTACACAAGAAAAGACACGAGTTTTAAAGGACGTAACTATTGTTACATTTGAAGTTTCGGGCACCTGAATGGAGGAACGGGAAGGCCGCAAGATATCTCATCATGCAATAGACTCAAATAAAGGATACGAAGCGGATCGGGTGGTAATCGGACTCACGATGCGACAATGACATAGAGATTCGTTCACAAGAAAAGACTCGAGTTTTAAAGGACGTAACTACGGCTACATTTGAAGTTTCGGGAACCCGAATGGAGGAACGGGAAGGCCGTAAGATATCTGATCATGCAATACACTCAAATAAAGGATACGAAGCGGACCGCATGGTAATTGAACTCACGATGCGACAATGACATTGAGATTCGTACACAAGAAAAGACTCGAGTTTTAAAGGACGTTACTATCGGTACATTCGAAGTTTCGGGCACCCGAATGGAGGAACGGGAAAGCCGCAAGATATCTCATCATGCAATAGACTCAAATAAAGGATACGAAGCGGATCGGGTGGTAATCAGACCCACGATGCAACAATGACATAAAGATTCGTACACCAGAAAAGACTCGAGCTATAAAGGACCTAACTATCGGTACATTTGAAGTTTCGGGCACCCGAATGGAGGAACGGGTAGGCCGCAAGATATCTAATCATTCAATTGAATCAAATAAAGGATACGAAGCAGACCGGATGGTAATCGGACTCACGATGCGACAATGACATAGAGATTCGTACACAAGAAAAGACTCGAGTTTTAAAGCACGTAACTATCGGTACATTCGAAGTTTCGGGCACCCGAATGGAGGAACGGAAAGGCCGCAATATATCTCACCATGCAATAGACTCAAATAAAGGATACGAAGCGGATCGGGTGGTAATCGGACTCACGATGCGACAATGACATAGAGATTGTACACAAGAAAAGACTCAAGTTTTTAAGGACGTAACTACGGGTACATTTGAAGTTTCGGGAACCCGAATGGAGGAACAGGAAGGCCGTAAGATATATGATCATGCAATACACTCAAATAAAGGATACGAGGCGGACCGGATGGTAATTGAACTCACGATGCGACAAATGACATTGAGATTCGTACACAAGAAAAGACTCCAGTTTTAAAGGACGTAACTATCGGTACATTCGAAGTTTCGGGCACCCGAATGGAGGAACCGGAAGGCCGCAACATATCTCATCATGCAATAGACTCAAATAAAGGATACGAAGTGGAAATCAGACTCACGATGCGACAATGACATAAAGATTCGTACACCAGAAAAGACTCGAGCTTTAAAGGACCTAACTATCGGTACATTTGAAGTTTCGGGCACCCGAATAGAGGAACGGGAAGGCCGCAGGATATCTGATCATGCAATTGAATCAAATAAAGGATACGAAACAGACCGGATGGTAATCGGACTCACGATGTGACAATGACATAGACATTCTTACACAAGAAAAGACACGAGATTTAAAGGACCTAACTATTGTTACATTTGAAGTTTCGGGCACCTGAGTGGAGGAACGGGATGGCCGAAAGATATCTGATCATGCAATAGACTCAAATAAAGGATACGAAGCAGACCGGATGGTAATTGAACTCACGATGCGACAATGACATAGATATTCGTACAAAAGAAAAGACACGAGTTTTAAAGGACGTAACTAATGTTACATTTGAAATTTCGGGCAACTGAATGGAGAAAGGGGAAGGCCGCAAGATATCTCATCATGCAATAGACTCAAATAAAAAATACGAAGCGGATCGGGTGGTAATTGGACTCACGATGCGACAATGACATAGCGATTCGTACACAAGAAAAGACTCGAGTTTTAAAGTACGTAACTACGGCTACATTTGAAGTTTCGGGAACCCGAATGGAGGAACGGGAAGGCCGTAAGATATCTGATCATGCAATACACTCAAATAAAGGATACGAAGCGGACCGGATGGTAATTGAACTCACGATGCGACAATGACATTGAGATTCGTACACAAGAAAAGACTCGAGTTTTAAAGGACGTAACTATCGGTACATTCGAAGTTTCGGGCACCCGAATGGAGGAACGGGAAGGCCGCAAGATATCTCATCATGCAATAGACTCAAATAAAGGATACGAAGCGGATCGGTTGGTAATCGGACTCACGATGCGACAATGACATAGAGATACGTACACAAGAAAAGACTCGAGTTTTAAAGGACGTAACTACGGGTATATTTGAAGTTTCGGGAACCCAAATGGAGGAACGGGAAGGCCGTAAGATATCTGATCATGCAATACACTCGAATAAAGGATACGAAGTGGACCGGATGGTAATTGAACTCACGATGCGAGATGACATTGAGATTCGTACACAAGAAAAGACTCGAGTTTTAAAGGACGTAACTATCGGTACATTCAAAGTTTCGGGCACCCGAAGGGAGGAACATGAAGGTCGCAAGATATCTCATCATGCAATAGACTCAAATAAAGGATACGAAGCAGATCGGGTGGTAACCGGACTCATGATGTGACAATGACATAAAGATTCGTACACAAGAAAAGACTCGAGCTTTAAAGGACCTAACTATCGGTACATTTGAAGTTTGGGGCACCCGAATGGAGGAACGGGAAGGCCGCAAGATATCTGATCATGCAATTGAATCAAATAAAGGATACGAAGCAGACCGGATGGTAATCGGACTCACGATACGACAATGACATAGACATTCGTACACAAGAAAAGACACGAGTTATAAAGGACGTAACTATCGGTTCATTTGAAGTTTCGGGAACCTGAATGGAGGAACGGGGTGTCTGCAAGATATCTGATCATGCAATAGACTCAAATTAAGGATACGAAGCGGACCGGATGGTAATTGAACTCACGATGCGACAATGACATTGAGATTCGTACACAAGAAAAGACTCGAGTTTTAAAGGACGTAACTATCGGTACATTCGAAGTTTCGGGCACCCGAATGGAGGAACGGGAAGGCCGCAAGATATCTCATCATGCAATAGACTCAAATAAAGGATACGAAGCGGATCGGTTGGTAATCGGACTAACGATGCGACAATGACATAGAGATACGTACACAAGAAAAGACTCGAGTTTTAAAGGACGTAACTACGGGTATATTTGAAGTTTCGGGAACCCAAATGGAGGAACGGGAAGGCCGCAAGATATCTCATCATGCAATAGACTCAAATAAAGGATACGAAGCGGATCGGGTGGTAATCGGACTCACGATGCGACAATGACATAGAGATTCGTTCACAAGAAAAGACTCGAGTTTTAAAGGACGTAACTACGGCTACATTTGAAGTTTCGGGAACCCGAATGGAGGAACGGGAAGGCCGTAAGATATCTGATCATGCAATACACTCAAATAAAGGATACGAAGCGGACCGCATGGTAATTGAACTCACGATGCGACAATGACATTGAGATTCGTACACAAGAAAAGACTCGAGTTTTAAAGGACGTTACTATCGGTACATTCGAAGTTTCGGGCACCCGAATGGAGGAACGGGAAAGCCGCAAGATATCTCATCATGCAATAGACTCAAATAAAGGATACGAAGCGGATCGGGTGGTAATCAGACCCACGATGCAACAATGACATAAAGATTCGTACACCAGAAAAGACTCGAGCTATAAAGGACCTAACTATCGGTACATTTGAAGTTTCGGGCACCCGAATGGAGGAACGGGTAGGCCGCAAGATATCTAATCATTCAATTGAATCAAATAAAGGATACGAAGCAGACCGGATGGTAATCGGACTCACGATGCGACAATGACATAGAGATTCGTACACAAGAAAAGACTCGAGTTTTAAAGCACGTAACTATCGGTACATTCGAAGTTTCGGGCACCCGAATGGAGGAACGGAAAGGCCGCAATATATCTCACCATGCAATAGACTCAAATAAAGGATACGAAGCGGATCGGGTGGTAATCGGACTCACGATGCGACAATGACATAGAGAT
This sequence comes from Ambrosia artemisiifolia, assembly GCA_032199755.1. NCBI lineage: Eukaryota > Viridiplantae > Streptophyta > Magnoliopsida > Asterales > Asteraceae > Ambrosia > Ambrosia artemisiifolia. The sequence continues at coordinate 28,356,198 of CM063512.1, read as the reverse complement.
TGTACACAAGAAAAGACTCAAGTTTTTAAGGACGTAACTACGGGTACATTTGAAGTTTCGGGAACCCGAATGGAGGAACAGGAAGGCCGTAAGATATATGATCATGCAATACACTCAATTAAAGGATACGAGGCGGACCGGATGGTAATTGAACTCACGATGCGACAAATGACATTGAGATTCGTACACAAGAAAAGACTCCAGTTTTAAAGGACGTAACTATCGGTACATTCGAAGTTTCGGGCACCCGAATGGAGGAACCGGAAGGCCGCAACATATCTCATCATGCAATAGACTCAAATAAAGGATACGAAGTGGAAATCAGACTCACGATGCGACAATGACATAAAGATTCGTACACCAGAAAAGACTCGAGCTTTAAAGGACCTAACTATCGGTACATTTGAAGTTTCGGGCACCCGAATAGAGGAACGGGAAGGCCGCAGGATATCTGATCATGCAATTGAATCAAATAAAGGATACGAAACAGACCGGATGGTAATCGGACTCACGATGTGACAATGACATAGACATTCTTACACAAGAAAAGACACGAGATTTAAAGGACCTAACTATTGTTACATTTGAAGTTTCGGGCACCTGAGTGGAGGAACGGGATGGCCGAAAGATATCTGATCATGCAATAGACTCAAATAAAGGATACGAAGCAGACCGGATGGTAATTGAACTCACGATGCGACAATGACATAGATATTCGTACAAAAGAAAAGACACGAGTTTTAAAGGACGTAACTAATGTTACATTTGAAATTTCGGGCAACTGAATGGAGAAAGGGGAAGGCCGCAAGATATCTCATCATGCAATAGACTCAAATAAAAAATACGAAGCGGATCGGGTGGTAATTGGACTCACGATGCGACAATGACATAGCGATTCGTACACAAGAAAAGACTCGAGTTTTAAAGTACGTAACTACGGCTACATTTGAAGTTTCGGGAACCCGAATGGAGGAACGGGAAGGCCGTAAGATATCTGATCATGCAATACACTCAAATAAAGGATACGAAGCGGACCGGATGGTAATTGAACTCACGATGCGACAATGACATTGAGATTCGTACACAAGAAAAGACTCGAGTTTTAAAGGACGTAACTATCGGTACATTCGAAGTTTCGGGCACCCGAATGGAGGAACGGGAAGGCCGCAAGATATCTCATCATGCAATAGACTCAAATAAAGGATACGAAGCGGATCGGTTGGTAATCGGACTCACGATGCGACAATGACATAGAGATACGTACACAAGAAAAGACTCGAGTTTTAAAGGACGTAACTACGGGTATATTTGAAGTTTCGGGAACCCAAATGGAGGAACGGGAAGGCCGTAAGATATCTGATCATGCAATACACTCGAATAAAGGATACGAAGTGGACCGGATGGTAATTGAACTCACGATGCGAGATGACATTGAGATTCGTACACAAGAAAAGACTCGAGTTTTAAAGGACGTAACTATCGGTACATTCAAAGTTTCGGGCACCCGAAGGGAGGAACATGAAGGTCGCAAGATATCTCATCATGCAATAGACTCAAATAAAGGATACGAAGCAGATCGGGTGGTAACCGGACTCATGATGTGACAATGACATAAAGATTCGTACACAAGAAAAGACTCGAGCTTTAAAGGACCTAACTATCGGTACATTTGAAGTTTGGGGCACCCGAATGGAGGAACGGGAAGGCCGCAAGATATCTGATCATGCAATTGAATCAAATAAAGGATACGAAGCAGACCGGATGGTAATCGGACTCACGATACGACAATGACATAGACATTCGTACACAAGAAAAGACACGAGTTATAAAGGACGTAACTATCGGTTCATTTGAAGTTTCGGGAACCTGAATGGAGGAACGGGGTGTCTGCAAGATATCTGATCATGCAATAGACTCAAATTAAGGATACGAAGCGGACCGGATGGTAATTGAACTCACGATGCGACAATGACATTGAGATTCGTACACAAGAAAAGACTCGAGTTTTAAAGGACGTAACTATCGGTACATTCGAAGTTTCGGGCACCCGAATGGAGGAACGGGAAGGCCGCAAGATATCTCATCATGCAATAGACCCAAATAAAGGCTACGAAGCGGATCGGGTGGTAATCGGACTCACGATGCGACAATGACATAGAGATACGTACACAAGAAAAGACTCGAGTTTTAAAGGACGTAACTACGGGTACATTTGAAGTTTCGGGAACCCGAATGGAGGAACGGGAAGGCCGTAAGATATTTGATTATGCAATACACTCAAATAAAGGATACGAAGTGGACCGGATGGTAATTGAACTCACGATGCGACAATGACAATGAGATTCATACACAAGAAAAGACTCGAGTTTTAAAGGACGTAACTATCGGTACATTCGAAGTTTCGGGCACCCGAATGGAGGAACGGGAAGGCTGCAAGATATCTCATCATGTAATAGACTCAAATAAAGGATACGAAGCAGATCGGGTAGTAATCGAACTCACGATGCAACAATGACATAAAGATTCGTACACCAGAAAAGACTCGAGCTTTAAAGGACCTAACTATCGGTACATTTGAAGTTTCGGGTACCCGAATGGAGGAACGGGAAGGCCGCAAGATGTCTGATCATGCAATTGAATCAAATAAAGGATACGAAGCAGACCGGATGGTTATCGGACTCACGATGTGACAATGACATAGACATTCTTACACAAGAAAAGACACGAGTTTTAAAGGACGTAACTATTGTTACATTTGAAGTTTCGGGCACCTGAATGGAGGAACGGGAAGGCCGCAAGATATCTCATCATGCAATAGACTCAAATAAAGGATACGAAGCGGATCGGGTGGTAATCGGACTCACGATGCGACAATGACATAGAGATTCGTTCACAAGAAAAGACTCGAGTTTTAAAGGACGTAACTACGGCTACATTTGAAGTTTCGGGAACCCGAATGGAGGAACGGGAAGGCCGTAAGATATCTGATCATGCAATACACTCAAATAAAGGATACGAAGCGGACCGCATGGTAATTGAACTCACGATGCGACAATGACATTGAGATTCGTACACAAGAAAAGACTCGAGTTTTAAAGGACGTAACTATCGGTACATTCGAAGTTTCGGGCACCCGAATGGAGGAACGGGAAAGCCGCAAGATATCTCATCATGCAATAGACTCAAATAAAGGATACGAAGCGGATCGGGTGGTAATCAGACCCACGATGCAACAATGACATAAAGATTCGTACACCAGAAAAGACTCGAGCTATAAAGGACCTAACTATCGGTACATTTGAAGTTTCGGGCACCCGAATGGAGGAACGGGTAGGCCGCAAGATATCTAATCATTCAATTGAATCAAATAAAGGATACGAAGCAGACCGGATGGTAATCGGACTCACGATGCGACAATGACATAGACATTCGTACACAAGAAAAGACTCGAGTTTTAAAGGACGTAACTATCTGTACATTTGAAGTTTCGGGCACCCGAATGGAAGAACAGGAAGGCCGCAAGATATCCGATCATGCAATAGAGGATGACAAGGAAGATGATAGTGATGAGGTGGACTCCGAGATGCATGAGTCGGGACGGTTCATGAGCTTGACTTAGCTTTGTGCTTTTATTTTCCTAGTATGTTTTGTTTAGTTTGTTTGGTTGTTGGGGCTTGGGCCTTAGTTTGTTTTGCTTGTTGGGCTTAGTGCCTAGTTTGATAGGTTGTTGGGCTATGTGCCTTGGTTTGTAATCTCTTGTTATTAATAAATGTTTGCCGGGGTCTTCCCCTTTTTCCAAAAAAAAAACTATCGGTACATTTGAAGTTTCCGGCACCCGAATGAAGGAAAGGGAAGGCCGCAAGATATCTGATCATGCAATAGACTCACATAATTGATACGAAGCGGACCGGATGGTAATCGGACTCACGATGCGACAATGACATAGAAATTCGTACACAAAAAAAGACTCGAGTTTTAAAGGACGTAACTATCTGTACATTTAAAGTTTCGGGCACCCGAATGGAGGAACGGGAAGGCCGCAAGATATCTGATCATGCAATAGACTCAAATAAAGGATACAAAGCGGATCGGGTGGTAATCGGACTCACGATGCGACAATGACATAGAGATTCGTACACAAGAAAAGGCTCGAGTTTTAAAGGACGTAACTATCGGTACATTCGAAGTTTCGGGCACCCGAATGGAGAAACGGGAAGGCCGCATGATATCTCATCATGCAATAGACTCAAATAAAGGATACGAAGCGGATCGGGTGGTAATCGAACTCACGATGCGACAATGACATAAAGATTCGTACACCAGAAAAGTCTCGAGCTTTAAAGGACCTAACTATCGGTACATTTGAAGTTTCGGGCACCCGAATGGAGGAACGGGAAGGCCGCAAGATATCTGATCTTGCAATTGAATCAAATAAAGGATACGAAGCAGACCTGATGGTAATCGGACTCACGATGTGACAATGACATAGACATTCTTACACAAGAAAAGACACGAGTTTTAAAGGACGTAACTATTGTTACATTTGAAGTTTCGGGCACCTGAATGGAGGAACGGGAAGGCCACAAGATATCTCATCATGCAATAGACTCAAATAAAGGATACGAAGCCGATCGGGTGGTAATCGGACTCACGATGCGACAATGACATAGAGATTCGTTCACAAGAAAAGACTCAAGTTTTAAAATACAAAAGCTACGGGTACATTTAAAGTTTCGGGCACCCGAATTGAGGACGGGAAGGCCTAAGATATCTAATCATGCAATAGACTCAAATAAAGGATACGAAGCGGACCGGATGGTAATCGAACTCATGATGCGACAATGACATAGAGATTCGTACACAAGAAAAGACTCGAGTTTTAAAGGATGTACCTATCGGTACATTTGGTCTAAGGAGCTTAAGGCATACTTTAGGAGTTTAAAGAGGAATTCGCCACCAAAGGGGTCTCCAAAAAAGAATGTCGTGAGTGTTGCACAAGAGGATGACAAGGAAGATGATAGTGATGAGGTGGAGTCCGAGATGCTTGAGTCGGGACGGTTCATGAGCTTGACTTAGCTTTGTGCTTTTATTTTCCTAGTATGTTTTGTTTAGTTTGTTTGGTTGTTGGGCCTTGGCCCTTAGTTTGTTTTGCTTGTTGGGCTTAGTGCCTACTTTGGTAGGTTGTCGGGCTATGTGCCTTGGTTTGTAATCTCTTGTTATTAATAAAAGTTTGCCGGGGTCTTCCCCTTTTTCCAAAAAAAAACTATCGGTACATTTGAAGTTTCCGGCACCCGAATGAAGGAAAGGGAAGGCCGCAAGATATCTGATCATGCAATAGACTCAAATAAAGGATATGAAGCAGACCGGATGGTAATCGGACTCACGATGCGACAATGACATAGAAATTCGTACACAAGAAAACACTCTAGTTTTAAAGGACGTAAACTATCTATACATTTTAAGTTTCGGGCACCCGAATGGAGGAACGGGAAGGCCGCAAGATATCTAATCATGCAATAGACTCAAATAAAGGATACGAAGCGGATCGGGTGGTAATCGGACTCACGATGCGACAATGACATACAGATTTGTACACAAGAAAAGACTCGATTTCTTAAGGTCGTAACTATCGGTACATTTGAAGTTTCAGGCACCCGAATGGAGGAACGGGAAGGCCGTAAGATATCTGATCATGCAATAGACTCAAAGAAAGTACAAGAAGCGGACTGGATGGTAATCGGACTCACAATGCCACAATGACATGGAGATTCGTACCTAAGAAAAGACTCGAGTTTTAAAGGACGTAACTATCGGTACATTTGAAGTTTCGGGCACCCGAATGGAGGAACGGGAAGGCCGTAAGAGATCTGATCATGCAATAGACTCAAATAAAGGATACGAAGCTGTCCGGATGGTAATCGAACTCACGATGCGACAATGACATAGAGATTCATACACAAGAAAAGATTCGAGCTTTAAAGGACGTAACTATCGGTACATTTGAAGTTTCGGGCACCCGAATGGAGGAACGGAAAGGCCGCAAGATATCTGATCATGCAATAGACTCAAATAAAGGATACGAAGCGGACCGGATCTTAATCGGACTCACGATGCGACAATGACATAGACATTCGTACACAAGAAAAGACACGAGTTTTAAAGGACGTAACTAGCGGTACTTTTGAAGTTTCGGGCACCCGAATGGAGGAACGGGAAGGCCGTTAGATATCTGATCATGCAATAGACTCAAATAAAGTATAAGAATCAGACGAGATGGTAATCGAACTCACAATGCCACAATGACATAGAGATTCATACATAAGAAAAGACTCGAGTTTTAAAGGACGTAACTATCCACACATTTGAAGTTTCGGGCACCCGAATGGAGGAACGGGAAGGCCGTAAGATATCTGATCATACAAAAGACTCAAATAAAGGATACGAAGCAGACAGGATGGTAATCGGACTCATGATGCGAAATTGACATAGAGATTCGAACACAAGAAAAGACTTGAGTTTTAAAGGACGTAACTACGGGTACATTTGAAGTTTTGAGCACCCGAATGGAGGAACGGGAAGGCCGTAATATATCTGATCATGCAATACACTCAAATAATGGATACGCAGCGGACCGGATGGTAATTGAACTCACGATGCGACAATGACATTGAGATTCGTACACAAGAGAAGACTCAAGTTTTAAAGGACGTAACTCTCGGTACATTCGAAGTTTCGGGCACCCGAATGGAGGAACGGGAAGGGCGCAAGATAATTGATCATGCAATAGACTTAAATATAGGATACGAAGTGGACCAGATGGTAATCGGACTCACGATGCGACAATGACATAGATATTCGTTCACAAAAAAGATACGAGTTTTAAAGGACGTAACTATCCACACATTTGAAGTTTCGGGCACCCGAATGGAGGAATGGGATGGCCGCAAGATATCTGACCATGCAATAGACTCAAATAAAGGATACGATGCGGACCGGATGGTAATTGAACTCATCGAACGATGCGACAATGACATAGAGATTCGTACACAAGAAGAGACTCGAGTTTTAAAGGACGTAACTACGGCTACATTTGAAGTTTCGGGCACCCGATTGGAGGACGGGAAGGCCTAAGATATATAATCATGCAATAGACTCAAATAAAGGATACGAAGCGGACAGGATGGTAATAGAACTCACGATGCGACAATGACATAGAGATTCGTACACAAGAAAAGACTCGAGTTTTATAGGACGTAACTATCGGTACATTTGGTCTAAGGAGCTTAAGGCATACTTTAGGAGTTTAAAGAGGAATTCGCCACCAAAGGGGTCTCCAAAAAAGAATGTCGTGAGTGTTGCACAAGAGGATGACAAGGAAGATGATAGTGATGAGGTGGAGTCCGAGATGCATGAGTCGGGACGGTTCATGAGCTTGACTTAGCTTTGTGCTTTAATTTTCCTAGTATGTTTTGTTTAGTTTGTTTGGTTGTTGGGCCTTGGGCCTTAGTTTGTTTTGCTTGTTAGGCTTAGTGCCTAGTTTGGTAGGTTGTTGGGCTATGTGACTTGGTTTGTAATCTCTTGTTATTAATAAAAGTTTGCCGGGGTCTTCCCCTTTTTCCAAAAAAAAACTATCGGTACATTTGAAATTTCCGACACCCGAATGAAGGAAAGGGAAGGCCGCAAGATATCTGATCATGCAATTGACTCAAATAAAGGATACGAAGCGGACCGGATGGTAATCGGACTCACGATGCGACAATGACATAGAAATTCGTACACAAGAAAAGACTCGAGTTTTAAAGGACGTAACTATCTGTACATTTGAAGTTTTGGGCACCCGAATGGAGGAACGGGAAGGCCGTAAGATATCCGATCTTGCAATTGAATCAAATAAAGGATACGAAGCAGACCTGATGGTAATCGGACTCACGATGTGACAATGACATAGACATTCTTACACAAGAAAAGACACGAGTTTTAAAGGACGTAACTATTGTTACATTTGAAGTTTCGGGCACCTGAATGGAGGAACGGGAAGGCCACAAGATATCTCATCATGCAATAGACTCAAATAAAGGATACGAAGCCGATCGGGTGGTAATCGGACTCACGATGCGACAATGACATAGAGATTCGTTCACAAGAAAAGACTCGAGTTTTAAAATACAAAAGCTACGGGTACATTTAAAGTTTCGGGCACCCGAATTGAGGACGGGAAGGCCTAAGATATCTAATCATGCAATAGACTCAAATAAAGGATACGAAGCGGACCGGATGGTAATCGAACTCATGATGCGACAATGACATAGAGATTCGTACACAAGAAAAGACTCGAGTTTTAAAGGATGTACCTATCGGTACATTTGGTCTAAGGAGCTTAAGGCATACTTTAGGAGTTTAAAGAGGAATTCGCCACCAAAGGGGTCTCCAAAAAAGAATGTCGTGAGTGTTGCACAAGAGGATGACAAGGAAGATGATAGTGATGAGGTGGAGTCCGAGATGCTTGAGTCGGGACGGTTCATGAGCTTGACTTAGCTTTGTGCTTTTATTTTCCTAGTATGTTTTGTTTAGTTTGTTTGGTTGTTGGGCCTTGGCCCTTAGTTTGTTTTGCTTGTTGGGCTTAGTGCCTACTTTGGTAGGTTGTCGGGCTATGTGCCTTGCTTTGTAATCTCTTGTTATTAATAAAAGTTTGCCGGGGTCTTCCCCTTTTTCCAAAAAAAAACTATCGGTACATTTGAAGTTTCCGGCACCCGAATGAAGGAAAGGGAAGGCCGCAAGATATCTGATCATGCAATAGACTCAAATAAAGGATATGAAGCAGACCGGATGGTAATCGGACTCACGATGCGACAATGACATAGAAATTCGTACACAAGAAAACACTCTAGTTTTAAAGGACGTAAACTATCTATACATTTTAAGTTTCGGGCACCCGAATGGAGGAACGGGAAGGCCGCAAGATATCTAATCATGCAATAGACTCAAATAAAGGATACGAAGCGGATCGGGTGGTAATCGGACTCACGATGCGACAATGACATACAGATTTGTACACAAGAAAAGACTCGATTTCTTAAGGTCGTAACTATCGGTACATTTGAAGTTTCAGGCACCCGAATGGAGGAACGGGAAGGCCGTAAGATATCTGATCATGCAATAGACTCAAAGAAAGTACAAGAAGCGGACTGGATGGTAATCGGACTCACAATGCCACAATGACATGGAGATTCGTACCTAAGAAAAGACTCGAGTTTTAAAGGACGTAACTATCGGTACATTTGAAGTTTCGGGCACCCGAATGGAGGAACGGGAAGGCCGTAAGAGATCTGATCATGCAATAGACTCAAATAAAGGATACGAAGCTGTCCGGATGGTAATCGAACTCACGATGCGACAATGACATAGAGATTCATACACAAGAAAAGATTCGAGCTTTAAAGGACGTAACTATCGGTACATTTGAAGTTTCGGGCACCCGAATGGAGGAACGGAAAGGCCGCAAGATATCTGATCATGCAATAGACTCAAATAAAGGATACGAAGCGGACCGGATCTTAATCGGACTCACGATGCGACAATGACATAGACATTCGTACACAAGAAAAGACACGAGTTTTAAAGGACGTAACTAGCGGTACTTTTGAAGTTTCGGGCACCCGAATGGAGGAACGGGAAGGCCGTTAGATATCTGATCATGCAATAGACTCAAATAAAGTATAAGAATCAGACGAGATGGTAATCGAACTCACAATGCCACAATGACATAGAGATTCATACATAAGAAAAGACTCGAGTTTTAAAGGACGTAACTATCCACACATTTGAAGTTTCGGGCACCCGAATGGAGGAACGGGAAGGCCGTAAGATATCTGATCATACAAAAGACTCAAATAAAGGATACGAAGCAGACAGGATGGTAATCGGACTCATGATGCGAAATTGACATAGAGATTCGAACACAAGAAAAGACTTGAGTTTTAAAGGACGTAACTACGGGTACATTTGAAGTTTTGAGCACCCGAATGGAGGAACGGGAAGGCCGTAATATATCTGATCATGCAATACACTCAAATAATGGATACGCAGCGGACCGGATGGTAATTGAACTCACGATGCGACAATGACATTGAGATTCGTACACAAGAGAAGACTCAAGTTTTAAAGGACGTAACTCTCGGTACATTCGAAGTTTCGGGCACCCGAATGGAGGAACGGGAAGGGCGCAAGATAATTGATCATGCAATAGACTTAAATATAGGATACGAAGTGGACCAGATGGTAATCGGACTCACGATGCGACAATGACATAGATATTCGTTCACAAAAAAGATACGAGTTTTAAAGGACGTAACTATCCACACATTTGAAGTTTCGGGCACCCGAATGGAGGAATGGGATGGCCGCAAGATATCTGACCATGCAATAGACTCAAATAAAGGATACGATGCGGACCGGATGGTAATTGAACTCATCGAACGATGCGACAATGACATAGAGATTCGTACACAAGAAGAGACTCGAGTTTTAAAGGACGTAACTACGGCTACATTTGAAGTTTCGGGCACCCGATTGGAGGACGGGAAGGCCTAAGATATATAATCATGCAATAGACTCAAATAAAGGATACGAAGCGGACAGGATGGTAATAGAACTCACGATGCGACAATGACATAGAGATTCGTACACAAGAAAAGACTCGAGTTTTATAGGACGTAACTATCGGTACATTTGGTCTAAGGAGCTTAAGGCATACTTTAGGAGTTTAAAGAGGAATTCGCCACCAAAGGGGTCTCCAAAAAAGAATGTCGTGAGTGTTGCACAAGAGGATGACAAGGAAGATGATAGTGATGAGGTGGAGTCCGAGATGCATGAGTCGGGACGGTTCATGAGCTTGACTTAGCTTTGTGCTTTAATTTTCCTAGTATGTTTTGTTTAGTTTGTTTGGTTGTTGGGCCTTGGGCCTTAGTTTGTTTTGCTTGTTAGGCTTAGTGCCTAGTTTGGTAGGTTGTTGGGCTATGTGACTTGGTTTGTAATCTCTTGTTATTAATAAAAGTTTGCCGGGGTCTTCCCCTTTTTCCAAAAAAAAACTATCGGTACATTTGAAATTTCCGACACCCGAATGAAGGAAAGGGAAGGCCGCAAGATATCTGATCATGCAATTGACTCAAATAAAGGATACGAAGCGGACCGGATGGTAATCGGACTCACGATGCGACAATGACATAGAAATTCGTACACAAGAAAAGACTCGAGTTTTAAAGGACGTAACTATCTGTACATTTGAAGTTTTGGGCACCCGAATGGAGGAACGGGAAGGCCGTAAGATATCCGATCTTGCAATTGAATCAAATAAAGGATACGAAGCAGACCTGATGGTAATCGGACTCACGATGTGACAATGACATAGACATTCTTACACAAGAAAAGACACGAGTTTTAAAGGACGTAACTATTGTTACATTTGAAGTTTCGGGCACCTGAATGGAGGAACGGGAAGGCCACAAGATATCTCATCATGCAATAGACTCAAATAAAGGATACGAAGCCGATCGGGTGGTAATCGGACTCACGATGCGACAATGACATAGAGATTCGTTCACAAGAAAAGACTCGAGTTTTAAAATACAAAAGCTACGGGTACATTTAAAGTTTCGGGCACCCGAATTGAGGACGGGAAGGCCTAAGATATCTAATCATGCAATAGACTCAAATAAAGGATACGAAGCGGACCGGATGGTAATCGAACTCATGATGCGACAATGACATAGAGATTCGTACACAAGAAAAGACTCGAGTTTTAAAGGATGTACCTATCGGTACATTTGGTCTAAGGAGCTTAAGGCATACTTTAGGAGTTTAAAGAGGAATTCGCCACCAAAGGGGTCTCCAAAAAAGAATGTCGTGAGTGTTGCACAAGAGGATGACAAGGAAGATGATAGTGATGAGGTGGAGTCCGAGATGCTTGAGTCGGGACGGTTCATGAGCTTGACTTAGCTTTGTGCTTTTATTTTCCTAGTATGTTTTGTTTAGTTTGTTTGGTTGTTGGGCCTTGGCCCTTAGTTTGTTTTGCTTGTTGGGCTTAGTGCCTACTTTGGTAGGTTGTCGGGCTATGTGCCTTGCTTTGTAATCTCTTGTTATTAATAAAAGTTTGCCGGGGTCTTCCCCTTTTTCCAAAAAAAAACTATCGGTACATTTGAAGTTTCCGGCACCCGAATGAAGGAAAGGGAAGGCCGCAAGATATCTGATCATGCAATAGACTCAAATAAAGGATATGAAGCAGACCGGATGGTAATCGGACTCACGATGCGACAATGACATAGAAATTCGTACACAAGAAAACACTCTAGTTTTAAAGGACGTAAACTATCTATACATTTTAAGTTTCGGGCACCCGAATGGAGGAACGGGAAGGCCGCAAGATATCTAATCATGCAATAGACTCAAATAAAGGATACGAAGCGGATCGGGTGGTAATCGGACTCACGATGCGACAATGACATACAGATTTGTACACAAGATAAGACTCGATTTCTTAAGGTCGTAACTATCGGTACATTTGAAGTTTCAAGCACCCGAATGGAGGAACGGGAAGGGCGTAAGATATCTGATCATGCAATAGACTCAAAGAAAGTATAAGAAGCGGACTGGATGGTAATCGGACTCACAATGCCACAATGACATGGAGATTCGTACCTAAGAAAAGACTCGAGTTTTAAAGGACGTAATTATCGGTACATTTGAAGTTTCGGGCACCCGAATGGAGGAACGGGAAGGCCGTAAGAGATCTGATCATGCAATAGACTCAAATAAAGGATACGAAGCTGACCGGATGGTAATCGAACTCACGATGCGACAATGACATAGACTTTCGTACACAAGAAAAGACACGAGTTTTAAAGGACGTAACTAGCGGTACATTTGAAGTTTCGGGCACCCGAATGGAGGAACGGGAAGGCCGTTAGATATCTGATCATGCAATAGACTCAAATAAAGTATGAATAAGACGGGATGGTAATCGAACTCACAATGCCACAATGACATAGAGATTCATACATAAGAAAAGACTCGAGTTTTAAAGGACGTAACTATCCACACATTTGAAGTTTCGGGCACCCGAATGGAGGAACGGGAAGGCCGCAAGATAATTGATCATGCAATAGACTCAAATATAGGATACGAAGCGGACCAGATGGTAATCGGACTCACGATGCGACAATGACATAGATATTCGTACACAAGAAAGATACGAGTTTTAAAGGACGTAACTATCCACACATTTGAAGTTTCGGGCACCCGAATGGAGGAACGGGAAGGCCGTAAGATATCTGATCATGCAATAGACTCAAATAAAGGATACGAAGCAGACACGATGGTAATCGAACTCACGATGCGACAATAACATAGAGATTCGTACACAAGAAAAGATTCGCGCTTTAAAGGACGTAACTATCGGTACATTTGAAGTTTTGGGAACCCGAATGGAGGAACGGGAAGGCCGTAAGATATCTGATCATGCAATACACTCAAATAAAGGATACGAAGCGGACCGGATGGTAATTGAACTCACGATGCGACAATGACATTGAGATTCGTACACAAGAAAAGACTTAAGTATTAAAGGACGTAACTCTCGGTACATTCGAAGTTTCGGGCACCCGAATGGAGGAACGGGAAGGCCGCAAGATATCTGATCATGCAATAGACTCAAATATAGGATACGAAGTGGACCAGATGGTAATCGGACTCACGATGCGACAATGACATAGATATTCGTACACAAGAAAAGATACGAGTTTTAAAGGACGTAACTATCAGTACATTTGATGTTTTGGGCAGCCGAATGTAGGAACGGGATGGCCGCAAGATATCAGACCATGCAATAGACTCAAATAAAGGATACGAAGCGGACCGGGTGGTAATTGAACTCACGATGCGACAATGACATATAGATTCGTACACAAGAAGAGACTCGAGTTTTAAAAGACGTAGCTACGGGTACATTTGAAGTTTCGGGCAGCCGAATGGAGGAACGGGAAGGCCGTAAGATATCTAATCATGCAATACACTCAAATAAATGATACGAAGCGGACGGGATGGTAATCGAACTCACAATGCCACAATGACATAGAGATTGATACATAAGAAAAGATTCGAGTTTTAAAGGACGTAACTATCCACACATTTGAAGTTTCGGGCACCCGAATGGAGGAACGGGAAGGCCGCAAGATAATTGATCATGCAATAGACTCAAATATAGGATACGAAGCGGACCAGATGGTAATCGGACTCACGATGCGACAATGACATAGATATTCGTACACAAGAAAGATACGAGTTTTAAAGGACGTAACTATCCACACATTTGAAGTTTCGGGCACCCGAATGGAGGAACGGGAAGGCCGTAAGATATCTGATCATGCAATAGACTCAAATAAAGGATACGAAGCAGACACGATGGTAATCGAACTCACGATGCGACAATAACATAGAGATTCGTACACAAGAAAAGATTCGCGCTTTAAAGGACGTAACTATCGGTACATTTGAAGTTTTGGGCACCCGAATGGAGGAACGGGAAGGCCGTAAGATATCTGATCATGCAATACACTCAAATAAAGGATACGAAGCGGACCGGATGGTAATTGAACTCACGATGCGACAATGACATTGAGATTCGTACACAAGAAAAGACTTAAGTATTAAAGGACGTAACTCTCGGTACATTCGAAGTTTCGGGCACCCGAATGGAGGAACGGGAAGGCCGCAAGATATCTGATCATGCAATAGACTCAAATATAGGATACGAAGTGGACCAGATGGTAATCGGACTCACGATGCGACAATGACATAGATATTCGTACACAAGAAAAGATACGAGTTTTAAAGAACGTAACTATCGGTACATTTGATGTTTTGGGCAGCCGAATGTAGGAACGGGATGGCCGCAAGATATCAGACCATGCAATAGACTCAAATAAAGGATACGAAGCGGACCGGATGGTAATTGAACTCACGATGCGACAATGACATATAGATTCGTACACAAGAAGAGACTCGAGTTTTAAAAGACGTAGCTACGGGTACATTTGAAGTTTCGGGCAGCCGAATGGAGGAACGGGAAGGCCGTAAGATATCTAATCATGCAATACACTCAAATAAATGATACGAAGCGGACCGGATGGTAATAGAACTCACGATGCGACAATGACATTGAGATTCGTACACAAGAAAAGACTCAAGTTTTAAAGGACGTAACTCTCGGTACATTCGAAGTTTCGGGCACCCGAATGGAGGAACGGGAAGGCCGCAAGATATCTGATCATGCAATAGACTCAAATAAAGGACACGAAGCAGACCGGATGGTAATTGAACTCACGATGCGACAATGACATTGAGATTCGTACACAAGAAAAGACTCGAGTTTTAAAGGACGTAACTATGGGTACATTCGAAGTTTCGGGCACCCGAATGGAGGAACGGGAAGGCCGTAAGATATCTGATCAAGCGATAGACTCGAATAAAGTATAAGAAGCGGACTGGATGGTAATCGGACTCACAATGCGACAATGACATAGAGATTCGTATCTAAGAAAAGACTTGAGTTTTAAAGGACGTGACTATCGGTACATTTGAAGTTTCCGGCACCCGAATGAAGGAAAGGGAAGGCCGCAAGATATCTGATCATGCAATAGACTCAAATAAAGGATACGAAGTGGACCGGATGGTAATCGGACTCATGATGCGACAATGACATAGAAATTCGTACACAAGAAAAGATTCGCGCTTTAAAGGACGTAACTATCGGTACATTTGAAGTTTTGGGCACCCGAATGGAGGAACGGGAAGGCCGTAAGATATCTGATCATGCAATACACTCAAATAAAGGATACGAAGCGGACCGGATGGTAATTGAACTCACGATGCGACAATGACATTGAGATTCGTACACAAGAAAAGACTTAAGTATTAAAGGACGTAACTCTCGGTACATTCGAAGTTTCGGGCACCCGAATGGAGGAACGGGAAGGCCGCAAGATATCTGATCATGCAATAGACTCAAATATAGGATACGAAGTGGACCAGATGGTAATCGGACTCACGATGCGACAATGACATAGATATTCGTACACAAGAAAAGATACGAGTTTTAAAGGACGTAACTATCGGTACATTTGATGTTTTGGGCAGCCGAATGTAGGAACGGGATGGCCGCAAGATATCAGACCATGCAATAGACTCAAATAAAGGATACGAAGCGGACCAGATGGTAATTGAACTCACGATGCGACAATGACATATAGATTCGTACACAAGAAGAGACTCGAGTTTTAAAAGACGTAGCTACGGGTACATTTGAAGTTTCGGGCAGCCGAATGGAGGAACGGGAAGGCCGTAAGATATCTAATCATGCAATACACTCAAATAAATGATACGAAGCGGACCGGATGGTAATAGAACTCACGATGCGACAATGACATTGAGATTCGTACACAAGAAAAGACTCAAGTTTTAAAGGACGTAACTCTCGGTACATTCGAAGTTTCGGGCACCCGAATGGAGGAACGGGAAGGCCGCAAGATATCTGATCATGCAATAGACTCAAATAAAGGACACGAAGCAGACCGGATGGTAATTGAACTCACGATGCGACAATGACATTGAGATTCGTACACAAGAAAAGACTCGAGTTTTAAAGGACGTAACTATGGGTACATTCGAAGTTTCGGGCACCCGAATGGAGGAACGGGAAGGCCGTAAGATATCTGATCAAGCGATAGACTCGAATAAAGTATAAGAAGCGGACTGGATGGTAATCGGACTCACAATGCGACAATGACATAGAGATTCGTATCTAAGAAAAGACTTGAGTTTTAAAGGACGTGACTATCGGTACATTTGAAGTTTCCGGCACCCGAATGAAGGAAAGGGAAGGCCGCAAGATATCTGATCATGCAATAGACTCAAATAAAGGATACGAAGTGGACCGGATGGTAATCGGACTCATGATGCGACAATGACATAGAAATTCGTACACAAGAAAATACTCGAGTTTTAAAGGACGTAACTATCTGTACATTTGAAGTTTCGGGCACCCGAATGGAGGAACGGGAAGCCGCAAGAGATCTGATCATGCAATAGACTCAAATAAAGGATACAAAGCAGATCGGGTGGTAATCGGACTCACGATGCGACAATGACATAGAGATTCGTACACAAGAAAAGACACGAGTTTTAAAATACAAAAGCTACGGGTACATTTAAAGTTTCGGGCACCCGAATTGAGGACGGGAAGGCCTAAGATATCTAATCATTCAATAGACTCAAATAAAGGATACGAAGCGGACCGGATGGTAATCGAACTCACGATGCGACAATAACATAGAGATTCGTACACAAGAAAAGACTCGTGTTTTAAAGGACGTACCTATCGGTACATTTGGTCTAAGGAGCTTAAGGCATACTTTAGGAGTTTAAAGAGGAATTCGCCACCAAAGGGGTCTCCAAAAAAGAATGTCGTGAGTGTTGCACAAGAGGATGACAAGGAAGATGATAGTGATGAGGTGGAGTCCGAGATGCTTGAGTCGGGACGGTTCATGAGCTTGACTTAGCTTTGTGCTTTTATTTTCCTAGTATGTTTTGTTTAGTTTGTTTGGTTGTTGGGCCTTGGCCCTTAGTTTGTTTTGCTTGTTGGGCTTAGTGCCTAGTTTGGTAGGTTGTCGGGCTATGTGCCTTGGTTTGTAATCTCTTGTTATTAATAAAAGTTTGCCGGGGTCTTCCCCTTTTTCCAAAAAAAACTATCGGTACATTTGAAGTTTCCGGCACCCGAATGAAGGAAAGGGACGGCCGCAAGATATCTGATCATGCAATAGACTCAAATAAAGGATACGAAGCAGACCGGATGGTAATCCGACTCACGATGCGACAATGACATAGAAATTCGTACACAAGAAAACACTCGAGTTTTAAAGGACGTAAACTATCTATACATTTGAAGTTTCGGGCACCCGAATGGAGGAACGGGAAGGCCGCAAGATATCTAATCATGCAATAGACTCAAATAAAGGATACGAAGCGGATCGGGTGGTAATCGGACTCACGATGCGACAATGACATACAGATTCGTACACAAGAAAAGACTCGAGTTCTTAAGGTCGTAACTATCGGTACATTTGAAGTTTCAGGCACCCGAATGGAGGAACGGGAAGGCCGTAAGATATCTGATCATGCAATAGACTCAAAGAAAGTATAAGAAGCGGACTGGATGGTAATCGGACTCACAATGCCACAATGACATGGAGATTCGTACCTAAGAAAAGACTCGAGTTTTAAAGGACGTAACTATCGGTACATTTGAAGTTTCGGGCACCCGAATGGAGGAACGGGAAGGCCGTAAGAGATCTGATCATGCAATAGACTCAAATAAAGGATACGAAGCTGACCGGATGGTAATCGAACTGATGATGCGACAATGACATAGACATTCGTACACAAGAAAAGACACGAGTTTTAAAGGACGTAACTAGCGGTACATTTGAAGTTTCGGGCACCCGAATGGAGGAACGGGAAGGCCGTTAGATATCTGATCATGCAATAGACTCAAATAAAGTATGAATCAGACGGGATGGTAATCGAACTCACAATGCCACAATGACATAGAGATTCGTACATAAGAAAAGACTCGAGTTTTAAAGGACGTAACTATCTACACATTTGGAGTTTCGGGCACCCGAATGGAGGAACGGGAAGGCCGCAAGATAATTGATCATGCAATAGACTCAAATATAGGATACGAAGCGGACCAGATGGTAATCGGACTCACGATGCGACAATGACATAGATATTCGTACACAAGAAAGATACGAGTTTTAAAGGACGTAACTATCCACACATTTGAAGTTTCGGGCACCCGAATGGAGGAACGGGAAGGCCGTAAGATATCTGATCATGCAATAGACTCAAATAAAGGATACGAAGCAGACACGATGGTAATCGAACTCACGATGCGACAATGACATAGAGATTCGTATACAAGAAAAGATTCGCGCTTTAAAGGACGTAACTATCGGTACATTTGAAGTTTTGGGCACCTGAATGGAGGAACGGAAAGGCCGTAAGATATCTGATCATGCAATACACTCAAATAAAGGATACGAAGCGGACCGGATGGTAATTGAACTCACGATGCGACAATGACATTGAGATTCGTACACAAGAAAAGACTTAAGTATTAAAGGACGTAACTCTCGGTACATTCGAAGTTTCGGGCACCCGAATGGAGGAACGGGAAGGCCGCAAGATATCTGATCATGCAATAGACTCAAATATAGGATACGAAGTGGACCAGATGGTAATCGGACTCACGATGCGACAATGACATAGATATTCGTACACAAGAAAAGATACGAGTTTTAAAGGACGTAACTATCGGTACATTTGATGTTTTGGGCAGCCGAATGTAGGAACGGGATGGCCGCAAGATATCAGACCATGCAATAGACTCAAATAAAGGATACGAAGCGGACCGGATGGTAATTGAACTCACGATGCGACAATGACATATAGATTCGTACACAAGAAGAGACTCGAGTTTTAAAAGACGTAGCTACGGGTACATTTGAAGTTTCGGGCAGCCGAATGGAGGAACGGGAAGGCCGTAAGATATCTAATCATGCAATACACTCAAATAAATGATACGAAGCAGACCGGATGGTAATAGAACTCACGATGCGACAATGACATTGAGATTCGTACACAAGAAAAGACTCAAGTTTTAAAGGACGTAACTCTCGGTACATTCGAAGTTTCGGGCACCCGAATGGAGGAACGGGAAGGCCGCAAGATATCTGATCAT
This sequence comes from Ambrosia artemisiifolia, assembly GCA_032199755.1. Taxonomy (NCBI): domain Eukaryota; kingdom Viridiplantae; phylum Streptophyta; class Magnoliopsida; order Asterales; family Asteraceae; genus Ambrosia; species Ambrosia artemisiifolia. Next base: position 28,336,346 of record CM063512.1, on the reverse strand, counting down.
GCAATAGACTCAAATAAAGGACACGAAGCAGACCGGATGGTAATTGAACTCACGATGCGACAATGACATTGAGATTCGTACACAAGAAAAGACTCGAGTTTTAAAGGACGTAACTATGGGTACATTCGAAGTTTCGGGCACCCGAATGGAGGAACGGGAAGGCCGTAAGATATCTGATCAAGCGATAGACTCGAATAAAGTATAAGAAGCGGACTGGATGGTAATCGGACTCACAATGCGACAATGACATAGAGATTCGTATCTAAGAAAAGACTTGAGTTTTAAAGGACGTGACTATCGGTACATTTGAAGTTTCCGGCACCCGAATGAAGGAAAGGGAAGGCCGCAAGATATCTGATCATGCAATAGACTCAAATAAAGGATACGAAGCAGACACGATGGTAATCGAACTCACGATGCGACAATGACATAGAGATTCGTATACAAGAAAAGATTCGCGCTTTAAAGGACGTAACTATCGGTACATTTGAAGTTTTGGGCACCTGAATGGAGGAACGGAAAGGCCGTAAGATATCTGATCATGCAATACACTCAAATAAAGGATACGAAGCGGACCGGATGGTAATTGAACTCACGATGCGACAATGACATTGAGATTCGTACACAAGAAAAGACTTAAGTATTAAAGGACGTAACTCTCGGTACATTCGAAGTTTCGGGCACCCGAATGGAGGAACGGGAAGGCCGCAAGATATCTGATCATGCAATAGACTCAAATATAGGATACGAAGTGGACCAGATGGTAATCGGACTCACGATGCGACAATGACATAGATATTCGTACACAAGAAAAGATACGAGTTTTAAAGGACGTAACTATCGGTACATTTGATGTTTTGGGCAGCCGAATGTAGGAACGGGATGGCCGCAAGATATCAGACCATGCAATAGACTCAAATAAAGGATACGAAGCGGACCGGATGGTAATTGAACTCACGATGCGACAATGACATATAGATTCGTACACAAGAAGAGACTCGAGTTTTAAAAGACGTAGCTACGGGTACATTTGAAGTTTCGGGCAGCCGAATGGAGGAACGGGAAGGCCGTAAGATATCTAATCATGCAATACACTCAAATAAATGATACGAAGCAGACCGGATGGTAATAGAACTCACGATGCGACAATGACATTGAGATTCGTACACAAGAAAAGACTCAAGTTTTAAAGGACGTAACTCTCGGTACATTCGAAGTTTCGGGCACCCGAATGGAGGAACGGGAAGGCCGCAAGATATCTGATCATGCAATAGACTCAAATAAAGGACACGAAGCAGACCGGATGGTAATTGAACTCACGATGCGACAATGACATTGAGATTCGTACACAAGAAAAGACTCGAGTTTTAAAGGACGTAACTATGGGTACATTCGAAGTTTCGGGCACCCGAATGGAGGAACGGGAAGGCCGTAAGATATCTGATCAAGCGATAGACTCGAATAAAGTATAAGAAGCGGACTGGATGGTAATCGGACTCACAATGCGACAATGACATAGAGATTCGTATCTAAGAAAAGACTTGAGTTTTAAAGGACGTGACTATCGGTACATTTGAAGTTTCCGGCACCCGAATGAAGGAAAGGGAAGGCCGCAAGATATCTGATCATGCAATAGACTCAAATAAAGGATACGAAGTGGACCGGATGGTAATCGGACTCATGATGCGACAATGACATAGAAATTCGTACACAAGAAAATACTCGAGTTTTAAAGGACGTAACTATCTGTACATTTGAAGTTTCGGGCACCCGAATGGAGGAACGGGAAGGCCGCAAGAGATCTGATCATGCAATAGACTCAAATAAAGGATACAAAGCAGATCGGGTGGTAATCGGACTCACGATGCGACAATGACATAGAGATTCGTACACAAGAAAAGACACGAGTTTTAAAATACAAAAGCTACGGGTACATTTAAAGTTTCGGGCACCCGAATTGAGGACGGGAAGGCCTAAGATATCTAATCATGCAATAGACTCAAATAAAGGATACGAAGCGGACCGGATGGTAATCGAACTCACGATGCGACAATGACATAGAGATTCGTACACAAGAAAAGACTCGTGTTTTAAAGGACGTACCTATCGGTACATTTGGTCTAAGGAGCTTAAGGCATACTTTAGGAGTTTAAAGAGGAATTCGCCACCAAAGGGGTCTCCAAAAAAGAATGTCGTGAGTGTTGCACAAGAGGATGACAAGGAAGATGATAGTGATGAGGTGGAGTCCGAGATGCTTGAGTCGGGACGGTTCATGAGCTTGACTTAGCTTTGTGCTTTTATTTTCCTAGTATGTTTTGTTTAGTTTGTTTTGTTGTTGGGCCTTGGCCCTTAGTTTGTTTTGCTTGTTGGGCTTAGTGCCTAGTTTGGTAGGTTGTCGGGCTATGTGCCTTGGTTTGTAATCTCTTGTTATTAATAAAAGTTTGTCGGGGTCTTCCCCTTTTTCCAAAAAAAAACTATCGGTACATTTGAAGTTTCCGGCACCCGAATGAAGGAAAGGGACGGCCGCAAGATATCTGATCATGCAATAGACTCAAATAAAGGATACGAAGCAGACCGGATGGTAATCGGACTCACGATGCGACAATGACATAGAAATTCGTACACAAGAAAACACTCGAGTTTTAAAGCACGTAAACTATCTATACATTTGAAGTTTCGGGCACCCGAATGGAGGAACGGGAAGGCCGCAAGATATCTAATCATGCAATAGACTCAAATAAAGGATACGAAGCGGATCGGGTGGTAATCGGACTCACGATGCGACAATGACATACAGATTCGTACACAAGAAAAGACTCGAGTTCTTAAGGTCGTAACTATCGGTACATTTGAAGTTTCAGGCACCCGAATGGAGGAACGGGAAGGCCGTAAGATATCTGATCATGCAATAGACTCAAAGAAAGTATAAGAAGCGGACTGGATGGTAATCGGACTCACAATGCCACAATGACATGGAGATTCGTACCTAAGAAAAGACTCGAGTTTTAAAGGACGTAACTATCGGTACATTTGAAGTTTCGGGCACCCGAATGGAGGAACGGGAAGGCCGTAAGAGATCTGATCATGCAATAGACTCAAATAAAGGATACGAAGCTGACCGGATGGTAATCGAACTGACGATGCGACAATGACATAGACATTCGTACACAAGAAAAGACACGGGTTTTAAAGGACGTAACTAGCGGTACATTTGAAGTTTCGGGCACCCGAATGGAGGAACGGGAAGGCCGTTAGATATCTGATCATGCAACAGACTCAAATAAAGTATGAATCAGACGGGATGGTAATCGAACTCACAATGCCACAATGACATAGAGATTCGTACATAAGAAAAGACTCGAGTTTTAAAGGACGTAACTATCCACACATTTGAAGTTTCGGGCACCCGAATGGAGGAACGGGAAGGCCGCAAGATAATTGATCATGCAATAGACTCAAATATAGGATACGAAGCGGACCAGATGGTAATCGGACTCACGATGCGACAATGACATAGATATTCGTACACAAAAAAGATACGAGTTTTAAAGGACGTAACTATCCACACATTTGAAGTTTCGGGCACCCGAATGGAGGAACGGGAAGGCCGTAAGATATCTGATCATGCAATAGACTCAAATAAAGGATACGAAGCAGACACGATGGTAATCGAACTCACGATGCGACAATGACATAGAGATTCGTACACAAGAAAATATTCGCGCTTTAAAGGACGTAACTATCGGTACATTTGAAGTTTTGGGCACCCGAATGGAGGAACGGGAAGGCCGTAAGATATCTGATCATGCAATACACTCAAATAAAGGATACGAAGCGGACCGGATGGTAATTGAACTCACGATGCGACAATGACATTGAGATTCGTACACAAGAAAAGACTTAAGTATTAAAGGACGTAACTCTCGGTACATTCGAAGTTTCGGGCACCCGAATGGAGGAACGGGAAGGCCGCAAGATATCTGATCATGCAATAGACTCAAATATAGGATACGAAGTGGACCAGATGGTAATCGGACTCACGATGCGACAATGACATAGATATTCGTACACAAGAAAAGATACGAGTTTTAAAGGACGTAACTATCGGTACATTTGATGTTTTGGGCAGCCGAATGTAGGAACGGGATGGCCGCAAGATATCAGACCATGCAATAGACTCAAATAAAGGATACGAAGCGGACCGGATGGTAATTGAACTCATGATGCGACAATGACATATAGATTCGTACACAAGAAGAGACTCGAGTTTTAAAAGACGTAGCTACGGGTACATTTGAAGTTTCGGGCAGCCGAATGGAGGAACGGGAAGGCCGTAAGATATCTAATCATGCAATACACTCAAATAAATGATACGAAGCGGACCGGATGGTAATAGAACTCACGATGCGACAATGACATTGAGATTCGTACACAAGAAAAGACTCAAGTTTTAAAGGACGTAACTCTCGGTACATTCGAAGTTTCGGGCACCCGAATGGAGGAACGGGATGGCCGCAAGATATCTGACCATGCAATAGACTCAAATAAAGGATACGAAGCGGACCGGATGGTAATTGAACTCACGATGCGACAATGACATAGAGATTCGTACACAAGAAGAGACTCGAGTTTTAAAGGACGTAACTACGGCTACATTTAAAGTTTCGGGCACCCGAATGGAGGACGGGAAGGCCTAAGATATATAATCATGCAATAGACTCAAATAAAGGATACGAAGCGGACCGGATGGTAATCGAACTCACGATGCGACAATGACATAGAGATTCGTACACAAGAAAAGACTCGAGTTTTATAGGACGTAACTATCAGTACATTTGGTCTAAGGAGCTTAAGGCATACTTTAGGAGTTTAAAGAGGAATTCGCCACCAAAGGGGTCTCCAAAAAAGAATGTCGTGAGTGTTGCACAAGTGGATGACAAGGAAGATGATAGTGATGAGGTGGAGTCCGAGATGCATGAGTCGGGACGGTTCATGAGCTTGACTTAGCTTTGTGCTTTAATTTTCCTAGTATGTTTTGTTTAGTTTGTTTGGTTGTTGGGCCTTGGGCCTTAGTTTGTTTTGCTTGTTGGGCTTAGTGCCTAGTTTGGTAGGTTGTTGGGCTATGTGACTTGGTTCGTAATCTCTTGTTATTAATAAATGTTTGCCGGGGTCTTCCCCTTTTTCCAAAAAAAAACTATCGGTACATTTGAAGTTTCCGGCACCCGAATGAAGGAAAGGGACGGCCGCAAGATATCTGATCATGCAATAGACTCAAATAAAGGATACGAAGCAGACCGGATGGTAATCGGACTCACGATGCGACAATCACATAGAAATTCGTACACAAGAAAACACTCGAGTTTTAAAGGACGTAAACTATCTATACATTTGAAGTTTCGGGCACCCGAATGGAGGAACGGGAAGGCCGCAAGATATCTAATCATGCAATAGACTCAAATAAAGGATACGAAGCGGATCGGGTGGTAATCGGACTCACGATGCGACAATGACATTGAGATTCGTACACAAGAAAAGACTTAAGTATTAAAGGACGTAACTCTCGGTACATTCGAAGTTTCGGGCACCCGAATGGAGGAACGGGAAGGCCGCAAGATATCTGATCATGCAATAGACTCAAATATAGGATACGAAGTGGACCAGATGGTAATCGGACTCACGATGCGACAATGACATAGATATTCGTACACAAGAAAAGATACGAGTTTTAAAGGACGTAACTATCGGTACATTTGATGTTTTGGGCAGCCGAATGTAGGAACGGGATGGCCGCAAGATATCAGACCATGCAATAGACTCAAATAAAGGATACGAAGCGGACCGGATGGTAATTGAACTCACGATGCGACAATGACATATAGATTCGTACACAAGAAGAGACTCGAGTTTTAAAAGACGTAGCTACGGGTACATTTGAAGTTTCGGGCAGCCGAATGGAGGAACGGGAAGGCCGTAAGATATCTAATCATGCAATACACTCAAATAAATGATACGAAGCGGACCGGATGGTAATAGAACTCACGATGCGACAATGACATTGAGATTCGTACACAAGAAAAGACTCAAGTTTTAAAGGACGTAACTCTCGGTACATTCGAAGTTTCGGGCACCCGAATGGAGGAACGGGAAGGCCGCAAGATATCTGATCATGCAATAGACTCAAATAAAGGACACGAAGCAGACCGGATGGTAATTGAACTCACGATGCGACAATGACATTGAGATTCGTACACAAGAAAAGACTCGAGTTTTAAAGGACGTAACTATGGGTACATTCGAAGTTTCGGGCACCCGAATGGAGGAACGGGAAGGCCGTAAGATATCTGATCAAGCGATAGACTCGAATAAAGTATAAGAAGCGGACTGGATGGTAATCGGACTCACAATGCGACAATGACATAGAGATTCGTATCTAAGAAAAGACTTGAGTTTTAAAGGACGTGACTATCGGTACATTTGAAGTTTCCGGCACCCGAATGAAGGAAAGGGAAGGCCGCAAGATATCTGATCATGCAATAGACTCAAATAAAGGATACGAAGTGGACCGGATGGTAATCGGACTCATGATGCGACAATGACATAGAAATTCGTACACAAGAAAATACTCGAGTTTTAAAGGACGTAACTATCTGTACATTTGAAGTTTCGGGCACCCGAATGGAGGAACGGGAAGGCCGCAAGAGATCTGATCATGCAATAGACTCAAATAAAGGATACAAAGCAGATCGGGTGGTAATCGGACTCACGATGCGACAATGACATAGAGATTCGTACACAAGAAAAGACACGAGTTTTAAAATACAAAAGCTACGTGTACATTTAAAGTTTCGGGCACCCGAATTGAGGACGGGAAGGCCTAAGATATCTAATCATGCAATAGACTCAAATAAAGGATACGAAGCGGACCGGATGGTAATCGAACTCACGATGCGACAATGACATAGAGATTCGTACACAAGAAAAGACTCGTGTTTTAAAGGACGTACCTATCGGTACATTTGGTCTAAGGAGCTTAAGGCATACTTTAGGAGTTCAAAGAGGAATTCGCCACCAAAGGGGTCTCCAAAAAAGAATGTCGTGAGTGTTGCACAAGAGGATGACAAGGAAGATGATAGTGATGAGGTGGTGTCCGAGATGCTTGAGTCGGGACGGTTCATGAGCTTGACTTAGCTTTGTGCTTTTATTTTCCTAGTATGTTTTGTTTAGTTTGTTTGGTTGTTGGGCCTTGGCCCTTAGTTTGTTTTGCTTGTTGGGCTTAGTGCCTAGTTTGGTAGGTTGTCGGGCTATGTGCCTTGGTTTGTAATCTCTTGTTATTAATAAAAGTTTGCCGGGGTCTTCCCCTTTTTCCAAAAAAAAACTATCGGTACATTTGAAGTTTCCGGCACCCGAATGAAGGAAAGGGACGGCCGCAAGATATCTGATCATGCAATAGACTCAAATAAAGGATACGAAGCAGACCGGATGGTAATCGGACTCACGATGCGACAATGACATAGAAATTCGTACACAAGAAAACACTCGAGTTTTAAAGGACGTAAACTATCTATACATTTGAAGTTTCGGGCACCCGAATGGAGGAACGGGAAGGCCGCAAGATATCTAATCATGCAATAGACTCAAATAAAGGATACGAAGCGGATCGGGTGGTAATCGGACTCACGATGCGACAATGACATACAGATTCGTACACAAGAAAAGACTCGAGTTCTTAAGGTCGTAACTATCGGTACATTTGAAGTTTCAGGCACCCGAATGGACGAACGGGAAGGCCGTAAGATATCTGATCATGCAATAGACTCAAAGAAAGTATAAGAAGCGGACTGGATGGTAATCAGACTCACAATGCCACAATGACATGGAGATTCGTACCTAAGAAAAGACTCGAGTTTTAAAGGACGTAACTATCGGTACATTTGAAGTTTCGGGCACCCGAATGGAGGAACGGGAAGGCCGTAAGAGATCTGATCATGCAATAGACTCAAATAAAGGATACGAAGCTGACCGGATGGTAATCGAACTGACGATGCGACAATGACATAGACATTCGTACACAAGAAAAGACACGAGTTTTAAAGGACGTAACTAGCGGTACATTTGAAGTTTCGGGCACCCGAATGGAGGAACGGGAAGGCCGTTAGATATCTGATCATGCAATAGACTCAAATAAAGTATGAATCAGACGGGATGGTAATCGAACTCACAATGCCACAATGACATAGAGATTCGTACATAAGAAAAGACTCGAGTTTTAAAGGACGTAACTATCCACACATTTGAAGTTTCGGGCACCCGAATGGAGGAACGGGAAGGCCGCAAGATAATTGATCATGCAATAGACTCAAATATAGGATACGAAGCGGACCAGATGGTAATCGGACTCACGATGCGACAATGACATAGATATTCGTACACAAGAAAGATACGAGTTTTAAAGGACGTAACTATCCACACATTTGAAGTTTCGGGCACCCGAATGGAGGAACGGGAAGGCCGTAAGATATCTGATCATGCAATAGACTCAAATAAAGGATACGAAGCAGACACGATGGTAATCGAACTCACGATGCGACAATGACATAGAGATTCGTACACAAGAAAAGATTCGCGCTTTAAAGGACGTAACTATCGGTACATTTGAAATTTTGGGCACCCGAATGGAGGAACGGGAAGGCCGTAAGATATCTGATCATGCAATACACTCAAATAAAGGATACGAAGCGGACCGGATGGTAATTGAACTCACGATGCGACAATGACATTGAGATTCGTACACAAGAAAAGACTTAAGTATTAAAGGACGTAACTCTCGGTACATTCGAAGTTTCGGGCACCCGAATGGAGGAACGGGAAGGCCGCAAGATATCTGATCATGCAATAGACTCAAATATAGGATACGAAGTGGACCAGATGGTAATCGGACTCACGATGCGACAATGACATAGATATTCGTACACAAGAAAAGATACGAGTTTTAAAGGACGTAACTATCGGTACATTTGATGTTTTGGGCAGCCGAATGTAGGAACGGGATGGCCGCAAGATATCAGACCATGCAATAGACTCAAATAAAGGATACGAAGCGGACCGGATGGTAATTGAACTCACGATGCGACAATGACATATAGATTCGTACACAAGAAGAGACTCGAGTTTTAAAAGACGTAGCTACGGGTACATTTGAAGTTTCGGGCAGCCGAATGGAGGAACGGGAAGGCCGTAAGATATCTAATCATGCAATACACTCAAATAAATGATACGAAGCGGACCGGATGGTAATAGAACTCACGATGCGACAATGACATTGAGATTCGTACACAAGAAAAGGCTCAAGTTTTAAAGCACGTAACTCTCGGTACATTCGAAGTTTCGGGCACCCGAATGGAGGAATGGGATGGCCGCAAGATATCTGACCATGCAATAGACTCAAATAAAGGATACGAAGCGGACCGGATGGTAATTGAACTCACGATGCGACAATGACATAGAGATTCGTACACAAGAAGAGACTCGAGTTTTAAAGGACGTAACTACGGCTACATTTGAAGTTTCGGGCACCGGAATGGAGGACGGGAAGGCCTAAGATATATAATCATGCAATAGACTCAAATAAAGGATACGAAGCGGACCGGATGGTAATCGAACTCACGATGCGACAATGACATAGAGATTCGTACACAAGAAAAGACTCGAGTTTTATAGGACGTAACTATCAGTACATTTGGTCTAAGGAGCTTAAGGCATACTTTAGGAGTTTAAAGAGGAATTCGCCACCAAAGGGGTCTCCAAAAAAGAATGTCGTGAGTGTTGCACAAGTGGATGACAAGGAATATGATAGTGATGAGGTGGAGTCCGAGATGCATGAGTCGGGACGGTTCATGAGCTTGACTTAGCTTTGTGCTTTAATTTTCCTAGTATGTTTTGTTTAGTTTGTTTGGTTGTTGGGCCTTGGGCCTTAGTTTGTTTTGCTTGTTGGGCTTAGTGCCTAGTTTGGTAGGTTGTTGGGCTATGTGACTTGGTTTGTAATCTCTTGTTATTAATAAATGTTTGCCGGGGTCTTCCCCTTTTTCCAATAAAAAAACTATCGGTACATTTGAAATTTCCGGCACCCGAATGAAGGAAAGGGAAGGCCGCAAGATATCTGATCATGCAATAGACTCAAATAAAGGATACGAAGCGGACCGGATGGTAATCGGACTCACGATGCGACAATGACATAGAAATTCGTACACAAGAAAAGACTCGAGTTTTAAAGGACGTAACTATCTGTACATTTGAAGTTTTGGGCACCCGAATGGAGGAACGGGAAGGCCGTAAGATATTTGATCATGCAATACACTCAAATAAAGGATACAAAGCGGACCGGAAGGTAATTGAACTCACGATGCGACAATGACATTGAGATTCGTACACAAGAAAAGACTCGATTTCTTAAGGTCGTAACTATCGGTACATTTGAAGTTTCAGGCACCCGAATGGAGGAACGGGAAGGCCGCAAGATATCTGATCATGCAATAGACTAAAATAAAGGATATGAAGCAGACCGGATGGTAATCGAACTCATGATGCGACAATGATATAGAGATTCGTACACAAGAAAAGATTCGAGCTTTAAAGGACGTAACTATCGGTACATTTGAAGTTTTGGGCACCCGAATGGAGGAACGGGAAGGACACAAGATATCTGATCATGCAATAGACTCAAATAAAGAATACGAACCGGACCCGATGGTAATCGCACTCACGATGTGACAATGACATAGACATTCATACACAAGAAAAGACATGAGTTTTAAAGGACGTAACTAGCGGTACATTTGAAGTTTTGGGCACCCGAATGAAGGAACGGGATGGCCGCAAGATATCTGATCATGCAATAGACTCAAATCAAGGATATGAAGCGGACCAGATGGTAATTGAACTCACGATGCGACAATGACATAGAGATTCGTACACAAGAAAAGACTCGAGTTTTAAAGGACGTAACTACGGGTACATTTGAAGTTTCGGGCACTCGAATGGAGGAACGGGAAGGCCGTAAGATATCTGATCATGCAGTACACTCAAATAAAGGATACGAAGCGGACCGGATGGTAATTGAACTCATGATGGAACAATGACATTAAGATTCGTACACAAGAAAAGACTCAAATTTTAAAGGACGTAACTCTCGGTACATTTGGAGTTTCGGGCACCCGAATCGAGGAACGGGAAGGCCGCAAGATATCTGATCATGCAATAGACTCAAATAAAGGATACGAAGCGGACTGGATGGTAATCGAACTCACGATGCGACAATGACATAGAGATTCGTACACAAGAAAAGCCTCGAGTTTTAAAGCACGTAACTACCGGTACGTTTGGTCTAAGGAGCTTAAGGCATACTTTAGGAGTTTAAAGAGGAATTCGACACCAAAGGGGTCTCCAAAAAAGAATGTCGTGAGTGTTGCACAAGAGGATGACAAGGAAGATGATAGTGACGAGGTGGAGTCCGAGATGCATGAGTTGGGACGGTTCAGGAGCTTGACTTAGCTTTGTGCTTTTATTTTCCTAGTATGTTTAGTTTAGTTTGTTTGGTTGTTGGGCCTTGGGCCTTAGTTTGTTTTGCTTGTTGAGCTTAGTGCCTAGTTTGGTAGGTTGTTGGGCTATGTGCCTTGGTTTGTAATTTCTTGTTATTAACAAAAGTTTGTCGGGGTTTTCCCCTTTTTCCAAAAAAAAACTATCGGTACATTTGATGTTTCCGGCACCCGAATGAAGGAAAGGGAAGGCCACAAGATATCTGATCATGCAATAGACACAAATAAAGGATACGAAACAGACCGGATGGTAATCGGACTCACGATGCGACAATGACATAGAAATTCGTACACAAGAAAAGACTCGAGTTTTAAAGGACGTAACTATTTGTACATTTGAAGTTTCGGGCACCCGAATTGAGGAACGGGAAGGCCGCAAGATATTCGATCATGTAATAGACTCAAATAAAGGATACGAAGCGGATCGGGTGGTAATCGGACTCATGATGCGACAATCACATAGAGATTCATACACAAGAAAAGACTCGAGTTCTTAAGGTCGTAACTATCGGTACATTTGAAGTTTCGGGCACCTGAATGGAGGAATGGGAAGGCCGTAAGATATCTGATCAGGCGATAGACTAGAATAAAGTATAAGAAGCGGACTGGATGGTAATCGGACTCACAATGCCACAATGACATAGAGATTCGTACCTAAGAAAAGACTAGAGTTTTAAAGGACGTAACTGTCGGTACATTTGAAGTTTTGGGCACCCGAATGGAGGAACGGGAAGGCCGCAAGATATCTGATCATGCAATAGACTCAAATAAAGGATACGAAGCAGACAGGATGGTATTCGGACTCACGATGCGACAATGACATAGAGATTCGAACACAAGAAAAGACTCGAGTTTTAAAGGACGTAACTATCGGTACATTTGAAGTTTCCGGCACTCGAATGAAGGAACAGGAAGGCCACAAGATATCTAATCATGCAATAGACTCAAGTAAACGATACGAAGCGGACCGGATGGTAATCGGACTCACGATGCGACAATGACATAGAAATTCGTACACAAGAAAAGACTCGAGTTTTAAAGGACGTAACTATCTGTACATTTGAAGTTTCGGGCACCCGAATGGAGGAACGGGAAGGCCGCATGATATCTGATCATGCAATAGACTCAAATAACGCATACGAAGAGGACAGGATGGTAGTCGGATTCACGATGCGACAATGACATAGACATTCGTACCCAAGAAAAGACACGAGTTTTAAAGAACGTTACTATCGTTACATTTGATGTTTCGGGCACCCGAATGGAGGAACGGGATGGCCGCAAGATATCTGATCATGCAATAGACTCAAATAAAGGATACAAAGTGGACCGGATGGTAATTGTACTCCCGATGCGACAATGACATAGAGATTCGTACAAAGGAAAAGACTCAAGTTTTAAAGGACGTAACTACGGGTACATTTAAAGTTTCGGGCACCCGAATGGAGGAACGGGAAGGCCGTAAGATATCTAATCATGCAATAGACTCAAATAAAGGATACGAAGCGGACCGGATGGTAATCGAACTCACGATGCGACAATGACATAGAGATTCGTACACATGAAAAGACTCGAGTTTTAAAGGACGTAACTATCGGTACATTTGGTCTAAGGAGCTTAAGGCATAATTTGGGAGTTTAAAGAGGAATTCGCCACCAAAGGGGTCTCCAAAAAAGAATGTCGTGAGTGTTGCACAAGAGGATGACAATGAAGATGATAGTGATGAGGTGGAGTCCGAGATGCATGAGTCGGGACGGTTCATGAGCTTGACTTAGCTTTGTGCTTTTATTTTCCTAGTATGTTTGGTTTAGTTTGTTTGGTTGTTGAGTCTTGGGCCTTAGTTTGTTTTGCTTGTTGGGCTTAGTGCCTAGTTTGGTAGGTTGTTGGGCTATGTGCCTTGGATTGTAATCTCTTGTTATTAATAAAAGTTTGCCGGGGTCTTCCCCTTTTTGCAAAAAAAAAACTATCGGTAGCTTTGAAGTTTCCTGCACCCAAATGAAGGAAAGGCAAGGCCGCAAGATATCTGATCATGCAATAGACTCAAATAAAGGATACGAAGCGGACCGGATGGTAATCGGACTCACGATGCGACAATGAAATAGAGATTCGTACACAAGAAAAGACTTGAGTTTTAAAGGTCGTAACTATCGGTACATTTGGTCTAAGGAGCTTAAGGCATACTTTAGGAGTTTAAAGAAGAATTCGCCACCAAAGGGGTCTCCAAAAAAGAATGTCGTGAGTGTTGCACAAGAGGATGACAAGGAAGATGATAGTGATGAGATGGAGTCCGAGATGCATGAGTCGGGACGGTTCATGAGCTTGACTTAGCTTTGTGCTTTTATTTTCCTAGTATGTTTTGTTTAGTTTGTTTGGTTGTTGGGCCTTGGGCCTTAGTTTGTTTTGCTTGTTGAGCTTGTTGGGCTTAGTGCCTAGTTTGGTAGGTTGTTGGGCTATGTAACTTGGTTTGTAATCTCTTGTTATTAATAAAAGTTTGGCGGGGTCTTGCCCTTTTTCCAAAAAAAAAAAACAATCGGTACATTTGAAGTTTCCGGCACCCAAATGAAGGAGAGGGAAGGGCGCAAGATATCTGATCATGCAATAGACTCAAATAAAGGATACGAAGCGGATCGGGTGGTAATCGGACTCACGATGCGATAATGACATAGAGATTCGTACACAAGAGAAGACTCGAGTTCTTAAGGTCGTAACTATCGGTACATTTGAAGTTTCAAGCACCCGAATGGAGGAACGGGAAGACCGTAAGATATTTTACACGAATAAAGTATAAGAAGCGGACTAGATGGTAATCGGACTCACGATGCCACAACGACATAGAGATTCGTACCTAAGAAAAGACTAGAGTTTTAAAGGACGAAACTATCGGTACATTTGAAGTTTTGGGCACCCGAATGGAGGAACGAGAAGGCCGCAAGATATCTGATCATGCAATAGACTCAAATAAAGGATACGAAGCAGACAGGATGGTAATCGGACTCACGATGCGACAATGACATAGAGATTCGAACACAACAAAAGACTCGAGTTTTAAAGGACGTAACTATCGGTACATTTGAAGTTTCGGGCACCCGAATGGAGGAACGGGAAGGCCGTAAGATATCTGATCATGCAATTGACTCAAATAAAGGATACGAACCGGACCGGATGGTAATCTAACTCACGATGCGACAATGACATAGAGATTCGTAAACAAGAAAAGACACGAGTTTTAAAGGACGTAACAATCTGTACATTTGAAGTTTCAGGCACCCGAGTGGAGGAACGGGATGGCCGCAAGACATCTGACCATGCAATAGACTCAAATAAAGGATACGAAGCAGACAGGATGGTAATTGAACTCACGATGCGACAACTACATAGAGATTCGTACACAAGAAGAGACTCGAGTTTTAAAGGACGTAACTACGGATACATTTGAAGTTTCGGGCACCCGAGTGGAGGAACGGGAAGGCTGTAAGATTTCTGATCATGCAAAACACTCAAATAAAGGATATGAAGCGTACCGGATGGTAATTGAACTCACGATGCGACAATGACATTGAGATTCGTACACAAGAAAAGACTCGAGTTTTAAAGGACGTAACTACGGGTACATTTGAAGTTTCGGGCAACCGAATGGAGGAACAGGAAGGCCGCAACATATCTCATCATGCAATAGACTCAAATAAAGGATACGAAGCGGATCGGTTGGTAAACGGACTCACGATGCGACAATGACATAGAGATTCGTACACAAGAAAAGACTCGAGTTCTTAAGGTTGTAACTATTTGTACATTTGAAGTGTCGGGCACCCGAAAGGAGGAACGAGAAGGCCGTAAGATATCTGATCATGCAATAGACTCAAATAAAGGATACGAAGCGGACTGGATGGTAATCAGACTCACAATGCCACAATGACATAGAGATTCGTACACAAGAAAAGACTCGAGTTTTAAAGGACGTAACTATCGGTACATTTGATGTTTCGGGCACCCGAATGGAGGAACGGGAAGGCCGCATGATATCTGATCATGCAATAGACTCAAATAACGCATACGAAGAGGACAGGATGGTAGTCGGATTCACGATGCAACAATGACATAGACATTCGTACCCAAGAAAAGACACGAGTTTTAAAGAACGTTACTATCGTTACATTTGATGTTTCGGGCACCCGAATGGAGGAACGGGGTGGCCACAAGATATCTGATCATGCAATAGACTCAAATAAAGGATACAAAGTGGACCGGATGGTAATTGTACTCCCGATGCGACAATGACATAGAGATTCGTACAAAAGAAAAGACTCGAGTTTTAAAGGACGTAACTACGGGTACATTTGAAGTTTCGGGCACCCGAATGGAGGAACGGGAAGGCCGTAAGATATCTAATCATGCAATAGACTCAAATAAAGGATACGAAGCGGACCGGATGGTAATCGAACTCACGATGCGACAATGACATAGAGATTCGTACACATGAAAAGACTCGAGTTTTAAAGGACGTAACTATCGGTACATTTGGTCTAAGGAGCTTAAGGCATAATTTGGGAGTTTAAAGAGGAATTCGCCACCAAAGGGGTCTCCAAAAAAGAATGTCGTGAGTGTTGCACAAGAGGATGACAAGGAAGATGATAGTGATGAGGTGGAGTCCGAGATGCATGAGTCGGGACGGTTCATGAGCTTGACTTAGCTTTGTGCTTTTATTTTCCTAGTATATTTGGTTTAGTTTGTTTGGTTGTTGAGTCTTGGGCCTTAGTTTGTTTTGCTTGTTGGGCTTAGTGCCTAGTTTGGTAGGTTGTTGGGCTATGTGCCTTGGATTGTAATCTCTTGTTATTAATAAAAGTTTGCCGGGGTCTTCCCCTTTTTGCAAAAAAAAACTATCGGTAGCTTTGAAGTTTCCTGCACCCAAATGAAGGAAAGGCAAGGCCGCAAGATATCTGATCATGCAATAGACTCAAATAAAGGATACGAAGCGGACCGGATGGTAATCGGACTCACGATGCGACAATGAAATAGAGATTCGTACACAAGAAAAGACTTGAGTTTTAAAGGTCGTAACTATCGGTACATTTGGTCTAAGGAGCTTAAGGCATACTTTAGGAGTTTAAAGAAGAATTCGCCACCAAAGGGGTCTCCAAAAAAGAATGTCGTGAGTGTTGCACAAGAGGATGACAAGGAAGATGATAGTGATGAGATGGAGTCCGAGATGCATGAGTCGGGACGGTTCATGAGCTTGACTTAGCTTTGTGCTTTTATTTTCCTAGTATGTTTTGTTTAGTTTGTTTGGTTGTTGGGCCTTGGGCCTTAGTTTGTTTTGCTTGTTGAGCTTGTTGGGCTTAGTGCCTAGTTTGGTAGGTTGTTGGGCTATGTAACTTGGTTTGTAATCTCTTGTTATTAATAAAAGTTTGGCGGGGTCTTGCCCTTTTTCCAAAAAAAAAAACAATCGGTACATTTGAAGTTTCCGGCACCCAAATGAAGGAGAGGGAAGGGCGCAAGATATCTGATCATGCAATAGACTCAAATAAAGGATACGAAGCGGATCGGGTGGTAATCGGACTCACGATGCGATAATGACATAGAGATTCGTACACAAGAGAAGACTCGAGTTCTTAAGGTCGTAACTATCGGTACATTTGAAGTTTCAGGCACCCGAATGGAGGAACGGGAAGACCGTAAGATATTTTACGCGAATAAAGTATAAGAAGCGGACTAGATGGTAATCGGACTCACGATGCCACAACGACATAGAGATTCGTACCTAAGAAAAGACTAGAGTTTTAAAGGACGAAACTATCGGTACATTTGAAGTTTTGGGCACCCGAATGGAGGAACGAGAAGGCCGCAAGATATCTGATCATGCAATAGACTCAAATAAAGGATACGAAGCAGACAGGATGGTAATCGGACTCACGATGCGACAATGACATAGAGATTCGAACACAACAAAAGACTCGAGTTTTAAAGGACGTAACTATCGGTACATTTGAAGTTTCGGGCACCCGAATGGAGGAACGGGAAGGCCGTAAGATATCTGATCATGCAATTGACTCAAATAAAGGATACGAACCGGACCGGATGGTAATCTAACTCACGATGCGACAATGACATAGAGATTCGTAAACAAGAAAAGACACGAGTTTTAAAGGACGTAACAATCTGTACATTTGAAGTTTCAGGCACCCGAGTGGAGGAACGGGATGGCCGCAAGACATCTGACCATGCAATAGACTCAAATAAAGGATACGAAGCAGACAGGATGGTAATTGAACTCACGATGCGACAACTACATAGAGATTCGTACACAAGAAGAGACTCGAGTTTTAAAGGACGTAACTACGGATACATTTGAAGTTTCGGGCACCCGAGTGGAGGAACGGGAATGCTGTAAGATATCTGATCATGCAAAACACTCAAATAAAGGATATGAAGCGTACCGGATGGTAATTGAACTCACGATGCGACAATGACATTGAGATTCGTACACAAGAAAAGACTCGAGTTTTAAAGGACGTAACTACGGGTACATTTGAAGTTTCGGGCAACCGAATGGAGGAACAGGAAGGCCGCAACGTATCTCATCATGCAATAGACTCAAATAAAGGATACGAAGCGGATCGGTTGGTAAACGGACTCACGATGCGACAATGACATAGAGATTCGTACACAAGAAAAGACTCGAGTTCTTAAGGTCGTAACTATTTGTACATTTGAAGTGTCGGGCACCCGAAAGGAGGAACGAGAAGGCCGTAAGATATCTGATCATGCAATAGACTCAAATAAAGGATACGAAGCGGACTGGATGGTAATCAGACTCACAATGCCACAATGACATAGAGATTCGTACACAAGAAAAGACTCGAGTTTTAAAGGACGTAACTATCGGTACATTTGATGTTTCGGGCACCCGAATGGAGGAACGGGAAGGCCGCATGATATCTGATCATGCAATAGACTCAAATAACGCATACGAAGAGGACAGGATGGTAGTCGGATTCACGATGCAACAATGACATAGACATTCGTACCCAAGAAAAGACACGAGTTTTAATGAACGTTACTATCGTTACATTTGATGTTTCGGGCACCCGAATGGAGGAACGGGATGGCCGCAAGATATCTGATCATGCAATAGACTCAAATAAAGGATACAAAGTGGACCGGATGGTAATTGTACTCCCGATGCGACAATGACATAGAGATTCGTACAAAAGAAAAGACTCGAGTTTTAAAGGACGTAACTACGGGTACATTTGAAGTTTCGGGCACCCGAATGGAGGAACGGGAAGGCCGTAAGATATCTAATCATGCAATAGACTCAAATAAAGGATACGAAGCGGACCGGATGGTAATCGAACTCACGATGCGACAATGACATAGAGATTCGTACACATGAAAAGACTCGAGTTTTAAAGGACGTAACTATCGGTACATTTGGTCTAAGGAGCTTAAGGCATAATTTGGGAGTTTAAAGAGGAATTCGCCACCAAAGGGGTCTCCAAAAAAGAATGTCGTGAGTGTTGCACAAGAGGATGACAAGGAAGATGATAGTAATGAGGTGGAGTCCGAGATGCATGAGTCGGGACGGTTCATGAGCTTGACTTAGCTTTGTGCTTTTATTTTCCTAGTATGTTTGGTTTAGTTTGTTTGGTTGTTGAGTCTTGGGCCTTAGTTTGTTTTGCTTGTTGGGCTTAGTGCCTAGTTTGGTAGGTTGTTGGGCTATGTGCCTTGGATTGTAATCTCTTGTTATTAATAAAAGTTTGCCGGGGTCTTCCCCTTTTTGCAAAAAAAAAACTATCGGTAGCTTTGAAGTTTCCTGCACCCAAATGAAGGAAAGGCAAGGCCGCAAGATATCTGATCATGCAATAGACTCAAATAAAGGATACGAAGCGGACCGGATGGTAATCGGACTCACGATGCGACAATGAAATAGAGATTCGTACACAAGAAAAGACTTGAGTTTTAAAGGTCGTAACTATCGGTACATTTGGTCTAAGGAGCTTAAGGCATACTTTAGGAGTTTAAAGAAGAATTCGCCACCAAAGGGGTCTCCAAAAAAGAATGTCGTGAGTGTTGCACAAGAGGATGACAAGGAAGATGATAGTGATGAGATGGAGTCCGAGATGCATGAGTCGGGACGGTTCATGAGCTTGACTTAGCTTTGTGCTTTTATTTTCCTAGTATGTTTTGATTAGTTTGTTTGGTTGTTGGGCCTTGGGCCTTAGTTTGTTTTGCTTGTTGAGCTTGTTGGGCTTAGTGCCTAGTTTGGTAGGTTGTTGGGCTATGTAACTTGGTTTGTAATCTCTTGTTATTAATAAAAGTTTGGCGGGGTCTTGCCCTTTTCCCAAAAAAAAAAACAATCGGTACATTTGAAGTTTCCGGCACCCAAATGAAGGAGAGGGAAGGCCGCAAGATATCTGATCATGCAATAGACTCAAATAAAGGATACGAAGCGAACCGGATGGTAATCGGACTCACGATGCGACAATGACATAGAAATTCGTACACAAGAAAAGACTCGAGTTTTAAAGGACGTAACTATCTGTACATTTGAAGTTTCGGGCACCCGAATGGAGTAACGGGAAGGCCGCAAGATATCTAATCATGCAATAGACTCAAATATAGGATACGAAGCGGATCGGGTGGTAATCGGACTCACGATGCGACAATGACATAGAGATTCGTACAAAACAAAAGACTCGAGTTCTTAAGGTCGTAACTATCGGTACATTTGAAGTTTCGGGCACCCGAATGGAGGAACGGGAAGGCCGTAAGATATCTGATCATGCAATAGATCAAATAAAGTATAAGAAGCGGACTGGATGATAATCGGACTCACAACACCACATTGACATAGAGATTCGTACCTAAGAAAAGACTCGAGTTTTAAAGGACGTAACTATCGGGACATTTTGAAGTTTCGGGCACCCGAACGGAGGAACGGGAAGGCTGCAGGATATCTGATCATGCAATATACTCAAATAAAGGGTACGAAGTGGACCGGATGGTAATCGGAATCACGATGCGACAATGACATAGAGATTCGTACACAAGAAAAGACTCGAGTTTTAAAGGTCGTAACTATCGGTACATTTGAAGTTTCGGGCACCCGAATGGAGGACGGGAAGGCCTCAGATATCTAATCAGTCAATAGACTCAAATAAAGGATACGATGCGGACCGGATGGTAATCGAACTCACGATGCGACAATGACATAGAGATTCGTACACAAGAAAAGACTCGAGTTTTAAAGGACGTAACTATCGGTACATTTGATGTTTCGTTCACCCGAATGGACGAACGGGAAGGCCGCATGATATCTGATCATGCAATAGACTCAAATAACGCATACGAAGAGGACAAGATGGTAGTCGGATTCACGATGCGACAATGACATAGAAATTCGTACACAAGAAAAGACACGAGTTTTAAAGAACGTAACTATCGGTACATTTGATGTTTCGGGCACCCGAATGGAGGAACGGGATGGCCGCAAGATATCTGATCATGCAATAGACTCAAATAAAGGATACAAAGTGGACCGGATGGTAATTGAACTCACGATGCGACAATGACATAGAGATTCGTACACAAGAAAAGACTCGAGTTTTAAAGGACGTAACTATGGGTACATTTGAAGTTTCGGGCACCAGAATGGAGGAACGGGAAGGTCGTAAGATATCTGATCATGCAATACACTCAAATAAAGGATACGAAGCAGACCGGATGGTAATTGAACTCACGATGCGACAATGACATTGAGATTCGTACACAAGAAAAGACTCGAGTTTTTAAGGACGTAACTATCGGTACATTCGAAGTTTCGGGCACCCGAATGGAGGAACGGGAAGGCCGCAAGATATCTGATCTTGCAATATACTCAAATAAAGGATACGAAGTGGACCGGATGGTAATCGGACTCACGATGCGACAATGACATAGAGATTCGTACACAAGAAAAGACTCGAGTTTTAAAGGTCGTAACTATCGGTACATTCCTCCTTTCGGGCACCCGAATGGAGGACGGGAAGGCCTATGACATCTAATCATGCAATAGACTCAAATAAAGGATATGAAGCGGACCGGATGGTAATCAAACTCACGATGCGACAATGACATAGAGATTCGTACACAAGAAAAGACTCGAGTTTTTAAGGACGTAACTATCGGTACATTCGAAGTTTCGGGCACCAGAATGGAGAACGGGAAGGCCGCAAGATATCTGATCATGCAAAAGACTCAAATAAAGGATACAAAGCGGACCGGATGGTAATCGAACCCACGATGCGACAATGACATAGAGATTCGTACACATGAAAAGACTCGAGTTTTAAAGGATGTAACTATCAGTACATTTGGTCTAAGGAGCTTAAGGCATACTTTAGGAGTTTAAAAAGCAATTCGCCAACAAAGGGGTCTCCAAAAAAGAATGTCGTGAGTGTTGCACAAGAGGATGACAAGGAAGATGATAGTAATGAGGTGGAGTCCGAGATGCATGAGTCGGGACGGTTCATGAGCTTGACTTAGCTTTGTGCTTTTATTTTCCTAGTATGTTTTGTTTAGTTTGTTTGGTTGTTGGGCCTTAGTTTGTTTTGCTTGTTGGGCTTAGTGCCTAGTTTGGTAGGTTGTTGGGCTTTGTGCCTTGGTTTGTAATCTCTTGTTATTAATAAAAGTTTGCCGGGGTATTCCCCTTTTTCCAAAAAAAAAAAACTATCGGGACATTTTGAAGTTTCGGGCACCCGAACGGAGGAACGGGAAGGCTGCAGGATATCTGATCATGCAATATACTCAAATAAAGGGTACGAAGTGGACCGGATGGTAATCGGAATCACGATGCGACAATGACATAGAGATTCGTACACAAGAAAAGACTCGAGTTTTAAAGGTCGTAACTATCGGTACATTTGAAGTTTCGGGCACCCGAATGGAGGACGGGAAGGCCTCAGATATCTAATCATTCAATAGACTCAAATAAAGTATACGATGCGGACCGGATGGTAATCGAACTCACGATGCGACAATGACATAGAGATTCGTACACAAGAAAAGACTCGAGTTTTAAAGGACGTAACTATCGGTACATTTGATGTTTCGTTCACCCGAATGGACGAACGGGAAGGCCGCATGATATCTGATCATGCAATAGACTCAAATAACGCATACGAAGAGTACAAGATGGTAGTCGGATTCACGATGCGACAATGACATAGACATTCGTACACAAGAAAAGACTCGAGTTTTAAAGGACGTAACTATCTGTACATTTGAAGTTTCGGGCACCCGAATGGAGAACGGGAAGGCCGCAAGATATCTGATCATGCAAAAGACTCAAATAAAGGATACGAAGCGGATCGGGTGGTAATCGGACTCACGATGCGACAATGACATAGAGATTCGTACACAAGAAAAGGCTCGAGTTCTTAAGGTCGTAACTATCGGTACATTTGAAGTTTCGGGCACCCGAATGGAGGAACGGGAAGGCCGTAAGATATCTGATCATTCAATAGATAAAATAAAGTATAAGAAGCGGACTGTATGGCAATCGGACTCACAATGCCACAATGACATAGAGATTCGTACCTAAGAAAAGGCTCGAGTTTTAAAGGACGTAACTATCGGTACATTTTGAAGTTTCGGGCACCCGAATGGAGGAACGGGAAGGCCGCAGGATATCTGATCATGCAATATACTCAAATAAAGGGTACGAAGTGGACCGGATGGTAATCGGACTCACTATGCGACAATGACATAGAGATTCGTACACAAGAAAAGACTCGAGTTTTAAAGGTCGTAACTATCGGTACATTTGAGGTTTCCGGCACCCGAATGAAGGAACAGGAAGGCCGCAAGATATCTGATCATGCAGTAGACTCAAATAAAGGATAGGAAGTGGACCGGATGGTAATTGAACTCACGATGCGACAATGACATAGAGATTCGTACACAAGAAGAGACTCGAGTTTTAAAGGACGTAACTATCTGTACATTTGAAGTTTCGGGCACCCAAATGGAGGAACGGGAAGGCCGCAAGATATCTGATCATGCAATAGACTCAAATAAAGGATACGAAGCGGATCGGGTGGTAATCGGACTCACGATGCGACAATGCCATAGAGATTCGTACACAAGAAAAGACTCGAGTTCTTAAGGTCGTAACTATCGGTACATTTGAAGTTTCAGGCACCCGAATGGAGGAACGGGAAGGCCGTAAGATATCTGATCATGCAATAGACTCAAATAAAGGATACGAAGCAGACCGGATGGTAATCGAACTCACGATGCGACAATGACATGGAGATTCCTACACAAGAAAAGATTCGAGCTTTAAAGGACGTAACTATCGGTACATTTGAAGTTTTGGGCACCCGAATGGAGGAACGGGAAGGCTGTAAGATATCTGATCATGCAATACACTCAAATAAAGGATACGAAGCGGACCAGATGGTAATTGAACTCACGATGCGACAATGACATTGAGATTCGTACACCAGAAAAGACTCAAGTTTTAAAGGACGTAACTCTCGGTAAATTCGAAGTTTCGGGCACCCGAATGGAGGAACGGGAAGGCCGCAAGATATCTGATCATGCAATAGACTCAAATATAGGATACGAAGTGGACCAGATGGTAATCGGACTCACGATGCGACAATGACATAGATATTCGTACACAAGAAAAAATACGAGTTTTAAAGGACGTAACTATCGGTACATTTGAAGTTTCGGGCACCCGAATGGAGGAACGAGATGGCCGCAAGATATCTGACCATGCAATAGACTCAAATAAAGGATACGAAGCGGACCAGATGGAAATTGAACTCACGATGCGACAATGACATTGAGATTCGTACACAAGAAAAGACTCAAGTTTTAAAGGACGTAACTCTCGGTACATTTGAAGTTTTGGGCACCCGAATCGCGGAACGAGAAGGCCGTAAGATATCTGATCATGCAACACACTCAAATAAAGGATACGAAGCGGACCAGATGGTAATTGAACTCACGATGCGACAATGACATTGAGATTCGTACACAAGAAAAGACTCAAATTTTAAAGGACGTAACTCTCGGTACATTTGAAGTTTTGGGCACCCGAATGGAGGAACGAGAAGGCCGTAAGATATCTGACCATGCAACACACTCAAATAAAGGATACGAAACGGACCAGATGGTAATTGAACTCACGATGCGACAATGACATTGAGATTCGTATACAAGAAAAGACTCAAGTTTTAAAGGACGTAACTCTCGGTACATTTGAAGTTTTGGGCACCCGAATGGAGAAATGAGAAGGCCGTAAGATATCTGATCATGCAACACACTCAAATAAAGGATACGAAGCGGACCGGATGGTAATTGAACTCACGATGCGAGAATGACATTGAGATTCGTACACAAGAAAAGAATCAAGTTTTAAAGGACGTAACTCTCGGTAAATTCGAAGTTTTGGGCACCCGAATGGAGGAACGGGAAGGCCGCAAGATATCTGATCATGCAATAGACTTAAATATAGGATACGAAGTGGACCAGATGGTAATCGGACTCACGATGCGACAATGACATAGATATTCGTACACAAGAAAAGATACGAGTTTTAAAGGACGTAACTATCGGTACATTTGAAGTTTCGGGCACCCGAATGGAGGAACGGGATGGCCGCAAGATATCTGACTATGCAATAGACTCAAATAAAGGATACGAAGTGGACCAGATGGTAATTGAACTCACAATGCGAAAATGACATAGAGATTTGTACACAAGAAAAGACTCGAGTTTTAAAGGACGTAGCTACGGGTTAATTTGAAGTTTCGGGCACCCAAATGGAGGACGGGAAGGACTAAGATATCTATTCATGCAATAGACTCAAATAAATGATACGAAGCGGACCGGATGGTAATCGAACTCCCGATGCGACAATGACATAGAGATTCGTACACAAGAAAAGACTCGAGTTTTAAAGGACGTAACTATCGGTACATTTGGTCTAAGGAGCTTAAGGCATACTTTAGGAGTTTAAAGAGGAATTCGCCACCAAAGGGGTCTCCAAAAAAGAATGTCGTGAGTGTTGCACAAGAGGATGACAAGGAAGATGATAGTGATGAGGTGGAGTCCGAGATGCATGAGTCGGGACGGTTCAAGAGCTTGACTTAGCTTTGTGCTTTTATTTTCCTAGTATGTTTTGT
Source organism: Ambrosia artemisiifolia (assembly GCA_032199755.1). NCBI lineage: Eukaryota > Viridiplantae > Streptophyta > Magnoliopsida > Asterales > Asteraceae > Ambrosia > Ambrosia artemisiifolia. The sequence continues at coordinate 28,310,578 of CM063512.1, read as the reverse complement.
ATAGTTTGTTTGGTTGTTGGGCCTTGGGCTTTAGTTTGTTTTGCTTGTTGGGCTTAGTGCCTAGTTTGGTAGGTTGTTGGGCTATGTGCCTTGGTTTGTAATCTCTTGTTATTAATAAAAGTTTGTCGGGGTCTTCCCCTTTTTCCAAAAAAAAAAAACTATCGGTACATTTGAAGTTTTCGGCACCCGAATGAAGGAAAGGGAAGGCCGCAAGATATCTGATCATGCAATAGACTCAAATAAAGGATACGAAGCGGATCGGGTGGTAATCGGACTCACGACGCCACAATGATATAGAGATTCGAACACAAGAAAAGACTAGAGTTCTTAAGGTCGTAACTATCGGTACATTTGAAGTTTCAGGCACCCGAATGGAGGAACGGGAAGGACGTAAGATATCTGATCATGCAATAGACTCAAATAAAGGATACAAAGCAGACCGGATGGTAATCGAATTCACGATGCGACAATGACATAGAGATTCGTACACAAGAAAAGATTCGAGCTTTAAAGGACGTAACTATCGGTACATTTGAAGTTTTGGGCACCCGAATGGAGGAACGGGAAGGCCACAAGATATCTGATCATGCAATATACTCAAATAAAGAATAAGAACCGGACCCGATGGTAATCGGACTCACGATGCGACACTGACATAGACATTCGTACACAAGAAAAGACACGAGTTTTAAAGGACGTAACTAGCGGTACATTTGAAGTTTCGGGCACCCGAATGGAGGAACGGGATGGCCGCAAGATATCTGATCATGCAATAGAGTCAAATCAAGGATACGAAGCGGACCGGATGGTAATTGAACACACGATGTGACAATGACATAGGGATTCGTACACAAGAAAAGAATCGAGTTTTAAAGGACATAACTACGGGTACATTTGAAGTTTCGGGCACTCGAATGGAGGAACGGGAAGGCCGTAAGATATCTGATCATGCAATACACTCAAATAAAGGATACGAAGCGGACCGGTTGGTAATTGAACTCACGATACGACAATGACATTGAGATTCGTACACAAGAAGAGACTCGAGTTTTAAAGGACGTAGCTACGGGTACATTTGAAGTTTCGGGCACCCGAATGGAGGACGGGAAGGCCTAAGATATCTATTCATGCAATAGACTCAAATAAATGATACGAAGCGGACCGGATGGTAATCGAACTCCCGATGCGACAATGACATAGAAATTCGTACACAAGAAAAGACTCGAGTTCTAAAGGACGTAACTATCTGTACATTTGAAGTTTCGGGCACCTGAATGGAGGAATGGGAAGGCCGCAAGATATCTGATCATGCAATAGACTCAAATAAAGGATGCGAAGCGGATCGGGTGGTAATCGGACTCACGATGCCACAATGACATAGAGATTCGTACACAAGAAAAGACTAGAGTTCTTAAGGTCGTAACGATCGGTACATTTGAAGTTTGACGCACCCGAATGGAGGAACGGGAAGGCCCTAAGGTATCTGATCATGCAATAGACTCAAATCAAGGATACGAAGCGGACCGGATGGTAATTGAACTCACGATGTGACAATGACATAGGGATTCGTACACAAGAAAAGACTCGAGTTTTAAAGGACGTAACTACGGGTACATTTGAAGTTTCGGGCACTCGAATGGAGGAACGGGAAGGCCACAAGATATCTGATCATCAATACACTCAAATAAAGGATACGAAGCGGACCGGTTGGTAATTGAACTCACGATGCGACAATGACATTGAGCTTCGTACACAAGAAAAGACTCATGTTTAAAAGGACGTAACTCTCGGTACATTTGAAGCTTCGGGCACCCGAATCGAGGAACGGGAAGGCCGAAAGATATCTGATCATGCAATAGACACAAATATAGGATACAAAGTGGACCAGATGGTTATCGGACTCACGGTGCGACAATGACATAGATATTCGTACACAAGAAAAGATATGAGTTTTAAAGGACGTAACTATCGGTACATTTGAAGTTTCGGGCACCCGAATGGAGGAACGGGATGGCCGCAAGATATCTGACCATGCAATAGACTCAAATAAAGGATACGAAGTGGACCGGATGGTAAGTGAACTCACGATGCGACAATGACATAGAGATTCGTACACAAGAAGAGACTCGAGTTTTAAAGGACGTAGCTACGGGTACATTTGAAGTTTCGGGCACCCGAATGGAGGACGGGAAGGCCTAAGATATCTAATCATGCAATAGACTCAAATAAAGGATACGAAGCGGACCGGATGGTAATCGAACTCACGATGCGACAATGACATAGAGATTCGTACACAAGAAAAGACTCGAGTTTTAATGCACGTAACTATCGGTACATTTGGTCTAAGGAGCTTAAGGCATACTTTAGGAGTTTACAGAGGAATTCGCCACCAAAGGGGTCTCCAAAAAAGAATGTCCTGAGTGTTGCACAAGAGGATGACAAGGAAGATGATAGTGATGAGGTGGAGTCCGAGATGCATGAGTCGGGACGGTTCATGAGCTTGACTTAGCTTTGTGCTTTTATTTTCCTTGTATGTTTTGTTTAGTTTGTTTGTTTGTTGGGCCTTGGACCTTAGTTTGTTTTGCTTGTTGGGCTTAGTGCCTGGTTTGGTAGGTTGTTGGGCTATGTGCCTTGGTTTATAATCTCTTGTTATTAATAAAAGTTTGCCGGGGTCTTCCCCTTTTTCCAAAAAAAAAACTATCGGTACATTTGAAGTTTTCGGCACCCGAATGAAGGAAAGGGAAGGCCGCAAGATATCTGATCATGCAATAGACACAAATAAAGGATACGAAGCGGACCGGATGGTAATCGGACTCACGATGCGACAATGACATAGAAATTCGTACACAAGAAAAGACTCGAGTTCTTAAGGTCGTAACTATCGGTACATTTGAAGTTTCGGGCACCCGAATGGAGGAACGGGAAGGCCGTAAGATATCTGATCATGCGATAGACTCGAATAAAGTATAAGAAGCAGACTGCATGGTAATCGGACTCACAATGCCACAATGACATAGGGATTCGTACCTAAGAAAAGACTAGAGTTTTAAAGGACGTAACTATCGGTACATTTGAAGTTTTGGGCACCCGAATGGAGGAACGGGAAGGACGCAAGATATCTGATCATGCAATAGACTCAAATAAAAGATACGAAGTAACAGGATGGTAATCGGACTCACGATGCGACAATGACATAGAGATTCGAACACAAGAAAAGACTCGAGTTTTAAAGGACGTAACTATCGGTACATTTGAAGTTTCGGGCACCCGAATGGAGGAACGGGAAAGCCGTAAGATATCTGATCTTGCAATTGACTCAAATAAAGGATACGAAGCGGACCGGATGGTAATCGAACTCACGATGCGACAATGACATAGAGATTCGTAAACAAGAAAAGACACGAGTTTTAAAGGACGTAACTATCGGTACATTTGAAGTTTCGGGCACCCGAATGGAGGAACGGGATGGCCGCAAGACATCTGACCATGCAATAGACTCAAATAAAGGATACGAACCGGACCCAATGGTAATCGGACTCACGATGCGACAATGACATAGACATTCGTACACAAGAAAAGACACGAGTTTTAAAGGACGTAACTAGCGGTACATTTGAAGTTTCGGGCACCCGAATGGAGGAACGGGATGGCCGCAAGATATCTGATCACGCAATAGACTCAAATCAAGGATACGAAGCGGACCGGACGGTAATTGAACTCACGATGCGACAATGACATAGAGATTCGTACACAAGAAAAGACTTGAGTTTTAAAGGACGTAACTACGGGTACATTTGAAGTTTCGGGCACTGGAATGGAGGAACGGGAAGGTCGTACGATATCTCATCATGCAATAGACTCAAATAAAGGATACGAAGCAGACCGGATGGTAATCGAACTCACGATGCGACAATGACATAGAGATTCGTACACAAGAAAAGATTCGAGCTTTAAAGGACGTAACTATCGGTACATTTGAAGTTTTGGGCACCCGAATGGAGGAACGGGAAGGCCACAAGATATCTGATCAGGCAATAGACTCAAATAAAGGATACGAACCGGACCCGATGGTAATCGGACTCACGATGCGACAATGACATAGACATTCGTACACAAGAAAAGACACGAGTTTTAAAGGACGTAACTGGCGGTACATTTGAAGTTTCGGGCACCCGAATGGAGGAACGGGATGGCCGCAAGATATCTGATCATGCAATAGACTCAAATCAAGGATACGAAGCGGACCGGATGGTAATTGAGCTCACGATGCAACAATGACATAGAGATTCGTACACAAGAAAAGACTCGAGTTTTAAAGGACGTAACTACGGGTACATTTGAAGTTTCGGGCACTCGAATGGAGAAACGGGAAGGCCGTAAGATATCTGATCATGCAATACACTCAAATAAAGGATACGAAGCGGACCGGATGGTAATTGAACTCACGATGCGACAATGACATTGAGATTCGTACACAAGAAAAGTCTCAAGTTTTAAAGGACGTAACTCTCGGTACATTTGAAGTTTCGGGCACCCGAATCGAGGAACGGGAAGGCCGAAAGATATCTGATCATGCAATAGACTCAAATATAGGATACGAAGTGGACCAGATGGTAATCGGACTCACGATGCGACAATGACATAGAGATTCATACACAAGAAAAGACTCGAGTTTTTAAGGTCGTAACTATCGGTACATTTGATGTTTCGGGCACCCGAATGGAGGAACGGGAAGGCCGTAAGATATCTGATCATGCGATAGACTCGAATAAAGTATAAGCAGACTGGATGGTAATCGGACTCACAATGCCACAATGACATAGGGATTCGTACCTAAGAAAAGACTAGAGTTTTAAAGGACGTAACTATCGGTACATTTGAAGTTTTGGGCACCCGAATGGAGGAACGGGAAGAACGCAAGATATCTGATCACGCAATAGACACAAATATAGGATACAAAGTTGACCAGATGGTAATCGGACTCACGATGCGACAATGACATAGATATTCGTACACAAGAAAAGATACGAGTTTTAAAGGACGTAACTATCGGTACATTTGAAGTTTCGGGCACCCGAATGGAGGAACGGGATGGCCGCAAGATATCTGACCATGCAATAGACTCAAATAAAGGATACGAAGCGGACCAGATGGAAATTGAACTCACGATACGACAATGACATTGAGATTCGTACACAAGAAGAGACTCGAGTTTTAAAGGACGTAGCTACGGGTACATTTGAAGTTTCGGGCACCCGAATGGAGGACGGGAAGGCCTAAGATATCTAATCATGCAATAGACTCAAATAAAGGATACGAAGCGGACCGGATGGTAATCGAACTCACGATGCGACAATGACATAGAGATTCGTACACAAGAAAAGACTCGAGTTTTAAAGCACGTAACTATCGGTACATTTGGTCTAAGGAGCTTAAGGCATACTTTAGGAGTTTACAGAGGAATTCGCCACCAAAGGGGTCTCCAAAAAAGAATGTCATGAGTGTTGCACAAGAGGATGACAAGGAAGATGACAGTGATGAGGTGGAGTCCGAGATGCATGAGTCGAGACGGTTCATGAGCTTGACTTAGCTTTGTGCTTTTATTTTCCTTGTATGTTTTGTTTAGTTTGTTTGGTTGTTGGGCCTTGGACCTTAGTTTGTTTTGCTTGTTGGGCTTAGTGCCTGGTTTGGTAGGTTGTTGGGCTATGTGCCTTGGTTTATAATCTCTTGTTATTAATAAAAGTTTGCCGGGGTCTTCCCCTTTTTCCAAAAAAAAAACTATCGGTACATTTGAAGTTTTCGGCACCCGAATGAAGGAAAGGGAAGGCCACAAGATATCTGATCATGCAATAGACACAAATAAAGGATACGAAGCGGACCGGATGGTAATCGGACTCACAATGCGACAATGACATAGAAATTCGTACACAAGAAAAGACTCGAGTTTTAAAGGACGTAACTATATGTACATTTGAAGTTTCGGGCACCCGAATTGAGGAACGGGAAGGCCGCAAGATATCTGATCATGAAATAGACTCAAATAAAGGATACGAAGCGGAGCGGGTGGTAATGGGACTCACGATGCGACAATGACATAGAGATTCATACACAAGAAAAGACTTTCTTAAGGTCGTAACTATCGGTACATTTGAAGTTTCGGGCACCCGAATGGAGGAACGGGAAGGCCGTAAGATATCTGATCATGCGATAGACTCGAATAAAGTATAAGAAGCAGACTGCATGGTAATCGGACTCACAATGCCACAATGACATAGGGATTCGTACCTAAGAAAAGACTAGAGTTTTAAAGGACGTAACTATCGGTACATTTGAAGTTTTGGGCACCCGAATGGAGGAACGGGAAGGACGCAAGATATCTGATCATGCAATAGACTCAAATAAAAGATACGAAGTAACAGGATGGTAATCGGACTCACGATGCGACAATGACATAGAGATTCGAACACAAGAAAAGACTCGAGTTTTAAAGGACGTAACTATCGGTACATTTGAAGTTTCGGGCACCCGAATGGAGGAACGGGAAAGCCGTAAGATATCTGATCTTGCAATTGACTCAAATAAAGGATACGAAGCGGACCGGATGGTAATCGAACTCACGATGCGACAATGACATAGAGATTCGTAAACAAGAAAAGACACGAGTTTTAAAGGACGTAACTATCGGTACATTTGAAGTTTCGGGCACCCGAATGGAGGAACGGGATGGCCGCAAGACATCTGACCATGCAATAGACTCAAATAAAGGATACGAACCGGACCCAATGGTAATCGGACTCACGATGCGACAATGACATAGACATTCGTACACAAGAAAAGAAACGAGTTTTAAAGGACGTAACTAGCGGTACATTTGAAGTTTCGGGCACCCGAATGGAGGAACGGGATGGCCGCAAGATATCTGATCACGCAATAGACTCAAATCAACGATACGAAGCGGACCGGACGGTAATTGAACTCACGATGCGACAATGACATAGAGATTCGTACACAAGAAAAGACTTGAGTTTTAAAGGACGTAACTACGGGTACATTTGAAGTTTCGGGCACTGGAATGGAGGAACGGGAAGGTCGTACGATATCTGATCATGCAATAGACTCAAATAAAGGATACGAAGCAGACCGGATGGTAATCGAACTCACGATGCGACAATGACATAGAGATTCGTACACAAGAAAAGATTCGAGCTTTAAAGGACGTAACTATCGGTACATTTGAAGTTTTGGGCACCCGAATGGAGGAACGGGAAGGCCACAAGATATCTGATCAGGCAATAGACTCAAATAAAGGATACGAACCGGACCCGATGGTAATCGGACTCACGATGCGACAATGACATAGACATTCGTACACAAGAAAAGACACGAGTTTTAAAGGACGTAACTGGCGGTACATTTGAAGTTTCGGGCACCCGAATGGAGGAACGGGATGGCCGCAAGATATCTGATCATGCAATAGACTCAAATCAAGGATACGAAGCGGACCGGATGGTAATTGAGCTCACGATGCAACAATGACATAGAGATTCGTACACAAGAAAAGACTCGAGTTTTAAAGGACGTAACTACGGGTACATTTGAAGTTTCGGGCACTCGAATGGAGGAACGGGAAGGCCGTAAGATATCTGATCATGCAATACACTCAAATAAAGGATACGAAGCGGACCGGATGGTAATTGAACTCACGATGCGACAATGACATTGGGATTCGTACACAAGAAAAGTCTCAAGTTTTAAAGGACGTAACTCTCGGTACATTTGAAGTTTCGGGCACCCGAATCGAGGAACGGGAAGGCCGCAAGATATCTGATCATGCAATAGACTCAAATATAGGATACGAAGTGGACCAGATGGTAATCGGACTCACGATGCGACAATGACATAGATATTCGTACACAAAAAAAGATACGAGTTTTAAAGGACGTAACTATCGGTACATTTGAAGTTTCGGGCACCCGAAGGGAGGAACGGGATGGCCGCAAGATATCTGACCATGCAATAGACTCAAATAAAGATACGAAGTGGACCAGATGGTAGTTGAACTCACGATGCGACAATGACATAGAGATTCGTACACAAGAAGAGACTCGAGTTTTAAAGGACGTAGCTACGGGTACATTTGAAGTTTCGGGCACCCGAATGGAGACGGGAAGTCCTAAGATATCTAATCATGCAATAGACTCAAATAAAGGATACTAAGCTAAGGTTTTCTCTCTGAATTGGGCGATTTTGGCGATTCAGTAGTTTTCTTCTTTGTTTTTCTTTCCCGCTTCTTTTTCTACCCTAATTCTTCCTTGTTTTTCCTTTGTTTCTTCGTGGTTACTGTTTCAATTGGTTTGTACTAATTGAAATCTTCACAGTACACGATCTGTTTGTTCTATGGAGCCTCTTTCTAGGGTTCCAGCTCCTGACCCTCCGCCGGAGGTTCCACCGGATATCTCATTGGATGGTTCAGATGAAGCTATTTTGAGCTCTGATAGTGTTGTGGATGAGGCTATGATAGGTCCGGAGGAGGAAGCTATTGTGGAAGATAAGCAGGTAATCCTGAATCGTTTTATCTCTGGTAAGAGGGACTCTCTGGTTTTTAGTCCTTTAGTGGTAGGGTTTTTGAGGGCTGTGTTTGGTGATAATTGGAGGGTTAGGTTAATCTCTGAGAAGTTGGAACTGATTAAGTTGGCTGGGATAGGGGAATTTGATTTGGTTAATTCTCTAGTTGATGTTCAGATTGCTGGTAAGGGGCTGTTGTTTGTTGAGAAGTTAGCTGGGCAGTATGGGCATATACTTAGTGTAATAGCTAACTTTCTGGGTAAAAAAGTATATGGTGAGTATGTTGGGCATCGGGAAATTGGTAAGGATGGTTTGATTAAAGCTGAAGGGAGAGGTGTGAAGTTCCCTCAGTTGGTTATTGAAGATAATGTGCTTGATGTTGGGTTGGATGCAAAATTTGTGTTTATGGATAAGAGGAAGAAGAGGTCTATCAGGAATGAGGGGGTAGTTGTTAAGAGTAGGAAAGTATTATGGGATGAGAGATCATATGTTAGGATTGAGGAGAATCCGGGGATGGTGAATGGGGTGGAGGTGTTACCAAATGGTATTAACTCAAAAGAGATACAAACAGTTGTAGAGGAAGGTAACACTTCTGTGGCTCCTATGAAGTTGAAAATGGGTAGGAAGAGTAGGAGTTTGGATGAGGGTAAGGGTAGTGAGTTGAGGCTTAGGTTGTCTGTACCTGATCCTCAATTTGCTTATAATTCTGGGGCTGGTAGCAGGGTTGTTGTAGATGATGAGGGGAACATTATAATAGGAGGGAAGGTGAAGGACAAGAAGAAGGTTGAAGCTGAGAAGAAGGGGGTTGTGAAAGAGGGGTCTGATAAGCAGGATGGTGAGAAGAAGGAGGTTGTGAAAGATGGTTCTGATAAACAGGAAGGTGAGAAGTCTGAGGCTGATAAGAAGGGTCAGGAGGAGGATCAGGTTGATGCTGAGCAGAGTGGGATGGAACCTGATAAAGAGAATAAGTCTAAGAAAGGGGACATCACTGTTAGGCTGCCTTGGAGGGGTATTGTTAAAAGCCCTTCCATGAAGAAACTTATTAAGAAAAAGTCAGATAGTATGGGTTCTTATAAGGTTACTAAGGATGATATTCCTTTTATCAGTAAGCTGAAGCCTGCTGCTAGATCTATTTTGCATACTGGTATAGAGAAGGGGGAGGTGGTGTTTAATGCTGGTAAGGAGGGGGATAGTGGTAGTATGTCTAAGAAGCCTGAGATGTCTTTTGCTGATATTGCTAGAGACAATACTAATGAAGTTTTGGAGACAAAAATGACCTTCATTCCTCCTAAAGTGCTTGATACAGGTGAAACTGTAGCTGTCATTAAGCCTGAGAAGCTGATGGAAGCCATGGTAGCTTATAGTACTTATCTTTATGGTTACAATATTGGGCAGAGTGTCTCTATAGGTATGATGAGATACCATTTGTTTAGGATGTGGAAAAAGTTTGGGTTGGTTGATATATCCTCTAATGGGAGTGGTATCTTTTTCTTCAAATTTAAGAATGAATTAGGCATGATGGAGACCATTAACCAGGGACCTTGGCTGATCAACAATATCCCTTTGTGTTTGAGGAAATGGGAGGTTGGGTTGAATTTGGAAAGAGTTGAGCCTAGTTCTATTCCAGTTTGGGTAACAATTCCTAATATGCCCATGGAGTTATGGAACAGGGAAAGCCTGAGCAGTATGATGAGTTGTGTGGGTGATCCTTTGATGTTGGATAGGGTTACAGCTATGAGATGTAATAAGAAAGAGGGGAGAGCAGGATTTGCTAGAATTTTGGTTGAAGTCAAGGCTGATAAAGTGCTGCCTGATTATGTGAATGCTTTTTATCCTGCTGATGTGGGTAAACCTGCTTTTATTCAAAAAGTAAAGGTTGAATACCAAGTTAAGATCAAGAAGTGTTCTGCTTGTAAGGTGTTTGGTCATGACTTTGAGGGATGTAAAGCTAGGGAGTTATCAGCTGAGGAGGTTGCTGGGAAGACTGAGAAGCTTTTGCAGGAGTTATATCAGGCCACTCAAGCTGACTATCCTGTATCTGGTATTGACAATGAGGGTTATCAAACTGTGGGGAGGAATAACAGGGTGGTTAACAATAAGGGAAACAGGGCTGGGGGTTCTAAGGGTAATGGGAATGACAGAGGTCTGGGGAATGGGTCTAGTAGTAGGAATTTTGGGAATAAGGGGCAAGGTAATCAGGGAGGTCAGATTGGGGGTAACAGTGCTCAGGGAAATCAGCCTTTTGGCAAAAAATGGGTGACTAAAAATGAGGGTAGGGCTACTAATGATAATAAAAAGAATAATGATAATAATAGTATCAGTATAAAGAATACCTTTGCTGTATTAAGGGATGATCTTAATGGTGGTGGCATTGAGTGTGAGAGTTCTAAGGGTAAGGGTAATCAGGGGGAGGATACTAAGGGTAAGAGTATAATTGATGTTGGGTCTTCTGGGAATGTGGTTAGTGGAGTGGCAGGAGAGAGTAATAGGGTGGATACTGTTAATGGGTCTGGGTCTGGGACTAAACAGCAGGAGTTGAAAAAAGCTGAAGCTGAGTATTCTGTGGATGCCTTAAAGGTGCAAACTAAGGTGAATATTAAATCTGGGTACTTCAAAATGAGTAAGGATCAGTTTAATGAGGTTGCTCATTTTGTGATTAATAAAAAGTGTCCATCTAATGAGGTTATGAAGAAATGGAATATTGGGCAGGTTAAAGTATTCTTTGAACAGTGGGATAAGATTATGTTTGAGAAATTGGTGGAAGCTGAGAATTTGAAGGCTAAAAAGGAAGGGGGTTCCTCTGGATTGGAGGGCCCTATGGAAGTTTCTGATGTTATTAATGAAGATTAATTTGATGGGGTGGAATGTTAGAGGTATGTCTAGTACCTCTAAACAAAGACAGATTAATAGAATTTTAGTAGAGAATAAGGTTTGTGTTAGTGGTCTTATTGAAACCAGGGTTAATCCTAATAATATTAAGGGTGCCTGTAGTGGGGTTATGAAAAGTTGGGAATGGATTTCTAATGCTGAGGTATGTTCTGGATGGGTTAGAATTGCTGTGGGATGGGATTCTAGGGTGGTTGATGTGGTTGTTTTACAAGTTAGGGAACAGGTTATTCATTGTATTATTTGTCCTTTTGGAGGTGGAGAGAAATTCTTTTGCTCTTTTGTATATGGGGTGACTAATGTTAATGGTAGAAGGGATTTATGGGATAATATGGTATATCATTCTGGAACCATTGATAATAATCCATGGCTGGCTATTGGGGATTTTAATGCCATTCTGGATCCTAGGGAAAAGAACTATCCTTTAGGGCCGTCTGTGTATGGTATGGAGGACTTTTGTAGTTGTGTTTCTAAGATTCAGGTTGAGGATATCCCTAGTTCTGGGCTTTTCTATACCTGGAACCAGAAGCCTGGAAAATATGATGGGATTATGGAAAAGCTGGACAGGGCTTTGGGGAATGGTATGTTTGGGAAGATGTTTTCTAATGTTGTAGCAAAATTCTTACCATTTTATTCATCAGATCATTCTCCTGTTCTTATTACCTGCTCTGGTATGAAGTATCAGGGTCCTAAGCCTTTCAGGTTCTGGAATTCGTTGGCTGACAAAAAAGATTTTATTCCTTGTGTGAAATCTGTTTGGAGCAGTGATATAAAGGGTTGTAAAATGTTTAGGGTCACTTCTAAGATGAAGCTTCTGAAGAAACCTTTGAGGAAGTTGTGTTTTGCTCAAGGAAATTTTAGCAAGAATGTGGAGTTTTTGAAGAATGAGCTTGCTAGAATACAGATAGAGGTGGCTGCTGACCCATACAATGATGACTTAAGAATGGAGGAGGAGGTGTACATTGGTGCTTATAATGATGCTTTGATAGATGAGGAGAGTTTTCTAAAGCAGAAGTCTAGGGTTCATTGGCTGGAGGTTGGTGATCAGAATAATAAATATTTTTTTCATTCTGTGAAACATAGACAAGCTAGATCTAAGATTTCTATGATAGAGGACTTGGAAGGGGAAGTTTATAAGGATGCTAGTGTGGGTAATGCTTTTGTAAAATTTTATATGGGTTTAATGGGTAGGAAAGATATTGTGGATGGGATTGAGGATGCTAGTGGGCTGTTTATTAATAAGATCTCCTCTGAAGCTGCTGCTGATTTGGTTAGAGTTGTGTCTAAGGAGGAGATTAAAGAGGCTATGTTTCAGATTGATGATAACAAGGCCCCTGGGCCTGATGGCTATTCAGCAAAATTCTTCAAGGCTGCTTGGAGTGTTATAGGTGATGAGGTTTGTGATGCTGTCCTTGATTTTTTTACTAATGGTAAATTGCTGAAGGAATTGAATGCTACTTCTATTTCTGTAGTTCCTAAGGTTAAAGATCCTAGTGTTGTTAGTGAGTTCAGACCTATAGCTTGTTGCAATGTCTTGTACAAATGTTTTAGTAAGGTGATTTGCAATAGGTTGAAGGGGGTTCTGGATAATTTGGTTGGGAAATCTCAGAGTGCTTTTGTGCCTGGAAGGTTAATTAGTGATAATATTCTACTTGCTCAAGAGCTGGTTAAGGGATATGATTGGGTTAGAGGGTGTCCCAGAGTGGCATTGAAGGTTGACTTACAGAAGGCCTATGACTCAGTGGATCATGGGTTTCTGAGGGATTGCTTGGTTCATTTTGGTTTTCCTACTAAATTTATAGATTGGATTATGGTGTGTATGACAACTGTTTCTTATACAGTTAGTCTGGGTGGACAGTTTTATGGTTATTTTAGAGGGGGAAAGGGACTAAGGCAAGGAGATCCCATGTCTCCTTACTTGTTTACTTTGGTTATGGAAGTACTGAATCTCATGTTCATCAGGAAGGTCAATGAAGATGTAGACTTTCAGTATCATTGGAAGTGTGACAAACTGAAGTTGACCCATTTATGTTTTGCTGATGACCTTTTTATTTTTTGTAGTGCTCATTATGGTTCTATTCGAGTTGTTAGGGATGTGCTTGAGGAGTTTGGAGGATGCTCTGGTCTTAGGCCCAATATGAGGAAGAGTGAGGTTATTTTTGGCAATGTGAGGGAGGAGATTCAAAGGGATATTGTAAATCTGCTGCCATTTAAAATTGGTAGCCTTCCTTTAAAATATTTGGGTATTCCTCTAGCTTCAAGGAAACTGTTCCAAAAAGATTGTGCTGTGTTGCTGGACAAGGTGAAAAGTAGGATAGGGGATTGGAGGAATCAATTCTTATCTTATGCAGGAAGGTTGCAGTTGTTCTGTCATCCTTGACAGTGTACTGGGCTTCTCTTTTTTTACTTCCTGAAAGTATAAATGATGATGTTATTAGATTATGTAGAGGTTTTTTATGGTGTCAAGGGGAACTCAAGCAGGGAGCTGCTAAGGTGGGGTGGGATGAATTGTGTCTCAAAAAGTGTCAGGGTGGATTGGGTTTATCTAGTTTAAAGGAAAGGAATGTGGCTTTGATGACTAAGCATATTTGGAATTTAGTCAACAAAAAGGACTCTTTATGGGTCAACTGGATGTATCTTTATAAGATTAAAGGGGCTAATTTTTGGGAAATGGGGGAAACTAATGCTGATACATGGACTTGGAAGCAATTGTTGGGCTGTAGGAACCTTATTAGGAAGCACTGTGTGGCTAAGTTAGGTGATGGGAAAACTGTCAATGCCTGGTTTGATAAGTGGTGTGAACAGGGTCCTCTGATGCTCATATTGGATAGGAGAGATATTAGGGAAGCTGGGTTTAATTCACAAACTAAGGTTGCTGACCTTATGGATGTGAATGGGTGGAAAGTTCCTGAACATTGGAAGGTTAAATATCCTGGGATTTTTGTGGATGTTTTACCTAATCTGCTGAGTGGGAAGAAAGACAGTTTCCAATGGTTGAATAATAATGGCAAGGTGATTCCTTTCTCTACTAAGGGGGTGTATGATGATCTTATTAGGAAAGGGCAGGTTGTTAATTGGCATAAATTTGTTTGGCATGGTAATAATATTGCCAGACATACCTTCATTTTATGGTTGGCTTTTAAATTCAGGTTGCCAACTCAAGATAGACTGGCTGCTTGGAACAATAATCAGAAGTTCTTATGCAGTTTGTGTGGGAAGTGTGTGGATAGTCATGATCATCTTTTTTTCAGTTGTGAATTTTCTAAGCAGGTGTGGTGGAGAATTAAAATTTTGGCAAGAATGGAGAGAGTGCCAGAGGTTTGGGAGGACATAGTGAACTATATTGGAAAAATGAGGAATGACAAATCCATTTGGGGAGTTATTAGGAGATTGGCTCTTGCTGGTACAGTGTATAGTATTTGGCAGGAAAGGAATAATAGAATTTTTAATAAGAAGAAGATTTCTGCTCAGATGGTTAGCAAGCAAGTTGAGAATGCTATTAAGCTAAGGCTTGTTAGTGTAAAGGGGAAGAGGTATGTTAGTGATGAGCTGGCTAGTGCTGTTTGGAATGTTGATGATAACTGTAATGCTTAATATGGTTGCTATCTTAAGTAACTGGGTCATTTTGGGTCATGGGTTGGTTGATGGTGTTGGGTTTTCCTTTGTTTTGTGGGTAGTTCTCTGGGCGGTTAAGCCTTTTTTCTGTTCTCAGTTTGTTTTCTTTTCTTTTCTTTTTCATTTTTCTTTGTTCCCTTTTTGTTTGTGCTCCCTTTGGGAGTGTCTGGTCTGGTTTCTTGTTCTGTTGGGAGGTTTAGGTTTGGTATGGCTTGGAGTAAGCCTTTCCCAGGGAGACATAAGGATGGACCCTTCCACAGTGATTAGGCTTTGCTTTTCCTTTTCCATTTTTTATTTTTTTAGAACTGAACTGTGGAAGGAAACCCTGCTCTGTGCATGGAGCTTGTCGAGCCTGATTCTTTTCTGGTATGAGTCTGTTCAGTCTTTTTGGCACTTGTCAAAAAAGGGTGGGGGGAATCTTTACTGGGAATTTGCAGGAGGAAGGAGACTTCAAAGCGTTTGGGTAGTTCTTTGGTCCTATGGGCCTTCTATTTTATTTCAAAACAACTATTTTTTATTTTTGCTTTTGCTTTTATCTTTAACTGATCTATTAGATTGCTTTCCTTCATCAAGGGAGTGGTCTATTTCTGCGGATTTGAAAGGGGCTTTAGGTTTTGTATGGTTTGGAGTAAGTCTTACCCTTGGAGTGATAAGGTTGGAACTGACCAGTGAGATTAGGACACGAGCTTCCACCCCAAAATTTTGCATTTTATAGAACCTATCACTGGTCAGGAACCCTATGGCCTTTGTGGCCTTTGTTGAGCCTATTCTTTTGCAGTCTTGAGTCTATCATGTGTCCAGGGCATTTGCTCTATGGGGTGGTGGGCTTTAATATCTGGGTTTGTGATGTAATAAGGAGCACTTATAATGCTTGGGTGATGGATAATGATAATAGTATTATTACATACAATTACAATAATAATAATAATAATAATAATAATAATAATATTTCTATGTTTAATGATAATAATAATTGTGTTCTTGTTATGGGACTGGGGCTTTTTGTGGGTTGGGAACTTGCTGTAATCTGGTGCACTAAAAGCGTTTGGGTAGTGATCTGGGCTTTCAAGCCTTCTGTTTTTTCTCAAAATTTAAAAATTAATACTTTTATAAGAAAAGATCTGTTGGATCCTTCTCCATTTATGGGAGATAGATGCAATTCTGCTTTTTATGATTGGTGGTTAGGATACTTGTGGCTTGGAGTAAGCCTTAAACATGGAGAGATAAGGTTGGATTTGGCCAGTGATTATAGGGCATTATTTTCCTCCCCTAAATTTTTATTTTGTAGTTCCCATCACTGGTCAATAGCCCTGATGCCTCTGAGGTATTTGTTGAGCCTTGTTCATTTCTGGTTGGAGTCTGTCCTTTTTACTAGGCACTTGCCTATTGGGAGGGGTGGGTATTTTATATGGGAATTTGCAGTAATAAGGTGTACATACAGTGGTTGGGTAGAGATCTGGGCTGCAAAGCCTTCCTTTTGTTTCATCTCTTTTCTGGTCAGAGTCTTATGTGTGTCTTTTCTGCTGGACTTGACTTTTTTTATTGAGGTTAAGTTCAGTTCTGCGTATGAGGATTGGTGGTTAGGTTTTAAGCTCAGGGGGAGCATTACACCTGGAGTGGTATGGATGGACCTCATCTTTGCTAGTAGGACATTAATTTCCACCCTCAATTGTTTTGTATTTTCTAGTACCAAGCAAAGATGGGAAACCTTTACTTTAATGAGTCTCTTTCCTAGCCTGTTTCTTGTGTTTAGTTTAGGATTGAGTCTTTTGCTTTGGGATTATTATGGGGATTGGCTGTTATGGGGTTGGGTGGATGATTCTAGTTGTTGGTTAACTGTTGTAATGATAAATGTGGTTAATGTTAGTGGTCTGATTTGTAACATCTGGAACATTTTGAGGAGTCTGCTGGATAGAAGATTTCAGGATCTTTGGACAAGGAAACAAGAGTGCAGATTATTGGAATGTTGCAGCCTGGTAAAGAATATAATTGTTTGCAAGGATTGTGTTGTTAATGAAGATTCAGGAAAGATTCTGCTGATTGATAATTGAGATAGTTTGAAGATGGGTCAAGTTGATCTTAGAGTTGTTGGCGGTTGGTTAAGTATGCAAGGTAGCTGTTGGCTGGATCACCGCATTAAGTGTAAGAGTTCTGATATCTCTTGGTCGTTTGTTAAGATGGAAGACTTTGAAGTGTATTTGAGGATGCTTGATCAGCTTGCTTATATAAGGATTTTCAGAAAGTTGTCTACAAAGAGCTTCCGAAGGTTTACAAAAGATAGTATGAGGACTGGTTTTTTTATTGAGTATAATGGGTCATGTAATGGGTTGGGCTTGATTGGATTAGAGGATTTGTGTCACACCCTCAAATTTCCACTGCGGGGTTTTACCGCGAGGCGCGTGACACACCAGAATCTCATAGCCACAGTTATACGAACGACTCTAGATGCCCAAACCATTTAGTTCGTTTAAAATAAAATTCACTTTTATTTTTGAAAAGTTTACTAGTCATAAGTTTAATTAAATGCGGAAGCGAAACAGTTAAACAATTTAGAATATGTTGCGCAAAAACAACGCGCCCAAAAACCGAAATAAAGTAAGTACGAAAGCATTAAAAGTTATTGTTCCCAAAAGACATCATGCATGGACCTAGACGTGCTCCTTTTCTAGCGACCTGCGAAAACATACTAAGTGTGTCAACATAAAGCTGGTGAGTTCACAGTAGGGAAACAGTTGTAATTTCTACAGTTGTAAATGTAACATCAGTTTTTAAGTTTGTCAGGGGTAGCTAACCCACTCGATGTAACTAAACAGTAGCTATTGGGAAACATACAGATGTTATAGTGCCTTAACACTGGTGTCTATCAACACCAGTAAGAAAAAGTGGTCAGAAGTTCATGCCCGTGACCCAAGCACCTCAGGCATGAGGTTGCTGCACAACCTAATAGCGCTACTAACTACTACCCCGTTCGCCTCCGGCGATTAACCCAATAAAAAGTAAGGACTTTCAAGATAGAGTGTTTAGTTCACAAAGGACAGTTAAATTACAAAACTGATAAAAGTGTGATCCTCGTAAGGATCGAAAACCCGACCCACACAAGGAGTCATAGCATCCCAAAACCTGGGATGGAAAAGTTGTAGAAAAGTTTTACTTAACCTTGTCTCAACCTGAGACACATGCTTTCGCGTAAAGTAGTGAAACTCACCTTAGGTTGCGTGCTAAAGTAAACCGTACAGGAAATAAGTGTGGAAGACTATTCGTCTACCCAAAAACCTATCAAATACAAGGTTGCAAGTGTTTGAGTGCATTGACACAAGGACTTTAAGTGACATCACACGTAATCGTACACGACTTAATGAAACCATGCAAACCCGTCAATCGTTGGTGATTAGTAAATGATGTATCAATTTAACACTTTTAACACAACTAGTTCACATCGCACGTTGCATACCATTAGCCTATCATGGCATCTACACTCTGTAAATATCATGTACACATGTATTCATATAGGATTCCATAACTCATAGCTCATTAACACACTCAAAATGTCACATAAGCGATTATTTGCAAATCTGCGTTTTCTGGACAGATTTTGGAGTATAAAAACCAATTTTTATAAAATATCAAATAAACTCAACAAGTTCCCAAAATTTTACAGAGATGCCTTTTATGTTCATACGTGACCCTACTATTTTTATTTCTCGTCAAAAGTGCCTCAATATTTTTATAAAAATCATTTCGTTCCAGCCACTTCAGAAAATGGTGCTGTTGACAGCAGCTCACTCAAACATTTATTAAAAATTCTAGACTCAACGAAACGAGGCGATTCCAATTGGAAAAGCTCGTATACTCCAAAACTCAACTCCTGTCCAAATTTCATAATTAACGGACTTGTAAAACTCAAGTTACAGCCCTTTAAAGTTGGTCCATTTTTCAGTTCCGAAAATCAGGTTACACCTTTAATCTTTAAAAATCATGTTTACATATCAAAACAGGTCCAAAACGCATGATTTTGGACTCTTTGGAAAGCTAACATCATATATTACGTTTGAGAGTCAGAAAATAATCAAAATCACCATGTTATCATTCGCATAACAGCCACACAATTCAGTACAAGTAATCTGCCAGAAATCAATATCTTCATTAACATGACTTATGTAAACCCTAACCAACCCCCACAACCCATAATCATGCAACAACTTCATACTACCCATTAACCTTCATATTTACATGTTCAATCTCAGATTTTTCTACATATCATACACCCTAAACATGATTCCTATTAATCACAATCATCAACAATTCAACAAACAATCAAGATATTCATACACTCACCACATGCGATTTTCATATATCAATTTCTATAGCTTTTCAAACATGAATAACAATCATAAAACTCATAAACATTATACCTTTCAATGCAAGGCTCCTTAGGACTCCAAGATAACACCCAAAACAACTTGAATCAAGCAAGAAATTGAAGAAGATTGAACAAAAGTGTGTGTGTGTGTGTGGAAGAATACCCCACGGCGCAAGGGTCTTGTAGGGTTTCTTTTTATTTTTATTTTTTTATAAAAGATAACTAGGGTTAGGCTAATGGGCTAAGCCTTTCGGGCTTTGGTGGGTTTCTGTCTGATAACTGAGCCCGTTAGCCCTAACTAACTCCCGAGATTCATCCCGACAATAATAGTCATACTAGTATGTGTAAAAGTACTATTTTATCAATACACGTTGTGTTTATCATGAGTGCACATATTTCATAACGTTCATGTACAAGTTAATTAATTCGTAATAATTCACATAAGCATGTAACTTGCATACACGTGTTAATCCACATACATCAATACTCAATTGCTCACATAATCATGCATGTCCAACAAATCACCAACGTTCGGGTTATAGGATTCGTGTGTGTGTCAAGACAACCGTTATCCTAGTTATTACGTACGTTAATGACACTTAACGTATGTTAATGTTACCTAACATTCAAGACGCCTGTCTAGCTAACCCTAGTTAAGTGCTTAACCACATATAATCATGGAAAATTAACTAGAGTTCGTTAAAAGAGTTGACCTGAAAATGCGGGGTGTCACATCATCCCCAAGTTGAAAAGAATTTCGTCTCGAAATTCAGCAAGTAAGCAGTAAAGTTGGTGTGCTTGGTTCCCGGATGTCACATCATCCCCAAGTTGAAAGGGATTTCGACCCGAAATCACTTTGAGTTAGTTGCTTTACGTTTAGCGTTCGGTCTATGTACAATTTCAGGTTCTGTGAAGAGGTGTGGGTATTTGAGTCGCATCTGATCCTTGCGTTCCCACGTATATTCTGGTACTAGACGAGAATTCCACCGTACCTTAACAATAGGTATAGTGCTTTGTCGAAGTTTCTTGACGCCTTGTTCAAGGATTTCTACTGGTTCTTCCACGAACCTTAACTGGTCATCCACTTGAATTTCTTCTAGTGGAACCACCAATGTTGCGTCAGACAGACACTTCTTAAGATTTGATACGTGGAATACGTTATGCACCCCATTAAGTTCATCAGGTAGGTTCAACCTATACGCCACCGGGCCAATTCTTTCCACAATCTCGAATGGTCCCACATACCGAGGGTTTAACTTTCCTCGTTTCCCGAAACGAATCACACCCTTCCAGGGCGACACTTTTAAAAGTACCCTGTCCCCAACTTGGAATTCTAGAGGTTTTCGACGTTTATCAGCGTAACTTTTCTGTCTATCACGGGCAGCGGCCATACGGTTTCTAATTTGGATGATCTTCTCAGACGTTTCATGTACGAGCTCAGGGCCTGTCAGCTGGCTGTCCCCAACCTCAGCCCAACAAATTGGTGATCTACATTTACGCCCATAGAGTGCCTCAAAAGGTGCACACTGTATAGAAGTGTGGTAACTGTTGTTGTACGAAAATTCAATCAAGGGTAAATGTTTATCCCAATTCTTACCAAAATCCACCACACATGCTCATAGTAAATCCTCTAACGTTTGAATAGTACGCTCACTTTGGCCATCTGTCTGAGGATGATAGGCCGTGCTCATGTCTAGGCGAGTGCCCAACGCATCATGAAGCGTAGTCCAGAATCGGGAAGTAAATCTGGGATCACGGTCAGATATGATTGAAGTAGGCACCCCGTGCCTAGAAACAACCTCCTTAATGTAAAGAGTAGCAAGGCGTTCCAAGGTATCAGTCTCCTTGATTGCCAAGAAATGAGCTGACTTCGTTAGGCGGTCAACAATGACCCAAATTTTGTCATAGCCACCAGATGCCTTAGGAAGTTTGGAGATAAAATCCATGGAAATTCCATCCCATTTCCACATGGGGATTTCGGGTTGTTGGAGCAAGCCCGAAGGTTTTTGGTACTCGATCTTGACTTTAGCACAAGTTAAGCACTTACTAACATAAGTTGCTATTTCGGCTTTCATATTCGGCCACCAGTAAAGGGTTTTAAGGTCTTGGTACATTTTATCCGAGCCAGGATGTACCGAATAACGAGAGGTGTGTGCCTCGTCAAGCACAAGTTGTCTGACATCCCCAAAAAGTGGGATCCAAACTCGATTCATAAAATATTGGAGTCCATCCGATTTTAATTCCAAGTGTTTATCAGCACCGTGCAATGTTTCGAGTCGGATATTCTCCTCCTTTAAGGCCTCAACTTGAGCGTCGCGGATTTTATCTGGAAGGTTCGAGTGTATGGTAAGTTGCAAGGCTCGTACCCGCTTGGGTTTCGTCTCCTTGCGACTAAGGGCATCCGCTACAACGTTGGCTTTCCCCGGATGATACTTAATAGCACAGTCATAATCATTCAGAAGTTCGACCCAGCGACGTTGTCGTATGTTTAGTACCTTCTGATCAAATATATGCTCAAGGCTCTTGTGATCAGTGAAAATTGTGCACTTTGTCCCATAGAGGTAGTGCCTCCAAATTTTGAGAGCGAAGACCACTGCTCCCAACTCCAAGTCATGAGTGGGGTAATTCTTCTCATGAATTTTCAATTGCCGCGATGCATACGCGATCACCTTCTTGCGTTGCATCAGTACACACCCTAGGCCTTGGATGGAGGCGTCACAATACACCTCAAAATCATCCGTACCCTCAGGCAACGACAGAATTGGCGCACTACAGAGTTTTGTTTTCAACAACTGGAAAGCGGACTCTTGGGCATCCCCCCATTTGTAAGTAATACTTTTCTGAGTCAAAGCGGTGAGGGGTTGGGCGATCTTTGAAAATCCCTGAATAAACCTGCGATAGTACCCCGCGAGACCAAGGAATTGACGCACTTCTGTAGGAGTCTTAGGGGCCTCCCAACGTTTGATAGCATCAATCTTGGCAGGGTCAACATGTATGCCCGCCTCATTCACTACATGTCCTAAGAATTGAACCTCCCGAATCCAAAAGTCACATTTGGAAAATTTTGCATATAACTGCTCTCTCCTTAGAAGTTCCAAGATCATCTGCAAGTGTTGCTCGTGTTCTTCGCTGCTCTTGGAATAAATTAGAATGTCATCAATAAACACTATGACGAATTTATCCAAGTATGGTTTACACACGCGGTTCATGAGGTCCATAAAGACCGCGGGTGCATTGGTCAACCCAAATGGCATTACCAAAAATTCATAGTGCCCATAACGAGTTCGGAAGGCTGTCTTGGCCACATCCTCCTCCCGGACCCTCAGCTGATGATAACCCGACCTCAAATCAATTTTCGAATAAAAACTTGACCCTTGTAGTTGGTCAAACAGATCATCAATTCGAGGCAACGGGTAACGGTTCTTGATTGTGACTTTATTCAGTTCCCGGTAGTCAATGCACATGCGGAAACTCCCATCCTTCTTCTTAACAAATAGAACTGGAGCTCCCCATGGAGAAGAACTGGGTCTGATAAAACCCCGGTCTAGTAACTCTTGGAGCTGGGTAGATAGCTCTTGCAGTTCACCTGGTGCTAGGCGGTAGGGTGCCCGCGCGATTGGGGCCGCCCCTGGGGTGAGGTCTATTTGAAACTCTACCTGCCGGACAGGTGGAAGTCCCGGTAGTTCCTCTGGAAAGACATCAGGGTAATTACGAACCACTGGAATGTCCTCAATGTTTGGTCCATCGTCAATTCGAGTGTCAGAAATATTTGCCAATATAGCTGGATAGCCCTTCCGTACACACTTCTGGGCTTTCAAGAACGAAATGATATTCACCATTGGACCACCCCGGTCCCCACGAATAGACAGAAGTTCCCCACTAGGAAGAGGGATACGAACAATTTTCTCGAGACAATGAATTTCAGCATGATAGTTAGACAACCAATCCATGCCAATCACGATATCAAAGCTTCCTAGGGTGATAGGAATAAGGTCGATGTCGAATAGGTGACCATCCAGGTCGAGTTTACAGCTGCGGTGGACATGAGTCGCCTCAACAGGCTTGCCATCGGCCAGCTCTACAGAGTGTGGAGTTTCTAGAAGAGTAGGGGCTGTCCCTAGGCGTTTGCTAAGTTTTATAGACACAAAGCTAAAATCCGCACCAGTATCATACAAAACGGAAGCAAGAATATCGTTTAGAGAGCACGTACCCGTCACAACATTGTTATCTGTTCTGGCTTCCCCCGAGCCGATCACGAATGCTCTCCCCCGAGCCCCATTGTTGTTGCCTGTGTTGGTTGGGGTATTGTTGTTCCTGTTGTTGTTGCCACCTCCGTTGTTGTTTCCCCCAGTATTGTTGTTTCCATTGGTCCTCAGTTGTGGACAATCCCTCTTAAAGTGATCCACACTACCACACTGATAACACCCCTTACCACCCCGCTGCTGTTGCCCTTGCTGCGCAGGTTGATTTCCTTGAATGTTAACCCGACAATCCTTTGCCACATGCCCCAACTTGCTACAGCGTTCACACTTAACTTTGTTGCACGGTCCAGAGTGATGAAGATTGCACCTGTTGCACTTGGGATGGTTTCCTTGGTAACCACCCTGAGTCTGATTACGATTGTTGTTTCCCCCATTGCTGTCGTGCCTCTTGTTCTGCTGTGACTGTTGCTGATTACCACCACCTGAGTGTTTACCAACTGAACTCTCCCACTTTCTTTTATTGTCGCTAGCACTGGAAGATGAAGCGCCACGAGGGGGTAACAATCCCTCATCCACTTTCTGATCAGTTAGTCTATGAGCCAGGCGAATGACCTGCTGAATGTTATCCAAATTTGCAGCAGTAACCATCCCCTTAATCTGGGGCACCAAACCTTTGATGTAAAGTTCAATCCGCTTATAGGGCGGGTTAGAATAGTTAGGACACATCGTAGCCAACTCATGTGATCTGGTGGTATACTTTTTGATCTCCGATCCCACCATTTTCAGAGTGAAGTACTCCGATTCCAGCTTTTGGATTTCATCACGTGGGCAATACTCTTCTTTGATCAACTCCTTAAAATCGGCCCATGGTGTCGCATTGGCCACATCAATCCCCAGCATTTGCACCTGCGAGTTCCACCAAGACAGGGCCGCATCTTCAAGTGTGTGAGTTGCATACTTAACCCGATCTGCCTGTGGACAGTTGCATATGGCAAAGCAAGACTCCACTTTCTCAATCCACCTTAGCAATCCAACTGCCCCCTCCGAACCCCCAAAAGTCTGAGGTTTGCAGTCCATAAATGACTTGTGGGTGCATACTGGTGGATTATGAGCAGGTTGGCCTAAACACGAAAAGTAGGAAACACGAGTAAGAACGAGTGCTTAGAATAAGATAGTATGGGGAAGATGGAACGAGGTGAGGTTACCGGCTTGAAAGGCTGCTAGGGCTTCAACAACCCTGGCGTTGATGAGTGCGTTAAGTTCAGCCTGTGACATGTTCACGTTTCCTCTTCCAAATCCTCTTCCCGCCATCGTAATTCTACAGTTACAATATACTCATGAGAAAACGATAATATGCTAAACATATAATTGTTCACATAGTACAAGTAAACTAGAACACAATCATGACAAGCAACACATGAGAAAAGGGCAAAACCGCCAAACCAAAATGTCATAAATAGTAGTGTCTCAAACGAAATCCCAAAGTGGTTCTCAATCACAAAGTTACTTAATAATAGTCAAAACATAGTAGCATATAAAATAGTAAGCAAAATAAGGATCAGTCGCTGTCCATAGTGGTGCATGAATCATCGCCGTCACTTTCATCAATCTCCAAAGGCTCAATCTCCTCCTCAGGGTCTTCTTCAGGTTCCTCTTCCGGCTCCTCCTCAGGTTGTTCCTCCTGTGGTATCACAGGAGGTTGCTGGTTGGCCATCAGGAGCTGTATTTGCTCCTGCTGCTCCTCAACAATAAGCCTGGTCTCAGCGAGGCGATTAGTTAGTGTGTTGACACGTTCTTCCAAAGTAGAGTATTTGTAAGTCAGGTTGTCTCGTAAACCCCAAACAAGTTCCAGTTTGCGTCCCGCCTCGACCACATCGCTCATCTTGTCCTGTACGTAGCTTACGTAACCTGCAAACGTCTTTTTCCACGAGTCTCTCACTTCAGGAACATCATCAGGCACCTCATACTTTTCCACGGTGTAGTTTAGCAATGCAGGGTACCATCCCCATTTTTTCTCCATTTCGTTGTCCGAAGGTGGGGAATTTGGTTCAGAGTTAGTGTTAGATGAGGAAGACATGTTTTCCTGCAACACAAAGGTTTAGTATACCATCTCAAGAGCAATAGTTTAATATGTGCCTCTAGTGTGTGTAACTAATGCAATACTCTGGCTATGACAGTTATAGACTAGACTCGACTCCAAGTCCTAGTTCACTATAACCATTGGCTCTGATACCAATCTGTCACACCCTCAAATTTCCACTGCGGGGTTTTACCGCGAGGCGCGTGACACACCAGAATCTCATAGCCACAGTTATACGAACGACTCTAGATGCCCAAACCATTTAGTTCGTTTAAAATAAAATTCACTTTTATTTTTGAAAAGTTTACTAGTCATAAGTTTAATTAAATGCGGAAGCGAAACAGTTAAACAATTTAGAATATGTTGCGCAAAAACAACGCGCCCAAAAACCGAAATAAAGTAAGTACGAAAGCATTAAAAGTTATTGTTCCCAAAAGACATCATGCATGGACCTAGACGTGCTCCTTTTCTAGCGACCTGCGAAAACATACTAAGTGTGTCAACATAAAGCTGGTGAGTTCACAGTAGGGAAACAGTTGTAATTTCTACAGTTGTAAATGTAACATCAGTTTTTAAGTTTGTCAGGGGTAGCTAACCCACTCGATGTAACTAAACAGTAGCTATTGGGAAACATACAGATGTTATAGTGCCTTAACACTGGTGTCTATCAACACCAGTAAGAAAAAGTGGTCTTCATGCCCGTGACCCAAGCACCTCAGGCATGAGGTTGCTGCACAACCTAATAGCGCTACTAACTACTACCCCGTTCGCCTCCGGCGATTAACCCAATAAAAAGTAAGGACTTTCAAGATAGAGTGTTTAGTTCACAAAGGACAGTTAAATTACAAAACTGATAAAAGTGTGATCCTCGTAAGGATCGAAAACCCGACCCACACAAGGAGTCATAGCATCCCAAAACCTGGGATGGAAAAGTTGTAGAAAAGTTTTACTTAACCTTGTCTCAACCTGAGACACATGCTTTCGCGTAAAGTAGTGAAACTCACCTTAGGTTGCGTGCTAAAGTAAACCGTACAGGAAATAAGTGTGGAAGACTATTCGTCTACCCAAAAACCTATCAAATACAAGGTTGCAAGTGTTTGAGTGCATTGACACAAGGACTTTAAGTGACATCACACGTAATCGTACACGACTTAATGAAACCATGCAAACCCGTCAATCGTTGGTGATTAGTAAATGATGTATCAATTTAACACTTTTAACACAACTAGTTCACATCGCACGTTGCATACCATTAGCCTATCATGGCATCTACACTCTGTAAATATCATGTACACATGTATTCATATAGGATTCCATAACTCATAGCTCATTAACACACTCAAAATGTCACATAAGCGATTATTTGCAAATCTGCGTTTTCTGGACAGATTTTGGAGTATAAAAACCAATTTTTATAAAATATTAAATAAACTCAACAAGTTCCCAAAATTTTACAGAGATGCCTTTTATGTTCATACGTGACCCTACTATTTTTATTTCTCGTCAAAAGTGCCTCAATATTTTTATAAAAATCATTTCGTTCCAGCCACTTCAGAAAATGGTGCTGTTGACAGCAGCTCACTCAAACATTTATTAAAAATTCTAGACTCAACGAAACGAGGCGATTCCAATTGGAAAAGCTCGTATACTCCAAAACTCAACTCCTGTCCAAATTTCATAATTAACGGACTTGTAAAACTCAAGTTACAGCCCTTTAAAGTTGGTCCATTTTTCAGTTCCGAAAATCAGGTTACACCTTTAATCTTTAAAAATCATGTTTACATATCAAAACAGGTCCAAAACGCATGATTTTGGACTCTTTGGAAAGCTAACATCATATATTACGTTTGAGAGTCAGAAAATAATCAAAATCACCATGTTATCATTCGCATAACAGCCACACAATTCAGTACAAGTAATCTGCCAGAAATCAATATCTTCATTAACATGACTTATGTAAACCCTAACCAACCCCCACAACCCATAATCATGCAACAACTTCATACTACCCATTAACCTTCATATTTACATGTTCAATCTCAGATTTTTCTACATATCATACACCCTAAACATGATTCCTATTAATCACAATCATCAACAATTCAACAAACAATCAAGATATTCATACACTCACCACATGCGATTTTCATATATCAATTTCTATAGCTTTTCAAACATGAATAACAATCATAAAACTCATAAACATTATACCTTTCAATGCAAGGCTCCTTAGGACTCCAAGATAACACCCAAAACAACTTGAATCAAGCAAGAAATTGAAGAAGATTGAACAAAAGTGTGTGTGTGTGTGGAAGAATACCCCACGGCGCAAGGGTCTTGTAGGGTTTCTTTTTATTTTTTTGTTTTATAAAAGATAACTAGGGTTAGGCTAATGGGCTAAGCCTTTCGGGCTTTGGTGGGTTTCTGTCTGATAACTGAGCCCGTTAGCCCTAACTAACTCCCGAGATTCATCCCGACAATAATAGTCATACTAGTATGTGTAAAAGTACTATTTTATCAATACACGTTGTG
The DNA here is from genome assembly GCA_032199755.1 of Ambrosia artemisiifolia. NCBI lineage: Eukaryota > Viridiplantae > Streptophyta > Magnoliopsida > Asterales > Asteraceae > Ambrosia > Ambrosia artemisiifolia. The sequence goes on along the minus strand of CM063512.1, from coordinate 28,282,338 downwards.
TTTATCATGAGTGCACATATTTCATAACGTTCATGTACAAGTTAATTAATTCGTAATAATTCACATAAGCATGTAACTTGCATACACGTGTTAATCCACATACATCAATACTCAATTGCTCACATAATCATGCATGTCCAACAAATCACCAACGTTCGGGTTATAGGATTCGTGTGTGTGTCAAGACAACCGTTATCCTAGTTATTACGTACGTTAATGACACTTAACGTATGTTAATGTTACCTAACATTCAAGACGCCTGTCTAGCTAACCCTAGTTAAGTGCTTAACCACATATAATCATGGAAAATTAACTAGAGTTCGTTAAAAGAGTTGACCTGAAAATGCGGGGTGTCACATCATCCCCAAGTTGAAAAGAATTTCGTCTCGAAATTCAGCAAGTAAGCAGTAAAGTTGGTGTGCTTGGTTCCCGGATGTCACATCATCCCCAAGTTGAAAGGGATTTCGACCCGAAATCACTTTGAGTTAGTTGCTTTACGTTTAGCGTTCGGTCTATGTACAATTTCAGGTTCTGTGAAGAGGTGTGGGTATTTGAGTCGCATCTGATCCTTGCGTTCCCACGTATATTCTGGTACTAGACGAGAATTCCACCGTACCTTAACAATAGGTATAGTGCTTTGTCGAAGTTTCTTGACGCCTTGTTCAAGGATTTCTACTGGTTCTTCCACGAACCTTAACTGGTCATCCACTTGAATTTCTTCTAGTGGAACCACCAATGTTGCGTCAGACAGACACTTCTTAAGATTTGATACGTGGAATACGTTATGCACCCCATTAAGTTCATCAGGTAGGTTCAACCTATACGCCACCGGGCCAATTCTTTCCACAATCTCGAATGGTCCCACATACCGAGGGTTTAACTTTCCTCGTTTCCCGAAACGAATCACACCCTTCCAGGGCGACACTTTTAAAAGTACCCTGTCCCCAACTTGGAATTCTAGAGGTTTTCGACGTTTATCAGCGTAACTTTTCTGTCTATCACGGGCAGCGGCCATACGGTTTCTAATTTGGATGATCTTCTCAGACGTTTCATGTACGAGCTCAGGGCCTGTCAGCTGGCTGTCCCCAACCTCAGCCCAACAAATTGGTGATCTACATTTACGCCCATAGAGTGCCTCAAAAGGTGCACACTGTATAGAAGTGTGGTAACTGTTGTTGTACGAAAATTCAATCAAGGGTAAATGTTTATCCCAATTCTTACCAAAATCCACCACACATGCTCGTAGTAAATCCTCTAACGTTTGAATAGTACGCTCACTTTGGCCATCTGTCTGAGGATGATAGGCCGTGCTCATGTCTAGGCGAGTGCCCAACGCATCATGAAGCGTAGTCCAGAATCGGGAAGTAAATCTGGGATCACGGTCAGATATGATTGAAGTAGGCACCCCGTGCCTAGAAACAACCTCCTTAATGTAAAGAGTAGCAAGGCGTTCCAAGGTATCAGTCTCCTTGATTGCCAAGAAATGAGCTGACTTCGTTAGGCGGTCAACAATGACCCAAATTTTGTCATAGCCACCAGATGCCTTAGGAAGTTTGGAGATAAAATCCATGGAAATTCCATCCCATTTCCACATGGGGATTTCGGGTTGTTGGAGCAAGCCCGAAGGTTTTTGGTACTCGATCTTGACTTTAGCACAAGTTAAGCACTTACTAACATAAGTTGCTATTTCGGCTTTCATATTCGGCCACCAGTAAAGGGTTTTAAGGTCTTGGTACATTTTATCCGAGCCAGGATGTACCGAATAACGAGAGGTGTGTGCCTCGTCAAGCACAAGTTGTCTGACATCCCCAAAAAGTGGGATCCAAACTCGATTCATAAAATATTGGAGTCCATCCGATTTTAATTCCAAGTGTTTATCAGCACCGTGCAATGTTTCGAGTCGGATATTCTCCTCCTTTAAGGCCTCAACTTGAGCGTCGCGGATTTTATCTGGAAGGTTCGAGTGTATGGTAAGTTGCAAGGCTCGTACCCGCTTGGGTTTCGTCTCCTTGCGACTAAGGGCATCCGCTACAACGTTGGCTTTCCCCGGATGATACTTAATAGCACAGTCATAATCATTCAGAAGTTCGACCCAGCGACGTTGTCGTATGTTTAGTACCTTCTGATCAAATATATGCTCAAGGCTCTTGTGATCAGTGAAAATTGTGCACTTTGTCCCATAGAGGTAGTGCCTCCAAATTTTGAGAGCGAAGACCACTGCTCCCAACTCCAAGTCATGAGTGGGGTAATTCTTCTCATGAATTTTCAATTGCCGCGATGCATACGCGATCACCTTCTTGCGTTGCATCAGTACACACCCTAGGCCTTGGATGGAGGCGTCACAATACACCTCAAAATCATCCGTACCCTCAGGCAACGACAGAATTGGCGCACTACAGAGTTTTGTTTTCAACAACTGGAAAGCGGACTCTTGGGCATCCCCCCATTTGTAAGTAATACTTTTCTGAGTCAAAGCGGTGAGGGGTTGGGCGATCTTTGAAAATCCCTGAATAAACCTGCGATAGTACCCCGCGAGACCAAGGAATTGACGCACTTCTGTAGGAGTCTTAGGGGCCTCCCAACGTTTGATAGCATCAATCTTGGCAGGGTCAACATGTATGCCCGCCTCATTCACTACATGTCCTAAGAATTGAACCTCCCGAATCCAAAAGTCACATTTGGAAAATTTTGCATATAACTGCTCTCTCCTTAGAAGTTCCAAGATCATCTGCAAGTGTTGCTCGTGTTCTTCGCTGCTCTTGGAATAAATTAGAATGTCATCAATAAACACTATGACGAATTTATCCAAGTATGGTTTACACACGCGGTTCATGAGGTCCATAAAGACCGCGGGTGCATTGGTCAACCCAAATGGCATTACCAAAAATTCATAGTGCCCATAACGAGTTCGGAAGGCTGTCTTGGCCACATCCTCCTCCCGGACCCTCAGCTGATGATAACCCGACCTCAAATCAATTTTCGAATAAAAACTTGACCCTTGTAGTTGGTCAAACAGATCATCAATTCGAGGCAACGGGTAACGGTTCTTGATTGTGACTTTATTCAGTTCCCGGTAGTGATGAGGTGGAGTCCGAGATGCATGAGTCGGGACGGTTCATGAGCTTGACTTAGCTTTGTGCTTTTATTTTCCTAGTATGTTTTGTTTAGTTTGTTTGGTTGTTGGGCCTTGGACCTTAGTTTGTTTTGCTTGTTGGGCTTAGTGCCTAGTTTGGTAGGTTGTTGGGCTATGTGCCTTGGTTTGTAATCTCTTGTTATTAATAAAAGTTTGCCGGGGTCTTCCCCTTTTTCCAAAAAAAAAACTATCCGTACATTTGAAGTTTCCGGCACCCGAATGAAGGAAAGGGAAGGCCGCAAGATATCTGATCATGCAATAGACACAAATAAAGGATACGAAGCGGACCGGATGGTAATCGGACTCACGATGCGTCAATGACATAGAAATTCGTACACAAGAAAAGACTCGAGTTTTAAAGGACGTAACTATTTGTACATTTTCGATTGTGGTACTGTTCCATCAATTGTTGGTTGAATTTCACTGTTCTTCTTCTCTGTTTACTATGGATCAGTCTCTTACTGATCCTAAAGGAGGTGTTCCTCCTGATATTCCTCCAGATCTGCACATGTCTGAGAGTGTTTATGTTTCTCCGGTTGTTTCGGTGCCGAAGGAGTTTGCTGAATCTCGTGAATCTCCTAATTCTCCTCTGAACCCTAATCCTTTTGGAAGTTGTGTGGATTTGAATGTTCAGGCTAATTCTGCTCCGTTTATGGCTGATTGGCGCAAACGCTTGCTTCTGTCTAGGGAGAATGGGCTAAAAGTAAGTGAACAGGATCAGCAGATGCCAGATAGTTCTCCTTGTGTGACTCACTGGCAGTTTTTTGGTCCTGAACAGCTGGTAATACTGATCTGGCTATTGGGGAGGCCATTCAGGTATTGATTGATAAAACATACTCTAACAACTCGTTTATGACTGCTATGAATTGGTTTATTCACATGAATTGTAAGAATGAGGGTTTTATGTTGAGGTTTGGGGATCTTCTGCTAAAGGTTATTGAGGCTGATGATAGGGTTGTTAATATTGAGGATGGTAGTGTGCAAATTAGTAAGAAATGTGTTGAGTTTATGAACTTTATAATGAATGCATGTGATAAAAATGAGCATAGGATGCTGATTGTTGCTTGTAGGGATATGGATAGTAGTAGTGGTGGGATGGATGTTACTGGAAAGATGAGTGGAACTAGTGTCAAATGGAGGTTTGCTGGTCATTCTCAGGGTTGGTTCTCTTCAGATATTATTCTGAAAGCCATAGAGTTGTTAGCTCAGAAGGCTTATCAGAACCCTGTGTATGAGCCTGCTATGAAACAGTGTTTCTCTTTGAACCTGTTGAATCCTTCCTTTGAGGAATGCTTTGGTAGGTATCTGTCCAATATTGATGAAAATAAGGTGAAGGTTGAGTATGTTTCTGATGAGTTTTTTGATGACTTTATGCAATTTGTTATTGCTTGTTATGAGAAGTCTGATGTTCTGAGCCTTAGACTGGTTTGTGACTATAATGCTATTGAAGCGGACCGGATGGTAATCGAACTCACGATGCGACAATGACATAGTGATTCGTACACATGAAAAGACTCGAGTTTTAAAGGACGTAACTATCGGTACATTTGGTCTAAGGAGCTTAAGGCATACTTTAGGAGTTTAAAGAGGAATTCGCCACCAAAGGGGTCTCCAAAAAAGAATGTCGTGAGTGTTGCAAAAGAGGATGACAAGGAAGATGATAGTGATGAGGTGGAGTCCGAGATGCATGAGTCGGGACGGTTCATGAGCTTGACTTAGCATTGTGCTTTTATTTTCCTAGTATGTTTTGTTTAGTTTGTTTGGTTGTTGGGCCTTGGGCCTTAGTTTGTTTTGCTTGTTGGGCTTAGTGCCTAGTTTGGTAGGTTGTTGGGCTATGTGCCTTGGTTTGTAATCTCTTGTTATTAATAAAAGTTTGCCGGGGTCTTCCCCTTTTTCCAAAAAAAAAACTATCGGTACATTTGAAGTTTCCGGCACCCGAATGAAGGAAAGGGAAGGCCGCAAGACATCTGACAATGCAATAGACTCAAATAAAGGATACGAAGCGGACAGGATGGTAATTGAACTCACGATGAGACAATGACATAGAGATTCGTACACAAGAAAAGACTCGAGTTTTAAAGGACGTAACTCTCGGTACGTTCGAAGTTTCGGCCACCCGAATAGAGGAACGGGAAGGCCGCAAGATATCTGATCATGCAATACACTCAAATAAAGGATACGAAGTGGACCGGATGGTAATCGGACTCACGATGCGACAATGACATAGAGATTCGTACACAAGAAAAGCCTTGAGTTTTAAAGGACGTAACAATCGGTACATTTGAAGTTTTGGGCAACCGAATGGAGGAACCGAAAGGCCGCAACATATCTCATTATGCAATAGACTCAAATAAAGGATACGAAGCGGATCGGTTGGTAATCGGACTCACGATGCGACAATGACATAGAGATTCGTACACAAGAAAAGACTCGAGTTCTTAAGGACGTAACTATCGGTACATTTAAAGTTTCGGGCACCCGAATGGAGGAACGGGAAGGCCGTAAGATATCTGATCATGCAATACACTCAAATAAAGGATACGAAGCAGACAGGATGGTAATCGGACTCACGATGCGACAATGAAATAGAAATTCATACACAAGAAAAGACTTGAGTTCTTAAGGTCGTAACTATCGGTATATTTTGAAGTTTCGGGCACTCGAATGGAGGAACGGGAAGGCCGTAAGATATCTGATCTTGCGATAGACTCGAATAAAGTATAAGAAGCGGACTGGATGGTAATCGGACTCACAATGCCACAATGACATAGAGATTCGTGCCTAAGAAAAGACTAGAGTTTTAAAGGACGTAACTATCGGTACATTTGAAGTTTTGGGCACCCGAATGGAGGAACGGGAAGGCCGCAAGATATCTGATCATGCAATAGACTCAAATAAAGGATATGAAGCGGATCGGGTGGTAATCGGACTCACGATGCCACAATGACATAAAGATTCGAACACAAGAAAAGACTCGAGTTTTAAAGGACGTAACTATCGGTACATTTGAAGTTTCGGGCACCCGAATGGAGGAACGGGAAGGCCGCAAGATATCTGATCATGCAATAGACTCAAATAAAGGATACGAAGCAGACAGGATGGTAATCGGACTCACGATGCGACAATGACATAGAGATTCGAACACAAGAAAAGATTCGAGTTTTAAAGGACGTAACTATCGGTACATTTGAAGTTTCGGGCACCCGAATGGAGGAACGGGAAGGCCGTAAGATATCTGATCATGCAATTGACTCAAATAAAGGATACGAAGCGGACCAGATGGTAATCAAACTCACGATGCGACGATGACATAAAGATTCGTAAACAAGAAAAGACACGAGTTTTAAAGGACGTAACTATCGGTACATTTGAAGTTTCGGGCACCCGAATGGAGGAACGGGATGGCCGCAAGACATCTGACCATGCAATAGACTCAAATAAAGGATACGAAGCGGACAGGATGGTAATTGAACTCACGATGCGACAATGACATAGAGATTCGTACACAAGAAGAGACTCGAGTTTTAAAGGACGTAACTACGGGTACATTTGAAGTTTCGGGCTCCTGGGTGGAGGAACGGGAAGGCCGTAAGATATCTGATCATGCAAAACATTCAAATAAAGGATACGAAGCGGACCGGATGGTAATTGAACTCACGGTGCGACAATGACATTGAGATTCGTACACAAGAAAAGACTCGAGTTTTAAAGGACGTAACTCTCGGTACATTCGAAGTTTCGGGCACCCGAATGGAGGAACGGGAAGGCCGCAAGATATCTGATCATGCAATTCACTCAAATAAAGGATACGAAGCGGAAAGGATGGTAATCGGACTCACGATGCGACAATGACATAGTGATTCGTACACAAGAAAAGACTCGAGTTTTAAAGGACGTAACTACGGGTACATTTGAAGTTTCGGGCACCAGAATGGAGGAACGGGAAGATCGTAAGATATCTGATCATGCAATACACTCAAATAAAGGATACGAAGCGGACCGGATGGTAATTGAAGTCACGAAGCGACAATGACATTGAGATTCGTACACAAGAAAAGACTCGAGTGCTTAAGGTCGTAACTATCGGTACATTTGAAGTTTCGGGCACCTGAATGGAGGAACGGGAAGGCCGTAAGATATCTGATCATGCAATATACTCAAATAAAGGATACGAAGTGGACCGGATGGTAATCGGACTCACGATGCGACAATGACATAGAGATTCGTACAGAAGAAAAGACTCGAGTTTTAAAGGTCGTAACTATCGGTACATTCCTCCTTTCGGGCACCCGAATGGAGGACGGGAAGGCCTAAGATATCTAATCATGCAATAGACTCAAATAAAGGATACGAAGCGGACCGGATGGTAATCGAACTCACGATGCGACAATGACATTGTGATTCGTACACATGAAAAGACTCGAGTTTTAAAGGACGTAACTATCGGTACATTTGGTCTAAGGAGCTTAAGGCATACTTTAGGAGTTTAAAGAGGAATTCGCCACCAAAGGGGTCTCCAAAAAAGAATGTCGTGAGTGTTGCAAAAGAGGATGACAAGGAAGATGATAGTGATGAGGTGGAGTCCGAGATGCATGAGTCGGGACGGTTCATGAGCTTGACTTAGCTTTGTGCTTTTATTTTCCTAGTATGTTTTGTTTACTTTGTTTGGTTGTTGGGCCTTGGGCCTTAGTTTGTTTTGCTTGTTGGGCTTAGTGCCTAGTTTGGTAGGTTGTTGGGCTATGTGCCTTGGTTTGTAATCTCTTGTTATTAATAAAAGTTTGCCGGGGTCTTCCCCTTTTTCCAAAAAAAAACTATCGGTACATTTGAAGTTTCGGGCACCCGAGTGGAGGAACGGGAAGGCCGTAAGATATCTAATCATGCAAAACACTCAAATAAAGGATACGAAGCGGACCGGATGGTAATTGAACTCACGATGCGAAAATGACATTGAGATTCGTACACAAGAAAAGACTCGAGTTTTAAAGGACGTAACTCTCGGTACATTCGAAGTTTCGGGCACCCGAATAGAGGAACGGGAAGGCCGCAAGATATCTGATCATGCAATACACTCAAATAAAGGATACGAAGTGGACCGGATGGTAATCGGACTCACGATGCGACAATGACATAGAGATTCGTACACAAGAAAAGCCTTGAGTTTTAAAGGACGTCACTATCGGTACATTTGAAATTTCGGGCAACCGAATGGAGGAACGGGAAGGCCGTAACATATCTCATCATGCAATAGACTCAAATAAAGGATACGAAGCGGATCGGTTGGTAATCGGACTCACGATGCGACAATGACATAGAGATTCGTACACAAGAAAAGACTCGAGTTCTTAAGGACGTAACTATCGGTACATTTGAAGTTTCGGGCACCCGAATGGAGGAACGGGAAGGCCGTAAGATATCTGATCATGCAATACACTCAAATAAAGGATACGAAGCAGACCGGATGGTAATCGGACTCACGATGCGACAATGACATAGAAATTCATACACAAGAAAAGACTCGAGTTCTTAAGGTCGTAACTATCGGTACATTTGAAGTTTCAGGCACTTGAATGGAGGAACGGGAAGGCCGTAAGATATCTGATCATGCGATAGACTTGAATAAAGTATAAGAAGCGGACTGGATGGTAATCGGACTCACAATGCCACAATGACATAGAGATTCGTACCTAAGAAAAGACTAGAGTTTTAAAGGACGTAACTATCGGTCCAATTGAAGTTTTGGGCACCCGACTGGAGGAACGGGAAGGCCGCAAGATATCTGATCATGCAATAGACTCAAATAAAGGATATGAAGCGGATCGGGTGGTAATGGGACTCACGATGCACAATGACATAAAGATTCGAACACAAGAAAAGACTCGAGTTTTAAAGGACGTAACTATCGGTACATTTGAAGTTTCGGGCACCCGAATGGAGGAACGGGAAGGCCGCAAGATATCTGATCATGCAATAGACTCATATAAAGGATACGAAGCAGACAAGATGGTAATCGGACTCACGATGCCACAATGACATAGAGATTCGTACACAAGAAAAGACTCGAGTTTTAAAGGACGTAACTATCGGTACATTTGAAGTTTCGGGCACCCGAATGGAGGAACGGGAAGGCCGTAAGATATCTGATCATGCAATTGACTCAAATAAAGGATACGAAGCGGACCAGATGGTAATCGAACTCACGATGCGACAATGACATAGAGATTCGTACACAAGAAAAGACTCAAGTTCTTAAGGTCGTAACTATCGGTACATTTGAAGTTTCGGGCACCCGAATGGAGGAACGGGAAGGCCGCATGATATCTGATCATGCAATAGACTCAAATAAAGCATACGAACAGGACAGGATGGTAATCGGATTCACGATGCGAAATTGACATAGACATTCGTACACAAGAAAAGACACGAGTTTTAAAGAACGTAACTATCGTTACATTTGATGTTTCGGGCACCCGAATGGAGGAACGGGATGGCCGCAAGATATCTAATCATGCAATAGACTCAAATAAAGGATACGAAGCGGACCGGATGGTAATTGTACTCACGATGCGACAATGACATAGAGATTCGTACATAAGAAAAGATTCGAGCTTTAAAGGACGTAACTATCGGTACATTTGAAGTTTCGGGCACCCGAATGGAGAAACGGGAAGGCCGCAAGATATCTCATCATGCAATAGACTCAAATAAAGGATACGAAGCGGATCGGGTGGTAATCGGACACACGATGCGACAATGACATAGAGATTCGTACACAAGAAAAGACTCGAGTTCTTAAGGTCGTAACTATCGGCACATTTGAAGTTTCGGGCAACCGAATGGAGGAACAGGAAGGCCGTAAGATATCTGATCATGCAATAGATCAAATAAAGTATAAGAAGCGGATTGGATGGTAATCGGACTCACAATGGCAAATAACATAGAGATTCGTACCTAAGAAAAGACTCGAGTTTTAAAGGACGTAACTATCGGTACATTTGAAGTTTCGGGCACCCTAATGGAGGAACGGGAAGGCCACAAGATATCTGATCATGCAATAGACTCAAATAAAGGATACGAAGTGGACCGGATGGTAATCGGACTCACGATGCGACAATGACATAGAAATTCGTACACAAGAAAAGCCTTGAGTTTTAAAGGACGTAACTATCGGCACATTTGAAGTTTCGGGCACCCGAATGAGGGAACGGGAAGGCCACAACATATCTCATCATGCAATAGACTCAAATAAAGGATACAAAGCGGATCGGGTGGTAATCGGACTCACGATGCGACAATGACATAGAGATTCGTACACAAGAAAAGACTCAAGTTCTTAAGGTCGTAACTATCGGTACATTTGAAGTTTCGGGCACCCGAATGGAGGAACGGGAAGGCCGCATGATATCTGATCATGCAATAGACTCAAATAAAGCATACGAAGAGGACAGGATGTTAATCGGATTCACGATGTGACAATGACATAGACATTCGTACACAAGAAAAGACACGAGTTTTAAAGAACGTAACTATCGTTACATTTGATGTTTCGGGCACCCGAATGGAGGAACGGGATGGCCGCAAGATATCTAATCATGCAATAGACTCAAATAAAGGATACGAAGCGGACCGGATGGTAATTGGACTCACGATGCGACAATGACATAGAGATTCATACATAAGAAAAGATTCGAGCTTTAAAGGACGTAACTATCGGTACATTTGAAGTTTCGGGCACCCGAATGGAGAAACGGGAAGGCCGAAAGATATCTCATCATGCAATAGACTCAAATAAAGGATACGAAGCGGATCGGGTGGTAATCGGACTCACGATGCGACAATGACATAGAGATTCGTACACAAGAAAAGACTCGAGCTTTAAAGGACCTAACTATCGGTACATTTGAAGTTTCGGGCACCCGAATGGAGGGACGGGAAAGCCGCAAGATATCTGATCATGCAATTGAATCAAATAAACGATACGAAGCGAACCGGATGGTAATCGGACTCACGATGCGACAATGACATAGACATTCGTACACAAGAAATGACACAAGTTTTAAAGGACATAACTATTGTTACATTCGAAGTTTCGGGCACCCGAATGGAGGAACGGGAAGGCCGCAAGATATCTGATCATGCAATTCACTCAAATAAAGGATACGAAGCGGAAAGGATGGTAATCGGACTCACGATGCGACAATGACATAGTGATTCGTACACAAGAAAAGACTCGAGTTTTAAAGGACGTAACTACGGGTACATTTGAAGTTTCGGGCACCAGAATGGAGGAACGGGAAGATCGTAAGATATCTGATCATGCAATACACTCAAATAAAGGATACGAAGCGGACCGGATGGTAATTGAAGTCACGATGCGACAATGACATTGAGATTCGTACACAAGAAAAGACTCGAGTGCTTAAGGTCGTAACTATCGGTACATTTGAAGTTTCGGGCACCTGAATGGAGGAACGGGAAGGCCGTAAGATATCTGATCATGCAATATACTCAAATAAAGGATACGAAGTGGACCGGATGGTAATCGGACTCACGATGCGACAATGACATAGAGATTCGTACAGAAGAAAAGACTCGAGTTTTAAAGGTCGTAACTATCGGTACATTCCTCCTTTCGGGCACCCGAATGGAGGACGGGAAGGCCTAAGATATCTAATCATGCAATAGACTCAAATAAAGGATACGAAGCGGACCGGATGGTAATCGAACTCACGATGCGACAATGACATTGTGATTCGTACACATGAAAAGACTCGAGTTTTAAAGGACGTAACTATCGGTACATTTGGTCTAAGGAGCTTAAGGCATACTTTAGGAGTTTAAAGAGGAATTCGCCACCAAAGGGGTCTCCAAAAAAGAATGTCGTGAGTGTTGCAAAAGAGGATGACAAGGAAGATGATAGTGATGAGGTGGAGTCCGAGATGCATGAGTCGGGACGGTTCATGAGCTTGACTTAGCTTTGTGCTTTTATTTTCCTAGTATGTTTTGTTTACTTTGTTTGGTTGTTGGGCCTTGGGCCTTAGTTTGTTTTGCTTGTTGGGCTTAGTGCCTAGTTTGGTAGGTTGTTGGGCTATGTGCCTTGGTTTGTAATCTCTTGTTATTAATAAAAGTTTGCCGGGGTCTTCCCCTTTTTCCAAAAAAAAACTATCGGTACATTTGAAGTTTCGGGCACCCGAGTGGAGGAACGGGAAGGCCGTAAGATATCTAATCATGCAAAACACTCAAATAAAGGATACGAAGCGGACCGGATGGTAATTGAACTCACGATGCGAAAATGACATTGAGATTCGTACACAAGAAAAGACTCGAGTTTTAAAGGACGTAACTCTCGGTACATTCGAAGTTTCGGGCACCCGAATAGAGGAACGGGAAGGCCGCAAGATATCTGATCATGCAATACACTCAAATAAAGGATACGAAGTGGACCGGATGGTAATCGGACTCACGATGCGACAATGACATAGAGATTCGTACACAAGAAAAGCCTTGAGTTTTAAAGGACGTCACTATCGGTACATTTGAAATTTCGGGCAACCGAATGGAGGAACGGGAAGGCCGTAACATATCTCATCATGCAATAGACTCAAATAAAGGATACGAAGCGGATCGGTTGGTAATCGGACTCACGATGCGACAATGACATAGAGATTCGTACACAAGAAAAGACTCGAGTTCTTAAGGACGTAACTATCGGTACATTTGAAGTTTCGGGCACCCTAATGGAGGAACGGGAAGGCCACAAGATATCTGATCATGCAATAGACTCAAATAAAGGATACGAAGTGGACCGGATGGTAATCGGACTCACGATGCGACAATGACATAGAAATTCGTACACAAGAAAAGCCTTGAGTTTTAAAGGACGTAACTATCGGCACATTTGAAGTTTCGGGCACCCGAATGAGGGAACGGGAAGGCCACAACATATCTCATCATGCAATAGACTCAAATAAAGGATACAAAGCGGATCGGGTGGTAATCGGACTCACGATGCGACAATGACATAGAGATTCGTACACAAGAAAAGACTCAAGTTCTTAAGGTCGTAACTATCGGTACATTTGAAGTTTCGGGCACCCGAATGGAGGAACGGGAAGGCCGCATGATATCTGATCATGCAATAGACTCAAATAAAGCATACGAAGAGGACAGGATGTTAATCGGATTCACGATGTGACAATGACATAGACATTCGTACACAAGAAAAGACACGAGTTTTAAAGAACGTAACTATCGTTACATTTGATGTTTCGGGCACCCGAATGGAGGAACGGGATGGCCGCAAGATATCTAATCATGCAATAGACTCAAATAAAGGATACGAAGCGGACCGGATGGTAATTGGACTCACGATGCGACAATGACATAGAGATTCATACATAAGAAAAGATTCGAGCTTTAAAGGACGTAACTATCGGTACATTTGAAGTTTCGGGCACCCGAATGGAGAAACGGGAAGGCCGAAAGATATCTCATCATGCAATAGACTCAAATAAAGGATACGAAGCGGATCGGGTGGTAATCGGACTCACGATGCGACAATGACATAGAGATTCGTACACAAGAAAAGACTCGAGCTTTAAAGGACCTAACTATCGGTACATTTGAAGTTTCGGGCACCCGAATGGAGGGACGGGAAAGCCGCAAGATATCTGATCATGCAATTGAATCAAATAAACGATACGAAGCGAACCGGATGGTAATCGGACTCACGATGCGACAATGACATAGACATTCGTACACAAGAAATGACACAAGTTTTAAAGGACATAACTATTGTTACATTTGAAGTTTCAGGCACCTGAATGGAGGAACGGGATGGCCGCAAGATATCTGATCATGCAATAGACTCAAATAAAGGATACGAAGCGGACCGGATGGTAGTTGAACTCATGATGCGACAATGACATAGAGATTCGTACACAGGAAAAGACTCGAGTTTTAAAGGACGTAACTACGGGTACATCTACATTTGTCCTCAGTTCTCTTTTAGGGCTTTGACCGTTTGACTTTTTCTCTGGGCGATTGGCGATTTTGATTTCTAGGGCTTGTTCTTCATTTCCCGCTTCTTTTTCTCTTCGATTGTGCTACTATTCCATCAATTGTTGATTGAATTTCTCTATTCTTCTTCTCTGTTTGCTATGGATCAGTCTCTCACTGATCCTAAAGGAGGTGTTCCTCCTGATATTCCTCCAGATCTGCTCATGTCTGAGAGTGTTTTTGTTTCTCTGGTTGTTTCGGTGCCGGAGGAGTTTGCTGAATCTCGTGATTCTCCTAACTCTCCTCTGAACCCTAATCCTTTTGGAAGTTGTGTGGATCTGAATGTTCAGGCTAATTCTGCTCCGTTTATGGCTGATTGGCGCAAACGCTTGCTTCTGTCTAGGGAGAATGGGCTAAAAGTAAGTGAACAGGACCAGCAGATGTCAGATAGTTCTCCCTGTGTGACTCACTGGCAGTTTTTTGGTCCTGAACAGCTGGTGTTTACTGATCTGGCTATTGGGGAGGCCATTCAGGTATTGATTGATAAAACCTACTCTGATAACTCGTTTATGACTGCTATGAATTGGTTTATTCACATGAATTGTAAGAATGAGGGTTTTATGCTGAGGTTTGGGGATCTTCTGCTAAAGGTTATTGAGGCTGATGATAGGGTTGTTACTAATGAGGATGGTAATGTGCAATTTAGTGAGAAATGTGTTGAGTTTATGAACTTCATAATGAATGCATGTGATAAAAATGAGCATAGGATGCTGATTGTTGCTTGTAGGGATATGGATAGTAGTAGTGTTGGGCTGGATGTTACTGGAAAGATGAGTGGAACTGGTGGCAAATGGAGGTTTGCTGGTCATTCTCAGGGTTGGTTCTCTTCAGATATTGTTCTGAAAGCTATAGAGATGTTAGCTCAAAAGGCTTATCAGAACCCTGTGTATGAGCCTGCTATGAAACAGTGTTTCTCTTTGAACCTGTTAAATCCTTCATTTGAGGAATGCTTTGGTAGGTATTTATCCAATATTGATGAGATTAAGGTGAAGGTTGAGTATGTTTCTGATGAGATTTTTGATGACTTTATGCAATTTGTTATTGCTTGTTATGAGAAGTCTGATGTTTTGAGCCTTAGGCTGGTGTGTGACTATAATGCTATAGATAGTGAGGGTAAGGGTAATATGTTGGGGAAAGTTGGGTCGAAGGGGAATGGAGTAAACAAAGTTGTGGATATAGGAATGGGTCAGGGGCATATGGAATGTAATGGGTTGCAGGGTAAGCTGAAACTCTTGGAAGACCACTTTGTTGAGAGTAGTATTGTAGCCTTCCATCAGCATTATCATAAGCTGTTTTGCAAAATGAAGGAGTTTGAGGTGGAAGATTTGTTTGAGTTTGATATGAGTATTGTCAAAGCTTTAGCTAGATGGTTTTACTGCAGGGTTGGGGTGCAGGATATAAATCAGACTAGGGGTCCTATGTGTAAGAGGGAACTTTTTGGGGATGGCATTTCTCAAAGTAATGAGCAGGGGGTAAAAAGCTTAGAGGAGGTTTGGAGAGTATTGATAATACTAAGGCTATGACTAAGAAACAACTTATTTTAACACATGAGGGCAGGAAGATTATGAAGATTCTGTCATCTAAAAACAAGAAGGTTAAGCAGGTATTTGAATTTAACAAGGATGCTGCTGTGCCAGTTCTCCCTGTCTTCAGAATTGGGGAGATGTCTGATATTATAGGTTCCACTCCTGTTGCTAATATGACTATTGAGCAGATGGAGAAGGAGATTTCTGATATAAAAAAGACTGGTAGTGTTAAATCTAAGCAGTTGGGTTATAGAGCTGCAAATGGATTAATCTTTGATCCTTTTGAGGATAGTGGTGATGCTGAGAAAACAGTTGAGGTTAATGGTATGCAGTGTTCTATTAAGGAGATTAGGGACATTATACAGAGGAAAAAGTTGAGGTTGAGGGAATTAATTTTGGGGTTGGGAAAGGCTAGGGAATTGGTGGCTGAGAAAGGGAAGCTAAAAGAGCCTATAGTAAGTGATTGTGATATTATTCAGAAGTCTCCAATTCTAGGGGCAATTGCTGATAAAAATTATGTGTTTAAGGCGTCTTCATCTGCCAACAAATCTGTTGATAACACCCCTGGGTCATCTGGGGATTCTGAATCTGAGGATAAGAAGGAGAAGGCTTCATATGCTAATGCTGTTAAGGGTGAGAAGATTGCTGAATTTAGCAAACAGATCATGTATTGCCCACCTACTACTCTTGAAAATGGTGAAAAGGTGGTTATGATTAAGCAAGATTATGTTGAGAAGGTTAAGCAGGTTTACTCTAAACATTTGTATGGGTACTTTGTGGGTTCTTTCTGTTCTATAGCTTGGGTTAGATTCAATTTATTTAGGATGTGGAAGAGATATGGGGTTGAGGACATTTCTACTAATGGTAAAGGGTTGTTCTATTTCAAGTTTGATACTAAGGAGGGAATGTTGGAAGCCTTGAAAGCTGGTCCATGGGTTGTTAATGGCATCCCTTTGGTACTAAACCAATGGGAAGTGGGGGCTGTGATTGTGAAAACAGAACCTGAAAAGGTGCCTGTGTGGATTTTGTTTAAGGAGGTGCCATTGGAATTATGGAATGTGCAGGGGTTGTGTGAGCTGGCTAGCTGTATTGGTAAACCACTTTTGTTTGATAATATTACTGTGGATAAATGTTTGAATACTAATGTGCAGGTTGGATTTGCTAGAATCTTGGTGGAAATTGCTGCTGCTGATTCTCAACCTACTTTTATTAGAGCTTTTTATCCTAGAGAGGAGGGTGCTGAGCCTAAGGTTACTGAGGTGTTGATAGAGTATCAAAAGATGCCTAAACTTTGCTCTTTTTGCAAAGTGTTTGGGCATCCTTTTGAGAAGTGTACTACTAGAGAGTTAACTGCTGAGGAGAAAGAAGCTAGGGAAAGAGAAGCTGAAAAGGGGAATGAAGATAAGAGAGGGGCTGCTAAAGATGGTACTGTTGATGAGGAAGGGTATCAATTGGTGTGGAAGCGTAGTATGGCTGCTAAGAATCCTAATAAGGGTTTAAGTATTGGAGGGAATAGTAATGGGGCTTATGGGGGAGGTAACTTGAGACAAAGAAATATGTTTAAGGGTAATAAGGAGGAGAAGGAGGCTAAACTTCAGGATAGGATTAAGAGCTTCAAAATGAATCAAGCTGCTAGGGAGTATGATCTTCAGAAAGATCAAATTAGGAAGGATTCTAATGGTGCTTCTTCTTCTGGGGTTAAAAAGGATGGAAAGGAGGGCATTGGTAATGAAGCTAGGAAGGGGAAGCAAGTTTTTTAGATTAAGACAGATGGTATTAAAGGGAAGAAGACTAATCTTGTGGCTAAACGTATTGAGGTCAAGAATAGTTTTAGTGTCTTGGGTGATGAGAATATGGTTGATGAAGACACTGGTCTTGAAGCTGGTAATGTTGCAGCTGTTCCCACTTCTAAACCTCCTAAACCTTCCCCTGCTAAGCCTACTACACACCACTCACCTAATTCTTCCAAATCAACCCCTATGAAACAACCTGTAACTAAACCTATGTCTATTTCTGCCCCTAATGTCCCTCCCCCTAATCCTTTTACTGCCCCTCTTGATCATCCTGTTGATTGTCCTCCTCACAATGGTGTCCCTGCTAAGCCTTATACCCCTGGCTCCAGTCTGGTCAGAGATGCTGTTATTGAGGACTATTCTTTTGATTTAACTCCTCAGCAGATTGAGGATGTTATGTTCTATGTTAATTGCAGAGTTATCCCTACTAGAGAGCAAGTTTTGGAATGGGATGTGGTTCAAACTAAGTATTTCTTTTTGATGTGTTAGAAGTTTGATTTCCCTGAGGGCATGGATTATGATGAAATGGAAGATATTGTTCTAGAAACTGATAATGAAGATGTTTTGGAGACTGAGAATAATGAGGTGTTATCTGAGGATGATGAGACTGCTGAATTCATGAAGCTTGATGAAGGTGTTCAATCAGAGGGGGGTCACGTATTGTCCTCCTCTTCTGTTAATACTGGTTCTCAATGATTGCTCAAAATCTTAATATTCTTTCCTGGAATGCTAGAGGTTTGATGAAGCATTCCAATCAGAACCAAGTTATGAATGTTTTGAATGATAGGGAGATCAGCTTATGTTGTTTGGTGGAAACTCATGTCAAAGGTCAAAATCTTGGACAGGTTTGTAATAGGGTTTTGAATGGATGGCAGTGGTTCTCCAATAAGGAATATTGTGCTAGTTGGGTTAGAGTCCTTATAGGTTGGAAGCCTAATATTGTTGATGTTATGATCATTGAAGTTACTTCTCAGGTCATTCATTGTTTGGTCAAACCCATGAATGGTTCTCCCAATTTTTTCTGCTCTTTATTATATGGGTCTATCAGGAATTGTCAAAGGAAAGTGTTATGGCAGGATTTGCAAAAGTTTGGGTATTCTATTCAGGATGATCCTTGGCTTATAATGGGTGACTTTAATGTCATTCTGGATCCTTCTGAGAGGTCTATGGGGTGTTCTGATGTGACTTCTGCCATGATAGATTTCAGGGAGTGCTGTCAGAATATAGGTGTGGGAGATGTCCCTTCTTCAGGGTTGAAGTTTACATGGAACAAGTGTCCGGGGAAAACTACTGGGTTGCTGAAGAATTTGGATAGAATAATGAGCAATAACTCTTTTTTGAATATTTTTTCAGATATGGCTGCTTCTTTTCTCCCTTTCTTTCATTCTGATCATGCCCCTGGTTTTATTTCTTTGAAGGGTCAGAAGCCTTGGAAACCAAAGACCTTCAAGTTTATGAATCATCTTGCAGGTAAGCCTCAATTTTTACCTATTGTTGAATCTAACTGGAAATGTTCTGTGCAGGGTTGTGCTATGTTTTCTGTTGTGTCTAAGCTAAAGAAACTGAAAAAGCCTCTCAGGAAGCTTGGAAGGATGCAGGGGGATCTTTCTGAAAAGGTGAAAACCATTTCTGTGGAGCTAGGTAAAGTTCAAACTGCTGTTGTGGATGACCCTCATAATGCTGAGCTGAGAGAGGAGGAGGTTGTCCTGGTCAATGCCCTCAAAAAAGCCTCTTTGGATGAAGAATTATTCCTAAAACAGAAGGCTAAAGTTGAGTGGTTAAGGGTTGGGGATCAGAACACTTCTTATTTCCATAAGGCCATTAAAGGTAGGTTAAGTAGGAATAGGATCAATTCTGTCCTGGATAAGGATGGGTCTTTCTTTGAGGGGGAGGAGGTTGGTAATGCTTTTGTTAGACATTTTGAAGGGTTTATGGGGAGTAATAGTGAGGTTTTAGCTTTAAGGGATCCTAGTGCTCTTTTTGCTACTAAGTTGCCAAGAGAGGTGGCTGATCAGATGGTTAGGGAAGTATCCAATGAAGAAATCAGGAAGGCTATCTTTGATATTGATATTGATAAAGCCCCTGGACCTGATGGATACTCCTCTAAGTTTTTTAGATCTGCATGGCCTATCATAGGGAATGAGGTGTGTTGTGCTATTAAGGAATTTTTCTATAGTGGGAAGTTATTTAAGGAAGTGAATGCTACCATTATCTCCTTGGTCCCTAAATGCTCCAATCCTAGGAGTGTTACTGAATTCAGACCCATAGCTTGTTGTAATGTACTTTATAAGTGCACAACTAAGATCATCTGTGAGAGGATTAAGGGGTCTTTGGATTTAATTGTAGATGAGTGTCAAAGTGCCTTTATTCCAGGAAGGCAGATTAGTGATAACATTTTAATCACTCAGGAGCTTCTTAGGAATTATCATAGAAAGGTTAGAGCCCCTAGGGTTGCTTTGAAGATTGATCTTCAGAAGGCTTATGATACAGTTAATCATGATTTTTTGGAGGCCTGTCTAGTGAACTTTGGTTTTCACCCTTGTATGATTGCATGGATTATGACATGCATCAGGTCTGCTGCATACTCTATTAATGTTAATGGTGAGATGTTTGGATATTTCAAGGGCAAGAGAGGGTTAAGGCAGGGAGATCCTATGTCTCCTTATTTGTTTACCATTGTGATGCAGGTTTTAAAGCTGATTCTTGACAGAAGAATTGCTGAGAGTGGAAATTTTAAATATCATTGGTGCTGCAAGGAACTAAACTTGACTCATGTTTGTTTTGCAGATGACTTATTGGTGTTTTCTCATGCAGATGCTGCTTCTGTGAGGGTGGTAAAGGAGGCTTTGGAGGAGTTTAGTTCAGTGTCTGGGCTTATTCCTAACCTGAGTAAGAGTACCATGTACTTTGGGAATGTGTCTGTGCAGATGCAAAATAGACTGAAAGCTTTACTTCCTTTTAAAGTAGGGGTTCTCCCTGTTAGATACTTAGGAGTCCCTTTACTGTCTAAAAAGCTGTATTCTAGGGACTGTTCAGTTCTAGTGTAGAAGGTGAGGAAAAGGGTGGATGACTGGAAGAATAAATCTCTTTCTTTTGCTGGGAGGTTGCAGCTAATAAAATCTGTTTTGTCTTCTATGCACATTTATTGGGCTTCTGTATTCTTGCTGCCTTGTGGTGTCATAGAGGATATTGAAAGGATTATGAATAGATTTTTATGGACCCAATCTGATTCTGCTAAGGGGAAGGTTAGAGTGTCATGGGAGTCTGTTTGTTGTCCTAAGAGTCAGGGGGGGCTTGGTATTAAGTCCCTAAAAATCCAGAATAAAGCTCTTTTGGCTAAACATATCTGGAATTTAATTTCAGGGAAGGACACTATATGGACTAAGTGGATTAGATTGTTTAGACTAAAAGGGATGAGTTTTTGGGGTTTTTTAAAAAAGGGTGAGGCTAGTTGGAGCTGGAAAAGTCTTTTGAAAAATAGGGAAGTTATTTGGGCTCACTGTTTGTAAAGTATAGGGGATGGTCGTACTACTTCTGTCTGGTATGATTATTGGTGCCCATTAAGTCCTTTGTGCTCCTTCATTTCTCCTAGAGATATTCATAGGAGTGGTTTGTCTCTTACCTCTACAATTGCTGATGTTATTAGTAATGGAGATTGGGTTTGGCCAGAGGAGTGGAATAACAAGTATCCTTGTCTTTCTCAGATGAGGCCTCCTTTCCTGACAGAAGGGAAGAAGGATAGTGTTTTTTGGAAGACTAAGGAAGAGACTCTAGTGGCCTTTGAAACTAAGGTTGTTTTTAAGGATTTGAGTCTGCAGAGGGATGAGGTTCCATGGGCTAAAGTGGTGTGGTTTAGCCAATCTATCCCTAGGCATGCTTTTACCTTATGGCTGGCATGCCATCAAAGGCTCCTTACTCAGGACAGGTTATTGAGTTGGGATGCCAGGGACAACCTATTATGTGCTCTGTGTGGGGAAATAAGAGATAGTCACTCACACTTATTTTTTGAATGTCCTTTTTCAACAATGGTTTGGGAAGGAATGAAGGGGATGGCTGGATTGGAGGATGTTCCTGCTAAGCTGTTGGATTGTGTGCAAATTTTGTCCTCTGCTCAGCTAGGGAGGTCTGCTAAAAGTATTATTCAGAGGCTTGTTTTGGCTGCCATGGTATATTTTATATGGCAAGAAAGAAATGCTAGAATTTTTAGAAAGGAGAGTAGAACTGCTGAAACTCTGTGTGCAATTATCAGAGATACTGTAAGGCTTAAATTGTTGGGATTGAGGATTCAGGCTTCTGTTAGCAGTGTCAAATTCAGCAGGATGTGGGGCTTTAAGGTGGTATGGAAGGACCCTCTTAAACAGGTTTCCCAATGTTGTTCTTAATTATTCTTTTATGGGTCAGGGTTGTGAGGGAGGTTGGTTGGGTTTGGTTTCTCTTTAGGGATGGTCTAAGGCCACGGGGGTTAGTATTTATTAATAAAGTTAACTATAATATAATGGTAAATATGGTGAATCTGGTTCTGGGCTGGGTGATCATGATTTTATTATTGCTGAGTCAGTTTAATAACTTGATCAGGAATGATGATGGGAAGGGAGGGTCTATGGGAGCTTTGGGAGTCATATGGTGGTCATTTCAGCGATGGGTAGAGATCTGGTATGGGTTAACCCATGCTTCCTGTTGGTTTGATCCATTTCTTCTTTTGTGTCTGTATTGGTATTGGTGTGTCAACTTATACTTTTGGAGTTCTCTTCTGTTGATGCTTGTGCCTGGTGACAGGTCTAGTATTAATTCTGGTGTCTGTGTTAAGGGGTTAGGATTGTATGGTCTTGGGATAAGACAAAGCCTGGGAGTTATATGGATGGAACAAGGTCATATCTTTAGGTTCCTGTCCTTTGTTATGTCTTTTATCGTTTTTAGATCCGGATATGACCTTGAAACCTTGATAATTTGTTCCTTCTTAAGCCTTTTCTTGATTTGGTGTCTTGAGTCTTTTACATCCTTTTGGATGTGGGGGGAGGGTTTTTATGGGAATCAAGGAGTTATATGGTGGACTAAAAGCCTATGGGTAGTAGCCTTAGACCTTAGTACCAACCCTGTGTTCTGTGTTTGGTGTGTTCTTCATACACCTGTGGATATAACTTTGTGTTTAAAACTTAGGAATATAGGATATTGCATACATGATAGTTCCTCTTTAGCTATCATGAATGTTTTCACCTTAGCCTTTGGGGTTCTAGGTTTTTGTGTGCAGGAGGTTTGCACTAGCCATGGAGAGATAAGGAAGCATTGTTCCTCTGCTTTTAGGACATATTTCCCCTTCATTTCCTGGCTTTTTGTGTTGTTTTTATTGGTTTCTAGAACTATGCAGAGGAACAAAAACCAATGTATTAATGGTGTGTGTTTTGGTGTAAGCCTGTGTGAGTTTTTTGAGCTCTTGCTTATGGGAGGGGGGTCTATTATGGGTTATGGTGGCATCTGGAGACTTAAAAAACGATGGGTAGAGATCTGGTTTCATTTCTTTTCTGTTCTCTTTCCTTCCTTGTTTGTCTTGTCTTACTTGCTTTCTGTTCTGGGAAAGGGGGGTGGGTTACATAAATATCTATGGGTTGTTA
Source organism: Ambrosia artemisiifolia (assembly GCA_032199755.1). Classification (NCBI taxonomy): domain Eukaryota; kingdom Viridiplantae; phylum Streptophyta; class Magnoliopsida; order Asterales; family Asteraceae; genus Ambrosia; species Ambrosia artemisiifolia. The sequence continues at coordinate 28,259,222 of CM063512.1, read as the reverse complement.
TCCTGTGCAGAGATCTTGGTCCATTACTGACACTCTGGCATAGGTCTGCGTTATATGATTGGTGGTTAGGATTATTGAGGCTCATGGGGAGCATACACAAGGGAGATATAAGGCTCCACTGTACTGTTGGTTATAGGACATTATTTTCTCTTTATTTTTTGTTTCTAGCACTATCCAACAGCATGGGAACCCTCAAAATCTTATTGGTAATCTTTCTGAGCCTATTTTCTTGCTTTCTACTCTTGGAGTCTGTTGTGTCAATCCCACTTGGGATCTGTCAGGGATGGGTCAATTTGGGTTGGGTGGATTGCGTAAGGAACTGTAGCATTGAAGTTGTGGATGTGCTTAAAAATGGTACAAATCTTAATTTTGATCATATATGGGGGCAGCTGTGGGATAAAGAGGCTAGGGGGATTCATAGGGGCAGATCTGTCATTATGCAAGGGGTTATTTTGGAGGATTATAAGACTTATGGTTTATGGGGATGGAGAGGGTGGAGTAAAGTTTTTAATTCTGTTGTGCAGCTGCTGTTAAGGTATGGTGATCTGTTAGTGTATGTTAAAGGGAACATAGTGGGGTTAGAAATTAATGGCTCTAAGGTGCTTAGTACTGCCACTAAACTGGTGGAGGTTTGTAAAGGGTACAAGTATGCTTGGTGCTTGTTAGTTGCAGTCTATGCTTTTAGCAAGCTGCCTTTGTTCTTGATATTTGGTATCAAGAGGAATGTCTATACTCTATCTTGCTGGCATATTTGGGGGTCTATAGGAGTGTTTTTGTCTTTGTTCTCAGGAGAGATAATATGTTTAAAGACTGATGCTTCTGTTACTCCTATAGATGCATATGGATGCCTGTTCCATATGACCTTTCTAGACAGGTTGTATGGTGTCTGGGAGGCCTCATTATGTCTGTTGTTCCTTAGAATCTTGAGTTATGATTTGGTTTTATTGATCATATTAATATGGGTGGCTTTGAAAAGTGTTAGTGTTGTAGTTTTATGCTTATGGCAGGAAGGATTTGGTCATGACTATGCTGATGGGCTTAAGAGAAGTTGGGCTTGGTTTGGCAATGAACTTGAATGTTATAGTAAGGGGTCAGAATTAAAAGAGAGGAGGTTATTTAGATGCTGGATTGAAGTGTGGCTGACTGTTGGAGGTATGGTTTATGATCAGATGGATTGGATTAGATGGAGCATTGTGGAGTCTAAATGGGCTAACTGTGGATTATTAAGGATGATTATTGGGCTATTATTGTTGTTGGATTGGGCTGGCTGGAGATGTATTAATGATGGGCTGGTTAGAATTGGTATAATGGGTCTGAGCGGGTTAATAAATCTTGGGCTGGAACTTGGCAGATTTGGGATAAAAATGTTTAGAGAGATTTATTTGTTTGTGGGCCGAAGGTTAGTAGAATGGGTGCTAATGAATATGGGCTGTAATGGGTATATGGAACAAAGTTTGTGGAGGAATTTAGGTAATGAGTATGGGCTCATGAAGTTTCAGCTGGAATGGATGGGCCGACCTAATTGGCATGGGATTTACTATGAGTGGGCTTTTGGTGGGCGATGCTTGTTCCGGATTTATGTCATGGAGCTTTGTTGGGCTTTTAATATTGTTTTTGGGCTTAGGTTTTTATTGTTAGTTATAGCCCGCTTTTATGTTTTTGTTTATTTCTTTTTTTGGTCTAACTTAAGATCTTGGGTCTATGTCCCGGGTCTTGGTTAGGCTTTGTATTGTACTTCTTTTTTGATTAATAAATGTTTGCCGGGGATTTTCCCCTTTTCCAAAAAAACTACGGGTACATCTGAAGTTTCGGGCACCAGAATGGAGGAACGGGAAGGAAGTAAGATATCTGATCATGCAATAGACTCAAATAAAGGATACGAAGCGGACCGGATGGTAATTGAACTCACGATGCGACAATGACATTGAGATTCGTACACAAGAAAAGACTCGAGTTCTTAAGGTCGTAACTATCGGTACATTTGAAGTTTCGGGCACACGAATGGAGGAACGGGAAGGCCGTAAGATATCTGATCATGCAATAGACTCAAATAAAGGATACGAAGCGGACTGGATGGTAATCAGACTCACAATGCCACAATGACAAAGAGATTCGGACACAAGAAAAGACTCAAGTTTTAAAGGACGTAACTATCGGTACATATGATGTTTCGGCACCCGAATGAAGGAACGGGAAGGCCACATGATATCTGATCATGCAAGAGACTCAAATAAAGCATACGAAGAGGACAGGATGGTAATCGGATTCACGATGCGACAATGACATAGACATACATACACAATAAAAGACCCGAGTTTTAAAGAACGTAACTATCGTTACATTTGATGTTTCGGGCACCCGAATGGAGGAACGGGATGGCTGCAAGATATCTCATCATGCAATAGACTCAAATAAAGGATACGAAGCGGATCGGGTGTTAATCGGACTCAGTATGCGACAATGACATAGAGATTCGTACACAAGAAAAGACTCGAGCTTTAAAGGACCTAACTATCGGTACATTTGAAGTTTCGGCCACCCGAATGCAGGGACGGGAAAGCCGCAAGATATCTGATCATGCAATTGAATCAAATAAAGGATACGAAGCAAACCTGATGGTAATCGGACTCACGATGCGACAATGACATAGATATTCGTACACAAGAAAAGACACGAGTTTTAAAGGACGTAACTATTGTTACATTTGAATTTTCAGGCACCTGAATGGAGGAACGGGATGGCCGCAAGATATCTGATCATGAAATAGACTCAAATAAAGGATACGAAGTGGACCGGATGGTAATTGAACTCACGATGTGACAATGACATAGAGATTCGTACACAAGAAAAGACTCGAGTTTTAAAGGACGTAACTACGGGTACATTTGAAGTTTCGGGCACCAGAATGGAGGAACGGGAAGGTCGTAAGATATCTGATCATGCAATACACTCAAATAAAGGATACGAAGCGGACCGGATGGTAATTGAAGTCACGATGCGACAATGACAATGAGATTCGTACACAAGAAAAGACTCGAGTGCTTAAGGTCGTAACTATCGGTACATTTGAAGTTTCGGGCACCTGAATGGAGGAACGGGATAGCCGTAAGATATCTGATCATGCAATAGACTCAAATAAAGGATACGAAGTGGACTGGATGGTAATCAGACTCAGAATGCCACAATGACATAGAGATTCGTACACAAGAAAAGACTCAAGTTTTAAAAGACGTAACTATCGGTACATTTGATGTTTCGACACCCGAATGGAGGAACGGGAAGGCCGCATGATATCTAATCATGCAATCGACTCAAATAAAGCATACGAAGAGGACAGGATGGTAATCGGATTCACGATGCGACAATGACATAGACATTCGTACACAAGAAAAGACACGAGTTTTAAAGAACGTAACTATCGTTACAGTTGATGTTTTGGGCACCCGAATGGATTAACGGGATGGCCGCAAGATATCTGATCATGCAATAGACTCAAATAAAGGATACAAAGTGGACCGGATGGTAATTGAACTCACGATGCGACAATGACATAGAGATTCGTACATAAGAAAAGATACGAGCTTTGAAGGACGTAACTATCGGTACATTTGAAGTTTCGGGCACCCGAATGGAGAAACGGGAAGGCCGCAAGATATCTGATCATGCAATATACTCAAATAAAGGATACGAAGTGGACCGGATGGTAATCGGACTCACGATGCGACAATGACATAGAGATTCGTACATAAGAAAAGCCTTGAGTTTTAAAGGTCGTAACTATCGGTACATTCCTCCTTTCGGGCACCCGAATGGAGGAACGGGAAGGGCGCAACATATCTGATCATGCAATAGACTCAAATAAAGGATACGAAGCGGATCGGATGGTAATTGAACTCACGATGCGACAATGACATTGAGATTCGTACACAAGAAAAGACTCGAGTTCTTAAGGTCGTAACTATCGGTACATTTGAAGTTTCGGGCACACGAATGGAGGAACGGGAAGGCCGTAAGATATCTGATCATGCAATAGACTCAAATAAAGGATACGAAGCGGACTGGATGGTAATCAGACTCACAATGCCACAATGACAAAGAGATTCGGACACAAGAAAAGACTCAAGTTTTAAAGGACGTAACTATCGGTACATATGATGTTTCGGCACCCGAATGGAGGAACGGGAAGGCCACATGATATCTGATCATGCAAGAGACTCAAATAAAGCATACGAAGAGGACAGGATGGTAATAGGATTCACGATGCGACAATGACATAGACATTCTTACACAATAAAAGACACGAGTTTTAAAGAACGTAACTATCGTTACATTTGATGTTTCGGGCACCCGAATGGAGGAACGGGATGGCTGCAAGATATCTCATCATGCAATAGACTCAAATAAAGGATACGAAGCGGATCGGGTGTTAATCGGACTCCCTATGCGACAATGACATAGAGATTCGTACACAAGAAAAGACTCGAGCTTTAAAGGACCTAACTATCGGTAAATTTGAAGTTTCGGCCACCCGAATGTAGGGACGGGAAAGCCGCAAGATATCTGATCATGCAATTGAATCAAATAAAGGATACGAAGCAAACCTGATGGTAATCGGACTCACGATGCGACAATGACATAGATATGCGTACACAAGAAAAGACACAAGTTTTAAAGGACGTAACTATTGTTACATTTGAATTTTCAGGCACCTGAATGGAGGAACGGGATGGCCGCAAGATATCTGATCATGAAATAGACTCAAATAAAGGATACGAAGCGGACCGGATGGTAATTGAACTCACGATGTGACAATGACATAGAGATTCGTACACAAGAAAAGACTCGAGTTTTAAAGGACGTAACTACGGGTACATTTGAAGTTTCGGGCACCAGAATGGAGGAACGGGAAGGTCGTAAGATATCTGATCATGCAATACACTCAAATAAAGGATACGAAGCGGACCGGATGGTAATTGATGTCACGATGCGACAATGACAATGAGATTCGTACACAAAAAAAGACTCGAGTGCTTAAGGTCGTAACTATCGGTACATTTGAAGTTTCGGGCACCTGAATAGAGGAACGGGAAGGCCGTAAGATATCTGATCATGCAATAGACTCAAATAAAGGATACGAAGTGGACTGGATGGTAATCAGACTCACAATGCCACAATGACATAGAGATTCGTACACAAGAAAAGACTCAAGTTTTAAAGGACGTAACTATCGGTACATTTGATGTTTCGACACCCGAATGGAGGAACGGAAAGGCCGCATGATATCTGATCATGCAATCGACTCAAATAAAGCATACGAAGAGGACAGGATGGTAATCGGATTCACGATGCGACAATGACATAGGCATTCGTACACAAGAAAAGACACGAGTTTTAAAGAACGTAACTATCGTTACATTTGATGTTTTGGGCACCCGAATGGATTAACGGGATGGCCGCAAGATATCTGATCATGCAATAGACTCAAATAAAGGATACAAAGCGGACCGGATGGTAATTGAACTCACGATGCGACAATGACATAGAGATTCGTACATAAGAAAAGATACGAGCTTTGAAGGACGTAACTATCGGTACATTTGAAGTTTCGGGCACCCGAATGGAGAAACGGGAAGGCCGCAAGATATCTGATCATGCAATATACTCAAATAAAGGATACGAAGTGGACCGGATGGTAATCGGACTCACGATGCGACAATGACATAGAGATTCGTACATAAGAAAAGCCTTGAGTTTTAAAGGTCGTAAATATCGGTACATTCCTCCTTTCGGGCACCCGAATGCAGGAACGGGAAGGCCGCAACATATCTCATCATGCAATAGACTCAAATAAAGGATACAAAGCGGATCGGGTAGTAATCGGACTCACGATGCGACAATGACATAGAGATTCGTACACAAGAAAAGACTCAAGTTCTTAAGGTCGTAACTATCGGTACATTTGTAGTTTCGGGCACCCGAATGGAGGAACGGGAAGGCCGTAAGATATCTGATCATGCAATAGACTCAAATAAAGGATACGAAGCGGACTGGATGGTAATCCGAGTCACAATGCCACAATGACATAGAGTTTCGTACACAAGAAAAGACTCGAGTTTTAAAGGACGTAACTAGCGTTACATTTGATGTTTCGGGCACCCGAATGGAGGAACGGGAAGGCCGCATGATATCTGATCATGCAATAGACTCAAATAAAGCATACGAAGAGGACGTGATTGTAATCGGATTCACGATGCGACAATGACATAGAGATTCATACACATGAAAAGACACAAGTTTTAAAGGACGTAACTATTGTTACATTTGAAGTTTCAGGCACCTGAATGGAGGAACGGGATGGCCGCAAGATATCTGATCATGCAATAGACTCAAATAAAGGATACGAAGCGGACCGGATGGTAATTGAACTCACGATGCGACAATGACATTGAGATTCGTACACAAGAAAAGACTCGAGTTCTTAAGGTCGTAACTATCGGTACATTTGAAGTTTCGGGCACCCGAATGGAGGAACTGGAAGGCCGTAAGATATCTGATCATGCAATACACTCAAATAAAGGATACGAAGCGGACCGGCTGGTAATTGAACTCACGATGAGACAATGACATTGAGATTCGTACACCAGAAAAGACTCGAAGGTCGTAACTATCGGTACATTTGAAGTTTCGGGCACACGAATGGAGGAACGGGAAGGCCGTAAGATATCTGATCACGCAATAGACTCAAATAAAGGATACGAAGCGGACTGGATGGTAATCAGACTCACAATGCCACAATGACATAGAGATTCGGACACAAGAAAAGACTCAAGTTTTAAAGAACGTAACTATCGTTACATTTGATGTTTCGGGCACCTGAATGGAGGAACGGGATGGCCGAAAGATATCTCATCATGCAATAGACTCAAATAAAGGATACGAAGCGGATCGGGTGGTAATCGGACTCACGATGCGACAATGACATAGAGATTCGTACACAAGAAAAAGACTCGACCTTTAAAGGACCTAACTATCGGTACATTTGAAGTTTCGGGCACCCGAATGGAGGGACGGGAAAGCCGCAAGATATCTGATCATGCAATTGAATCAAATAAAGGATACAAAGCAGACCGGATGGTAATCGGACTCACGATGCGACAATGACATAGACATTCGTACACAAGAAAAGACACAAGTTTTAAAGGACGTAACTATTGTTACATTTGAAGTTTCAGGCACCTGAATGGAGGAACGGGATGGCCGCAAGATATCTGATCATGAAATAGACTCAAATATGGGATACAAAGCGGACCGGATGGTAATTGAACTCACGATGCGACAATGACATAGAGATTCGTACACAAGAAAAGACTCGAGTTTTAAAGGACGTAACTATGGGTTCATTTGAAGTTTCGGGCACCAGAATGGAGGAACGGGAAGGCCGTAAGATATCTGATCATGCAATATAGACTCAAGTAAAGGATACGAAGCGGATCGGGTGGTAATCGGACTCACGATGCGACAATGACATAGAGATTCATACATAAGAAAAGACTCGAGTTCTTAAGGTCGTAACTATCGGTACATTTGAAGTTTCGGGCACCCGAATGGAGGAACGGGAAGGCCGTAAGATATCTGATCATGCAATAGATCAAATAAAGTATAAGAAGCAGACTGGATGGTAATCGGACTCACAATGCCACAATGACATAGAGATTCGTACCTAAGAAAAGACTCGAGTTTTAATGGACGTAACTATCGGTACATTTTGAAGTTTCGGGCACCCGAATGGAGGAACGGGAAGGCCGCAGGATATCTGATCATGCAATAAACTCAAATAAAGGGTACGAAGTGGATCGGGTGGTAATCGGACTGACGATGCGACAATGACATAGAGATTCGTACACAAGAAAAGACTCGAGTTTTAAAGGTCGTAACTATCGGTACATTCCTCCTTTCGGGCACCTGAATGGAGGACGGGAAGGCCTAAGATATCTAATCATGCAATAGACTCAAATAAAGGATACGAAGCGGACCGGATGGTAATCGAACTCACGATGCGACAATGACATAGAGATTCGTACACATGAAAAGACTCGAGTTTTAAAGGACGTAACTATCGGTACCTTTGGTCTAAGGAGCTTAAAGCATACTTTAGGAGTTTAAAGAAGAATTCGCCACCAAAGGGGTCTCCAAAAAAGAATGTCGTGGGTGTTGCACAAAAGGATGAAAAGGAAGATGATAGTGATGAGGTGGAGTCCGAGATGCATGAGTCGGGACGGTTCATGAGCTTGACTTAACTTTGTGCTTTTATTTTCCTAGTATGTTTTGTTTAGTTTGTTTGGTTGTTGGGCCTTGGGCCTTAGTTTGTTTTGCTTGTTGGGCTTAGTGCCTAGTTTGGTAGGTTGTTGGGCTATGTGCCTTGGTTTGTAATCTCTTGTTATTAATAAAAGTTTGTCGGGTTCTTCCCCTTTTTCCAAAAAAAAAAACTATCGGTACATTTGAAGTTTCCGGCACCCGAATGAAGGAAAGGGAAGGCCTCAAGATATCTGATCATGCAATAGACTCAAATAAAGGATACGAAGCGGACCGGATGGTAATCGGACTCACGATGCGACAATGACATAGAGATTCGTACACAAGAAAAGACTCGAGTTCTTAAGGTCGTAACTACCGGTACATTTGAAGTTTCGGCCACCCGGATGGAGGAACGGGAAGGCCGCAAGATATCTGATCATGCAATAGACTCAAATAAAGGATAGAAGTGGACCGGATAGTAATTGGACTCACGATGCGACAATGACATAGAAATTCGTACACAAGAAAAGCTTTGAGTTTTAAAGGACGTAACTATCGGTACATTTGAAGTTTCGGGCACCCGAATGGAGGAACGGGAAGGCCGCAGGATATCTGATCATGCAATATACTCAAATAAAGGGTACGAAGTGGACCGGATGGTAATCGGACTCACGATGCGACAATGACATGAAAACACTCGAGTTTCAAAGGACGTAACTATCGGTACATTTGGTCTAAGGAGCTTAAGGCATACTTTAGGAGTTTAAAGAGGAATTCGCCACCAAAGGTCTCCAAAAAAGAATGTCGTGAGTGTTGCACAAGAGGATGAAAAGGAAGATGATAGTGATGAGGTGGAGTCCGAGATGCATGAGTCGGGACGGTTCATGAGCTTGACTTAGCTTTGTGCTTTTATTTTCCTAGTATGTTTTGTTTAGTTTGTTTGGTTGTTGGGCCTTGGGCCTTAGTTTGTTTTGCTTGTTGGGCTTAGTGCCTAGTTTGGTAGGTTGTTGGGCTATGTAACTTGGTTTGTAATCTCTTGTTATTAATAAAAGTTTGCCGGGGTCTTCCCCTTTTTCCAAAAAAAACTATCGATACATTTGAAGTTTCCGGCACCCGAATGAAAGAAAGGGTAGGCCGCAAGATATCTGATCATGCAATAGACTCAAATAAAGGATACGAAGTGGACCGAATGGTAATCGGACTCACGATGCGATAATGACATAGAAATTCGTACACAAGAAAAGCCTTGAGTTTTAAAGGACGTAACTATCGGTACATTTGAAGTTTCGGGCACCCGAATGGAGGAACGGGAAGGCCGCAGGATATCTGATCATGCAATATACTCAAATAAAGGGTACGAAGTGGACCGGATGGTAATCGGACTTACGATGCGACAATGACATAGAGATTCGTACACAAGAAAAGACTCGAGTTTTAAAGGTCATAACTATCGGTACATTTGAAGTTTCGGGCACCCGAATTGAGGACGGGAAGGCCTAAGATATCTAATCATGCAATAGACTCAAATAAAGGATACGAAGCGGACCGGATGGTAATCGAACTCACGATGCGACAATGACATAGAGATTCGTACACATGAAAACACTCGAGTTTTAAAGGACGTAACTATCGGTACATTTTGTCTAAGGAGCTTAAGGCATACTTTAGGAGTTTAAAGAGGAATTCGCCACCAAAGGGGTCTCCAAAAAAGAATGTCGTGAGTGTTGCACAAGAGGATGACAAGGAAGATGATAGTGATGAGGTGGAGTCCGAGATGCATGAGTCGGGACGGTTCATGAGCTTGACTTAGCTTTTTGCTTTTATTTTCTAGTATGTTTTGTTTAGTTTGTTTGGTTGTTGGGCCTTGGGCCTTAGTTTGTTTTGCTTGTTGGGCTTAGTGCCTAGTTTGGTACGTTGTTGGGCTATGTAACTTGGTTTGTAATCTCATGTTATTAATAAAAGCTTGCCGGGGTCTTCCCCTTTTTCCAAACAAAAACTATCGGTACATTCGAAGTTTCCGGCACCCGAATGAAGGAAAGGGAAGGCCGCAAGCCATCTAATCATGCAATAGTCTCAAACAAAGGATACGAAGCAGACCGGATGGTAATCGGACTCACGATGCGACACTGACATAGAAATTCGTACACAAGAAAAGACTCGAGTTTTAAAGGACGTAACTATCTGTACATTTGATGTTTCGGGCACCCGAATGGAGGAACGGGAAGGCTGCAAGATATCTGATTATGCAATTGAGTCAAATAAAGGATACGAAGCGGATCGGGTGGTAATCGGACTCACGATGCGACAATGACATAGAAATTCGTACACAAGAAAAGACTCGAGTTTTAAAGGACGTAACTATCTGTACATTTGAAGTTTCGGGCACCGAATGGAGTAACGGGAAGGCCGCAAGATATCTAATCATGCAATAGACTCAAATAAAGGATACGAAGCGGATCTGGTGGTAATCGGACTCACGATGCGACAATCACATAGAGATTCGTACACAACAAAAGACTCGAGTTCTTAATGTCGTAACTATCTGTACATTTGAAGTTTCGGGCACCCGAATGGAGTAACGGGAAGGCCGCAAGATATCTGATCATGCAATTGAGTCAAATAAAGGATACGAAGCGGATCGGGTGGTAATCGGACTCACGATGCGACAATGACATAGAGATTCGTACACAAGAAAAGACTCGAGTTTTTAAAGGACTTAACTATCGGTACATTTTGAAGTTTCGGGCACCCGAATGGAGGACCGGGAAGGCCGCAGGATATCTGATCATGCAATATACTCAAATAAAGGGTACGAAGTGGACCAAATGGTAATCGGACTCACGATGCGACAATGACATAGAGATTCGTACACAAGAAAATTCTCGAGTTTTAAAGGTCGTAACTATCGGTACATTTGAAGTTTCGGGCACCCGAATGGAGGACGGGAAGGCCTAAGATATCTAATCATGCAATAGACTCAAATAAAGGATACGAAGCGGACCGGATGGTAATCAAACTCACGATTCGACAATGACATAGAGATTCGTACACATTAAAAAGACTCGAGTTTAAAGGACGTAATTATCGGTACATTTGGTTTAAGGAGCTTAAGGCATACTTTAGGAGTTTAAAGAGGAATTCGCCACCAAAGGGGTCTCCAAAAAAGCATGTCGTGAGTGTTGCACAAGAGGATGACAAAGAAGATGATAGTGATGAGGTGGAGTCCGAGATGCATGAGTCGGGACGGTTCATGAGCTTGACTTAGCTTTGTGCTTTTATTTTCCTAGTATGTTTTATTTAGTTTGTTTGGTTGTTGGGCCTTGGGCCTTAGTTTGTTTTGCTTGTTGGGCTTAGTGCCTAGTTTGGTAGGTTGTTGGGCTATGTAACTTGGTTTGTAATATCTTGTTATTAATAAAAGTTTGCCGGGGTCTTCCCCTTTTTCCAAAAAAAAAACTATCGGTACATTTGAAGTTTCCAGCACTCGAATGAAGGTAAGGGAAGGCCGCAAGATATCAGATCATGCAATAGACTCAAATAAAGGATACGAAGCGGACCGGATGGTAATCGGACTCACGATGCGACAATGACATAGAAATTCGTACACAAGAAAAGACTCGAGTTTTAAAGGATGTAACTATCTGTACATTTGAAGTTTCGGGCACCCGAATGGAGGAACGGGAAGGCCGCAAGATATCTGATCATGCAATTGAGTCAAATAAAGGATACGAAGCGGATCGGGTGGTAATCGGACTCACGACGCGACAATGACATAGAGATTCGTACACAAGAAAAGACTCGAGTTCTTAAGGTCGTAACTATCGGTACATTTGAAGTTTCGGGCACCCGAATGGAGGAACGGGAAGGCCGTAAGATATCTGATCATGCAATAGATCAAATAAAGTATAAGAAGCGGACTGGATGGTAATCGGACTCACAATGGCACAATGACATAGAGATTCGTACCTAAGAAAAGACTCGAGTTTTAAAGGACGTAACTATTGGTACATTTGAAGTTTCGGGCACCCGAATGGAGGAACGGGAAGGCCGCAAGATATCTGATCATGCAATAGACTCAAATAAAGGATACGAAGTGGACCGGATGGTAATCGGACTCACGATGCGACAATGACATAGAAACTCGTACACAAGAAAAGCTTTGAGTTTTAAAGGACGTAACTATCGGTACATTTGAAGTTTCAGGTACCCGAATGGAGGAACGGGAAGGCCGCAACATATCTCATCATGCAATAGACTCAAATAAAGGATACAAAGCGGATCGGGTGGTAATCGGACTCACGATGCGACAATGACATAGAGATTCGTACACAAGAAAAGACTCGAGTTTTAGAGGACGTAACTATCGATACATTTGATGTTCCGGGCACCCGAATTGAGGAACGGGAAGGCCGCATGATATCTGATCATGCAATAGACTCAAATAAAGCATACGAAGAGGACAGGATGGTAATCAGATTCACGATGTGACAATGACATAGACATTCGTACACAAGAAAAGACTCGAATTTTAAAGGACATAACTATCGGTACATTTGAAGTTTCGGGCACCCGAATGGAGAAACGGGAAGGCCGCAAGATATCTCATCATGCAATATACTCAAGTAAAGGATACGAAGCGGATCGGGTGGTAATCGGACTCACGATGCGACAATGACATAGAGATTTGTACACAAGAAAAGACTCGAGCTTTAAAGGACCTAACTATCGGTACATTTGAAGTTTCGGGCACCCGAATGGAGGGACGGGAAGCCGCAAGATATTTGTTCATGCAATTGAATCAAATAAAGGATACGAAGCAGACCGGATGGTAATCGGACTCACGATGCGACAATGACATAGACATTCGTACACAAGAAAAGACACGAGTTTTAAAGGACGTAACTATTGTTACATTTGAAGTTTCAGGCACCTGAATGGAGGAACGAGATGGCCGCAAGATATCTGATCATGCAATAGACTCAAATAAAGGATACAAAGCGGACCGGATGGTAATTGAACTCACGATGCGACAATGACATAGAGATTCGTACACAAGAAAAGACTCGAGTTTTAAAGGACGTAACTACGGGTACATTTGAAGTTTCGGGCACCAGAATGGAGGAACGGGAAGGCCGTACGATATCTGATCATGCAATACACTCAAATAAAGGATACGAAGCGGACCAGATGGTAATTGAACTCACGATGCGACAATGACATTGAGATTCATACACAAGAAAAGACTCGAGTTTTAAAGGACGTAACTGTCGGTACATTCGAAGTTTCGGGCACCCGAATGGAGGAACGGGAAGGCCGCAAGATATATGATCATGCAATATACTCAAATAAACGATACGAAGTGGACCGTATGGTAATCGGACTCACGATGCGACAATGACATAGATATTTGTACACAAGAAAAGGCTCTAGTTTTAAAGGTCGTAACTATCGGTACGTTTGAAGTTTCGGGCACCTGAATGGAGGACGGGAAGGCCGTAAGATATCTAATCATGCATTAGACTCAAATAAAGGATACGAAATGGACCAGATGGTAATCAAACTCACGATGCAACAATGACATAGAGATTCGTACACAAGAAAAGACTCGAGTTTTAAAGGACGTAACTATCGGTACATTTGGTCTATGGAGCTTAAGGCATACTTTAGGAGTTTAAAGAGGAATTCGCCACCAAAGGGGTCTCCAAAAAAGAATGTCGTGAGTGTTGCACAAGAGGATGACAAGGAAGATGATAGTGATGCGGTGGAGTCCGAGATGCATGAGTCGGGACGGTTCATGAGCTTGACTTAGCTTTGTGCTTTTATTTTCCTACTATGTTTTGTTTAGTTTGTTTGGTTGTTGGGCCTTGGGCCTTAGTTTGTTTTGCTTGTTGGGCTTAGTGCCTAGTTTGGTAGGTTGTTGGGCTATGTAACTTGGTTTGTAATCTCTTGTTATTAATAAAAGTTTGTCGGGGTCTTCCCCTTTTTCCAAAAAAAAACTATCGGTACATTTGAAGTTTCCGGCACCCGAATGAAGGAAATGGAAGGCCGCAAGATATCTGATCATGCAATAGACTCAAATATATACGAAGCGGAACGGATGGTAATCGGACTCACGATGCGACAATGACATAGAAATTCGTACACAAGAAAAAACTCGAGTACTTAAGGTCGTAACTATCGGTACATTTGAAGTTTCAGGCACCTGAAAGGAGGAACGGGAAGGCCGTAAGATATCTGATCATGCAATAGACTCAAATATTGTGTAAGAAGCGGACTGGATGGTAATCGGATTCACAATGCCACAATGACATAGAGATTCGTACCTAAGAAAAGACCCGAGTTTTAAAGGACGTAACTATCGGTACATTTGAAGTTTCGGTCACCCGAATGGAGGAACGGGAAGGCCGTAAGATATCTGATCATGCAATAGACTCAAATAAAGGATACGAAGCGGACCGAATGGTAATTGAACTCACGATGCGACAATGACATTGAGATTCGTACACAAGAAAAGACTCGAGTTTTAAAGGACGTAACTATCGGTACATTCGAAGTTTCGTACACCCGAATGGAGGAACGGGAAGGCCGCAAGATAACTGATCATGCAATAAACTCAAATAAAGGATACGAAGCGGACATGATGGTAATCGGACTCACGATGCGGAAATGACATAGAGATTCGTACACAAGAAAAGACTCAAGTTTTAAAGGACGTAACTATCGGTACATTCGAAGTTTCGGGCACCCGAATGGAGGAACGGGAAGGCCGCAAGATAACTGATCATGCAATAAACTCAAATAAAGGATACGAAGCGGACAGGATGGTAATCGGACTCACGATGCGAAAATGACATAGAGATTCGTACACAAGAAAAGACTCAAGTTTTAAAGGACGTAACTATCGGTACATTCGAAATTTCGGGCACCCGAATGGAGGAACGGGAACGCCGTAATATATCTGATCATGCAATAGACTCAAATCAAGGATTCGAAGTGGACCGGATGTTAATCGAACTCACGATGCGACAATGACATAGGGATTGGTACACAAGAAAAGACTCATGCTTCAAAGGACCTAACTATCGGTACATTTGAAGTTTCGGGCACCCGAATGGAGGAACGGGAAGGGTGCAAGATATCTGATCATGCAATAGACTCAAATAAAGGATACGAAGCGGACCGTATGGTAATCGGACTCACGATGCGACAATGACATAGAGATTCGTACACAAGAAAAGACTCGAGTTTTAAAGGTCGTAACTATCGGTACATTTGAAGTTTCGGGCACCCAAATGGAAGAACGGGAAGGCTGGAACATATCTCATCATGCGATAGACTCAAATAAAGGATACGAAGCGGATCGGGTGGTAATCAGACTACCGATGCGACAATGACATACAAGAAAAGACTCGAGTTCTTAAGGTTGTAACTATCGGTACATTAGAAGTTTCGGGCACCCGAATGAAGGAACGTGAATGCCGTAAGATATCTGATCATGCAATAGACTCAAATAAAGGATACGAAGCGGACTGGATGGTAATCGTACTCACAATGCGACAATTACATTTAGATTCGTACACAAGAAAAGACTCGAGTTTTAAAGGACGTAACTATCGGTACATTCGAAGTTTCGTACACCCGAATGGAGGAACGTGAAGGCCGCAAGATATCTGATCATGTAATATACTAAAATAAAGGATACGAAGTGGACCGGATGGTAATCAAACGTAACTATCGGTACATTTGAAGTTTTGGGCACCCGAATGGAGGAGCGGGATGGCCGTAAGATATCTGATCATGCAATAGACTCAAATAAAGGATAAGAAGCGGACAGGATGGTAATCGGACTCACGATGCGACAATGACATATAGATTCGTACACAAGAAAAGACTCGAGTTTTAAAGGACGTAACTATCGGTACATTTGAAGTTTCGGGCACCCGAATGGAGGGACGGGAAGCCGCAAGATATTTGAATCAAATAAAGGATACGAAGCAGACCGGATGGTAATCGGACTCACGATGCGACAATGACATAGACATTCGTACACAAGAAAAGGCACAAGTTTTAAAGGACGTAACTATTGTTACATTTGAAGTTTCAGGCACCTGAATGGAGGAACGAGATGGCCGCAAGATATCTGATCATGCAATAGACTCAAATAAAGGATACAAAGCGGACCGGATGGTAATTGAACTCACGATGCGACAATGACATAGAGATTCGTACACAAGAAAAGACTCGAGTTTTAAAGGACGTAACTACGGGTACATTTGAAGTTTCGGGCACCAGAATGGAGGAACGGGAAGGCCGTAAGATATCTGATCATGCAATACACTCAAATAAAGGATACGAAGCGGACCAGATGGTAATTGAACCCACGATGCGACAATGACATTGAGATTCATACACAAGAAAAGACTCGAGTTTTAAAGGACGTAACTGTCGGTACATTCGAAGTTTCGGGCACCCGAATGGAGGAACGGGAAGGCCGCAAGATATCTGATCATGCAATATACTCAAATAAACAATACGAAGTGGACCGTATGGTAATCGGACTCACGATGCGACAATGACATAGATATTTGTACACAAGAAAAGGCTCTAGTTTTAAAGGTCGTAACTATCGGTACGTTTGAAGTTTCGGGCGCCCGAATGGAGGACGGGAAGGCCGTAAGATATCTAATCATGCAATAGACTCAAATAAAGGATACGAAATGGACCAGATGGTAATCAAACTCACGATGCAACAATGACATAGAAATTCGTACACAAGAAAAGACTCGAGTTTTAAAGGACGTAACTATCGGTACATTTGGTCTAAGGAGCTTAAGGCATACTTTAGGAGTTTAAAGAGGAATTCGCCACCAAAGGGGTCTCCAAAAAAGAATGTCGTGAGTGTTGCACAAGAGGATGACAAGGAAGATGATAGTGATGCGGTGGAGTCCGAGATGCATGAGTCGGGACGGTTCATTAGCTTGACTTAGCTTTGTGCTTTTATTTTCTACTATGTTTTGTTTAGTTTGTTTGGTTGTTGGGCCATGGGCCTTAGTTTGTTTTGCTTGTTGGGCTTAGTGACTAGTTTGGTAGGTTGTTGGGCTATGTAACTTGGTTTGTAATCTCTTGTTATTAATAAAAGTTTGTCGGGGTCTTCCCCTTTTTCCAAAAAAAAACTATCGGTACATTTGAAGTTTCCGGCACCCGAATGAAGGAAATGGAAGGCCGCAAGATATCTGATCATGCAATAGACTCAAATAAAGGATACGAAGCGGACCGGATGGTAATCGGACTCACGATGCGACAATGACATAGAAATTCGTACACAAGAAAAAACTCGAGTACTTAAGGTCGTAACTATCGGTACATTTGAAGTTTCAGGCACCTGAAAGGAGGAACGGGAAGGCCGTAAGATATCTGATCATGCAATAGACTCAAATATTGTGTAAGAAGCGGACTGGATGGTAATCGGATTCACAATGCCACAATGACATAGAGATTCGTACTTAAGAAAAGACCCGAGTTTTAAAGGACGTAACTATCGGTACATTTGAGGTTTCGGTCACCCGAATGGAGGAACGGGAAGGCCGTAAGATATCTGATCATGCAATAGACTCAAATAAAGGATACGAAGCGGACCGGATGGTAATTGAACTCACGATGCGACAATGACATTGAGATTCGTACAAAAGAAAAGACTCGAGTTTTAAAGGACGTAACTATCGGTACTTTCGAAGTTTCGTACACCCGAATGGAGGAACGGGAAGGCCGCAAGATAACTGATCATGCAATAAACTCAAATAAAGGATACGAAGCGGACATGATGGTAATCGGACTCACGATGCGGAAATGACATAGAGATTCGTACACAAGAAAAGACTCAAGTTTTAAAGGACGTAACTATCGGTACATTCGAAGTTTCGGGCACCCGAATGGAGGAACGGGAAGGCCGCAAGATAACTGATCATGCAATAAACTCAAATAAAGGATACGAAGCGGACATGATGGTAATCGGACTCACGATGCGAAAATGACATAGAGATTCGTACACAAGAAAAGACTCAAGTTTTAAAGGACGTAACAATCGGTACATTCGAAGTTTCGGGCACCCGAATGGAGGAACGGGAACGCCGTAATATATCTGATCATGCAATAGACTCAAATCAAGGATTCGAAGTGGACCGGATGTTAATCGAACTCACGATGCGACAATGACATAGGGATTGGTACACAAGAAAAGACTCATGCTTTAAAGGACCTAACTATCGGTACATTTGAAGTTTCGGGCACCCGAATGGAGGAACGGGAAGGGTGCAAGATATCTGATCATGCAATAGACTCAAATAAAGTATACGAAGCGGACCGTATGGTAATCGGACTCACGATGCGACAATGACATAGAGATTCGTACACAAGAAAAGACCCGAGTTTTAAAGGTCGTAACTATCGGTACATTTGAAGTTTCGGGCACCCAAATGGAGGAACGGGAAGGCTGGAACATATCTCATCATGCAATAGACTCAAATAAAGGATACGAAGCGGATCGGGTGGTAATCAGACTACCGATGCAACAATGACATAGAGATTCGTACACAAGAAAAGACTCGAGTTCTTAAGTTTGTAACTATCGGTACATTTGAAGTTTCGGGCACCCGAATGGAGGAACGTGAATGCCGTAAGATATCTGATCATGCAATAGACTTAAATAAAGGATACGAAGCGGACTGGATGGTAATCGTACTCACAATGCGACAATGACATTTAGATTCGTACACAAGAAAAGACTCGAGTTTTAAAGGACGTAACTATCGGTACATTCGAAGTTTCGTACACCCGAATGGAGGAACGGGAAGGCCGCAAGATATCTGATCATGTAATATACTAAAATAAAGGATACGAAGTGGACCGGATGGTAATCAAACGTTACTATCGGTACATTTGAAGTTTTGGGCACCCGAATGGAGGAGCGGGATGGCCGTAAGATATCTGATCATGCAATAGACTCAAATAAAGGATAAGAAGCGGACAGGATGGTAATCGGACTCACGATGCGACAATGACATATAGATTCGTACACAAGAAAAGACTCGAGTTTTAAAGGACGTAACTATCGGTACATTTGAAGTTTCAGGCACCCGAATGGAGGAACGGGAAGGCCATAAGATATCTAATCATGCAATAGACTCAAATAAAGGATACGAAGCGGATCAGATGGTAATCGAACTCACGATGCGACAATGAAATTGAGATTCGTACACAAGAAAGGACTCGAGTTTTTAAGGTCGTAACTATCGATACATTTGAAGTTTCGGGCACCCGAATGGAGGAGCGGGAAGGCCGTAAGATATCTGGTCATGCAATAGACTCAAATAAAGGATAAGAAGCGGACAGGATGGTAATCGGACTCACGACCGACAATGACATATAGATTCGTACACAAGAAATGACTCGAGTTTTAAAGGACGTAACTATCGGTACATTTGAAGTTTCAGGCACCCGAATGGCGGAACGGGAAGGCCGTAAGATATCTGATCATGCAATAGACTCATATAAAGGATACGAAGTAGACGGGATGGTAATCGGACTCACGATGCAACAATGACATAGAGATTCGTACACTAGAAAAGACTAGAGTTTTAAAGGACGTAACTATCGGTACATTTGAAGATTCGGGCACTCGAATGGAGGAACAGGAAGGCCGCAAGATATTTGATCATGCAATAGACTCAAATAAAGCATACGAAGGGAATCGGGTGGTAATCGGACTCACGATGTGACAATAACATAGAGATTCGTACACAAGAAAAGACTCGAGTTCTTAAGGTCGTAACTATCGATACATTTGAAGTTTCGGGCACCCGAATGGAGGAACGGGAAGGCCGTAAGATATCTGATCATGCAATAGACTTAAATAAAGGATACAAAAGGACTGGATGGTAATCGGACTAACAATGCCACAATGACATACAGATTCGTACACAAGAAAAGACTCGAGTTTAAAGGAGATAACTATCGGTACATTTGAAGTTTCTGGCACCCGAATGGAGGAGCGCGAAGGCCGTAAGATATCTGATCATGCAATAGACTCAAATAAAGGATAAGAAGCGGACAGGATGGTAATCGGACTCACGATGCGACAATGACATATAGATTCGTACACAAGAAAAGACTCGAGTTTTAAAGGACGTAACTATCGGTACATTTGAAGTTTCAGGCACCCGAATGGAAGAACGGGAAGGCCGTAAGATATCTGATCATGCAATAGACTCAAATAAAGGATATGAAGCGGACCGGATGGTAATCGAACTCACAATGCGACAATGACGTAGAGATTCGTACACAAGAAAAGACTCGAATTTTAAAGGACATAACTATCGATACATTTGAAGTTTCGGGCACCCGAATGGAGGAGCGGAAAGGCCGTAAGATATCTGATCATGCAATAGACTCAAATAAAGCATACGAAGGGAATCGGGTGGTAATCGGACTCACGATGCGACAATAACATAGAGATTCGTACACAAGAAAAGACTCGAGTTCTTAAGGTCGTAACTATCGATATATTTGAAGTTTCGGGCACCCGAATGGAGGAACGGGAAGGCCGTAAGATATCTGATCATGCAATAGACTTAAATAAAGGATACAAAAGGACTGGATGGTAATCGGACTAACAATGCCACAATGACATACAGATTCGTACACAAGAAAAGACTCGAGTTTAAAGGACATAACTATCGGTACATTTGAAGTTTCTGGCACCCGAATGGGGGAGCGGGAAGGCCGTAAGATATCTGATCATGCAATAGACTCAAATAAAGGATAAGAAGCGGACAGGATGGTAATCGGACTCACGATGCGACAATGATATATAGATTCGTACACAAGAAAAGACTCGAGTTTTAAAGGACGTAACTATCGGTACATTTGAAGTTTCAGACACCCGAATGGAGGAACGGGAAGGCCGTAAGATATCTGATCATGCAATAGACTCAAATAAAGGATACGAAGCGGACCGGATGGTAATCGAACTCACAATGCGACAATGACGTAGAGATTCGTACACAAGAAAAGACTCGAATTTTAAAGGACATAACTATCGATACATTTGAAGTTTCGGGCACCCGAATGGAGGAGCGGGAAGGCCGTAAGATATCTGATCATGCAATAGACTCAAATAAAGGATAAGAAGCTGACAGGATGGTAATCGGACTCACGATGCGACAATGACATATAGATTCGTACACAAGAAAAGACTCGAGTTTTAAAGGACGTAACTATCGGCACATTTGAAGTTTCAGTCACCCGAATGGAGGAACGGGAAGGCCGTAAGATATCTGATCATGCAAAGACTCAAATAAAGGATACGAAGCGGACCGGATGGTAATCGAACTCACAATGCGACAATGACGTAGAGATTCGTACACAAGAAAAGACTCGAGTTTTAAAGGGCATAACTATCGGTACATTTGAAGTTTCGGGCACCCGAATGGAGGAGCGGGAAGGCCGTAAGATATCTGTTCATGCAATAGACTCAAATAAAGGATAAGAAGCGGACAGCATGGTAATCGGACTTACGATGCGACAATGACATATAGATTCGTACACAAGAAAAGACTCGAGTTTTAAAGTACGTAACTATCGGTACATTTGAAGTTTCAGGCACCCGAATGGAGGAACGGAAAGGCCGTAAGATATCTGATCATGCAATAGACTCAAATAAAGGATACGAAGCGGACCAGATGGTAATCGAACTCACGATGCGACAATGACATAGAGATTCGTACACAAGAAAAGACTCGACCATTAAATGACGAAACTATCGGTACATTTGAAGTTTCGGGCATCCGAATGGAGGAATGGGAAGGCCGCAAGATATCTAATCATGCAATAGACTCAAATAAAGGATACAAAGTGGACCAGATGGTAATCGAACTCATGATGCGACAATGACATAGAGATTCGTACACAAGAATAGACTCGAGTTTTTAAGGTCGTAACTATCGGTACATTTGAAGTTTCAGGCTCCCGAATGGAGGAACGGGAAGGCAATAAGATATCTAATCATGCAATAGACTCAAATAAAGGATATTAAGCGGCCCAGATGGTAATCGAACTCACGATGCGACAATGACATTGAGATTTGTACACAAGAAAGGACTCGAGTTTTTAAGGTCGTAACTATCGGTACATTTGAAGTTTCGGGCACCCGACTGGAGGAGCGGGAAGGCCGTAAGATATCTGATCATGCATTAGACTCAAATAAAGGGTAAGAAGCGGACAGGATGGTAATCGGACTCACGATGCGACAATGACATATAGATTCGTACACAAGAAAAGACTCGAGTTTTAAAGGACGTAACTATCGGTACATTTGAAGTTTCAGGCACCCGAATGACGGAACGGGAAGGCCGTAAGATATCTGATCATGCAATAGACTCAAATAAAGGATATGAAGTAGACGGGATGGTAATCGGACTCACGATGCAACAATGACATAGAGATTCGTACACAAGAAAAGACTCGAGTTTTAAAGGACATAACTATCGGTACATTTGAAGTTTCGGGCACCCGAATGGAGGAGCGGGAAGGCCGTAAGATATCTGATCATGCAAAAGACTCAAATAAAGGATAAGAAGCGGACAGGATGGTAATCGGACTCACGATGCGACAATGACATATAGATTCGTACACAAGAAAAGACTCGAGTTTTAAAGGACGTAACTATCGGTACATTTGAAGTTTCAGGCACCCGAATGGAGGAATGGGAAGGCCGTAAGATATCGGATCATGCAATAGACTCAAATAAAGGATACGAAGCGGACCGGATGGTAATCGAACTCACAATGCGACAACGACGTAGAGATTCGTACACAAGAAAAGACTCGAGTTTTAAAGGACATAACTATCGGTTCATTTGAAGTTTCGGGCACCCGAATGGAGGAGCGGGAAGGCCGTAAGATATCTGATCATGCAATAGACTCAAATAAAGGATAAGAAGAGGACAGGATGGTAATCGGACTCACTATGCGACAATGACATATAGATTCGTACACAAGAAAAGACTCGAGTTTTAAAGGACGTAACTATCGGTACATTTGAAGTTTCAGGCACCCGAATGGAGGAACGAAAAGGCCGTAAGATATCTGATCATGCAATAGACTCAAATAAAGGATACGAACCGGACTGGATGGTAATCGAACTCACGATGCGACAATGACATAGAGATTCGTACATAAGAAAAGACTCGAGCTTTAAAGGACGAAACTATCGGTACATTTGAAGTTTCGGGCACCCGAATGGAGGAACGGGAAGGCCGTAAGATATCTGATCATGCAATAGACTCAAATAAATGATAAGAAGCGGACAGGATGGTAATCGGACTCACGATGCGACAATGACATATAGATTCGTACACAAGAAAAGACTCGAGTTTTAAAGGACGTAATTATCGGTACATTTGAAGTTTTAGGCACCCAAATGGAGGAACGGGAAGGCCGTAAGATATCTGATCATGCAATAGACTCAAATAAAGGATACGAAGCGGATCGGATGGTAATCGAACTCACAATGCGACAATGACGTAGAGATTCGTACACAAGAAAAGACTCGAGTTTTAAAGGACATAACTATCGGTACATTTGAAGTTTCGGGCACCCGAATGGAGGAGCGGGAAGGTCGTAAGATAGATGATCATGCAATAGACTCAAATAAAGGTTAAGAAGTGGACAGGATGGTAATCGGACTCACGATGCGACAATGACATATAGATTCGTACACAAGAAAAGACTCGAGTTATAAAGGACGTAACTATCGGTACATTTGAAGTTTCAGGCACCCGAATGGAGGAACGGAAAGGCCGTAAGATATCTGATCATGCAATAGACTCAAATAAAGGATACGAAGCGGACCGGATGGTAATCGAATTCACGATGCGACAATGACATAGAGATTCGTACACAAGAAAAGGCTCAAGTTTTAAATCACGTAACTATCTGTAGATTTGAAGTTTCGGGCACCAGAATGGAGGAACGGAAAGGCCGTAAGATATCTGATCATGCAATAGACTCAAATAAAGGATACGAAGCAGACCGGATAGTAATCGAACTCACGATGCGACAATGACATAGAGATTCGTACACAAGAAAAGACTCGACCATTAAATGACGAAACTATCGGTACATTTGAAGTTTCAGGCACCCGAATGGAGGAACGGGAAAGCCGTAAGATATCTGATCATGCAATAGACTCAAATAAAGGATACGAAGTGGACCGGATGGTAATCGAACTCACGATGCGACAATGACATAGAGATTCGTACATAAGAAAAGACTCGAGCTTTAAAGGACGAAACTATCGGTACATTTGAAGTTTCGGGCACCCGAATGGAGGAATGGGAAGGCCGCAAGATATCTGATCAGGCAATAGACTGAAATAAAGGATACGAAGCGGACCGGATGGTAATCGGACTCACGATACGACAATGACATAGAGATTCGTACACAAGAAAAGACTCGAGTTTTAAAGGACGTAACTATCGGTACATTTGAAGTTTCGGGCACCCGAATGGAGGAGCGGGAAGGCCGTAAGATATCTGATCATGCAATAGACTCAAATAAAGTATAAGAATCGAAATGTACGGTAATCGGACTCACAATGCCACAATGACATAAAGATTCATACATAAGAAAAGACTCGAGTTTTAAAGGACGTAACTATCGGTACATTTGAAGTTTCGGGCACCCGAATGGAGGAACGGGAAGGCCGCAAGATATCTGATCATGCAATAAACTCAAATAAAGGATACGAGACGGATAAGATTTTAATCGGACTCACGATACGATAATGACATAGAGATTCGTACACAAAAAAAGACTCGAGTTTTAAAGGACGTAACTATCGGTACATTTGAAGTTTCGGGCACCCGAATGGAGGAACGGGATTGCAGCAAGATATTGATCATGCATTAGACTCAAATAAAGGATACAGAGCGGACCGGATGGTAATCGGACTCACGATGCGACAATGACATAGATATTCATACACAAGAAAAGACTCGAGTTTTAAAGGACGTAACTATCGGTACATTTGAAGTTTCAGGCACCCGAATGGAGGAACGGAAAGGCCGTAAGATATCTGATCATGCAATAGACTCAAATAAAGGATACAAAGTGGACCGGATAGTAATCGAACTCACGATGCGACAATGACATAGAGATTCGTACACAAGAAAGGACTCGAGTTTTTAAGGTCGTAACTATCGGTACATTTGAAGTTTCGGGCACCCGAATGGAGGAGCGGGAAGGCCGTAAGATATCTGATCATGCATTAGACTCAAATAAAGGATAAGAAGTGGACAGGATGGTAATCGGACTCACGATGCGACAATGACATATAGATTCGTACACAAGAAAAGACTCGAGTTTTAAAGGACGTAACTATCGGTACATTTGAAGTTTCAGGCATCCGAATGGAGGAACGGGAAGGCCGTAAGATATCTGATCATGCAATAGACTCAAATAAAGGATACGAAGCGGACCGGATGGTAATCGAACTCACGATGCGACAATGACATAGATATTCGTACACAAGAAAAGACTCGAGTTTGAAAGGACGTAACTATCGGTACATTTGAAGTTTCGGGCACCCGAATGGAGGAACGGGAAGGCCGTAAGATATCTGATCATGCAATAGACTCAAATAAAGGATACGAAGTGGACAGGATGGTAATCGGACTCACGATGCGATAATGACTTATAGATTCGTACACAAGAAAAGACTCGAGTTTTAAAGGACGTAACTATCGGTACATTTGAAGTTTCAGGCACTCGAATGGAGGAACGGGAAGGCCGTAAGATATCTGATCATGCAATAGACTCAAATAAAGGATACGAAGCGGACCGGATGGTAATCGAACTCACAATGCGACAATGACGTAGAGATTCGTACACAAGAAAAGACTCTAATCCAATTAATAAACTTAGGATGAAACCCAAAACCCTTTAAACATTCAAGCAAGAAACCATGATCAACAGAATCATATGCCTTCTGAATGTCAATCTTCATAGCAACCCTAGGGTACCCTCTGACCCAATCATACCCCTTAACCAACTCTTGTGATAACAATATATTATCACTAATAAGCCTACCAGGAACAAAAGCACTTTGAACTTTGTCCACCACTTGCTCTAAGTATCCCATCATTCTATTACAAATCACCTTACTGATGCATTTATACAACACATTACAGCAGGCTATTGGTCTAAAATCAGACACACTCAAGGGGGAATTAACCTTTGGTACCAGAGTAATGACTGTGGCATTTAGCTGCTTCAGAATCTTGCCATTGTCAAAAAATTCCTGCACAGCAAAACATATATCATCACCAATAATACTCCAAGCCTTCTTAAAAAAATTGGAAGAATAGCCATCAGGCCCAGGGGCCTTATTATCATCAATCTGGAACATAGCAGCCTTGATTTCATCCTTAGTAACACTTCTTATCATATAATCAGCATCAGCCTCATTTAATCTTTTATTGAACAAAGAATCAGCCTCCCTAATAGGTCTCACAGCCTCCTTCCTCCCCATCATACCCCTAAAGAATTGCACAAAAGCATCCCCAACCCCTTCTTCATCATACAGACTTCCATCAACTCCATTAATCTGAGAAATCCTATTTCTGGCTTGCCTATGCTTCATAGAATGAAAGAAATACTTAGTATTCTGATCACCCACACATAACCAGTGAATCTTGGACTTCTGCTTTAACATAATCTCCTCATCAAGACAGGCCATATTATAAGCATTAACAAAAGCCACTTCTTCATCTCTAAGATCAGCATTATCAACATCATTATAAGCAGCTTCTTGAACTCTCTCCACCTCCTTTCTAAGAATATCAACCTTTTTATGTAAATTGCCATGCTGAAAATTAAGCTTCCTCAAAGGCTTCTTTAATTCCTTGAGCTTAGTAACAATAATAAACATCTTACAGCCCATAAACCTCCGATTCCACACATCCCTCACAATAGGTAAAAACTCAGGTTTAGAGGATAAATGATTCCAAAACTTAAAAGGTTTTGGCTCCTTACCTGTAACAGAAAGAGAACAAGCTATGACCACAGGAGAGTGATCAGATGTATAAAAAGGCAAGAATTTAGCAAAAACAGAAGGAAACATCTTCACAAAACTTTCATTTCCCATTGCTCTATCCAATTTCTCCCATATCCCATCTTTCTTTCCTGGCTTCTGATTCCATGTATAGTGGAAACCAGTGCTAGCAAGATCCTCCACTCTAATATCACCTACACACTTCTGAAAATCCTCCATACCATAAACTGAAGTAGCAAGCTCAGTACTTTTATCTCTAGTTTCAAGAATGGCATTAAAGTCACCAACTATTAACCAAGGATTATCCCTGATCTGCCCTCCATGCCTCCTCATCTCATCCCATAACAATCTTCTCCCCCCAATATCAGTGACCCCATAAACAAAAGAACAGAAAAAGCTATCCCCTCCTCCCTTCACAGGACACACCAAACAGTGAACGACTTGGGATGTCATACACAAAACAATCACATCCAAGAACCTAGGATCCCAACCCACTAAAATCCGAACCCAACTGGGACAGAAATTAACATTGGACACCCAGCTCCAGTTATTCATCACATTCTTGCAAGCACAATCAACATTCATAGGACTAACTCTAGTTTCAATCAAACCACACAAACTCACCTTATTCTCCAACAAAATACTTCTAATCTGACTTTGTTTAGAGGTAGTAGACATACCTCTAACATTCCAAGCAAAAATCTTAAACTTCATTATTAACTTCAGAAATAATCTCAGGATTCTGCAAAGCACCAGAACCCCCACTACTATTACTGCATTCCCCCTCATCACACTTCATAAAATCCCCTACATCCCCCTGCTCAGTCTGAGTATCACAGGATTGAGCTAGCTTCTCAAACATCAATTGGTCCCATTGTTCAAAAAATAATTTAACCTGCCCAATGTTCCACCCTCTCATAACTGCATTAGTTGGACAGGACTTATTAATAACATAATGTGCTACCTCATTAAACTGATCTTCAGACATCTTGAAATATCCAGATTTAGTATTGACCTTAGTTTGAATAGAATCTCTAGCCTCCTTCAAAACAGCTCCCCCTTTAACAGTCTTCTTCTCAATATCCCCAACTCTTTCCCCTTCCTTCTCTTTACCCTTAGTACTCCCATCATTAGTCTCCACAGGCACAGTCTTCTTAACAGGACTAGTCTTCTCAATAAATTTTATACCCCCAACCTTCCTTTCACCAGCAATAGAAGGCTTATTCCCCTCAACTTTATTATCATCAATCTTGTCAGAAGAAACTCCCTCAGTACTCACATCCAAACCAGCTAAAACCTCATCACTAAGAATCTCAAATCTGTTAGAACTATTTTTAACATTTCTATCACCCCCACTCTGATTATTCAACTTCACTTGTCTAAAAACCTGATTGTTTCTGCCCTGAAAACCACCCCTATTTTGGAAACCTCCTCTTCCCTGAAATCCACCCCTTCTAGTATAATTATTATATCTAAACCCATCATTTCTACCATCAGCCCTTCTCAAGTCTCTACCCTGATTCCCACCAGAAGTACCCTCACCCCAATCTCTTTCCCCATTATTACCAATCCCAACACCCCCATTACCAAAACTCTTATCTTTTTTATTAGCCCTGCCCACTCTAGTATACCCATCAGTATTAATACCAGAAACAGGAAAGTCCTGATTATCAGCTTTATTAAGCTCATTAACAAGTTTCTGAGATTTCTCCTCCAACTCCTTCACAGTCATGATCCTAGAGGTACACCCCTCAAAATCATGACCAAATACCTTACAAGCAGAACATTTTTTGATAAACACCTCATAAGTAACCCTAATACTACTAAAAAACCCAGGCTTACCATCATCAGGGGGATACCAAGCCTTAACAAACTCAGGCAATACCTTCTCGGCCTTAACCTCAACCAGAACCCTGGCAAAACAAGCAGGCCCCTCTTTCTTCTGACATCTTTCAGCTGTAACTCTATCAAACATAAGAGGATTTCCAACACAGCTCAACATACTACAAATGCTTTCATTATTCCATAATTCCTTAGGAAGATTAGGAATAGTAACCCACATAGGAATCACATTAGGCTCAATTTTCTCTAAACATATTCCAACTTCCCATTTCTTTAGACATAAAGGAATATTATTCACAAGCCATGGCCCCTTCTCCATAGCACTCCACATACCCTCATCATTCTTAAATTTAAAGAAGAAAATACCAGTATTATTAGTAGAAACATCAGCCAACCCAAATTTCTTCCACATTCTCATCAGATGGAATCTAACAAGACCCACAGATAACTCCTTACCCACAAAATAGCCATAAAGATACTTACTATAAACCACTTTGGCTTCAGCAATTTTATCAGGATTAATAACAGCAACCTCTTCCCCATTCTCCAGAACCTTAGGAGGATAATACTGAACCTTTTCTACTAAAACTTCACTCTGCTTACCAGAAGTAGCAGCAGCATAAGATTTAACCTCATTGCCACCCATAGGCATCTTCCCAGCAGCCTTAGTAGCATTATTCATATCACCCCTTTTTGCAGCAAATACCACATTATCTTTAATAACAACAGACCCCAAAACAGATTTCTTTGGCAAAGGAGGAAGCTGCTTAATAACAGCAACATCATCCTTAGTAATACAATAAGGACTCATTTTTCTGGATTTATCAAGAATAAGCTTCCTCATAGGAATTCTTCTAATACCTTTCACACCCCTATTCAACTTACTTCTAGTACCTTCCTCTTTCTGATCATCACCACTATCTTTAACAATCTCCATACTAACCCCTTCTTCTTCAACAGTAGGTTTACTGCCACCAGCAGCCACTTCACCACTCCCTTTAACCTCCCCCCTGATCACAGCTTTCTTAGAATCAATCTTAGGAACAGGAAACCCAGGACAGAAATCCATCTTATCCACAGGCTTTTCATAATTAAACTTAATTATTTCCAACCCATTCAAACTCTTATCCCCAGCCATCCTATTCTTCACATTAATAAACCTCATACCACTACCCTTGATACTATCAGAAGAGTTACAGCTACCCTCAACTTGACTACAATCAGCCTTTTCAAATACAACACTATCAGCATTCTCCATCTTCATATCACCTTCCCCTTTCTTAGCCTTCTTAGGAGGAATAAGAACAACAGGTTTCTTAGCCAATACAACCAAATAATCAGCAGCAGAACAATTATCAGGCAGAACCTCCAACTCAT
Source organism: Ambrosia artemisiifolia (assembly GCA_032199755.1). Taxonomy (NCBI): domain Eukaryota; kingdom Viridiplantae; phylum Streptophyta; class Magnoliopsida; order Asterales; family Asteraceae; genus Ambrosia; species Ambrosia artemisiifolia. The sequence continues at coordinate 28,228,604 of CM063512.1, read as the reverse complement.
CACCCTTAACACAATATCCAGCATACTTGGAAATACCCTCAGCAATCTTACCAATCTTTAACTTCATGCTTTCATTCCTAACAGAGTGTTTCTTCCTCTTACTAAACACTTCAAGACTATCACATCCCACAGCTTCAAACACATTAACATTAGGGGAAACCTGAGGAAAACATACCTTCCCATCTTTCACAGCAACAGAACAGTCATTATTCTTAGAAATAAACTTTGTCAAAGCTTCCAGAATAGACATATTTTGACCCTCATACAGAACACTAGTTTCCCCTGAATTAGCACTATTCTGCAAACCAGCACTCATACCCTTGTCTAAAGAAGCACTCATAGGCTTACCATTAGCATCACATTTCAACGACAACTGACACAATTGTTCCTTATCTTCATACAATAATCTGGCCTTCCAGTTATCCCCCAACAAATTACGCAGATAAACAACATGAGCATCAGACAAATTAGGGATATCAGTCATACCTTGCAAACGAGCACCAACCCTAAAAGAATCAGCAGAAGAAACCCTATTACCCTCTCCCCCAGAAGTATTCTGAAAGAAACCATCATCCGACCCAACCTGCTGAATCCAATCTTCACCAAACATCCCCTTCAGATACTCCAGATCCCCCTCAGTTAACATACACGACTCCAGCTTACCACCAACCCTCCTACGAAGACAATACAACCCATTACTAGCCTTCGACAGATCATACTCATTATCACCCAAAATATCCGGTGGAACCGCCGGAGGAGGCTCCGGCAACACAACCCTAGCAGGGGAAGCCATAACCGTGCACTGTGAAGATTCCACCACCTTCAAAGATGATGGAACAGTGAAACACGACGAAGAAAAGAAGAAGAAAGGGTTAGAAATGACCGGGAAAAGAAAACAAAGAACAAACAGTGAAATCGCCAAAATCGCCCAATATCAGAGAGAAAACCCTAGCTTCGTATTCTTTAGCTTCGTCCCACTTCGTATCCTTTATTCGAGTGTATTGCATGATCAGATATCTTACGGCCTTCCCGTTCCTCCATTCGGGTTCCCGAAACTTCAAATATACCAGTAGTTACGTCCTTTAAAACTCGAGTCTTTTCTTGTGTACGTATCTCTATGTCATTGTCGCATCGTGAGTCCGATTACCAACCGATCCGCTTCGTATCCTTTATTTGAGTCTATTGCATGATGAGATATCTTGCGGCCTTCCCGTTCCTCCATTCGGGTGCCCGAAACTTCGAATGTACCGATAGTTACGTCCTTTAAAACTCGAGTCTTTTCTTGTGTACGAATCTCAATGTCATTGTCGCATCGTGAGTTCAATTACCATCCGGTCCGCTTCGTATCCTTTATTTGAGTGTATTGCATGATCAGATATCTTACGGCCTTCCCATTCCTCCATTCGGGTTCCCGAAACTTCAAATGTAGCCGTAGTTACGTACTTTAAAACTCGAATCTTTTCTTGTGTACGAATCGCTATGTCATTGTCGCATCGTGAGTCCAATTACCACCCGATCCGCTTCGTATTTTTTATTTGAGTCTATTGCATGATGAGATATCTTGCGGCCTTCCCCTTCCTCCATTCAGGTGCACGAAACTTCAAATGTAACATTAGTTACGTCCTTTAAAACTCGTGTCTTTTCTTTTGTACGAATATCTATGTCATTGCCGCATCGTGAGTTCAATTACCATCCGGTCTGCTTCGTATCCTTTATTTGAGTCTATTGAATGATCAGATATCTTTCGGCCATCCCGTTCCTCCACTCAGGTGCCCGAAACTTCAAATGTAACAATAGTTAGGTCCTTTAAATCTCGTGTCTTTTCTTGTGTAAGAATGTCTATGTCATTGTCACATCGTGAGTCCGATTACCATCCGGTCTACTTCGTATCCTTTATTTGATTCAATTGCATGATCAGATATCTTGCGGCCTTCCAGTTCCTCCATTCGGGTGCCCGAAACTTCAAATGTACCGATAGTTAGGTCCTTTGAAGCTCGAGTCTTTTCTGGTGTACGAATCTTTATGTCATTGTCGCATCGTGAGTCTGATTTCCACTTCGTATCCTTTATTTGAGTCTATTGCATGATGAGATATGTTGCGGCCTTCCGGTTCCTCCATTCGGGTGCCCGAAACTTCGAATGTACCGATAGTTACGTCCTTTAAAACTCGAGTCTTTTCTTGTGTACGAATCTCAATGTCATTTGTCGCATCGTGAGTTCAATTACCATCCGGTCTGCCTCGTATCCTTTATTTGAGTGTATTGCATGATCAGATATCTTACGGCCTTCCCGTTCCTCCATTCGGGTTCCCGAAACTTCAAATGTAGCCGTAGTTACGTACTTTAAAACTCGAATCTTTTCTTGTGTACGAATCGCTATGTCATTGTCGCATCGTGAGTCCAATTACCACCCGATCCGCTTCGTATTTTTTATTTGAGTCTATTGCATGATGAGATATCTTGCGGCCTTCCCCTTCCTCCATTCAGGTGCACGAAACTTCAAATGTAACATTAGTTACGTCCTTTAAAACTCGTGTCTTTTCTTTTGTACGAATATCTATGTCATTGCCGCATCGTGAGTTCAATTACCATCCGGTCTGCTTCGTATCCTTTATTTGAGTCTATTGAATGATCAGATATCTTTCGGCCATCCCGTTCCTCCACTCAGGTGCCCGAAACTTCAAATGTAACAATAGTTAGGTCCTTTAAATCTCGTGTCTTTTCTTGTGTAAGAATGTCTATGTCATTGTCACATCGTGAGTCCGATTACCATCCGGTCTACTTCGTATCCTTTATTTGATTCAATTGCATGATCAGATATCTTGCGGCCTTCCAGTTCCTCCATTCGGGTGCCCGAAACTTCAAATGTACCGATAGTTAGGTCCTTTGAAGCTCGAGTCTTTTCTGGTGTACGAATCTTTATGTCATTGTCGCATCGTGAGTCTGATTTCCACTTCGTATCCTTTATTTGAGTCTATTGCATGATGAGATATGTTGCGGCCTTCCGGTTCCTCCATTCGGGTGCCCGAAACTTCGAATGTACCGATAGTTACGTCCTTTAAAACTCGAGTCTTTTCTTGTGTACGAATCTCAATGTCATTTGTCGCATCGTGAGTTCAATTACCATCCGGTCTGCCTCGTATCCTTTATTTGAGTGTATTGCATGATCATATATCTTACGGCCTTCCTGTTCCTCCATTCGGGTTCCCGAAACTTCAAATGTACCCGTAGTTACATCCTTTAAAACTTGAGTCTTTTCTTGTGTACAATCTCTATGTCATTGTCGTATCGTGAGTCCGATTACCACCCGATCCGCTTCGTATCCTTTATTTGAGTCTATTGCATGGTGAGATATCTTGCGGCCTTCCCGTTCCTCCATTCGGGTGCCCGAAACTTCGAATGTACCGATAGTTAAGTCCCTTAAAACTCGTGTCTTTTCTTGTGTACGAATGTCTATGTCATTGTCGTATCGTGAGTCCGATTACCATCCGGTCCGCTTCGTACCCTTTATTTGTGTCTATTGCAAGATTAGATATCTTACGGCCTTCCCGTCCTCCATTCGGGTGCCCGAAACTTCAAATGTACAGATAGTTACGACCTTTAAAATCGAGTCTTTTCTTGTGTACGAATCTCTATGCCATTGTCTCATCGTGAGTCTGATTATCATCCGGTCAACTTTGTATCCTTTATTTGAGTATATTGCGTGATCAGATATCTTGCGGCCTTCCCAATCCTCCATTCGGGTGCCCGAAACTTCGAATGTACCCATAGTTACGTCCTTTAACACTCGAGTCTTTTCTTGTGTACGAATCTCAATGTCATTGTCGCATCGTGAGTTCAATTACCATCCGGTCTGCTTCGTATCCTTTATTCGAGTCTATTCCATGATCAGATATCTCGCGGCCTTCCCGTTCCTCCATTCGGGTGCCCGAAACTTTAAATGTACCGATAGTTACGTCCTTTAAAACTCGAGTCTTTTCTTTTGTACTAATCTCTATGTCATTGTCGCATCGTGAGTCCGATTACCATCCTGTCCGCTTCGTATCCTTTATTTGAGTCTATTGCATGATCAGATATCTTGCGGCCTTTCCGTTCCTCCATTCGGGTGCCCGAAACTTCGAATGTACCGATAGTTACATCCTTTAAAACTCGAGTCTTTTCTTGTGTACGAATCTCAATGTCATTGTCGCATCGTGAGTTCAATTACCATCCGGTCCGCTTCGTATTCTTTATTTGAGTGTATTGCATGATCAGATATCTTACCGCCTTCCTGTTCCTCCATTCTGGTGCCCGCAACTTCAAATGTACCCGTAGTTACGTTCTATAAAACTCGAGTCTTTTCTTGTCTACGGATCTCTATGTCATTGTCGTATCGTGATTCCGATTACCATCCGGTCCGCTTCGTATCCTTTATTTAAGTCTATTGCATGATCAGATATCTTGAGGCCTTCCCGTTCCTCCATTAGGGTGCCCGAAACTTCAAATATACCGATAGTTACGTCCTTGAAAACTCGAGTCATTTCTTGTGTACAAATCTCTATGTCATTGTCGCATCGAGAGTCCGATTACCATCCTGTCAGCTTCGTATCCTTTATTTGAGTCTATTGCATGATCAGATATCTTGCGGCCATACCGTCCTCCATTCGGGTGCCCGAAACTTCAAATGTACCGATAGTTACGACCTTTAAAATTGAGTCTTTTCTTGTGTACGAATCTCTATGTCATTGTCCCATCGTGAGTCCAATTACCACCCGATCCACTTTGTATCCTTTATTTGAGTCTATTGCATTTTCAGATATCTTGGGGCCTTCCCCTTCCTCCATTTGGGTGCCCGAAACTTCAAATGTACAGATAGTTACGTCCTTTAAATCTCGAGTCCTTTCTTGTGTACGAATCTCTATGTCATTGTCGGATCGTGAGTTCGATTACCATCCGGTCCGCTTCGTATCCTTTATTTGTGTCTATTGCATGATTAGATATCTTACGGCCTTCCCGTCCTCCATTTTGGTGCCCGAAACTTCAAATGTACCGATAGTTACGACCTTTAAATCTCGAGCCTTTTCTTGTGTACGAATCTCTATGTCATTGTCGCATCGTGAGTCTGATTACCATCCGGTCCACTTCGTATCCTTTATTTGAGTATATTGCGTGATCAGATATCTTGCGGCTTTCCCGTTCCTCCATTCAGGTGCCCGAAACTTCGAATGTACCCATAGTTACGTCCTTTAAAACTCGAGTCTCTTGTTGTGTACTAATCTCAGTGTCATTGTCGCATCGTGAGTTCAATTACCATCCGGTCCGCTTCGTATCCTAAATTTGAGTCTATTGCATGATCAGATATCTTGCGGCCTTCCCGTTCCTCCATTCAGGTGCCCGAAACTTCGAATGTACCCACAGTTACATCCTTTAAAACTCGAGTCTCTTCTTGTGTACTAATCTCAGTGTCATTGTCGCATCGTGAGTTCAATTACCATCCGGTCCGCTTCGTATCCTAAATTTGAGTCTATTGCATGATCAGATATCTTACGGCCTTCACGTTCCTCCATTCGGGTGCCCGAAACTTCAAATGTACCGATAGTTACGTCATTTAAAACTCGAGTCTTTTCTTGTGTACGAATCTCAATGTCATTGTCGCATCGTGAGTCCGATTACCATCCGCTACGCGTCGTATCCTATATTTGAGTCTATTGCATGATCAGATATCTTGCGGCCTTCGCTTTCCTCCATTCTGGTGCCCGAAACTTCAAATGTACCGATAGTTACGTCCTTTAAAACTCGAGTCTTTTCTTGTCTACGAATCTCTATGTCATTGTCGCATCGTGAGTCCGATTACCATCCGGTCCGCTTCGTATCCTATATTTGAGTCTATTGCATGATCAGATATCTTACGGCCTTCCCTTTCCTCCATTCGGGTGCCCGAAACTTCGAATGTACCGATAGTTACGTCCTTTAAAACTCGAATCTTTTCTTGTGTACGAATCTCAATGTCATTGTCACATCGTGAGCTCAATTTCCATCCGGTCCGCTTTGTATCCTTTATTTGAGTGTATTGCATTATCAGATATCTTACGGCCTTCCCGTTCCTCCATTCGGGTTCACGAAACTTCAAATGTACCCGTAGTTACGTCCTTTAAAACTCGAGTCTTTTCTTGTATACGAATCTCTATGTCATTGTCGCATCGTGAGTTCAATTACCATCCGGTCTGCTTCGTATCCTATATTTGAGTCTATTGCATGATCAGATATCTTACGGCCTTCCCGTCCTCCATTCGGGTGCCCGAAACTTCAAATGTACCGATAGTTACGACCTTTAAAATCGAGTCTTTTCTTGTGTACGAATCTCTATGTCATTGTCGCATCGTGAGTCTGATTACCATCCGGTCCGCTTTGTATCCTTTATTTGAGTATATTGCGTGATCAGATATCTTGCGGCCTTCCCGTTCCTCCATTCAGGTGCCCGAAACTTCGAATGTACCCATAGTTACGTCCTTTAAAACTCGAGTCTTTTATTGTGTACGAATCTCAATGTCATTGTCGCATCGTGAGTTTAATTACCTTCTAGTCCACTTCGTATCCTTAATTTGATTCTATTGCATGATCAGATATCTTACGGCCTTCCCGTTCCTCCATTCGGGTGCCCGAAACTTCAAATGCACCGATAGTTACGTCATTTAAAACTCGAGTCTTTTCTTGTGTACGAATCCCTATGTCATTGTCGCATCGTGAGTCCGATTACCATCCGCTACGCTTCGTATCCTATATTTGAGTCTATTGCATGATCAGATATCTTACGGCCTTCCCGTCCTCCATTCGGGTGCCTGAAACTTCAAATGTACCGATACTTACGACCTTTAAAATCGAATCTTTTCTTGTGTACGAATCTCTATGTCATTGTCGCATCGTGAGTCTGATTACCATCCGGTCCACTTTATATCCTTTATTTGAGTATATTGCGTGATCAGATGTCTTGCGGCTATCCCGTTCCTCCATTCGGGTGCCCGAAACTTCGAATGTACCCATAGTTACGTCCTTTAAAACTCGAGTCTTTTCTTGTGTACGAATCTCAATGTCATTGTTGCATCGTGAGTTCAATTACCATTTGGTCCGCTTTGTATCCTTAATTTGAGTGTATTGCATGATCAGATATCTTACGGCCTTCCCATTCCTCCGTTCGGGTGCCCGAAACTTCAAATGTACCGATAGTTACCTCATTTAAAACTCGAGTCTTTTCTTGTGTACGAATCTCTATGTCATTGTCGCATCGTGAGTCCGTTTACCATCTGCTACGCTTCGTATCCTATATTTGAGTCTATTGCATGATCAGATATCTTGCGGCCTTCCCTTTTCTCCATTCGGGTGCCCGAAACTTCAAATGTACCGATAGTTACGTCCTTTAAAACTCGAGTCTTTTCTTGTGTATGAATCTCTATGTCATTGTCGCATCGTGAGTTCGGTTACCATCTGGTCCGCTTCGTATCTTTTATTTCAGTCTATTGCATGATTAGATATCTTACGGCCTTCCCGTCCTCCATTCGGGTGCCCGAAACTTCAAATGTACCGATAGTTACGACCTTTAAAATCCAGTCTTTTCTTGTGTACGAATCTCTATGTCATTGTCGCATCGTGAGTCTGATTACCATCCGGTCCGCTTTGTATCCTTTATTTGAGTATATTGCGTGATCAGATATCTTGCGGCCTTCCCGTTCCTCCATTCGGGTGCCCGAAAGTTCGAATGTACCCATAGTTACGTCCTTTAAAACTCGAGTCTTTTATTGTGTACGAATCTCAATGTCATTGTCGCATCGTGAGTTTAATTACCTTCTAGTCCACTTCGTATCCTTAATTTGATTCTATTGCATGATCAGATATCTTACGGCCTTCCCGTTCCTCCATTCGGGTGCCCGAAACTTCAAATGTACCGACAGTTACGTCATTTAAAACTCGAGTCTTTTCTTGTGTACGAATCTCTATGTCATTGTCGCATCGTGAGTCCGATTACCATCCGCTACGCTTCGTATCCTATATTTCAGTCTATTGCATGATCAGATATCTTACGGCCTTCCCGTCCTCCATTCGGGTGCCTGAAACTTCAAATGTACCGATACTTACGACCTTTAAAATCGAGTCTTTTCTTGTGTACGAATCTCTATGTCATTGTCGCATCGTGAGTCTGATTACCATCCGGTCCACTTTGTATTCTTTATTTGAGTATATTGCGTGATCAGATATCTTGCGGCCTTCCCGTTCCTCCATTCGGGTGCCCGAAACTTCGAATGTACCCATAGTTACGTCCTTTAAAACTCGAGTCTTTTATTGTGTACGAATCTCAATGTCATTGTCGCATCGTGAGTTCAATTACCATCTGGTCCGCTTCGTATCCTTAATTTGATTCTATTGCATGATCAAATATCTTACGGCCTTCTCGTTCCTCCATTCGGGTGCCCGAAACATCAAATGTACGGATAGTTACGTCCTTTAAATCTCGAGTCTTTTCTTGTGTACGAATCTCTATTTCATTGTCGCATCGTGAGTTCGATTACCATCCGGTCCGCTTCGTATCCTTTATTTGAGTCTATTGCATGATTAGATAACTTACGGCCTTCCCGTCCTCCATTCGGGTGCCCGAAACTTCAAATGTACCGATAGTTACGACCTTTAAAATCGAGTCTTTTCTTGTGTACGAATCTCTATGTTATTGTTGCATTGTGAGTCTGATTACCATCCGGTCCACTTTGTATCCTTTATTTGAGTATATTGCGTGATCAGATATCTTGCGGCCTTCCCGTTCCTCCATTCGGGTGCCCGAAACTGCGAATGTACCCACAGTTACGTCCTTTAAAACTCGAGTCTTTTTTTGTGAACGAATCTCAATGTCATTGTCGCATCGTGAGTTCAATTACCATCTGGTCCGCTTCGTATCCTTAATTTGATTCTATTGCATGATCAGATATCTTACGGCCTTCCCGTTCCTCCATTCCGGTGCCCGAAACTTCAAATGTACCGATATCTACGTCATTTAAAACTCGAGTCTTTTCTGGTGTACGAATCTCTATGTTATTGTCGTATCGTGAGTCCGATTACCATCCGCTACGCTTCGTATCCTATATTTGAGTCTATTGCATGATCAGATATCTTGCGGCCTTCCCTTTCCTCCATTCGGGTGCCCGAAACTTCAAATGTACCGATATTTACGTCCTTTAAAACTCGAGTCTTTTCTTGTGTACGAATCTCTATGTCATTGTCACATCATGAGTCCAATTACCACCCGATCCGCTTTGAATCCTTTATTTGAGTCTATTGCATTTTAAGATATCTTGCAGCCTTCCCGTTCCTCCATTTGGGTGCCCGAAACTTCAAATGTACGGATGGTTACGTCCTTTAAATCGCGAGTCTTTTCTTGTGTACGAATCTCTATGTCATTGTCGCATCGTGAGTTCGATTACCATCCGGTCCGCTTCGTATCCTTTATTTGAGTCTATTGCATGATTAGATATCTTACGGCCTTCCCGTCCTCCATTCGAGTGCCTGAAACTTCAAATGTAGCGATAGTTACGACCTTTAAAAATCGAGTCTTTTCTTGTGTACGAATCTCTATGTCATTGTAGCATCGTGAGTCTGATTACCATACGGTCCACTTTGTATCCTTTATTTGAGTATATTGCGTGATCAGATATCTTGCGGCCTTCCCGTTCCTCCATTCGGGTGCCCGAAACTTCGAATGTACCCATAGTTACGTCCTTTAAAACTCGAGTCTTTCCTTGAGTACGAATCTTTATGTCATTGTCACATCGTGAGCCCAATTACCACCCGAACCGCTTTGTATCCTTTATTTGAGTCTATTGCATTATCAGATATCTTGAGGCTTTCCCGTTCCTCCATTTAGGTGCCCGAAACTTCATGTGTACGGATAGTTACGTCCTTTAAATCTCGAGTCTTTTCTTGTGTACGAATCTCTATGTCATTGTCGCATCGTGAGTTCGATTACCATCCGGTCCGCTTCGTATCCTTTATTTGAGTCTATTGCATGATTAGATATCTTACGGCCTTCCCGTCCTCCATTCGGGTGCCCGAAACTTCAAATGTACCGATAGTTACGACCTTTAAAATCGAGTCTTTTCTTGTGTACGAATCTCTATGTCATTGTCGCATCGTGAGTCTGATTACCATCCGGTCCACTTTGTATCCTTTATTTGAGTATATTGCGTGATCAGATATCTTGCGGCCTTCCCGTTCCTCCATTCGAGTGCCCGAAACTTCGAATGTACCCATAGTTACGTCCTTTAAAACTCGAGTCTTTTCTTGTGTACGAATCTCAATATCATTGTCGCATCGTGAGTTCAATTACCATCTGGTCCGCTTTGTATCCTTAATTTGAGTCTATTGCATGATCAGATATCTTACGGCCTTCCCGTTCCTCCATTCGGGTGCCCGAAACTTCAAATGTACCGATAGTTACGTCATTTAAAACTCGAGTCTTTTCTTGTGTACGAATCTCTATGGCATTGTCGCATCGTGAGTCCGATTACCACCCGATCCGCTTTGTATCCTTTATTTGAGTCTATTGCGTTATCAGATATCTTGCGGCCTTCCCGTTCCTCCATTTGGGTGCCCGAAACTTCAAATAGACGGATAGTTTTGTTTTTGGAAAGGGGAAAAACCCCGGCAAACATTTATTGATCAAAAAGAAATACAAGACAAAGCCTAACCAAGACCCGGGACATAAACCCAAGATCTTAAATTAGACCTAAAAGAGAAAAAAAGATAAAAAATAAAAACAGAAAAAAAGACGGGCCAAACTAACATAGAACTCCTAAGCCCAAACAAAATATAAAAAGTCCAACAAAGATCCATGAGATAAACATAAAATAAACAAAGGCCAACACAAGCCCAACTACGAATCAGCCAACTCATCTTCAGCAGGCCCATAGTCTTCACTTGATACTTCTGTAGCACAATATCCACAATCCAGCCTCTCGTTAAATTCATCCAGCCCAATTCCTTCAGTTGGTAACCCATGCCTTCATAACCCATTATCTGAATACTCAATAAGAAAAGCCCAAACCACCATACAAACTCCTCTCTCAAAATAGTCCATATCGTAGACCAATAGCTCCCTATCAACAGCCCCCAAATAACAATATTCGGCCCAAACCACTTCATGTATTGCACTCCTAACCAAAACTCAATCCAATTCCTAAAGCCCAGTTTACCTCTTATCTCTAATCCATTAACCGGATAATAAAACCAACAACTAAACCAATACCCTCTAATTTTAACTCCACTACCCACCTTGTTCCTGATACACTTCAGCTTAGCACCTAACATCCCATCACTAAAGATTCTCCATATCAACCATTCTTCCCGTACCCATTCCTCAGACCAGTTGCTAAACATCCTAACCACAAGCTGACATGATGAGGCCTTCCATACATTCCATAACTTGTATAGACAGAACATATGAAAGAGGCATCCATATGCAGCTATATGAGTTTGACAAACATCAACATTTAAACCTTCATTACTGCCAATCCCCACAATAAAAAAAATCTCCTATAGCCCCCCAATCATGCCAGGATACGAGGATATGGACTTTGCACTTAATACTAAGTATCAAGAACAAATGCAGCTTTCCTAAAACAACAACTGCAACTAAATAGTTCCAAACATGCTTGCACTCTTTATGCACTTCCACCAGAGTAGTGGCAGTACTAAACATATTGAACCTATTAGCTTCCACCCTCATATCAGTAGTAACAACAGTCAGACACAGCAACACATACCTTATCAGCAGCCAAACAGAAAATTTTAGAACTCTGCTCACCCCTTTCCATCTATTAGTATAATAAACACAAAAACCTTCCATTCTAAATTCTTGAACTCCTGTATTACATTGTAGCAGAATATACCTCAGCCAAGTATTGCACAAAATGACTATACTACCCTTATACAAACTGCTGATCTTTTCATCCCAAAGCTGCTTCCAGTAGTACTCAAACCTTGCCCATTTGCCATATGTAATTATTTCCACAACCTCAACCACACAACTCTTAATGCAATCAACCCAACCCAGATTGACCCATCCCTGACAGATCCCAAGTGGGATTGACACAACAGACTCAAATGATAAAAAACAAGAAAACAGGCTTAGAAAGATTACCAAAAAAATGTTGAGGGTTCCCATACTGTTGGATAGAGCTAGAAACAAAAAATAGAGAGAAAATAATGTCCTATAGCCAACAGTACAGTCCAGCCTTATATCTCCCTTGTTTAAGCTCCCCATGAGCCTCAAAACTCCTAACCACCAATCATACAACGCAGACCTGTGCCAGAGTGTCAATAATGGACCAAAATCTCTGCACAGGATAAATTCCCATAGATGTTTATATAACCCCCCCCCTTTCCCAGATCAGAAGGCAAACAAGACAGGACAGAAAAGGAAAGAAAGAGAGCAGACAAGAAATGAATACAGATCTCTACCCATCGTTTTTTAAGTCTCCAGATGCCACCATAACCCATTATAGACCCCCCTCCCATGAGCAAGTGCTCATAAAACTCACACAGGCCAACACCAAAACACACACCATTATTACACTGGTTTTTGTTCCTCTGCACTGGTCTAGAAAACAATAAAAACAAAAGAAAAGACCAAGAAATGAAGGGGAATAGTGTCCTATAAGCAGAGGAACAATGCTTCCTTATCTCTCCATGGTTAGTGCAAACCTCCTACACACAAAAACCTAAAGCCCCACAGGCTAAGGTGAGCACATTCATGATAGCTAAAGAGGAACTATCATGTATGCAACATCCTACATTCCTAAGTTTTAAACACAAAAATATATCCACAGGTGTATGAAAAACACACCATCCACAGAACAAAGGGTTGGAACTAATATCTAAGGCTACTACCCACAGGCTTTTAGTCAACCATAAAACTCCTTGATTCCCATAAAATCCCTTCCCCCTCATCCAAAAGGATGTATAAGACTCAAGACACCAAACCAAGAAAAGGTATAAGAAAGAAAAGAAAAACAAGGTTTCAAGGCCATATCTAGATCTAAAAAAGATAAAAGACATAACAAGGAACAGAAACCTAAAGATATGACCTTGTTCCATCCTTATAACTCCCAGGCTTTGTCTTATCCCAAGACCATACAATCCTAACCCCTTAACACAGACATCAGAATTCATACTAGACCTGTCACCAGGCACAAGCACCAACAGAAAAAAACTCCAAAAATATAAGTTGACACACCAATACCAATACAGAAACAAAGGAAGAAAGGGATCAAACCAACAGGAAGCATGGGTTAACCCACACCAGATCTCTACCCATCGCTGAAATGACCACCATATGACTCCCAAAGCTCCCATAGACCCTCCCTTCCCACAATCATTCCTGACCAAGTTGTTAAACTGACTCATCAATAATAAAATCATGATCACCCAGCCCAGAACCAGATTCACCATATTTACCATTATATTATAGTTAAGTTTATTAGTAAATACTAACCCCCATGGCCTTAGACCATCCCTAAAGAGAAACCAAACCCAAACAACCTCCCTCACAACCCAGACCCATAAAAGGATGATTAAGAACAACATTGGGAAACCTGTTTGAGAGGGTCCTTCCATACCACCTTAAAGCCCCACATCCTGCTAAATCTGACACTGCTAACAGAAGCCTGAATCTTCAATCCCAACAATTTAAGCCTTACAGCATCTCTGATAATAGCACACAGAGCTTCAGCAGTTCTACTCTCCTTTCTAAAAATCCTAGCATTCCTTTCTTGCCATATAAAATACACCATGGCAGCCAAAACAAGCCTCTGAATAATACTTTTAGCAGACCTTCCTAGCTGAGCAGAGGACAAAATTTACACACAATCCAACAGCTTAGCAGGAACATCCTCCAACCCAGCCATCCCCTTCATTCCTTCCCAAACCATTGTTGAAAAAGGACATTCAAAAAACAAATGTGAATGACTATCTCTTATTTCCCCACACAGAGCACATAAAAGGTTGTCCCTGGCATCCCAACTCAATAACCTATCCTGAGTAAGGAGCCTTTGATGGCATGCCGGCCATAAGGTAAAAGCATGCCTAGGGATAGATTGGCTAAACCACACCACTTTAGCCCATGGAACCTCATCCCTGTGCAGACTCAAATCCTTAAAAACAACCTTAGTTTCAAAAGCCACCAGAGTTTCTTCTTTAGTCTTCCAAAATACACTATCCTTCTTCCCTTCTGTCAGAAAAGGAGGCCTCATCTGAGAAAGACAAGGATACTTGCTATTCCACTCCTCTGGCCAAACCCACTCTCCATTACTAATGACATTAGCAACTGTAGAGGTAAGAGACAAACCACTCCTATGAATATCCCTAGGAGAAATGAAGGAGCACAAAGGACTTAATGGGCACCAACAATCATACCAGACAGAAGTAGTACGACCATCCCCTATACTTTTCAAACAGTGAGCCCAAATAACTTCCCTATTTTTCAAAAGACTTTTCCAGCTCCAACTAGCCTCACCCTTTTTGAAAAAACCCCAAAAACTCATCCCTTTTAGTCTAAACAATCTAATCCACTTAGTCCATATAGTATCCTTCCCTGAAATTAAATTCCAAATATGCTTAGCCAAAAGAGCTTTATTCTGGACTTTTAGGGACTTAATACCAAGCCCCCCTGACTCTTAGGACAACACACAGAATCCCAGGACACTCTAACCTTCCCCTTAGCAGAATCAGATTGGGTCCATAAAAATCTATTCATAATCCTCTCAATATCCTCTATGACACCACAAGGCAGCAAGAATACAGAAGCCCAATAAATGTGCATAGAAGACAAAACAGACTTTATTAGCTGCAACCTCCCAGCAAAAGAAAGGGATTTATTCTTCCAGTCATCCACCCTTTTCCTCACCTTCTCCACTAGAACTGAACAGTCCCTAGAATACAGCTTTTTAGACAGTAATGGGACTCCTAAGTATCTTACAGGGAGAACCCCTACTTTAAAAGGAAGCAAAGCTTTCAGTCTATCTTGTATCTGAACAGACACATTCCCAAAGTACATAGTACTCTTACTCAGATTAGGAATAAGCCCAGACACTGAGCTAAACTCCTCCAAAGCCTCCTTTACCACCCTCACAGAAGCAGCATCAGCATGAGAAAAAACCAATAAGTCATCTGCAAAACAAACATGAGTCAAGTTTAGTTCCTTGCAACACCAATGATATTTAAAATTTCCACTCTCAGCAATTCTTCTGTCAAAAATCAGCTTTAAAACCTGCATCACAATGGTAAACAAATAAGGAGACATAGGATCTCCCTGCCTTAAACCTCTCTTGCCCTTGAAGTATCCAAACATCTCACCATTAACATTAATAGAGTATGCAGCAGACCTGATGCATGTCATAATCCATGCAATCATACAAGGGTGAAAACCAAAGTTCACCAGACAGGTGATCTTAGTTATGCACTTATAAAGCACATTACAACAAGCTATGGGTCTGAATTCAGTAACACTCCTAGGATTGGAGCATTTAGGGACCAAGGAGATAATGGTAGCATTCACTTCCTTCAATAACTTCCCATTATAGAAAAATTCCTCAATATCAATATCAAAGATAGCCTTCCTGATTTCTTCATTGGATACTTCCCTAACCATCTGATCAGCCACCTCTCTTGGCAACTTAGTAGCAAAGAGAGCACCAGGATCCCTTAAAGCTAAAACCTCACTATTACTCCCATAAACCCTTCAAAATGTCTAACAAAGGCATTACCAACCTCCTCCCCCTCAAAGAAAGACCCATCCTTATCCAGGACAGAATTGATCCTATTCCTACTCAACCTGCCTTTAATGGCCTTATGGAAATAAGAAGTGTTCTGATCCCCAACCCTTAACCACTCAACCTTAGCCTTCTGTTTTAGGAATAACTCTTCATCCAAAGAGGCTTTTTTGAGGGCATTGACCAGGATAACCTCCTCCTCTCTCAGCTCAACATTATGAGGGTCATCCACAACAGCAGTTTGAACTTTACCTAGCTCCACAGAAATGGTCTTAACCTTTTCAGAAAGATCCCCCTGCATCCTTCCAAGCTTCCTGAGAGGCTTTTTCAGCTTCTTCAGCTTAGACACAACAGAAAACATAGCACAACCCTGCACAGAACATTTCCAGTTAGATTCAACAATAGGTAAAAATTGAGGCTTACCTGCAAGATGATTCATAAACTTGAAAGTCTTTGGTTTCCAAGGCTTCTGGCCCTTCAAAGAAATAAAACCAGGGGCATGATCAGAATGAAAGAAAGGCAGAAAGGAAGCAGCCATATCTGAGAAAATATTCAAAAAAGAGTTATTGCTCATTATTCTATCCAACTTCTTCAGCAACCCAGTAGTTTTCCCCGGACACTTGTTCCAAGTAAACTTCAACCCTGAAGAAGGGACATCTCCCACACCTATATTCTGACAGCAATCCCTGAAATCTAACATGGCAGAAGTCACATCAGAACACCCCATAGACCTCTCAGAAGGATCCAGAATGACATTAAAGTCACCCATTATAAGCCAAGGATCATCCTGAATAGAATACCCAAACTTTTGCAAATCCTGCCATAACACTTTCCTTTGACAATTCCTGATAGACCCATATAAGAAAGAGCAGAAAAAATTGGGAGAACCATTCATGGGTTTGACTAAACAATGAATGACCTGAGAAGTAACTTCAATGATCATAACATCAACAATATTAGGCTTCCAACCTATGAGGACTCTAACCCAACTAGCACAATATTCCTTATTAGAAAACCACTGCCAGCCATTCAAAACCCTATTACACACCTGTCCAAGATTTTGACCTTTGACATGAGTTTCCAACAAACAACATAAGCTAATCTCCATATCATTCAATACATTCATAACTTGGTTCTGATTGGAATGCTTCATCAAACCTCTAACATTCCAAGAAAGAATATTAAGATTTTGAGCAATCATTGAGAACCAGTATTAACAGAAGAGGAGGACAATACCTGACCCCCCTCTGATTGAACACCTTCATCAAGCTTCATGAATTCAGCAGTCTCATCATCCTCAGATAACACCTCATTATTCTCAGTCTCCAAAACATCCTCATTATCAGTTTCTAGAACAATATCTTCCACTTCATCATAATCCATACCCTCAGGGAAATCATACTTCTGGCACATCAGGAAAAAATACTTAGTTTGGACCATATCCCATTCCAAAACTTGCTCTCTAGAAGGGATAACTCTACAGTTAATATAAAACATAACATCCTCAATCTGTTGTGGAGTTAAGTCAAAAGAATAATCCTCAATAACAGCATCTCTGACCAAACTAGAGCCAGGGGTATAAGGCTTAGCAGGGACACCATTATGAGGAGAACAATCAGAAGGCTGATCAAGAGGGGCATTAAAAGGATTAAGGGGAGGAACAGCAGGGACAGAAGTGGACACGGATTTAGTTTCAGGTTGTTTGGCAGGAGCAGGTTTAGAAGGTTTAGTAGTTTTAGGAGAGGGAGGTTTAGAAGGCTTAACAGGGAGAGGTTTAGAAAATGTAGAAGAGGGAACAGAAACAACATTAACTGCTTCAAGACCATTGTCTTCATCAACCATATTCTCATCACCCAAAATACTAAAACTATTCTTGACCTCAATACGTTTAGCCACCAGATTAGTTTTCTTCCCTTTAATACCATCAGTTCTTATTTGAAAGACTTGCTTCCCCTTCTTAACTTCATTACCAATTCCCTCCTTCCCATCCTTTTTAACCCCAGAAGAAGAAGCACCATTAGAATCCTTCCTGACTTGATCCTTCTGAAGATCATATTCCCTAGCAGCTTGATTCATTTTGAAGCTCTTAATCCTATCCTGAAGTTTAGCCTCCTTATCCTCCTTGTTACCCTTAAACATATTTCTTTGTCTCAAATTACCTCCCCCATAAGCCCCATTACTATTCCCTCCAATATTCAAACCCTTGTTAGGATTCTTAGCAGCTTGATTCATTTTGAAGCTCTTAATCCTATCCTGAAGTTTAGCCTCCTTATCCTCCTTGTTACCCTTAAACATATTTCTTTGTCTTAAATTACCTCCCCCATAAGCCCCATTACTATTCCCTCCAATATTCAAACCCTTGTTACTATTCCCTCCATATCATTCAATACATTCATAACTTGGTTCTGATTGGAATGCTTCATCAAACCTCTAACATTCCAAGAAAGAATATTAAGATTTTGAGCAATCATTGAGAACCAGTATTAACAGAAGAGGAGGACAATACCTGACCCCCCTCTGATTGAACACCTTCATCAAGCTTCATGAATTCAGCAGTCTCATCATCCTCAGATAACACCTCATTATTCTCAATCTCCAAAACATCCTCATTATCAGTTTCTAGAACAATATCTTCCACTTCATCATAATCCATACCCTCAGGGAAATCATACTTCTGGCACATCAGGAAAAAATACTTAGTTTGGACCATATCCCATTCCAAAACTTGCTCTCTAGAAGGGATAACTCTGCAGTTAATATAAAACATAACATCCTCAATCTGCTGTGGAGTTAAGTCAAAAGAATAATCCTCAATAACAGCATCTCTGACCAAACTAGAGCCAGGGGTATAAGGCTTAGAAGGGACACCATTATGAGGAGAACAATCAGAAGGCTGATCAAGAGGGGCATTAAAAGGATTAGGGGGAGGAACAGCAGGGACAGAAGTGGACACGGATTTAGTTTCAGGTTGTTTGGCAGGAGCAGGTTTAGAAGGTTTAGTAGTTTTAGGAGAGGGAGGTTTAGAAGGCTTAACAGGGAGAGGTTTAGAAAATGTAGAAGAGGGAACAGAAACAACATTAACTGGTTCAAGACCATTGTCTTCATCAACCATATTCTCATCACCCAAAATACTAAAACTATTCTTGACCTCAATACGTTTAGCCACCAGATTAGTCTTCTTCCCTTTAATACCATCAGTTCTTATTTGAAAGACTTGCTTCCCCTTCTTAACTTCATTACCAATTCCCTCCTTCCCATCCTTTTTAACCCCAGAAGAAGAAGCACCATTAGAATCCTTCCTGACTTGATCCTTCTGAAGATCATATTCCCTAGCAGCTTGATTCATTTTGAAGCTCTTAATCCTATCCTGAAGTTTAGCCTCCTTATCCTCCTTGTTACCCTTAAACATATTTCTTTGTCTCAAATTACCTCCCCCATAAGCCCCATTACTATTCCCTCCAATATTCAAACCCTTGTTAGGATTCTTAGCAGCCATACTACGCTTCCACACCAATTGATACCCTTCCTCATCAACAGTGCCATCTTTAGCAGTCCCTCTCTTATCTTCATTCACCTTTTCAGCTTCTCTGTCCCTAGCTTCTTTCTCTTCAGTAGTTAACTCTCTAGTAGTACACTTCTCAAAAGAATGCCCAAACACTTTGCAGAAAGAACAAAGTTTAGGCATCTTTTGATACTCTATCAACACCTCAGTAACCTTAGGCTCAGCACCCTCCTCTCTCGGATAAAAAGCTCTAATAAAAGTAGGTTGAGAATCAGCAGCAGCAATTTCCACCAAAATTCTAGCAAATCCAACCTGCACATTAGTATTCAAACATTTATCCACAGTAATATTATCAAACAATAGTGGTTTACCAATACAGCTAGCCAGCTCACACAACCCCTGCACATTCCATAATTCCAATGGCACCTCCTTAAACAAAACCCACACAGGCACCTTTTCAGGTTCTGTTTTCACAATCGCAGTCCCAACTTCCCATTGGTTCAGCACCAAAGGGATGCCATTAACAACCCATGGACCAGCTTTCAAGGCTTCCAACATTCCCTCTTTTGTATCAAATTTGAAGTAGAACAACCCTTTACCATTAGTAGAAATGTCCTCAATCCCATATCTCTTCCACATCCTAAATAAATTGAATCTAACCCAAGCTATAGAGCAAAAAGAACCCACAAAGTACCCATACAAATGTCTAGAGTAAACCTGCTTAACCTTCTCCACATAATCTTGCTTAATCATAACCACCTTTTCACAATTTTCAAGAGTGGTAGGTGGGCAATACATGATCTGTTTGCTAAATTCAGCAACCTTCTCTCCCTTAACAGCATTAGCATATGAAGCCTTCTCCTTCTTATCCTCAGATTCAGAATCCCCAGATGGCCCAGGATTGTTATCAACAACTTTGTTGGCAGATGAAGAGGCCTTAAACACATAATTGTTATCAGCAATTGCCCCTAGAATTGGAGACTTCTGAATAATCTCACAATCACTGACTATAGGCTCCTTTAACTTCCCTTTCTCAGCCAACAATTCCCTAGCGTTTCCCAACCCCAAAATTAATTCCCTCAACCTCAACTTTTTCCTCTGTATATTGTCCCTAATCTCCTTAATAGACCACTGCATACCATTAAACTCAACTGTTTTCTCAGCACAACCACTTTCCTCAAAAGGATCAAAGATTAATCCATTTGCTGTTCTATAACCCAACTGCTTAGATTTAACACTACCAACCTTTTTTATATCAGAAATCTCCTTCTCCATCTGCTCAATAGTCATATTAGCCACAGGGGTAGAACCTATAACATCAGACATCTCCCCAATTCTGAAAACAGGGAGAACTGGTACAGCAGCATCCTTGTTAAATTCAAAAACCTGCTTAACCTTCTTATTTTTAGATGACAAAATCTTCATAATCTTCCTGCCCTCATGTGTTAAAATAAGTTGTTTCTTGGTTATGGCCTTAGTAGTATCAATACTCTCCAAACCTCCTCTTAGCTTTTTACCCCACTGCTCATTACTTTGAGTAATACCATCCCCAGTAAGCTCCCTCTTACACATAGAACCCCTAGTCTGATTTATATCCTGCACCCCAACCCTGCAGTAAAACCATCTAGCTAGAGCTTTGACAATACTCATATCAAACTCAAACAAATCTTCCACCTCATAATCCTTCATTTTGCAAAACAGCTTATGATAATGCTGGTGGAAGGCTACAATACTACTCTCAACAAAGTGGTCTTCCAAGAGTTTCAGCTTACCCTGCAACCCATTACATTCCATATGCCCCTGACCCATTCCTATATCAACAACTTTATTAACTCCATTCCCCTTCAACCCAACTTTCCCCAACATACTACCCTTACCCACATTATCAATAACATTATAGTCACAAATCAGTCTAAGGCTCAAAACATCAGACTTCTCATAACAAGCAATAACAAATTGCATAAAGTCATCAAATATCTCATCAGACACATACTCAACCTTCACCTTATTCTCATCAATATTGGACATATACCTACCAAAGCATTCCTCAAAGGAAGGATTCAACAGGTTCAAAGAGAAACATTGTTTCAAAGCAGGCTCATACACAGGGTTCTGATAAGCCTTCTGAGCTAACAACTCTATGGCTTTCAAAATAATATCTGAAGAGAACCAACCCTGAGAATGACCAGCAAACCTCCATTTGACACCAGTTCCACTCATCTTTCCAGTAACATCCATCCCACCACTACTACTATCCATATCCCTACAAGCAACAATCAGCATCCTATGCTCATTTTTATCACATGCAGTCACTATGAAGTTCATAAACTCAACACATTTCTCACTAATTTGCATATTACCATCCTCATCAGTAACAACCCTATCATCAGCCTCAATAACCTTTAGCAGAAGATCCCCAAACCTCAGCATAAAACCCTCATTCTTACAATTCATGTGAATAAACCAATTCATAGCAGTCATAAACGAGTTATCAGAATAGGTTTTATCAATCAATACCTGAATGGCCTCCCCAATAGCCAGATCAGTAAACACCAGCTGTTCAGGACCAAAAAACTGCCAGTGAGTCTCACAAGGGGAACTATCTGACATCTGCTGATCCTGTTCACTTACTTTTAGCCCATTCTCCCTGGACAGAAGCAAGCGTTTGCGCCAATCAGCCATAAACGGAGCAGAATTAGCCTGAACATTCAAATCCACACAACTTCCAAAAGGATTAGGGTTCAGAGGAGAAACACAAACGCTCTCAGACATGTGCAGATCTGGAGGAATATCAGGAGGAACACCTCCTTTAGGATCAGTAAGAGACTGATCCATAGTAAACAGAGAAGAAGAACAATGAAATTCAACCAACAATTGATGGAACAGTACCACAAACAAAGAGAAAAAGAAGCGGGAAACGAAGAACAAACCCTAGAAAACAAAATCGCCTGATCGCCCAGAGAGAAAGTCAAACGGTCAAAGCCCAAATGTACAGATCCCGTACCGATAGTTACGTCCTTTGAAACTCGTGTCTTTTCTTGTGTACGAATCTCTATGTCATTGTCGCATCATGACTTCGATTACCATCCGGTCCGCTTCGTATCCTTTATTTGAGTCTATTGCATGATCAGAGATATCTTACAACCTTCCCGTTCCTCCATTCGGGTGCCCGAAACTTCCAATGTACCGATAGTTACGTCCTTTAAAACTCGAGTCTTTTCTTGTGTATGAATCCCTATGTCATTGTCGCATCGTGAGTCCGATTACCATCTTGTCCGCTTCGTATCCTTTGTTTGAGTCTATCGCATTATGAGATATCTTATGGCCTTCCCGTTTCTCCATTCGTGTTCCCAAAACTTAAAATGTACCGATAGTTACGTCCTTTAAAACTCGTGTCTTTTCTTATGTACGAATCTCTATGTCATTGTCGCATCGTGAGTACGATTACCATCCGGTCCGCTTTGTATCCTTTATTTGTGTCTATTGGAGGATCAGATATCTTCCGGCCTTCCCGTTCCTCCATTCGGGTGCCCGAAACTTCAAATGTACCGATAGTTACGTCCTTTAAAACTCGAGTCTTTTCTTGTGTATGAATCTCTATGTCATTGTCGCATCGTGAGTCCGATTACCATCTTGTCCGCTTCGTATCCTTTGTTTGAGTCTATCGCATTATGAGATATCTTATGGCCTTCCCGTTCCTCCATTCGGGTGCCCGAAACTTCAAACGTACCGATAGTTACGTCCTTTAAAACTCGAGTCTTTTCTTGTGTATGAATCTCTATGTCATTGTCACATCGTGAGTCCAATTACCACCCGATCCGCTTTGTATCCTTTATTTGAGTCTATTGCATTTTCAGATATCTTGCGGCCTTCCCGTTCCTCCATTTTGGTGCCCGAAACTTCAAATGTACGGATAGTTACGTCCTTTAAATCTCGAGTCTTTTCTTGTGTACGAATCTCTATGTCATTGTCGCATCGTGAGTTCGATTACCATCCGGTCCGCTTCGTATCCTTTATTTGAGTCTATTGCATGATTAGATATCTTTCGGCCTTCCCGTCCTCCATTCGGGTGCCCGAAACTTCAAATGTACCAATAGTTATGTCCTTTAAATCTCGAGTCTTTTCTTTTGTACGAATCTCTATGTCATTGTCCCATCGTGAGTCCAATTACCACCCGATCCGCTTTGTATCCTTTATTTGAGTCTATTGCATTATCAGATATCTTGCGGCCTTCCCGTTCCTCTATTTGGGTGCCCGAAACTTCAAATGTACGGATAGTTACGTCCTTTAAATCTCGAGCCTTTTCTTTTGTACGAATCTCTATGTCATTGTCGCATCGTGAGTTCGATTACCATCCGGTCCGCTTCGTATCCTTTATTTGAGTCTATTGCATGACTAGATATCTTACGGCCTTCCCGTCCTCCATTCGGGTGCCCGAAACTTCAAATGTACCGATAGTTACGACCTTTAAAATCGAGTCTTTTCTTGTGTATGAATCTCTATGTCATTGTCCCATCGTGAGTCTGATTACCATCCGGTCCCCTTTGTATCCTTTATTTGAGTATATTGCGTGATCAGATATCTTGCGGCCTTCCCGTTCCTCCATTCGGGTGCCCGAAACTTAGAATGTACCCATAGTTACGTCCTTTAAAACTCGAGTCTTTTATTGTGTACGAAACTCAATGTCATTGTCGCATCGTGAGTTCACTTACCATCTGGTCCGCTTCGTATCCTTAATTTGATTCTATTGCATTATCAGATATCTTGCGACCTTCCCGTTCCTCCATTTGGGTGCCCAAAACTTCAAATGTACGGATAGTTACGTCCTTTAAATCTCGAGCCTTTTCTTGTGTACGAATCTCTATGTCATTGTCGCATCGTGAGTTCGATTACCATCCGGTCCTCTTCGTATCCTTTATTTGAGTCTATTGCATGATTAGATATCTTACGGCCTTCCCGTCCTCCATTCGGGTGCCCGAAACTTCAAATGTACCGATAGTTACGACCTTTAAAATCGAGTCTTTTCTTGTGTACGAATCTCTATGTCATTGTCGCATCGTGAGTCTGATTACCATCCGGTCCACTTTGTATCCTTTATTTGAGTATATTGCGTGATCAGATATCTTGCGGCCTTCCCGTTCCTCCATTCGGGTGCCCGACACTTCGAATGTACCCATAGTTACGTCCTTTAAAACTCGAGTCTTTCCTTGTGTACGAATCTCAATGTCATTGTCGCATCGTGAGTTCAATTACCATCTGGTCCGCTTTGTATCCTTAATTTGAGTCTGTTGCATGATCAGATATCTTACGGCCTTCCCGTTCCTCCATTCGGGAGCCCGAAACTTAAATGTACCGATAGTTACGTCATTTAAAACTCGAGTCTTTTCTTGTGTACGAATCTCTATGTCATTGTCGCATCGTGACTCCGATTACCATCCGCTACGCTTCGTATCCTATATTTTAGTCTATTGCATGATCAGATATCTTGCGGCCTTCCCTTTTCTCCATTCGAGTGCCCGAAACTTCAAATGTACCGATAGTTACGTCCTTAAAAACTCGAGTCTTTTCTTGTGTACGAATCTCTATGTCATTGTCGAATCGTGAGTTCGATTACCATCCGGTCCGCTTCGTATCCTTTATTTTAGTCTATTGCATGATTAGATATCTTACGGCCTTCCCGTCCTCCATTCGGGTGCCCGAAACTTCAAATGTACCGATAGTTACGACCTTTAAAATCGAGTCTTTTCTTGTGTACGAATCTCTATGTCATTGTCCCATCGTGAGTCTGATTACCATCCGGTCCACTTTGTATCCTTTATTTGAGTCTATTACATGATTAGATATCTTACGACCTTCCCGTTCCTTCATTCGGGTGCCCGAAACTTCAAATGTACCCGTAGTTACGTCCTTTAAAACTCGAGTCTTTTCTTGTCTACGAATCTCTATGTCATTGTCGCATCGTGAGTTCAATTACCATCCGGTCCACTTCGTATCCTTTATTTGTGTGTATTGCATGATCAGATATCTTACGGCCTTCCCGTTCCTCCATTCGGGTTACCGAAATTTCAAATGTACCCGTAGTTACGTCCTTTAAAACTCGAGTCTTTTCTTGTGTACGAATCTCTATGTCATTGTCGCATCGTGAGTCCGATTACTACCCGATCCGCTTCGTATCCTTTATTTGAGACTATTGCATGATGAGATATCTTGCGGCCTTCCCGTTCCTCCATTCGGGTGCCCGAAACTTCGAATGTACCGATAGTTACGTCCTTTAAAACTCGAATCTTTTGTTGTGTACGAATCTCCATGTCATTGTCGCATCGTGAGTTCAATTACCATCCGGTCCGCTTTGTATCCTTTATTTGAGTGTATTGCATGATCAGATATCTTACGGCCTTCCCGTTTCTCCATTCGGGTTCCCGAAACTTCAAATGTACCCGTAGTTACGTCCTTTAAAACTCGAGTCTTTTCTTGTGTACGAATCTCTATGTCATTGTCGCATCGTGAGTTCAATTACCATCCGGTCTGCTTCGTATCCTTTATTTGAGTCTATTACATGTTCAGATATTTTACGGCCTTCCCGTTCCTCCATTCGGGTTCCCGAAACTTCAAATGTACGGATAGTTACGTCCTTTAAATCTCGAGTCTTTTCTTGTGTACGAATCTCTATGTCATTGTCGCATCGTGAGTTCGATTACCATCCGGTCCGCTTCGTATTCTTTATTTGAGTCTATTGCATGATTAGATATCTTACGGCCTTCCCGTCCTCCATTCGGGTGCCCTAAACTTCAAATGTACCGATAGTTACGACCTTTAAAATCGAGTCTTTTCTTGTGTACGAATCTCTATGTCATTGTCGCATCGTGAGTCTGATTACCATCCGGTCAACTTTGTTTCCTTTATTTGAGTATATTGCGTGATCAGATATCTTGCGGCCTTCCCGTTCCTCCATTCGGGTGCCCGAAACTTCGAATGTACCCATAGTTACATCCTTTAAAACTCGAGTCTTTTCTTGTGTACGAATCTCAATGTCATTGTCGCATCGTGAGTTCAATTACCATCTGGTCCGCTTCGTATCCTTAATTTGAGACTATTGCATGATCAGATATCTTACGGCCTTCCCGTTCCTCCATTCGGGTGCCTGAAACTTCAAATGTACCGATAGTTACGTCATTTAAAACTCGAGTCTTTTCTTGTGTACGAATCTCTATGTCATTGTCACATCGTGAGTCCAATTACCACCTGATCCGTTTTGTATCCTTTATTTGAGTCTATTGCATTATCAGATATCTTGCGGCCTTCCCGTTCCTCCATTTGGGTGCCCGAAACTTCAAATGTACGGATAGTTACGTCCTTTAAATCTCGAGTCTTTTCTTGTGTACGAATCTCTATGTCATTGTCGCATCGTGAGTTCGATTACCATCCGGTCCGCTTCGTATTCTTTATTTGAGTCTATTGCATGATTAGATATCTTACGGCCTTCCCGTCCTCCATTCGGGTGCCCTAAACTTCAAATGTACCGATAGTTACGACCTTTAAAATCGAGTCTTTTCTTGTGTACGAATCTCTATGTCATTGTCACATCGTGAGTCTGATTACCATCCGGTCAACTTTGTATCCTTTATTTGAGTATATTGCGTGATCACATATCTTGCGGCCTTCCCGTTCCTCCATTCGGGGGCCCGAAACTTCGAATGTACCCATAGTTACATCCTTTAAAACTCGAGTCTTTTCTTTTGTACGAATCTCAATGTCATTGTCGCATCGTGAGTTCAATTACCATCTGGTCCGCTTCGTATCCTTAATTTGAGACTATTGCATGATCAGATATCTTACGGCCTTCCCGTTCCTCCATTCGGGTGCCCGAAACTTCAAATGTACCGATAGTTACGTCATTTAAAACTCGAGTCTTTTCTGGTGTACGAATCTCTATGTCATTGTCGCATCGTGAGTCCGATTACTATCCGCTACGCTTCGTATCCTATATTTGAGTCTATTGCATGATCAGATATCTTGCGGCCTTCCCTTTCCTCCATTCGGGTGCCCGAAACTTCTAATGTAACGATAGTTACGTCCTTTAATACTCGAGTCTTTTCTTGTGTACGAATCTCTATGTCATTGTCGCATCGTGAGTCCGATTACCATCCTGTCCGCTTCGTATCCTTTATTTGAGTCTATTGCATGATCAGATATCATGCGGCCTTCCTGTTCCTCCATTCGGGTTACCGAAACTTCGAATGTAACCGTAGTTACGTCCTTTAAAACTCGAGTCTTTTCTTGTGTACGAATCTCTATGTCATTGTCGCATCGTGAGTTCAATTACCATCCGGTCCGCTTCGTATCCTTTATTTGAGTGTATTGCATGATCAGATATCTTACGGCCTTCCCGTTCCTCCATTCGGGTTACCGAAACTTCAAATGTACCCATAGTTACGTCCTTTAAAACTCGAGTCTTTTCTTGTGTACGAATCTCTATGTCATTGTCGCATCATGAGTCCGATTACCATCCGGTCTGCTTTGTATCCTTTATTTGAGACTATTGCATGATGAGATATCTTGCGGCCTTCCCTTTCCTCCATTCGGGTGCCCGAAACTTGGAATGTACCGATAGTTACGTCGTTTAAAACTCGAATCTTTTCTTGTGTACGAATCTCAATGTCATTGTCTCATCGTGAGTTCAATTACCATCTGGTCTGCTTTGTATCCTTTATTTGAGTGTATTACATGATCAGATATCTTACGGTCTTCCCGTTCCTCCATTCGGGTTCCCAAAACTTCAAATGTACCCGTAGTTACGTCTTTTAAAACTCGAGTCTTTTCTTGTGTACGAATCTCTATGTCATTATCGCATCGTGAGTTCAATTACCATCCGGTCTGCTTCGTATCCTTTATTTGAGTCTATTGCATGATTAGATATCTTGCGGCCATCCCGTTCCTCCATTCAGGTGCCCGAAACTTCAAATGTACCGATAGTTACGTCTTTTAAAACTCGTGTCTTTTCTTGTGTACGAATGTCTATGTCATTGTCGTATCGTGAGTCCGATTACCATCCGGTCCGCTTCATATCCTTTATTTAAGTCTATTGCATGATCAGATATCTTACGGCCTTCCCTTTCCACCATTCGGGTGCCCGAAACTTCAAATGTAACGATAGTTACGTCCTTTAATACTCGAGTCTTTTCTTGTGTACGAATCTCTATGTCATTGTCGCATCGTGAGTCCGATTACCATCCTTTTCGCTTCGTATCCTTTATTTGAGTCTATTGCATGATCAGATATCTTGCGGCCTTCCCGTTCCTCCATTCGGGTTACCGAAACTTCAAATGTACCCGTAGTTACGTCCTTTAAAACTCGAGTCTTTTCTTGTGTACGAATCTCTATGTCATTGTCGCATCGTGAGTTCAATTACCATCCGGTCCGCTTCGTATCCTTTATTTGAGTGTATTGCATGATCAGATATCTTACGGCCTTCCCGTTCCTCCATTCGGGTTACCGAAACTTCAAATGTACCCATAGTTACATCCTTTAAAACTCGAGTCTTTTCTTGTGTACGAATCTCTATGTCATTGTCGCATCATGAGTCCGATTACCATCCGGCCTGCTTCGTATCTTTTATTTGAGACTATTGCATGATGAGATATCTTGCGGCCTTCCCTTTCCTCCATTCGGGTGCCCGAAACTTCGAATGTACCGATAGTTACGTCGTTTAAAACTCGAATCTTTTCTTGTGTACGAATCTCAAAGTCATTGTCTCATCGTGAGTTCAATTACCATCTGGTCCGCTTTGTATCCTTTATTTGAGTGTATTACATGATCAGATATCTTACGGTCTTCCCGTTCCTCCATTCGGGTTCCTGAGAATCCGGTTACGGACCGAACTCGCGGATCGAATACGCATAAAGAACTCGGTTTCAGACGGGATGTTCGAGACGAGACAGAAATTAACGATAACAACGTCATCACAGATTCGTATTAATACAGAAACGGTTACAGACACTGTCATCAGTAGGATAAACGTCTATCTCGTGGCCGGGGGAGGTCGGGCATGACCTCCCCCTTGAGAGCATTCAAAGTACCAACTCAAATCACCAAATGAACAATAACACATGAGATTGCTATTTATAGTCCAAAACTCAAGTTCCACGTTCGCCCACTGTTACTGGTCGAATGTGGAGTATTTCCACATTCGCCCAGTTATACTGGTCGAATGTGGATCACTTCCACATTCGCCCCATTTGTATATAGGTCGAACCTGGATCTGTTTTGTCCTATATTTTACAACTGCGTCAGATCCATAAAATGCCCTTATGGATCACCACAATCTCATGTAACACTATACCTAGACTCAACCCTAGTCTATTCGACAGTGACGTCCACAGAAAGTGCATCAACAGTTCCCGAAACTTCAAATGTACCCGTAGTTACGTCCTTTAAAACTCGAGTCTTTTCTTGTGTACGAATCTCTATGTCATTATCGCATCGTGAGTTCAATTACCATCCGGTCTGCTTCGTATCCTTTATTTGAGTCTATTGCATGATTAGATATCTTGCGGCCATCCCGTTCCTCCATTCAGGTGCCCGAAACTTCAAATGTACCGATAGTTACGTCCTTTAAAACTCGTGTCTTTTCTTGTGTACGAATGTCTATGTCATTGTCGTATCGTGAGTCCGATTATCATCCGGTCCGCTTCATATCCTTTATTTAAGTCTATTGCATGATAGCATATCTTGCGGGCTTCCCGTTCCTCCATTCGGGTGCCCGAAACTTCAAATGTACCGATAGTTACGTCCTTTAAAACTCGAGTCTTTTCTTGTGTATGAATCTCTATGTCATTGTCGCATCGTAAGTCCGATTACCATCCTGTCTGCTTCGTATCCTTTATTTGAGTCTATTTCATGATCAGATATCTTGCGGCCTTCCCGTTCCTCGATTCGGGTGCCCGAAACTTCAAATGTACGGATAGTTACGTCCTTTGAAACTCGAGTCTTTTCTTACGTATGAATCTCTATGTCATTGTGGCATTGTGAGTCCGATTACCATCCAGTCCGATTACCATCCTGTCTTTTCTTACTGCATGATCAGATATCTTGCGGCCATCCCGTTCCTCCTTTCGGGTGACCGAAACTTCAAATGTACCGATAGTTACGTCTTTTAAAACTCGAGTCTTTTTTTGTGTACGAATCTCAATGTCATTGTCGCATCGTGAGTTCAATTACCATCCGGTCCGCTTTGTAGCCTTTAAAACTCGAATCTTTTCTTGTGTACGAATCTCTATGTCATTGTCGCATCGTGAGTCTGATTACCATCCGGTCCACTTTGTATCCTTTATTTGAGTATATTGCATGATCAGATATCTTGCGGCCTTCCCGTTCCTCCATTCGGGTGCCCGAAACTTCGAATGTACCCATAGTTACGTCTTTTAAAACTCGAGTCTTTTCTTGTGTACGAATCTCAATGTCATTGTCGCATCGTGAGTTCAATTACCATCTGGCCCGCTTCGTATCTTTAATTTGCGTCTATTGCATGATCAGATATCTTACGGCCTTCCCGTTCCTCCATTCGGGTGCCCGATAATTCAAATGTACCCGTAGTTACGTCCTTTAAAACTCGAATCTTTTCTTGTGTACGAATCTCTATGTCATTGTCGCATCGTGAGTTCGATTACCATCCAGTTCGCTTCGTATCCTTTATTTGAGTCTATTGCATGATCAGATATCTTGCGGCCTTCCCGTTCCTCCATTCGGGTGCCCGAAACTTCAAATGTATGGATAGTTACGTCCTTTAAATCTCGAGTCTTTTCATGTGTACGAATCTCTATGTCATTGTCGCATCGTGAGTCCGATTACCATCCGCTACGCTTCGTATCCTATATGTGAGAATATTGCATGATCAGATATCTTGCGGCCTTCCCTTTCCTCCATTCGGGTGCCCGAAACTTCAAATGTACCGATAGTTACCTCCGTTAAACCTCGAGTCTTTTCTTGTGTACGAATCTCTATGTCCTTGTCGCATCGTGAGTTCGATTACAACCCGGTCCGCTTTGTATCCTTTATTTGAGTCTATTGCATGATTAGATATCTTACGACCTTCCCGTCCTCCATTCGGGTGCCCGAAACTTCAAATGCACCGATAGTTACGACCTTTAAAACTCGAGTCTTTTCTTGCGTACGAATCTCTATGTCATTGTCGCATCGTGAGTCTGATTACCATCCGGTCCATTTCGTATCCTTCATTTGAGTATATTGCATGATGAGATATCTTGCGGCCTTCCCGTTCCTTCATTCGGGTGCCCGAAACTTCGAATGTACCCATAGTTACGTCCTTTGAAACTCGAGTCTTTTCTTGTGTACGAATCTCAATGTCATTTCGCATCGTGAGTTCAATTACCATCCGGTCCGCTTCGTATCCTTAATTTTGAGTGTATTTCATGATTAGATATCTTACGGCTTCCCGTTCTTCCATTCGGGTTCCCGAAACTTCAAATGTACCCGTAGTTACGTCCTTTAAAACTCGAGTCTTTTCTTGTGTACGAATCTCTATGTCATTGTCGCATCGTGAGTTCAATTACCATCCGGTCTGCTTCGTATCCTTTATTTGAGTCTATTGCATGATCAAATATCTTGCGGCCATCCCGTTCTTCCATTCAGGTGCCCGAAACTTCAAATGTACCGATGTTTACGTCCTTAAAAACTCGTGTCTTTTCTTGTGTACGAATGTCTATGTCATTGTCGTATCGTGAGTCCGATTACCATCCGGTCCGTTTCGTATCCTTTTTTTTTTATAAAGGAGTCATTGCTCCGGTAAATTTATTAATAATAAAAAATATTTACAACCAACTTGGGCCAAGATCTTTACAAAAAATAACCTAACAAACTAGATCAAGGCCCAAAAACCATACAACCCACAAAACCAACTAAACAATCATACTAATCTGTCCACATGACACAACCCAATTAACCTGGATCAAAATCAAAGCCCATTTCAGAAACTAAATCTAAACCCAACCCATTACATTTTCCCAAGCCCAAAGACACAAACTCGGCACTTTTGCAGCTAGTCTCCAAACAACTTGTATACAGCATAACTCTATAACTCGTTTTAATCCTGCTCTTCATATCCCACTCTTTCTGATTCTTCACTTGCTTCTTTATATCCATCTCTTGTACAGCCTCCTTTTCTTGATTAAAGCAGACTTCAAACCAGCAACTCATTCTTTCATTTCCAGAATCCACATCCAGCATACTAAAAGTAGTACCATTACAACTCTCAATTTCATTCCCAGCCCCAATACAAAAAACCCATACCTGATCAAAGCTAACATAAAAAGAACCTAACTGACACTCTTCATAATCCTTAAAAACTATATGTGTCTGATCAAAATTCATGCATACACACTCACAGATTATATCAAAGCAGTTCCTGGACAAACACTGAAACAGAAGCATTTTCCCAAAACACTTCAACCATATCCAGCCAACCCACTTCTGCAAACAGCCCAACCCACCCCATAAAGATCCCCAAAACACCTATAACTAAACACAAGAAAAGGTTTATGAAATGAACAACTCAAATATGAAAGGGTTTCCCATCCTTGTGTAGAGCTAAAAATTTTAAAAAATTGAGGGGAGGAGAATAATGTCCTAATCACAAGGATAGGGTCCAACCTTATCTCTCCAGGGGTTAAGCATACTCCATTCCTAACCACCAATCAAAAAAAGCAAAATTGAACCCAGCTCCAAATACTAGAGATAGGCTCAATAGATCTATAAAAAACAAAAAACAAAGAATTGAAAACTGAATGCAAACAGGAAGCCTTTTCAGCCAGATCTCTACCCAAACGTATTTTGTGCACCTTATTACTGCAAATTCCCAAAATATGTGACCCATCCCACCCATAGGCAAGTGCCTAGGACTCAAAATAGACTCATACTTCAACAGAACAAGGCTCAACAAAGACAATAAAGGCCAAAAGGCTCCTGACCAGTGAGTGGTTCTAAAAAATATAAAATTGAGGGTGGAAAAATATGTCCTAAACTCACTGATCAGTTCCATCCTTATAACTCCCTGGTTTAAGCTTACTCCAAGCTTCCATAATCCTAACCTCCAAACACATACCGCTGAATTGAGCCCGATTTCAAAGACTAAAATAAGGCTCAACAGAACATTTTGTAATTGAAAAATTATGTTAAAATTTTGAGATAAAACAGATGGCTTGTGAAGCCAGATCACTACCCAAACGTTTTTTGTGCACCTTATTCCAGCAAGATCCCAAGTATTTATACCCAGACCCCCCTAGGCAAGTGCCTAAAAACCTCAGCAGACCAAGACTCATGGACTCTAGACTGACCAGACCCACATATGTACAGAAGCAGCCTTCTTAACCACTGATGACTACCACCAGACAACTGAATCAAAAAAGAAGGAAAAGAACCTAAATCAGTGGAAAAGACCATCTTTATCACTCCATGAACCAGGCTTACTCCAAGCCTTCCCAGATCTAACCACCGATTAAAATGAGCTAAATTAGGCCCATTCTTCCAAAAGGAAGGGGAACCTAACAGAGGAAGAATAGACCAAACAAAAAATGACAAAAACAAAACAAAAAAGACACAACACAAGAACCACCAAGACACCAAAAAGACTTTCACACCAGGAAGCCAACAAGGCCAGAATCCTAACCCAAATATACACTGTCTCCAAATTACTGCAAGTTCCCAGACCCCCCACACCATAGAATTATAGTTATTATTATTAATAATACTATTATCATTAATAAAAATATTATTATCAATATTAAAATATTTGTGAATACTATTATCATTAATAAAAATATTATTATCAGTACTAAAATATTTGTGAATACTATTATCATTATAAGAGAAAGAAAACACCAATCTCCCCTCAAACATCCTACTGTCAAAGAGATCAAACATTCCCATACCATCCCCCTCATCAAACCAACTCAACTCACCCTCTTCCATAGAACATTTCCCCATCTTCTGCATATCCATCATCAATATATCACATGAAAATCCCAGACTGCAGCAGCTAACTGCACCTGCACATTCTTTTTAAACTTCTGACTCATGAGTCTCATTCTCACCATATCCTGGATTTGACTACTCAACACATCAACAGGCCTACTACCAGCCTTAAAAATCCTATTATTCCTTTACTGCCAAACCAAATATATGGCAGCTCCTATCACCAGTTTTTGAATTATACTCCAAATAGAATTATTATTCCTCTTTTCTTCAGCAAACTGAATCAAGTTCTCCCATGAGGGAAGAAGATGATCCAACTTAGCTTTAACCATCACTCTATTCCAAACAGCCTTCGTAAAACTACACTCAAAGAACAAATGATTGTGGCTATCTGGAACTGTGTGACAGAAAACACATTTTAAATCCTCTCTATTACCCCATGCTAACATCCTATCATGAGTTGGCAGTCTTTGTCTAATAGCCAGCCACACAATGAAGGCATGTCTAGGGATATTCTGCCTGTACCAAACAAAATCCGCCCACTTAACTATATCCTTCTTCTTGCATAACTTGCTATAGACAGCCTTAGTAGAAAAAGGAACATTAGAATTCTCAGCATCCCTCCACATAAAATGATCCCTACCAGCAGAATCCATTAAAGGAACCTCTCCATCAAAAAACCAAGGATATTTTGCTCTCCAAGCCTCTGGCACAGCCCAATTCCTATTAACCACTATATCAGCCACTTTACAATTCCAGCCCAAACCAGCTTCTCTAATATCCCTTCTGTCTATTAACTTGATCAGAGGACCCCTAGGATGCCAGTTGTCAAACCAGGCATTTATCAATTTACCATTCCCTATCTTAGTACTATAGTTATCCTTAACAAACTTCCTACACTCAAGAATTTGCTTCCAGAACCACGAATCAGAATTAGTCCCCTCAACAGACCACAAATGCTTTCCATGCAATCTATATGAATATATCCAATTTACCCACACAGAATCTCTCTTATAAAGAATGCTCCAGATATGTTTTGTCATTAGAGCAATATTCCTGTATTTCAGAGAAGGAATAGACAGCCCACCCTGGTCCTTATTCAAGCAAACATCCTCCCAACTCACCTTAGCAGCCCCTGGTTTGTAATCCCCTTTACCCCACAAAAAAACCCTCACAATCCTATCAATATCCTCAATAACTGTACTGGGAAGTATGAACAAAGAAGCCCAATAAACAGCTAGTGAGGACAGAACAGATTGCACTAATTGCAGCCTTCCTGCATAAGACAGGAACTTGTTTTTCCAATCATTTACCCTCTTCTTAACCTTCTCAATTAACACTGAACAATCTTTTAGGTACAACCTCTTTGAACTTAGAGGAATTCCCAAATACTTAACAGGGAATTCTCCAAGTTTAAAAGGCAAAATCTCTCTAATCCTCTCTTGAGTCTCACCCTCCACATTTCCAAAATAGATTTCACTTTTGTTTTGATTAGGAAACAAACCTGAATAAGAACTGAACTCATCCAAGGCCTTTTTCAAGACACTCCAAGACCCAACCTCAGCTGAACCAAACATGAAAAGATCATCCGCAAAGCATAGATGAGTGAGTCTAAGCTCATCACATTTCCAGTGATATTTGAATTCCTCAGCTTCAATAATCTGTCTTTTTAAAATTAAGTTTAGAACTTCCATGACTATAGTAAACAGATAAGGGGACATTGGATCCCCTTGTCTTAGCCCCTTGTTACCTTTGAAAAAACCATGAAGTTCCCCATTCACATTAATAGAATAGGAGACTGAAGATAAACACACCATAATCCATTCAATGAATGTTTTGTGAAACCCAAAATGGATCAGGCATTGATGAACAAACTCATGGTCAACAGAGTCATAGGCCTTTTGTAGATCAATCTTCACAGGCACTCTTGGAGTACCCCTAACCCAATTATATCCCCTAATTAACTCTTGAGCTAGCAGAATATATCACTAATCATTCTGCCAGGAATGAAAGCACTCTGTGAATTGCTAACAATAATTCCCAAAAAATTCTTCATCCTATTACAAATAATCTTACTAATACATTTGTAAAGCACATTGCAACAAGCAATAGGTCTGAATTCACTCACTAACCCAGGAGCAGCTACTTTAGGAATAACTGAAATCACAGTTGCATTCAGCACTTTAAGCAACTTTCCAGAATCAAAGAACTCAATAATAGCCATGCAAACATCATCTCCAATAACATTCCAAGCTGCTTTAAAGAACTTGGCAGTATATCCATCAGGCCCAGGGGCCTTATTATCATCTATCTGGAACATTGCCTCTTTAACCTCCTCCTTGGTAACCTTCCTGATCATAAAATCAGCCACTTCTTCAGACAATTTCTTAGAAAAAAGATTTTCAGCCTCCCTAATTACCTTTACTTTCCCCTTAGTTCCAAGAAGATCAGAATAAAAACCCACAAAAGCCTTTCCCAACTCCTTGTCTTCAAACACTTTACCATTCAAATCCTTTATCTGAGAGATTTTATTCCTAGCTTGCCTTTGTTTTACAGAATGGAAGAAGAATTTTGAATTTCTATCCCCCACTCTCAACCAATGCACCTTGGACTTCTGTTTAAGAAACATTTCCTCCTCTAATAAAGCTTCATTATACAGGTTTAGATAAACAGCCTCTTCCTCCCTAAGAAAATTATTGCAAGAATCCATAGAGATTTCCAACTGAATTCTTTCCAACTCACACCTCAAACCCTCCACCTTATTATGCAAATTCCCACTACTAGAATGAAGTTTCCTCAGAGGCGCCTTTAAAGCCTTCAATTTAGAAACCATGATGAACATTTTATGACCAAGAGCATTCTGCTTCCACCCATCCTCCACAGTCTTCAGAAAACCCTCCTTTTCAGTTAAATAATTCCAAAACCTGAAACTTCTATGCACATACTTCTTCACAGAACTCCATTGTAATAAAGAGGGAGAATGATCAGAAGAATAAAAAGGAAGAAACTTGACTACAGCATCAGGAAAGTTCTTCAAGAAATCAACATTTCCCATCACTCTATCAAGCTTCTCAAGAATACCATCCACTTTCCCAGGTTTCTGGTTCCATGTAAAGTTGAAACCAGTCCAGGGAATGTCTAACACAGACAATTCATTAATGCAGTCTTTAAATTCCACCATACCATAATTGACAAGAGAAGACTGTAAATTCTTTTCAGAAGAATCTAAAATGGCATTGAAATCACCAATAATAGACCATGGATTATCCTTAATCAATTCAGCATGAATAATCAAATCCTTCCAAAGAGGTCTTCTAGCTGTAACATTAGTATGCCCATACACAAAAGAGCAAAAAAAATCTATCTGATCCTACCGGAAGAGGAGGACAAATAAGACAATGGATAACTTGATCAGATTTCCCCAGAACAAAAACATTCACCACAGAACTATCCCATCCCACCAAAATCCTAATCCAATCAGTACAACACTCAGCATTAGAAACCCAGGCCCAATCTCTCATAATACCAGAACTAACCTTAACAAGATTCTCAGGATTAACATGAGTTTCTATGATCCCACAAATACTAACTTTATTTTCCAAAATAAGTTTCCTGACTTGCCCTTGCTTAATACCTCTATTCACCCCTCTAACATTCCAAGTTAGAATACCACACATTATAAACACTCATCAACCTGAATAGGGTCATTCATACCAGAATTACCCCCTTCTTCATTAGAATTCCCACCCTCTGGCTTCATAAACTCAGATGTTTCATCCCCCACAAATGCAACATCATTTGATTCCAACAGTTTTTCAAACATAATTTTATCCCATTGTTCAAAAAACAGTTTAAGTTGTCCAACATTCCATTTTCTCATCAAATCGTTAGAAGGACATTGTTTATTAAGGATATAATGAGCAACTTCATTAAACTGATCATCAGTCATTTTAAAATACCCAGATTTAACATTAACTTTGGAATCCAGCTTATGAATCACCCCAGATTTAACCTCATTCTGACCCTTAACACCAGGGTCTTTATTCTGCACCTTAGTCTCACCATTCCTCTTACTAGTTCCCTCTACCACATTCTCTCCACTAATAGACTTACCCTTAACATCTCCCTCATCTACAGATTCCATAACCAAGTCTTGTTTTAAAATCTCAAAACTGTTCTTAAGATTAATAGTATTTCCACCTGAGCTAGATTGCCCCTCACCCTTAGCCACCCATTGCTGCTGACCCTTCTTAAACTGTCCAAATTTACCCTGCCCAGCATTCTTCCCCTGACCTCCTTTGAATTGTCCCCCACCCTGACCATTACCATTATTACCAGCATTAACTCTCACCCCATTCCCATTATTACCAACCCCCCCCCCCCCCCATTATTCTTAACAGCAGAACCACTATTTTTAAACCCTGCCCCAGTTCTTTCAGCTTGATTAGGTCCCTGCTGATTTGAACTTTGAGCCCCATTAAAATTTTTAACTGGTTTATTATTCTTACCCATAACAACAAACCCATCCCCATTTATACCTGACACAGGAAATTGAGCCTCCTCAGCATTTTTGAGCTCCCTGAGAAGTTGCTGAGCTTTATCTGCCATCTCTTCATTAGTCAATACTCTATGCTTGCAGGTCTCAAAATCATGCCCAAACACTTTACACCCAGAACACCTTTTAACTTTCATGTGATACTCAACTTTCACCTTTTTAATAAAGGCTGGCCTACCAGCATCCTCTAGATAAAAGGCATTGACAAACTTAGGTAAAGTTTTATCAGCCTTAACATCCACCAAAACTCTAGCAAAACCAGCTCTGCCTTCCTTCTTTGTACATCTCAAGGCTGTTATCTTATCCAACATCAGAGGGTTACCTATGCAACTAACCATACTACAAATACTCTCCCTATTCCAGAGTTCCATAAGCATATTAGGAATAGTAACCCACATGGGAATAGAAGTAGGCTCCACTTTTTCCAAATTTATGCCTATTTCCCATTTCCTTAAGCAAAGGGGAATATCATTTATAAGCCAAGGACCTTTATGGATAGCATCCAACATACCTTCCTCAGATTTGAACTTGAAGAAGAACACCCCATTACCATTAGAAGAAATCTCCAGTAGCCCAAATTTCTTCCACATTCTGAATAAATTGTACCTAACCATACCAATAGACAGACTATGCCCTATAAAGTACCCATACAAGTAATTTTTATAGGCAACTTTAGCCTCAGAAATCTTCTCAGGTTTTATAACAGCCACAACCTCACCAGACTCCAACACCTTAGGAGGATAAAAGGTAACCTCAGTAGCTAGAACTTCATTGTTCTGATCCCTAGCAATATCAGCAAAGGAGACCACCTTTTTACCCCTGTCAATACCCTTATCACCTTCTTTAGTAGCTGTAAAAGCAACATGCTCATTTAAACTAACAGAGTTCATAATGGACTTAGGTAAATGATTCAAATTACCAATATAGGAAATATCTTCCTTGGTAACTTTGTAAGGTCCCAACTCATCTGATTTCTTTTTAATCAACTTCCTCATAGAAGGGCTTTTCAATTTGCCCCTCCAAGGTAATTTCAGCTTACTCTCCCCTTTGTTCCCACTATCCATTTTCTCCACTTCCATAGTTGACTGCTCCCCACTATTAATCCCAACCATAACATCAACCTTAGCTTTAGCTTCAGCTTCAGCTTTTGCTATAGCTTCAGCTTTAGCTTTAGCCTCAGCTTCAGCCTTAGCCTTAGCGATATCCTTCAAGACAAGATCACATTTACCCCCAGCCAAAATCACTCCCTCTTCATCAACTGCCAACCCACCACCAGAACCAGGTGTAAACTCAAACTTTTGAGCATTCACTGATAACTTCAGTCTCATATCCCCATTATGCCCCAAACCAGATTCATCCCCTTTCTTACCAACTACAAGTTTTACATGTTTCTTAGCAGAGTCTACCTCATTAACCACAGAAATCAACTCTTTAGAGGTAATATTATCAGGTAACACCTCCTCAGAGTTAGCCAGTCCACCATCCTTTCTAACCCTCACATACAAGTTATTATCCCACATAGCCTTAACAGATTTGACCTTAGCACCCTCATTCATAAGAGATCTTTTCTTCCTTTTATCCAAAAACACATATCTAGCTTCTGTATCACAGTCAAACACATTTAACTCAGAATCCAACTGAGGAAATTTCACCTTCTTATCCTCCTTAACCAACCGACCATCTATACCTATAGTGTTGCTATGCAAATACTCCCCATATACCCTTTTGCCCAGAAAATTAGCAATAATGCCTAAAATTCTACCATATTGCCCTTTAAGCCTCTCCACAAACTTCAAATTCCTCCCAGCAAACTCAACATCAACTAGAGAATTAACCAGATCCAATTCCCCAATCCCAGCAAGCTTAATTAATTCAATTTGTTCATTAATCAAGCGAAACCTCCAATTATTCCCAAACACAGACTTAAGGAATTCAACTATATCCTCATTAAACACAATAGAATCCTTACGACCATTAAAATCACGACTGAGAGTTACCTGAGTCTCACCCAATTTCACCTTAACATCAGGCTTCAGATCACCAGAAGTATCATCAGTTCCCGAACTATCCTTTGAGAGCTCCGTTTCCATAGACATTTCCGTGACTTCAATATCAGACGAAACCATCTCCTCCTTATTCACAACAGACGGATCTATCGGAGGAGGATCAGGAACCACAGTATTCACATAAGTACTCATTGAATCGTGCACTGAGAGGATTCCGGCACCTGCAAAGCTGCCGGAACAGTGAAACACGAAGGGATGAACAGAAAAGGAAGGGTTAAGAAAGGCGGGAAAGGAATCAGGTGGATGAAACAGTGGTTCGCCGGAAATCGCCTAAAAGAGAGAGAGAAAAGAAAACCCTAGCTTATCTTTGTCCCCCCCGCTTCGTATCCTTTATTTAAGTCTATTGCATGATCAGATATCTTGCGGCCTTCCCGTTCCTCCATTCGGGTGCCCGAAACTTCAAATGTACCGATAGTTACGTCCTTTAAAACTCGAGTCTTTTCTTGTGTACCAATCTCTATGTCATTGTCGCATCGTGAGTCCGATTACTATCCTGTCTGCTTCATATCCTTTATTTGAGTCTATTGCATGATCAGATATCTTGCGGCCTTCCTGTTCCTCCA
Source organism: Ambrosia artemisiifolia (assembly GCA_032199755.1). Lineage (NCBI taxonomy): Eukaryota > Viridiplantae > Streptophyta > Magnoliopsida > Asterales > Asteraceae > Ambrosia > Ambrosia artemisiifolia. The sequence goes on along the minus strand of CM063512.1, from coordinate 28,187,150 downwards.
TTCGGGTGCCCGAAACTTCAAATGTACGGATAGTTACGTCCTTTTAAACTCGAGTCTTTTCTTATGTATGAATCTCTATGTCATTTGTGGCATTGTGACTCCGATTACCATCTAGTCTGATTCTTATACTTTATTTGAGTCTATTGCATGATCAGATATCTTACGGCATTCTCGTTCCTCCATTCGGGTGCCCGAAACTTCAAATGTACCGATAGTTACGACCTTAAGAACTCGAGTCTTTTCTTGTGTACGAATCTCTATGTCATTGTCACATCGTGATTCCAATTACCACCCGATCCGCTTTGTATCCTTTATTTGAGTCTAATGCATGATCAGATATCTTGCGGCCATCCCGTTCCTCCTTTCGGGTGCCCGAAACTTCAAATGTACCGATAGTTACGTCTTTTAAAACTCGAGTCTTTTCTTGTGTACGAATCTCAATGTCATTGTTGCATCGTGAGTTCAATTACCATCCGGTCCGCTTTGTAGCCTTTAAAAATCGAGTCGTTTGTTGTGTACGAATCTCTATGTCATTGTCGCATCATGAGTTCGATTACCATCCGGTCCGCTTCGTATCCTTTATTTGAGTCTATTGCATGATTAGATATCTTACAGCCTTCCCATCCTCCATTCGGGTGCCCGAAACTTCAAATGTACCGATAGTTACGTCCGTTAAACCTCGAGTCTTTTCTTGTGTACGAATCTCTATGTCATTGTCGCATCGTGAGTCTGATTACCATCCGGTCCACTTTGTATCCTTTATTTGAGTATATTGCATGATCAGATGTCTTGCGGCCTTCCCGTTCCTCCATTCGGGTGCCCGAAACTTCGAATGTACCCATAGTTACGTCCTTTAAAACTCAGTCTTTTCTTGTGTACGAATCTCAATGTCATTGTCGCATCGTGAGTTCAATTACCATCCGCTCCGCTTCGTATCTTTAATTTGCGTCTATTGCATGATCAGATATCTTATGGCCTTCCCGTTCCTCCATTCGGGAAAAGTTAAAGAGGATAACACAGACTTTAAAAGTTGAACCCTACCAGCATATGATAAGAACTGGTTTCTCCAATCTCCAATCCTGTTCTTAACTTTTTCCAACAATACCCCACAATCCTTCTGATAAAGTTTCTTAGAAGACAAAGGGATCCCTAAATATTTTATAGGCAACTTACCACCCTTGAAAGGCAATATCTGCATAATCTCCCTTTGAGTCTCCCCATCCACATTTCCAAAAATAAATTCACTCTTGTGCATATTAGGCCTCAACCCAGAACAGCCCCCAAACTCTTCAAGCACCTCTTTTATAACCTGAATAGAAGCACAATGAGCACTGCAAAAGATGAACAAGTCATCAGCAAAACATAAATGAGTTAATTTCATCTTGTCACATTTCCAGTGATATTGAAACTCCTCTGCAGCACAGATTCTCCTTATAAACATCAGGTTCAAACCCTCCATAACCAAAGTAAAAAGATAAGGAGACATTGGGTCCCCCTGTCTTAACCCCTTCTTCCCTCTAAAATAGCCATAGAACTGCTCATTCAAGCTAATAGTATAAGAAACAGTAGTCATACAAGTCATTATCCACTCAGTGAACTCACTAGGAAACCCAAAGTTAGTTAAACAGCTTCTCAGAAAACCATGGTCCACAGAGTCATATGCCTTCTGTAAATCAACTTTCAAAGCAACTCTTGGATAACCTCTAACCCAATCATACCCCTTAACCAACTCCTGGGCTAAAAGAATATTGTCACTTATCAATCTTCTTGGGACAAAAGCACTCTGTGCTTTTCCAACCAGACTATCCAAAACCCCCATAAGTCTATTACAAATCACCTTACTTATGCACTTATATAGTACATTACAACAGGCTATAGGCCTGAATTCACTGACAACACTAGGATCTTTCACTTTGGGAATCACAGAAATAGAGGTAGCATTCACTTCTTTTAATAATTTCCCATTAACAAAAAAATCATGAACAGCCCCACAAATCTCATCCCCAACTATAACCCAAGCAGCCTTAAAAAACCTTGCCGAGTACCCATCAGGTCCAGGGGCCTTATTATCATTAATCTGAAACAACGCCTCCCTGATTTCATCTTTTGAAACATCACTAACCAGGCTGCACGCAGCATCATTAGAGAGTTTATTAATAAACAGATTATCAGCATCCACAATAGGATTCACAACATCTTTCCTCCCCATTAAACCCATATAAAATTTAACAAAAGCATTTCCCACATTTAGGTCATTATACACCCTACCTTCTCCATCTTCAATTTGAGATAACTTAGACCTTGCCTGCCTATGCTTAACAGAGTGAAAGAAGTATTTCTTATTCTGATCCCCCACTTCTAACCAGTGAACTCTAGATTTCTGCTTAAGGAAACATTCCTCATCTTTCACAGTTTCATTATAAGCATGGATATAAACAGTCTCTTCCAGTCTTAATTCTTCATTACCAAGATCAACAAACACCTCTTCCTGAATTTTGGCAAGTTCACCTTTCAGCAACTCCACCTTCTTATAAAGATTACCCTGAGCAAACCCCAATTTACTCAAAGACTTCTTTAACATCTTCAACTTAGAGGTCACTTTAAACATTTTACACCCCATAACATCCCTTTCCCAAACAGATTCAACACATGGCAAAAACTCCTTCTTATCAGCAAGATAGTTCCAAAACCTGAAAGGGTTTGGCACAACATTCTTGGGTCCAGAACAAGCAACTAAAATAGGAGCATGGTCAGATGAATAGAATGGCAGAAACTTAACACCCACATCAGCAAATAACTTCTCAAACATAGAATTCCCCATAGCCCTATCCAACTTCTCCATCATCCCATCAGTCTTCCCAGGTTTTTGATTCCAAGTATAAAATAATCCAGAACTAGGAAGATCCTCCACCTGTAAATTAGAGACACAGTTTTGGAATTCCTCCATACCATACACTGAAGGACCCAAAGTACAGTTCTTCTCCTTAGAATCCAGAATAGCATTAAAATCACCAGCTATCATCCAAGGATTGTTCAAAATAACCTTAGAATGATTAACTAAATTACCCCATAACTCTCTTCTGCCAGCCACATTAGTAACTCCATAAACAAATGAACAGAAAAATTTCTCCTCACCCCCAAATGGACAAACCAAACAATGAACAACCTGTTCTTTTTTCTAAACAACTATCACATCAACCACCCTAGGATCCCATCCCACCACAATCCTAACCCATCCAGGACACAATTCAGCATTAGACAGCCATTCCCAATTATGCATTATACCACTACAAGCTTTCATAATATTCTTAGCATTGGTTCTAGTTTCAACAAAACTACCCAAACAAATCTTATTCTCCACCAAAATCCTAGAAATCTGCCTTTGCTTAGAAGGACTTGACATACCTCTAACATTCCAAACTAAAGTCCTAATCTTCAATTAAAACTTGATCAGCAATAGAAGAAGGCTTCATTCCAGAATAACCCTCCTTATCAACATCACCATCTACCCCATCACACTGCATATCAGAATTACCAACACTCTCATCATGCTTTGTTGCCTCCACCAATCTAGAATACATAAGTTTATCCCAGTGTTCAAAAAACACCTTCGCTTGACCAATATTCCATTTCCTCATAATCTCATTAGAGGGACAAGTTTTAGTTAACATATAATGGGCAACCTCATTAATCTCTGCCTCATTCATTTTAAAGTATCCAGACTTAATATTAACATTAGTCTCAAACTTTCTTAATTGCATGATCAGTTATCTTGCGGCCTTCCCGTTCCTCCATTCGGGTGCCCGAAACTTCAAATGTACCAATAGTTACGTCCTTTAAAACTCGAGTCTTTTCTTATGTACGAATCTCTATGTCATTGTGGCATTGTGAGTCCGATTACCATCCAGTCCGCTTCTTATACTTTATTTGAGTCAATTGCATGATCAGATATCTTACGGCCTTCCCGTTCCTCCATTCGGGTGCCCGAAACTTCAAATGTACCGATAGTTACGACCTTAAGAACTCGAGTCTTTTCTTGTGTACGAATCTCTATGTCATTGTCGCATCGCGAGTCCGATTACCAACTGATCCGCTTCGTATCCTTTATTTGAGTCTATTGCATGATCAGATATCTTGCGGCCTGCCCGTTCCTCCATTCGGGTGCCCGAAACTTCAAATGTACCGATAGTTACGTCCTTTAAAACTCAAGTCTTTTCTTGTGCACGAATCTCTATGTCATTTTCGCATCGTGAGTCTGATTACCATCTGGTCCGCTTCGTATCCTTTATTTGAGTCTATTGAATGATCAGATATCTAGCGGCCTTCCCGTTCCTCCATTCTGGTGCCTAAAACTTCAAATGTACCGATAGTTACGTCCTTTAAAACTCGAGTCTTTTCTTGTGCACGAATCTGTATGTCATTGTCGCATCGTGAGTCTGATTACCACCCGATCCGCTTCGTATCCTTTATTTGAGTCTATTGCATTATGAGATATGTTACGGCGTTCCCGTTTCTCCATTCGGGTGCCCGAAACTTCAAATGTACCGATAGTTACGTCCTTTAAAACTCGAGTCTTTTCTTGTGTACGAATCTCTACGTCATTGTCGCATCGTGAGTTCAATTATCATCCGGTCCACTTCGTATCCCTTATTTGAGTCTATTGCATGATCAGATATCTTGCGGCCATTCCGTTCCTCCATTCGGGTGCCTGAAACTTCAAATGTACCGATAGTTACGTCGTTTAAAACTCGAGCCTTTTCTTGTGTACGAATCTCTATGTCATTGTCGCATCGTGAGTTCGATTACCATCCGGTCCGCTACGTATCCTTTATTTGAGTCTATTGCATTTTGAGATATCTAACGGCCTTCCCGTTTCTCCATTCGGGTGCCCGAAACTTCAAATGTACCGATAGTTACGTCATTTAAAACTCGAGTCTTTTCTTTTGTACGAATCTCTATGTCAATGTCGCATCGTGAGTCCGATTACCATCCGGTCCGCTTCGTATCATTTATTTGAGTTTATTGCATGATCAGTTATCTTGCGGCCTTCCCGTTCCTCCATTCGGGTGCCCGAAACTTCAAATGTACCGATAGTTACGTCCTTTAAAACTCGAGTCTTTTCTTATGTACGAATCTCTATGTCATTGTGGCATTGTGAGTCCGATTACCATCCAGTCCGCTTCTTATACTTTATTTGAGTCAATTGCATGATCAGATATCTTACGGCCTTCCCGTTCCTCCATTCGGGTGCCCGAAACTTCAAATGTACCGATAGTTACGACCTTAAGAACTCGAGTCTTTTCTTGTGTACGAATCTCTATGTCATTGTCGCATCGCGAGTCCGATTACCAACTGATCTGCTTCGTATCCTTTATTTGAGTCTATTGCATGATCAGATATCTTGCGGCCTGCCCGTTCCTCCATTCGGGTGCCCGAAACTTCAAATGTACCGATAGTTACGTCCTTTAAAACTCAAGTCTTTTCTTGTGTACGAATCTCTAGGTCATTGTCGCATCGTGAGTCTGATTACCATCTGGTCCGCTTTGTATCCTTTATTTGAGTCTATTGCATGATCAGATATCTTGCGGCCATCCCGTTCCTCCATTCGGGTGCCCGAAACTACAAATGTACCGATAGTTACGTCGTTTAAAACTCGAGTCTTTTCGTGTGTACGAATCCCTATGTCATCGTCGCATCGTGAGTTCGATTACCATCCGGCCCGCTTCGTATCCTTGATTTGAGTCTATTGCATGATCAGATATCTTACGGCATTCCCGTTCCTCCATTCGGGTGCCCGAAACTTCGAATGTACTGACAGTTACGTTCTTTAAAACTTGAGTCTTTTCTTGTGTACGAATCTCTATGTCATTTTCGCATCGTGAGTCCGATTACTATCCTGTCCACATCGTATCCTTTATTTGAGTTAATTGCATGATCAGTTATCTTGCGGCCTTCCCGTTCCTCCATTCGGGTGCCCGAAACTTCAAATGTACCGATAGTTACGTCCTTTAAAACTCGAGTCTTTTCTTATGTACGAATCTCTCTGTCATTGTGGCATTGTGAGTCCGATTACCATCCAGTCCGCTTCTTATACTTTATTTGAGTCAATTGCATGATCAGATATCTTACGGCCTTCCCGTTCCTCCATTCGGGTGCCCGAAACTTCAAATGTACCGATAGTTACGACCTTAAGAACTCGAGTCTTTTCTTGTGTACGAATCTCTATGTCATTGTCGCATCGCGAGTCCGATTACCAACCGATCCGCTTCGTATCCTTTATTTGAGTCTATTGCATGATCAGATATCTTGCGGCCTGCCCGTTCCTCCATTCGGGTGCCCGAAACTTCAAATGTACCGATAGTTACGTCCTTTAAAGCTCAAGTCTTTTCTTGTGTACGAATCTCTATGTCATTGTCGCATCGTGAGTCTGATTACCATCTGGTCCGCTTCGTATCCTTTATTTGAGTCTATTGCATGATCAGATATCTTGCGGCCATCCCGTTCCTCCATTCGGGTGCCCGAAACTACAAATGTACCGATAGTTACGTCCTTCAAAACTCGTGTCTTTTCTTGTGTACGAATCTCTATGTCATTGACGCATCATGAGTCCGATTACCATCCGGTCTGCTTCGTATCCTTTATTTGAGTCTATTGCATGATCAGATATCTAGCGGCCTTCCCGTTCCTCCATTCTGGTGCCTAAAACTTCAAATGTACCGATAGTTACGTCCTTTAAAACTCGAGTCTTTTCTTGTGCACGAATCTGTATGTCATTGTCGCATTGTGAGTCTGATTACCACCCGATCCGCTTCGTATCCTTTATTTGAGTCTATTGCATTATGAGATATGTTACGGCGTTCCCGTTTCTCCATTCGGGTGCCCGAAACTTCAAATGTACCGATAGTTACGTCCTTTAAAACTCGAGTCTTTTCTTGTGTACGAATCTCTACGTCATTGTCGCATCGTGAGTTCAATTATCATCCGGTCCACTTCGTATCCCTTATTTGAGTCTATTGCATGATCAGATATCTTGCGGCCATTCCGTTCCTCCATTCGGGTGCCTGAAACTTCAAATTTACCGATAGTTACGTCCTTTAAAACTCGAGCCTTTTCTTGTGTACGAATCTCTATGTCATTGTCGCATCGTGAGTTCGATTACCATCCGGTCCGCTACGTATCCTTTATTTGAGTCTATTGCATTTTGAGATATCTAACGGCCTTCCCGTTTCTCCATTCGGGTGCCCGAAACTTCAAATGTACCGATAGTTACGTCATTTAAAACTCGAGTCTTTTCTTTTGTACGAATCTCTATGTCAATGTCGCATCGTGAGTCCGATTACCATCCTGTCCGCTTCGTATCATTTATTTGAGTTTATTGCATGATCAGTTATCTTGCGGCCTTCCCGTTCCTCCATTCGGGTGCCCGAAACTTCAAATGTACCGATAGTTACGTCCTTTAAAACTCGAGACTTTTCTTGTGTACAAATCTCTATGTCATTGTCGCATCGTGAGTCCGATAACCATCCAGTCCGCTACTTATACTTTATTTGAGTCTATTACATGATCAGATATCTTGCGGCCTTCCCGTTCCTCCATTCGGGTGCCCGAAACTTCAAATGTACCGATAGTTACGTCCCTTAAAACTCGAGTCTTTTCTTATCAACGTATCTCTATGTCATTGTGGCATTGTGAGTCTGATTACCATCCAGTCCACTTCTCATACTTTATTTGAGTCTATTGCATGATCAGATCTCTTAAGGCCTTCCCGATCCTCCATTCGGGTGCTCGAAACTTCAAATGTTCCGATAGTTACGACCTTAAGAACTCGAGTCTTTTCTTGTGTACGAATCTCTATGTCATTGTCGCATCGTGAGTTCGATTACCATCCGGTCCGCTACGTATCCCTTATTTGAGTCTATTGCATTATGAGATATCTTACGGCCTTCCCGTTTCTCCATTCGGGTGCCCGAAACTTCAAATGTACCGATAGTTACGTCATTTAAAACTCGAGTCTTTTCTTGTGTACGAATCTCTATGTCAATGTCGCATCGTGAGTCCGATTACCATCGTGTCCGCTTCGTATCCTTTATTTGAGTTTATTGCATTATCAGTTATCTTGCGGCCTTCCTGTTCCTCCATTCGGGTGCCTGAAACTTCAACTGTACCGATAGTTACGTCCTTTAAAACTCGAGTCTTTTCTTATGTGCGAATCTCTATGTCATTGTGGCATTGTGACTCCAATTACCATCCAGTCCGCTACTTATACTTTATTTGAGTCTATTGCATGATCAGATATCTTACGGCCTTCCCGTTCCTCCATTCGGGTGCCCGAAACTTCAAATGTACCGATAGTTACGACCTTAAGAACTCGAGTCTTTTCTTGTGTACGAATCTCTATGTCATTGTCGCATCACGAGTCCGATTACCACCCGATCCGCTTCGTATCCTTTATTTGAGTCTATTGAATGATCAGATATCTTGCGGCCTTCCCGTTCCTCCATTCAGGTGCCCGGAACTTCAAATGTATCGATAGTTACGTCCTTTAAAACTCAAGTCTTTGCTTGTGTACCAATCACTATGTCATTGTCGCATCGTGAGTCCGATTGCCACCCCGTCCGCTTCGTATCCTTTATTTAGGTTTATTGCATGATCAGATACCTTGCAGCCTTCCCGTTCCTCCATTCGGGTGCCAGAAACTTCGAATGTACCGATAGTTACGTCCTTTAAAACTCGAGTCTTTTCTTGTGTACGAATCTCTATGTCATTGTCGCATCGTGAGTCCGATTACCATCCGGTCCTCTTTGTACCCTTTATTTGAGTCTATTGCATGATCAGATATCTAGCGGGCTTCCCGTTCTTCCATTCTGGTGCCTGAAACTTCAAATGTACGAATCTCTATGTCATTGTCCCATCGCGAGTCCGATTACCACCCGATCTGCTTCGTATCCTTTATTTGAGTCTATTGCATGATCAGATATCTTATGGCCTTCCCGTTCCTCCATTCGGGTGTCCGAAACTTCAAATGTACTGATAGTTACGACCTTAAGAACTCGAGTCTTTTCTTGTGTACGAATCTCTATGTCATTGTCGCATCGCGATTCCGATTACCACCTGATCCGCTTCTTATCCTTTATTTCAGTGTATTGCATGATTAGATCTCTTGCGGCCTTCCCGTTCCTCCATTCGGGTGCCCGAAACTTCAAATGTACCGATAGTTACGTCCTTTAAAACTCAAGTCTTTTCTTGTGTACGAATCTCTATGTCATTGTCGCATCGTGAGTCCGATTGCCATCCCGTCCGCTTCGTATACTTTATTTGAGTCTATTGCATGATCATATATCTTGCGGCCTTCCCGTTCCTCCATTCGGGTGCCAGAAACTTCGAATGTACCGATAGTTACGTCCTTTAAAACTGGAGTCATTTCTTGTGTACGAATCTCAATGTCATTGTCGCATCGTGAGTTCGATTACCATTCGGTCTTCTTCATATCCTTTATTTGAGTGTATTGCACGATCAGATATCTTACGGCCTTCCCGTTCCTCCATTCGGGTGCCCGAAACTTCAAAAGTACCCATAGTTACGTCCTTTAAAACTCGAGTGTTTTCTTGTGTACGAATCTCTATGTAATTTTCGCATCGTGAGTCCGATTGCCATCGCGTCCACTTCGTATCCTTTATTTGAGTCTATTGCATGATCAGATATCTTGCGGCCATCCCGTTCCTCCATTCGGGTGCCAGAAACTTCGAATGTACCGTCAGTTACGTCCTTTAAAACTCGTGTCTTTTCTTCTGTACGAATCTCTATGTCATTGTCGCATCGTGAGTCCTATTACCATCCTGTCCGCTTCATATCCTTTATTTGAGTCTAGTGCATGATCAGATATCTTGCGGCCTTCCCGTTTCTCCATTCGGGTGCCCGAAACTTCAAATTTACCGATAGTTACGTCCTTTAAAACTCCAGTCTTTTCTTTTGTACTAATCTCAATGTCATTGTCGCATCGTGAGTTCAATTACCATTCGGTCCGCTTCGTATCCTTTATTTGAGTGTATTGCATGATCAGATATCTTACGGGCTTCCCGTTCCTCCATTCGGGTGCCCGAAACTTCAAATGTACCCATAGTTACGTCCTTTAAAACTCGTTTCTTTTCTTGTCTACGAATCTCTATGTCATTATCGCATCTTGAGTTCAATTACCATCCGGTCCACTTCGTATCCTTTATTTGAGTCTATTTCATGATCAGATATCTTGCGGCCATCCCGTTCCTTCATTCGGGTGCCCGAAACTTCAAATGTACCGATAGTTACGTCCTTTAAAACTCTAGTATATTCTTATGTACGAATCTCTATGTAATTGTGGCATTGTGGGTCCGATTACCATCCAGTCCGCTTCGTATCCTTTATTTGAGTCTATTGCATGATCAAATATCTTGCGGCCATCCCTTTCCTCTATTCGGGTGCCCGAAGCTCCAAATGTACCGATAGTTACGTCCTTTAAAACTCGTGTCTTTTCTTCTGTACGAATCTCTATGTCATTGTCATATCGTGAGTCCGATAACCATCCGGTCCGCTTCGTATCCTTTATTTGAGTCTATTGCATGATCAGATATCTTACGGCCTTCCCGTTCCTCCATTCGGGTGCCCGAAACTTCAAATGTGCCGATAGTTACGTCCTTTAAAACTCGAGTCTTTTCTTGTGTACGAATCTTTATGTCATTGTCGCATCGTGAGTCCGATTACCATCTTATCCGCCTCATATCCTTTATTTGAGTTTATTGCATGATCAGATATCTTGCGGCCTTCCCGTTCCACCATTCGGGTGCCAGAAACTTCAAATGTACCGATAGTTACGTCCTTTAAAACTCGTCTTTTCTTGTGTACGAATCTTTATGTCATTGTCGCATCGTGAGTCCGATTACCATCTTATCCGCTTTGTATCCTTTATTTGAGTGTATTGCACGATCAGATATCTTACGGTCTTCCCGTTCCTCCATTCGGGTGCCCGAATCTTCAAATGTACCGATATGTACGTCCTATAAAGCTCGTGTCTTTTCTTCTGTAGAAATCTCTATGTCATTGTCGCATCGTGAGTCCTATCACCATCCTGTCCGCTTCGTATCCTTTATTTGAGTCTATTGCATGATTAGATATCTTGCGGCCTTCTTGTTTCTCCATTCGGGTGCCCGAAACTTAAAATGTACCGATAGTTACGTCCTTTAAAACTCGAGTCTCTTCTTGTGTACAAATCTCTATGTCATTGTCGCATCGTGAGTTCGATTACCATCCGGTCCACTTCGTATCCTTTATTTGAGTCTATTGCATGATTAGATATCTTACGGCCTTCCCGTTCCTCCATTCGGGTGCCCGAAACTTCAAATGTACCGATAGTTACGTCCTTTAAAACTCGAGTCTTTTCTTGTGTACGAATCTTTATGTCATTGTCGCATCGTGAGTCCGATTACCATCTTATCCGCTTCATATTCTTTATTTGAGTCTATTGCATGATTAGATATCTTGCGGCCTTCCCGTTCCTCAATTCGGGTGACAGAAACTTCAAATGTACCGATAGTTACGTCCTTTAAAAATCGAGTCTTTTCTTGTGTACAAATCTCTATGTCATTGTCACATCGGGAGTCCGATTACCATCCTGTCCGCTTCCTATCCTTTATTTGAGTCTATTGCTTGATCAGATATCTTGCGGCCTTCCCGTTCCTCCATTCGGGTGTCCGAAACTTTAAATGTACCGATAGTTACGTCACTTAAAACTCGAGTCTTTTCTTATCTACGAATCTCTATGTCATTGTGGCATTGTGAGTCTGATTACCATCCCGTCCGCTTCATATACTTTATTTGAGTCTATTGCATGATCAGATCTCTTACGGCCTTCCCGATCCTCCATTCGGGTGCCCGAAACTTCAAATGTACCGATAGTTACGACCTTAAGAACTCGAGCCTTTTGTTGTGTACGAATCTCTATGTCATTGTCGCATCGTGAGTCCGATTACCATCCGGTCCACTTCGTATCCTTTGTTTGAGTCTAATGAAGGATCAGATATCTTTTGGTCTTCCCGTTCCTCCATTCGGGTGCCCAAAACTCCGAATGTACCGATAGTTACGTCCTTTAAAACTCGAGTCTTTTCTTATGTACGAATCTCTATGTCATTGTCGCATTGTGGGTCCGATTACCATCCAGTCCGCTTCGTATCCTTTATTTGAGTCTATTGCATGATCAGATATCTTGCACCCTTCCCGTTCCTCCATTCGGGTGCCCGAAACTTCAAATGTACCGATAGTTACGTCCTTTAAAGCATGAGTCTTTTCTTGTGTACCAATCCCTATGTCATTGTCGCATCGTGAGTTCGATTAACATCCGGTCCGCTTCGAATCCTTGATTTGAGTCTATTGCATGATCAGATATCTTACGGCGTTCCCGTTCCTCCATTCGGGTGCCCGAAACTTCGAATGTACCGATAGTTACGTCCTTTAAAACTTGAGTCTTTTCTTGTGTACGAATCTCTATGTCATTTTCGCATCGTGAGTCCGATTACCATCCTGTCCGCTCCGTATCCTTTATTTGAGTTTATTGCATGATCAGTTATCTTTCGGCCATCCCGTTCCTCCATTCGGGTGCCCGAAACTTCAAATGTACCGATAGTTACGACCTTTAAAACTCGAGTGTTTTCTTATGTACGAATCTCTATGTCATTGTGGCATTGTGGGTCCAATTACCATCCAGTCCGCTTCTTATACTTTATTTGAGTCTATTGCAGGATCAGATATCTTACGGCCTTCCCGTTCCTACATTCGGGTGCCCGAAACTTCAAATGTACCGATAGTTACGTCCTTTAAAACTCGAGTCTTTTCTTATGTACGAATCTCTATGTCATTGTCGCATTGTGGGTCCGATTACCATCCAGTCCGCTTCGTATCCTTTATTTGAGTCTATTGCATGATCAGATATCTTGCGGCCATCCCGTTCCTCCATTCGGGTGCCAGAAACTTCGAATGTACCGATAGTTACGTCCTTTAAAACTCGTGTCTTTTCTTCTGTACGAATCTCTATTTCATTGTCGCATCGTGAGTCCTATTACCATCCTGTCCGCTTTGTATCCTTTATTTGAGTCTATTGCATGATCAGATATCTTGCGGCCTTCCCGTTTCTCCATTCGGGTGCCCGAAACTTCATATGTACCGATAGTTACGTCCTTTAAAACTCGAGTCTTTTCTTGTGTACGTATCTCTATGTCATTGTCGCATCGTGAGTTCGATTACCATCCGGTCCGGTTCGTATCCTTTATTTGAGTCTATTGCATGATCAGATATCTTACGGCCTTCCCGTTCCTCCATTCGGGTGCCCGAAACTTCAAATGTACCGGTAGTTACGTCCTTTAAAACTCGAGTCTTTTCTTGTGTACAAATCTCTATGTCATTGTCCCATCGTGAGTCCGATTACCATCCTGTCCGCTTCGTATCCTTTATTTGAGTCTATCGCATGATCAGATATCTTACGGTGTTCCCGTTCCTCCATTCGGGTGCCCGAAACTTCGAATGTACCGATAGTTACGTCCTTTAAAACTTGAGTCTTTTCTTGTGTATGAATCTATATGTCATTTTCGCATCGTGAGTCCGATTACCATCCTGTCCGCTTCGTATCCTTTATTTGAGTTTATTGCATGATCAGTTATCTTGCGGCCTTCCCGTTAATCTATTCGGGTGCCCGAAACTTCAAATGTACCGATAGTTACGTCCTTTAAAACTCGAGTCTTTTCTTATGTACGAATCTCTATGTCATTGTGGCATTGTGATTCCAATTACCATCCAGTCCGCTTCCAATACTTTATTTGAGTCTATTGCATGATCAGATATCTTACGGTCTTCCCGTTCATCCATTCGGGTGACCGAAACTTCAAATGTACCGAGAGTTACGACCTTAAGAACTCGAGTCTTTTCTTGTGTACAAATCTCTATGTCATTGTCGCATCGCGAGTCAGATTCCACCCGATCCGCTTCGTATGCTTTATTTGAGTCTATTGCATGATCAGATATCTTGCGGCCTTCCCGTTCCTCCATTCGGGTGCCCGAAACTTCAAATGTACTGATAGTTACGTCCTTTAAAACTCAAGTCTTTTCTTGTGTACGAATCTCTATGTCATTGTAGTATCGTGAGTCCGATTGCCATCCCGTCCGCTTCGTATCCTTTATTTGAGTTTATTACATGATCAGATACCTTGCGGCCTTCCCGTCGCTCCATTCGGGTGCCAGAAACTTCGAATCTACCGATAGTTACGTCCTTTAAAACTCGAGTCTTTTCTTATGTACGAATCTCAATGTCATTGTCGCATCGTGAGTCTGATTACCATCCGGTCCGCTTCGTATCTTTTATTTGAGTCTATTTCATGATCATATATCTTGCGGCCATCCCGTTCCTCCATTCGGGTGCCCGAAACTACAAATGTACAGATAGTTACGTCCTTTGAAATTCGTGTCTTTTCTTGTGTACGAATCTCTATGTCATTGTCGCATCGTGAGTCCAATTACCATCCGGTCCGCTTCGTACCCTTTATTTGAGTCTATTGCATGATCAGATATCTAGCGGCCTACCCGTTCTTCCATTCTGGTGCCTGAAACTTCAAATGTACCGATAGTTACGTCCTTTATAACTCGAGTCTTTTCTTGTGTACGAATCTTTATGTCATTGTCGTATCGTGAGTTCGATTACCATCCGGTCCGCTTCGTATCCTTTATTTGAGTCTAATGCATGATCATATATCTTACGGCCTTCCCGTTCCTCCATTCGGGTGCCCGAAACTTCAAATGTACCGATAGTTACGTCCTTTAAAACTCGAGTCTTTTCTATTGTACGAATCTCTATGTCAATGTGGCATTGTGGGTCCAATTACCATCCAGTCCGCTTCTTATACTTTATTTGAGTCTATTGCAGGATCAGATATCTTACGGCCTTCCCGTTCCACCATTCGGGTGCCCGAAACTTCAAATGTACCGATAGTTACGTCCTTTAAAACTCGAGTCTTTTCTTATGTACGAATCTCTATGTCATTGTCGCATTGTGGGTCCGATTACCATCCAGTCCGCTTCGTATCCTTTATTTGAGTCTATTGCATGATCAGATATCTTGCGGCCATCCCGTTCCTCCATTCGGGTGCCAGAAACTTCGAATGTACCGATAGTTACGTCCTTTAAAACTCGTGTCTTTTCTTCTGTACGAATCTCTATATCATTGTCGCATCGTGAGTCCTATTATCATCCTGTCCGCTTTGTATCCTTTATTTGAGTGTATTGCATGATCAGATATCTTGCGGCCTTCCCGTTTCTCCATTCGGGTGCCCGAAACTTCATATGTACCGATAGTTACGTCCTTTAAAACTCGAGTCTTTTCTTGTGTACGTATCTCTATGTCATTGTCGCATCGTGAGTTCGATTACCATCCGGTCCGCTTCCTATCCTTTATTTGAGTCTATTGCATGATCAGATATCTTACGGCCTTCCCGTTCCTCCATTCGGGTGCCCGAAATTTCAAATGTACCGATAGTTACGTCCTTTAAAACTCGAGTCTTTTCTTGTGTACAAATCTCTATGTCATTGTCCCATCGTGAGTCCGATTACCATCCTGTCCGCTTCGTATCCTTTATTTGAGTCTATTGCATGATCAGATATCTTACGGCGTTCCCGTTCCTCCATTCGGGTGCCCGAAACTTCGAATGTACCGATAGTTACGTCCTTTAAAACTTGAGTCTTTTCTTGTGTATGAATCTATATGTCATTTTCGCATCGTAAGTCCGATTACCATCCTGTCCGCTTCGTATCCTTTATTTGAGTTTATTGCATGATCAGTTATCTTGCGGCCTTCCCGTTCCTCTATTCGGGTGCCCAAAATTTCAAATGTACCGATAGTTACGTCCTTTAAAACTCGAGTCTTTTTTTATGTACGAATCTCTATGTCATTGTGGCATTGTGATTCCAATTACTATCCAGTCCGCTTCGTATCCTTTATTTGAGTTTATTGCATGATCAGATATCTTGCGGCCTTCCCGTTCCTCCATTCGGGTGCCCGAAACTTCAAATGTACCGATAGTTACGTCCTTTGAAACTCAAGTCTTTTCATGTGTACGAATCTCTATGTCATTGTAGTATCGTGAGTCCGATTGCCATCCCGTCCGCTTCGTATCCTTTTTTTTTTTTTTTTTTTTTTTGATAAAGGAGACATTGCTCCGGTAAATTTATTAATAATAAAAAAAATATTACAACCATCAACTAGGGCCAAGATCTTTACAAAAAATAACCTATCAAAACTAGATCAAGGCCCAAACCATACAACCCACAAAATCATCTAGACAAACATACTATTCAGTCCACTAGACATAGCCCATTTAACCTGGATCACAATCAGAACCCAAAACAGACAACAAAACTAAACCCAGTCCATTACAATAAACCCAATCCAAAGACACAAAATCAACTCTTTTGCAGCAAGTCTTTAATCTTCTCACGAACCGCATAACTCTATATCTCAGTATAATCCTGTTCTTCAAAGTCAGCATTTTCTGAATCTTCACTTGAAACACTATGTCCACATTTTGAACAGCTTCCTTTTCTTTTTTAAAACAGTCTTCAGACCAGCAGCTCATTCTTTTATTTCCAGAATCCATATCAAGTACACTAGCTGAAATACCAATATAGCTCTCAATAACATTCCCAGCCCCAATACAAAGAACCCATACATGATCAAATCTAACATATAAAGATCCTAACTGACACACTTCACAATCTTTAAAAATAGCATTGAAAAAGTCTTCTAAAATAGCATCCAACTTATAAATTCTCTCATTCCAGCAGCTCCAATCCTTCTTATAAACATATACCAGATATAACAATAAAAATAGATATCCATTATGACCACAAGACCACCCAGCCCATGTACATCCAGTCCCCACAGAAAGCAATACCCAAAGACTCAAACCTAAACTAAACACAAGAAAAAGGCTTAGAAAGAAATTCAAAATAGCATAGGTTTCCCATCTTTGCTTGGTGCTAGAAATTTCAAAAAAATTGAGGGTGGAGAAAAATGTCCTATTAGCAAAGATGGGGTCCATCCTTATCTCTCCAGGTGTAATGCTCCCCCTGAGCTCAAAACAACCTAACCACCAATCAATAAACGCAGAACTGGACTCAACTTCATAATGTAAAGTAAAGCCCAGCAGATCAGACCCACAAATACCAACAAAAAGAACAATCAGGAAACAAAGGGAAGGCTGGAAAGCCCAGATCGCTACCCAAACGCTTTTAGTACTCCTTATTACTGCAATTTCCCAAATGTTAACCCCAGACCCACCCTTAGGCAAAAGCCTAAAAGACTCAACAGACCCAAACATCAACTGAATCAGGCTCAACAAAGTCCGGAGACTATAAAAGGCTCCTAACCAGTGACAGGTACTAAAAAATAAAAAATTAGGGGTGGAAATAAATGTCCTAACATCACTGGTTAGATCCATCCTTATCTCTCCAGGGTGTAAGCTTACTCCAAGCTTTAATAAACCTAAACCTCCATACAAAACCGCAGAACTGAACTTAACTTTAAAATACAAAGAGAAGTTCAGCAGAACATTTTCAAAAATAAAAGAAAGAAAATAAAAATAAAAATAAAAATAATGCCATTTTTGAAAGAAATCAGGAAGCTTCAAAAGCCAGATCTCTACCCAAACGCTGTTAGTACTCCAGATTACTGCAAGTTCCCAATAGTAAAAGCCCTCCCATCCCTTAGGCAAGAGCCTAAATAAGTAGACAGACTCAAACAAACAAAGAATAAGGCTCAACAAATACTCAACCAGAGATAAGGTTTCTGGCCAATGGTAGGGTCTACAAAAGAAAAAAACAGAACAAAAAATAAACATCCTAGTACCATTAACCAGTTCCATCCTTACAACTCCCAGGTATAGGCTTACTCCAAGCCATCCCAATCCTAAATCCACCAGAAAGAAATAAGAAAAGGATCTCAAAATAAAGACCAGACTAGAAAAGATCAGGTAATCAAGGATTAACCCAAAAACAAAATAAAAATAGAAAAAACCAGAAGGCTTGAAAAGCCAGAAACCTACCTCAAAGCTAAACAGACCACCTTCACCATAGAAAGAAACATGAAGCCCCCCATCCCAAGTGTATATCAGGACAACCAAGACCAGACTCAGAAATGAAAACAGGCTCAACAATCTCCAAAAAAGGAGAGGGGTTTCTTCCCACAGATTGGTTCTACAAAATAAAAATAAAAAAGAGAGAAGGATCCTAGCAACTGTGGGTAAGTCCAACCAAATAACACCAGGTTTAAGGCTGATCCCCAGCACACAAAATCCTAACCTCCAAACATTCTTAGCAGAACTGAGAAAACTCAGCAGAATTACTAAATTTTTAAAAAAACAAAGACCAAGATTTGAGCAAAAAACAGAAGGTTCCAAGAACCAGATTACTACCCAAAGGACATGTGGTCTCCAGATTACAGCAAATTCCCAGAATACCCCCCACCCCTCAGAAGTCAACTGCTCAACAGAAACAGTCACTTGCATATTATTATTATTTTTTATTACTATCATATTATTAATATTTTTATTATCATTATACCGCATATTATAAGTTCCAAATAGCAGCAAACAAAGATCCCTTCACAGGCTGCTTAAAAGACAAAGTAAGCAGCCTAAGCCTAACAGCTTCTTGAATCATACTACAAATAGTATTAGAGTTACTATTCTGTTTGCCAAACACCCTCATATTTCTCTCTTGCCATACTACATACACAGTAGCAGCAACCACCAATCTCTGAGTAATTCCCCACACATTATTTGTAAACTTCTTGTTTTCCACATATTTAACAATATCTTCCCATTTCACAGGAGCATCATCCAATCTAGCCATAGTCTTCATTTTTTCCCAGATGCTACTTGTAAACTCACATTCAAAAAATAAGTGATTATGACTATCAGGCTCCCTCCCACAAAACACACATTTCAAATCATTTCTACTACTCCACAATAACATTCTATCTTGAGTAGGCAGTCTAAACTTAAAAGCCAGCCAGACAATAAAAGCATGTCTTGGCACATTTTGGCTAAACCAAACAAAACTACTCCACTTCACCTTTTGCCCCTTCCTACACAGTTTGTCATAAACAGCCTTAGAAGAAAAAGGCACCACTTTTTCATTACTATCTACCCACATTAACTTATCTCTGCTCCCAGAAACAAGTCTAATCCCATTATCCTCAAACAACCAAGGATACTTGGTTCTCCAATCCTCAGGGACTATCCACCTACCTTCCATATACAAGTCAGCCACCTTACAATCCCAACCCAACCCAGTATCCTTAATATCCCTTCTATGGATAAGATTAATCAATGGCCCCTTAGGATGCCAAGGATCATACCATGCATTAATCATTTTACCATCCCCTAAAACTGCACTATAGTTGCTCAAAACAATCTTTCTGCAATCCAATAATTGCTTCCAAAACCAAGAATCCGAATTAGTGCCATTAATAGCCCAAAAACTCTTCCCTTGCAGCTTATAACAATTAACCCATTTGACCCAAACCGAATCCCTGTTATTCAGAATACTCCATATATGTTTAACAATTAAAGCAGTATTCTTAATCTTAGAGGAAGAAATATTCAATCCTCCCTGACTCTTATCTAAACAGATGTCATCCCAACATACCTTAGCAGCACCAGGCTTATACTCTCCACTGCTCCAAAGAAAACTTCTAATAATTCTCTCCACATCATCATGAATGCTACTAGGAAGGATAAACAAAGAAGCCCAGTATACTGATAAAGAAGATAACACAGATTGCACCAACTGCAACCTACCAGCATAGGATAAGAATTTATTTTTCCAATCACCAGTTCTCTTTTTGACTTTCTCCACAAGAGTACTGCAATCTTTTAAGAACAACTTCTTAGAACTCAGAGGAACTCCCAAGTATTTAACAGGGAACTCCCCTACTTTGAAAGGCAGAACTTCCAAAATTTCCTTTTTTAACTCATCCTCAACATTTCCCAGGAAAATTTCACTCTTACTCTGGTTAGGAAACAATCCAGAACAAGCACTAAACTCATCTAAAGCACCTTTCAAAACCTTCAAAGAACCCACATCAGCAGCCCCAAACAAGAAAAGATCATCAGCAAAACAAAGATGTGTTAGTTTTACCCCTTCACACTTCCAATGATAATAAAAATTTTCTGCTTCACTGATCTTCCTGACAATCATCAAATTCAAAATTTCCATAACTATGGTAAATAAGTAAGGGGACATAGGATCCCCTTGCCTTAACCCTCTCTCCCCTTTAAAAAAACCATGTACTTCTCCATTCAGACTAATCGAATAAGACACAGATGTCAAACAAGTCATAACCCAACTTATGAACTTTTCATGGAACCCAAAAAACTCTAAACATTGCTGCACAAACCCATGATCCACCGAATCATATGCTTTTTGAAGATCAATTTTAACAGCAACTCTAGGAATACCCCTTACCCACTTAAACCCTCTGATCAATTCTTGTGCCATCAAAATATTATCACTAATCAATCTTCCTGGAATGAAAGCACTCTGAGAATTGCTAACAATCATCCCTAAGGAGCCTTTGATTCTGTTACAGATCACCTTACTTATACATTTATAAATCACATTACAACAGGCAATGGGTCTGAACTCACTTACCATTACAGGATTCTTAACTTTAGGAATGACTGAAATAATAGTAGAATTAACCTCCTTGAGCAGCTTGCCATTTTCAAAAAATTCTTTAACAGCTTCACAAATATCCTGTCCCACAATCTCCCAAGATTTTTTAAAAAACTTAGCTGTGTATCCATCAGGACCAGGTGCTTTGTTATCTTCAATATGAAACATAGCATCCTTAATTTCATCATCAGAAACTCTTCTAACCATAAATTCAGCCACTCCCTCAGGAATTTTCACAGAAAACAGGGATTCAGGATCCCTAATCTCCTTCACTGCCCTCTTTTTCCCCAATAAATCAGAGAAAAACTTCACAAAAGCAGCACCCAATTCTTCACCCTCATGAGAAACACCTTCCATATCCTGAATCTGTCTCACTGAGTTGTAAACTTGCCTTTGTTTAACTGAATGGAAGAAGTACTTAGAATTCCTATCACCCACTTTTAACCAATGAGTTTTAGATTTTTGCCTAAGGAAAGATTCTTCCTCAAGCAAAACCTTATTATACAAATCAAGATAAACAGCCTCTTCCTCTCTAAGCTCACTATTATCAGGATCCTCCACAACCCCTTTTTGAATAGCTTCCAATTCACATTTCAACTTATCCACTCTATCATGTATATTCCCAGTATGAAAATGCATCTTTCTCAAAGGTTTCTTCAACTCCTTCAATTTAGACATCACTCTAAACATAGAATAACCCTTAACATCCTTTTTCCATTTCTCCTTAACAATATTCAAAAAATCTTCATTGTCAGTAAGGTAATTCCAGAATCTAAAAGACTTAGCTTTAAACTTCTTCCTAGAAGACCAATATAGCACAGCAGGAGAATGGTCAGAATTGAAAAAAGGCAAAAACTTGACAGAAGCTTCCCCAAAAGAATTCAGGAATGGGAGATTCCCCATTACCCTATCAAGTTTTTCCAAAATACCCCCCACACACCCAGGTTTTTGGTTCCAAGTGAACTTGAAACCAGTCCAAGGAACATCCATCACAGCCAAGTTAGCAACACATTCCTGAAAATCAATCATACCATAGTTAACACATGAATTATGAATATTCTTCTCACTAGGCTCCAGAATGGCATTAAAGTCACCCATAACTGCCCATGGATTATCATTCAGAAGACCAGCATGAACCTGCAGAGCATTCCACAAAGATCTTCTTTCCATAACTCTAGTAAACCCATAAACAAAAGAGCAGAAAAACCTTCTATTCTCAGCAGCAGGACAAATGACACAATGAATAACCTGGTCTAGTTTCCCAATAACCAAAACATCCACCACCTTAGGATCCCATCCAATCAAAATTCTAACCCAACCCTTACTTTCCAAAACATTAGAATCCCAAACCCAATCTTTCCTAATATTATTACACACATTAGTAATATTAAGAGGATTAACCCTTGTCTCAACTAAACAGCAAATACTAATCTTATTATCAGCAATAACTCTACGAACTTGCCTTTGCTTGCTCTCCATAGACACCCCACGAACATTCCAAACTAAGATACCATCCATCATAAAGACTCATTCATAACCTGGGAGTCTTCCAATCCAGAAGACCTCTCATCACACTTCATGAACACAGCAGTCTCATCAGGTTCAGACAAAACCTCATTAGACTCCATAACCTTTTCAAACATCAATTTATCCCATTGCTCAAAAAACAATTTAAGCTGACCAACCTTCCATTTCCTCATTACTTCATTAGAAGGGCAGATTTTATTAATAATATAATGAGAAACCTCATTAAATTGAGCATCATTCAGCTTGAAATAACCAGATTTTGTATTAACCTTAGTAACAAACTTAGGATTAGATCTAATATTACTTGAATCCAGATTCACCTCCACATTACTATTCTTCCCAGAAGATGAGGACTCACCCACTTCATTCTTATTATCAGCATTCTTCTGACCCACATTCTTACCCATATTCTTACCCTCATTCTTACCCAAACTCTCAACCCCATTATTCTGCCCAGACCATTCTGCTTGAATAGACTTTCCCTTAGGATCTTCTTTAGACACCCCAATATTTAACTCATTTTTTAAAGCATTAAAACTATTCTGCAAATTGATACTCCCATTATCCCCATTCTTCTTCAAACTATCCTTACTAATCCATTTCTGATTAATAACTCCCTGCCCATTGTTTTGGTTACCACTAACTCTATTCTGTCTAGCATTACCCTGATTTCTATACCCTCCCCCACTTCTTCCCTGGCCACCATCTCCACCCCCAAATCTATCTGAATTACCATTATTCATCCTAGGGCCACCATTGTTCCTATTATTCCCATTTCTACCATTGTTCCTAACAGGTTTATTATTTCTACCCACAGTGATAAAACCATCTTCCCCAACCCCAGATACTGGATAATCTTCATCACTAGCTTTCCTCAAATCTTTCAAAAGTTGCTGAGTTTTCAAAGCCAGTTCATCTTCAGATAAAATCCTATTAGTACAAGATTCAAAATCATGACCAAAGACTTTACAAACAGAACACTTCTTCACCTTAAGTTGATATTCAACCTTTATATCCCTAGTAAATGCTGGTTTATCACCATCAGCAGGATAATAAGCCTTCACAAATTCAGGCAACACTTTCTCAGCACTCACCTCAACTAATACTCTAGCAAACCCAGCTCTCCCTTCTTTTTTCTTACACCTTTCAGCAGTAATATTATCCAGCATTAAAGGATTCCCCACCACACTAAGCATACTGCAAATACTCTCCTTATTCCACAACTCCATAGGCATATTAGGGATAGTCACCCATAGTGGAATAGAAGTAGGCTCAACTTTATCTAGACTAATACCAATTTCCCATCTCTTAAGACAAAGAGGAATGTTATTTATAACCCAAGGTCCCTTATAGATAGCATCCAATAGCCCTTGCTCAGTTTTGAACTTGAAAAAATACACCCCAGCCCCATTAGAAGATATATCAGCAAGACCAAAACTCTTCCACATTCTAAAAAGATGGTATCTAACCATACCAATAGAAAGATTCTGACCCACAAAGTAACCATATAAGTAAGAACTATAGGCCACTTTAGCTTCATTTAGCTTCTCAGGTTTGATTACAGCCACAACATCCCCATTTTCAAGAACTTTAGGGGGATAGTAAGTGACCTTAGTATCCAGAACTTCATTATCCTTCTCCTTAGCAATTTCAGCAAAAGACAAAACTCCCTTCTTCTTAATCTCAACCCTCTCCTCCTGATTTTTAGCTGAGAACACAACATTACCATCTAATGAAACAGAGCTCAAAATAGATTTAGGCAAAGGCTTCAGCTTACTGATGGCAGGAATATCATCCTTATTAAGCAAATAAGGACTCAACTCATCAGATTTCTTCTTAATTAACTTCTTCATAGAAGGACTCTTAAGAACTCCCCTCCATGGTAATCTCATCTTACCTTCTTCCTTTTTATCAGGTGCCACCACCTCAGAACCACCTTCTTTATCTCTACTAACCGTATCCTCAATCTCCATACTATTATTATCATTAGTAACTTTATCAGAATCAATCTTCACAGCCTTACTCTTCTCCTCAGCAATAGCCTTAGCTTTAGCCTCAGCTAGAGCCTTAGCTTTAGCTACTTCCTTCAAAATCAGATCACATTTTCCCCCAGGCAAAATAGACCCATCATCACCCACAGCAATGCCACTCCCAGTACCAGGCTTGAAATCAAACTTCTGAGCCTTCACAGATAACTGCAACCTAATATCTTCTCCCTTACCATACTCACACTTTTCAGTATTCTTCCCAACCAGTAACTTAACATACTTATTACTAGTTTGAACACCCTCCACCACTTTCAATAACTCCTTTGGGCTAACCATATCAGGAAGAACTTCCTCAGCATTATGGAGATCACCTTCTAATCTAACCCTGACATGGCTATTATCATCCCAAACAGCTTTAACAGATTTCACTTTAGCACCCTCATTCATAACAGAGCGTTTCTTCCTCTTACTCATAAACACAAACTGAACATCCACACCATAGTCAAAAACATTAGAATTAATATCAGGCTGAGGAAAACTAATACCCTTGCTCTCCTTCAAAACCCTACCATCCTTCCCAATAGACTTACCAGCAACAAAATCCCCATACACCCTTCTACCCAGAAAATTAGCAATAATCCCAAGGATCCTACCATACTGACCCTTCAATTTCTTAACAAACTCAAAATTCTTCCCCTCAACCTCCATATCTATCAGAGAATTAACCAGATCTACCTCACCAAACCCAGCCAGTTTAATTAACTCAAGCTGCTCAGTAATCAGTCTAACCCTCCAATTATCACCAAAAATAGCCTTCATAAAACTCACAATTTCCGTACTAAAAATAATAGAATCAGACCGCCCATTGAAATTACGAGACAAAATTACCTGAGGATCAATCATCTTCTTATTAGCATCAGGAATCAGCTCATCTCTACCAGATCCATCACCAATCTCAGCATCCATATCAGAGCTCATAGTATCCAACTCAACCACCAATGAATCAGGTGGATCAGCCGGAGGAGGTTCCAGATCAGGAACCCTAACAACAGAAACCATAGAACCTAAGAATAAAAGAAAAACCGTGCACTGTGAAGATTCCGACCTCAGCAATGATGTCGGAACAGTGAAACACGAAGAAGAAGAACAAACAGAGAAGGAAAAATAGGGTTAGAAGAGGCGGGAAAAGAGAAACAAAGAAGAAAACCCCTGAATCGCCAAAATCGCCCAATTCAGAGAGAAAACCCTAGATTCATATATCCGCTTCGTATCCTTTATTTGAGTTTATTACATGATCAGATACCTTGCGGCCTTCCCGTCCCTCCATTCGGGTGCCAGAAACTTCGAATCTACCGATAGTTAGGTCCTTTAAAACTCGAATCTTTTCTTATGTACGAATCTCAATGTCATTGTTGCATCGTGAGTTTGATTAGCATCCGGTCAGCATCGTATCCTTTATTTGAGTCTATTTCGTGATCATATATCTTGCGGCCATCCCGTTCCTCCATTCGGGTGCCCGAAACTACAAATGTACAGATAGTTACGTCCTTTGAAATTTGTGTCTTTTCTTGTGTACGAATCTCTATGTCATTGTCGCATCGTGAGTCCGATTACCATCCGGTCCGCTTCGTACCCTTTATTTGAGTATATTGCATGATCAGATATCTGGCGGCCTACGCGATCTTCGATTCTGGTGCCTGAAACTTCAAATGTACCGATAGTTACGTCCTTTAAAACTCGAGTCTTTTCATGTGTACGAATCTTTATGTCATTGTCGTATCGTGAGTTCGATTACCATCCGGTCCGCTTCGTATCCTTTATTTGAGTCTAATGCATGATCATATATCTTACGGCCTTCCCGTTCCTCCATTCGGGTGCCCGAAACTTCATATGTACCGATAGTTACGTCCTTTAAAACTCGAGTCTTTTCTTGCGTACGAATCTCAATGTCATTGTCGCATCGTGAGTACGATTACCATCCGGTCTGCTTCGTATCCTTTATTTGAGTGTATTGCACGATCAGATATCTTACGGCCTTCCCGTTCCTCCATTCGGGTGTCCGAAACTTCAAATGTACCTATAGTTACGTCCTTTAAAACTCGAATCTTTTCTTGTGTACGAATCTTTATGTCATTGTCGTATCGTGAGTTCGATTACCATCCGGTCCGCTTCGTATCCTTTATTTGAGTCTAATGCATGATCATATATTTTACGGCCTTCCCGTTCCTCCATTCGGGTGCCCGAAACTTCAAATGTACCCATAGTTATGTCCTTTAAAACTCGAGTCTTTTCTTGTGTATGAATCTCTATGTAATTTTTGCATTGGGAGTTCAATTACCAACCGGTACGCTTCGTATCCTTATTTGAGTCTATTGCATTATCAGATATCTTGCGGCCATCCCATTCCTGCATTCGGGTGCCCGAAACTTCAAATGTACCGATAGTTACGTTCTTAAAAACTCGAGTCTTTTCTTATGTACGAATCTCTATGTCATAGTGGAATTGTGGGTCCGATTACCATCCAGTCCGCTTCGTATCCTTTATTTGAGTTTATTGCATGATCAGATATCTTACGGCCTTCCCGTTCCTCCATTCGGTTGCCCGAAACTTCAAATGTACCCATAGTTACGTCCTTTAAAACTCTAGTCTTTTCTTGTGTACGAATCTCTATGTAATTTTCGCATCGTGAGTTCAATTACCATCCGGTCCGCTTCGTATCCTTTATTTGATTCTATTGCATGATCACATATCTTGCGGCCTTCCCGTTTCCACATTCGGGTGCCCAAAACTTCAGATGTACCGATAGTTACGTCCTTTAAAACTCGAGTCTTTTCTTGTGTACGAATCTCTATGTCATTGTCGCATCGCGAGTCCGATTACCACCCGATCTGCTTCGTATACTTTATTTGAGTCTATTGCATGATCAGATATCTTATGGCCTTCCCGTTCCTCCATTCGGGTGTCCGAAACTTCAAATGTACCGATAGTCACGACCTTAAGAACTCGAGTCTTTTCTTGTGTACGAATCTCTATGTCATTGTCGCATCGCGAGTCCGATTACCACCCGATCTGGTTCGTATCCTTTATTTGAGTCTATTGCATGATCAGATATCTTGCGGCCATCCCGTTCCTCCATTCGGGTGCCCGAAACTTCAAATGTACCGATAGTTACGTCCTTTAAAACTCAAGTCTTTTCTTGGGTACGAATCTCTATGTCATTGTCGTATCGTGAGTCCGATTGCCATCCCGTCCGCTTCGTATCCTTTATTTGAGTCTATTGCATGATCAGATATCTTGCGGCCTTCCCGTTCCTCCCTTCGGGTGCAAAAAACTTCGAATGTACCGATAGTTACGTCCTTTAAATCTCGAGTCTTTTCTTGTGTACGAATCTCAATGTCATTGTCGCATCGTGAGTACGATTACCATCCGGTCTGCTTCGTATCCTTTATTTGAGTGTATTGCACGATCAGATATCTTACGGCCTTCCCGTTCCTCCATTCGGGTGTCCGAAACTTCAAATGTACCGATAGTTACGTCCTTTAAAACTCGAGTCTTTTCTTGTGTACGAATCTTTATGTCATTGTCGTATCGTGAGTTCGATTACCATCCGGTCCGCTTCGTATCCTTTATTTGAGTCTAATGCATGATCATATATCTTACGGCCTTCCCGTTCCTCCATTCGGGTGCCCGAAACTTCAAATGTACCCATAGTTATGTCCTTTAAAACTCGAGTCTTTTCTTGTGTACGAATCTCTATGTAATTTTTGCATCGGGAGTTCAATTACCATCCGGTACGCTTCGTATCCTTTATTTGAGTCTATTGCATTATCAGATATCTTGCAGCCATCCCATTCCTGCATTCGGGTGCCCGAAACTTCAAATGTACCGATAGTTACGTTCTTAAAAACTCGAGTCTTTTCTTATGTACGAATCTCTATGTCATAGTGGAATTGTGGGTCCGATTACCATCCAGTCCGCTTCGTATCCTTTATTTGAGTCTATTGCATGATCAGATATCTTACGGCCTTCCCGTTCCTCCATTCGGGTGCCCGAAACTTCAAATGTACCCATAGTTACGTCCTTTAAAACTCGAGTCTTTTCTTGTGTACGAGTCTCTCTGTCATTGTCGCATCGTGAGTCCGATTAGCATTCACTCCACTTCGTATCCTTTACTTGAGTCTATTGCATGATCAGATGTCTTGCGGCCTTCCCGTTCCTCCATTCGGGTGCCCGAAACTTCAAATGTACCCATAGTTACGTCCTTTAAAACTCTAGTCTTTTCTTGTGTACGAATCTCTATGTAATTTTCGCATCGTGAGTTCAATTACCATCCGGTCCGCTTCGTATCCTTTATTTGATTCTATTGCATGATCAGATATCTTGCGGCCTTCCCGTTTCCCCATTCGGGTGCCCAAAAGTTCAAATGTACCGATAGTTACGTCCTTTAAAACTCGAGTCTTTTCTTGTGTACGAATCTCTATGTCATTGTCGCATCGCGAGTCCGATTACCACCCGATCTGCTTCGTATCCTTTATTTGACTCTATTGCATGATCAGATATCTTATAGCCTTCCCGTTCCTCCATTCGGGTGTCCGAAACTTCAAATGTACCGATAGTCACGACCTTAAGAACTCGAGTCTTTTCTTGTGTACGAATCTCTATGTCATTGTCGCATCGCGAGTCCGATTACCACCCGATCTGGTTCGTATCCTTTATTTGAGTCTATTGCATGATCAGATATCTTGCGGCCATCCCGTTCCTCCATTCGGGTGCCCGAAACTTCAAATGTACCGATAGTTACGTCCTTTAAAACTCAAGTCTTTTCTTGTGTATGAATCTCTATGTCATTGTCGCATCGTGAGTCCGATTGCCATCCCGTCCGCTTCGTATCCTTTATTTGAGTCTATTGCATGATCAGATATCTTGCGGCCTTCCCGTTCCTCCATTCGGGTGCAAAAAACTTCGAATGTACCGATAGTTACGTCCTTTAAATCTCGAGTATTTTCTTGTGTACGAATCTCAATGTCATTGTCGCATCGTGAGTACGATTACCATCCGGTCTGCTTCGTATCCTTTATTTGAGTGTATTGCATGATCAGATTTCTTACGGCCTTCCCGTTCCTCCATTCGGGTGTCCGAAACTTCAAATATAACGATAGTTACGTCCTTTAAAACTCGAGTCTTTTCTTGTGTACGAATCTTTATGTCATTGTCGTATCGTGAGTTCGATTACCATCCGGTCCGCTTCGTATCCTTTATTTGAGTCTAATGCATGATCATATATCTTACGGCCTTCCTGTTCCTCCATTCGGGTGCCCGAAACTTCAAATGTACCGATAGTTACGTCCTTTAAAACTCGAGTCTTTTCTTGTGTACGACTCTTTATGTCATTGTCGCATCGTAAGTCCGATTACCATCTTGTCCGCATCATATCCTTTATTTGAGTTTATTGCATGATCAGATATCTTGCGGCCTTACCGTTCCTCCATTCGGGTGCCCGAAACTTCAAATATACTGATAGTTACATCCTTTAAAACTCGAGTCTTTTCTTATGTACGAATCTCTGTGTAATTGTGGCATTTTGAGTCCGATTTCCATCCAGTCCGCTTCTTATACTTTTATTTGAGTCTATTGCATGATCAGATATTTTACGGCCTTCCCGTTCCTCCATTCGGGTGCCCGAAACTTCAAATGTACCGATAGTTACGACCTTAAGAACTCGTGTCTTTTCTTGTGTACGAATCACTATGTCATTGTCGCATCGTGAGTCCGATTACCACCCGATTCGCTTCGTATCCTTTATTTGAGTCTATTGCATGATCAGATATCTTGCGGCCTTCCCGTTCCTCCATTCGGGTGCCCAAAACTTCAAATGTACCGATAGTTACGTCCTTTAAAACTCGAGTATTTTCTTGTGTATGAATCTCTATGTCATTGTCACATCGTGAGTCCGATTGCCATCCCGTCCGCTTTTATCCTTTATTTGATTCTATTGCATGATCAAATGTCTTGCGGCCTTCCCGTTCCTCCATTCGTGTGCCCGAAACTTCAAATGTACCCATAGTTACGTCCTTTAAAACTCGAGTCTTTTCTTGTGTACGAATCTCTGTGTAATTTTTGCATCGTGAGTTCAATTACCATCCGATCCGCTTCGTATCCTTTATTTGAGTCTATTGCATTATCAGATATCTTCCGGCCATCCCATTCCTGCATTCGGGTGCCCGAAACTTCAAATGTACCAATAGTTACGTTCTTAAAAACTCGAGTCTTTTCTTATGTACGAATCTCTATGTCATTGTAGAATTGTGGGTCCGATTACCATCCAGTCCGCTTCGTATCCTTTATTTGAGTCTATTGCATGATCAAATATCTTGCGGCCATCCCGGTCCTCTATTCGGGTGCCCGAAGCTTCAAATGTACCGATAGTTACGTCCTTTAAAACTCGTGTCTTTTCTTCTGTACGAATCTCTATGTCATTGTCGCATCGTGAGTCCGATTACCATCCTGTCCGATTCTTATACTTTATTTGAGTCTATTGCATGATCAGATATCTTACGGCCTTCGCGTTCCTCCATTCGGCTGCCCGAAACATCAAATGTACCGATAGTTACGTCCTTTAAAACTCGAGTCTTTTCTTATGTACGAATCTCTATGTCATTGTCGCATTGTGGGTCCGATTACCATCCAGTCCGCTTCGTATCCTTTATTTGAGTCTATTGCATGATCAGATATCTTGCGGCCATCCCGTTCCTCCATTCGGGTGCCAGAAACTTCGAATGTGCCGATAGTTACGTCCTTTAAAACTCGAGTCTTTTCTTATGTACGAATCTCTATGTCATTGTCGCATTGTGGGTCCGATTACCATCCAGTCCGCTTCGTATCCTTTATTTGAGTCTATTGCATGATCAGATATCTTGCGGCCATCCTGTTCCTCCATTCGGGTGCCAGAAACTTCGAATGTACCGATAGTTACGTCCTTTAAAACTCGTGTCTTTTCTTCTGTACGAATCTCTATGTCATTGCTGCATCGTGAGTCCGATTACCATCCTGTCCCATTCTTATACTTTATTTGAGTCTATTGCATGATCAGATATCTTACGGCCTTTCCGTTCCACCATTCGGGTGCCCGAAACTTCAAATGTACCGATAGTTACGTCCTTTAAAACTCGAGTCTTGTCTTATGTACGAATCTCTATGTTATTGTCGCATTGTGGGTCCGATTACCATCCAGTCCGCTTCGTATCCTTTATTTGAGTCTATTGCATGATCAGATATCTTGCGGCAAACCCGTTCCTCCATTCGGGTG
Source organism: Ambrosia artemisiifolia (assembly GCA_032199755.1). Classification (NCBI taxonomy): domain Eukaryota; kingdom Viridiplantae; phylum Streptophyta; class Magnoliopsida; order Asterales; family Asteraceae; genus Ambrosia; species Ambrosia artemisiifolia. The sequence continues at coordinate 28,155,584 of CM063512.1, read as the reverse complement.
CCCGAAACTTCAAATGTACCGATAGTTACGTCCTTTAAAACTCAAGTCTTTTCTTGTGTATGAATCTCTATGTCATTGTCGCATCGTGTGTCCGATTGCCATCCCGTCCGCTTCGTATCCTTTATTTGAGTCTATTGCATGATCAGATATCTTGCGGGCTTCCCGTTCCTCCATTCGGGTGAAAAAACTTCGAATGTACCGATAGTTACGTCCTTTAAATCTCGAGTATTTTCTTGTGTACGAATCTCAATGTCATTGTCGCATCGTGAGTACGATTACCATCCGGTCTGCTTCGTATCCTTTATTTGAGTGTATTGCATGATCAGATTTCTTACGGCCTTCCCGTTCCTCCATTCGGGTGTCCGAAACTTCAAATGTACCGATAGTTACGTCCTTTAAAACTCGAGTCTTTTCTTGTGTACGAATCTCTATGTCATTGTCACATCGCGAGTCCGATTACCACCCGATCTGCTTCGTATCCTTTATTTGAGTCTATTGCATGATCAGATATCTTATGGCCTTCCCGTTCCTCCATTCGGGTGTCCGAAACTTCAAATGTACCGATAGTCACGACCTTAAGAACTCGAGTCTTTTCTTGTGTACGAATCTCTATGTCATTGTCGCATCGCGAGTCCGATTACCACCCGATCTGGTTCGTATCCTTTATTTGAGTCTATTGCATGATCAGATATCTTGCGGCCATCCCGTTCCTCCATTCGGGTGCCCGAAACTTCAAATGTACCGATAGTTACGTCCTTTAAAACTCAAGTCTTTTCTTGTGTATGAATCTCTATGTCATTGTCGCATCGTGAGTCCGATTGCCATCCCGTCCGCTTCGTATCCTTTATTTGAGTCTATTGCATGATCAGATATCTTGCGGCCTTCCCGTTCCTCCATTCGGGTGCAAAAAACTTCGAATGTACCGATAGTTACGTCCTTTAAATCTCGAGTATTTTCTTGTGTACGAATCTCAATGTCATTGTCGCATCGTGAGTACGATTACCATCCGGTCTGCTTCGTATCCTTTATTTGAGTGTATTGCATGATCAGATTTCTTACGGCCTTCCCGTTCCTCCATTCGGGTGTCCGAAACTTCAAATGTACCGATAGTTACGTCCTTTAAAACTCGAGTCTTTTCTTGTGTACGAATCTTTATGTCACTGTGGCATTTTGAGTCCGATTTCCATCCGGTCCGCTTCTTATACTTTTATTTGAGTCTATTGCATGATCAGATATTTTACGGCCTTCCCGTTCCTCCATTCGGGTGCCCGAAACTTCAAATGTACCGATAGTTACGACCTTAAGAACTCGTGTCTTTTCTTGTGTACGAATCACTATGTCATTGTCGCATCGTGAGTCCGATTACCACCCGATCCGCTTCGTATCCTTTATTTGAGTCTATTGCATGATCAGATATCTTGCGGCCTTCCCGTTCCTCCATTCGGGTGCCCAAAACTTCAAATGTACCGATAGTTACGTCCTTTAAAACTCGAGTATTTTCTTGTGTATGAATCTCTATGTCATTGTCACATAGTGAGTCCGATTGCCATCCCGTCCGCTTTTATCCTTTATTTGATTCTATTGCATGATCAAATGTCTTGCGGCCTTCCCGTTCCTCCATCCGTGTGCCCGAAACTTCAAATGTACCCATAGTTACGTCCTTTAAAACTCGAGTCTTTTCTTGTGTACGAATCTCTGTGTAATTTTTGCATCGTGAGTTCAATTACCATCCGATCCGCTTCGTATCCTTTATTTGAGTCTATTGCATTATCAGATATCTTCCGGCCATCCCATTCCTGCATTCGGGTGCCCGAAACTTCAAATGTACCAATAGTTACGTTCTTAAAAACTCGAGTCTTTTCTTATGTACGAATCTCTATGTCATTGTAGAATTGTGGGTCCGATTACCATCCAGTCCGCTTCGTATCCTTTATTTGAGTCTATTGCATGATCAAATATCTTGCGGCCATCCCGGTCCTCTATTCGGGTGCCCGAAGCTTCAAATGTACCGATAGTTACGTCCTTTAAAACTCGTGTCTTTTCTTCTGTACGAATCTCTATGTCATTGTCGCATCGTGAGTCCGATTACCATCCTGTCCGATTCTTATACTTTATTTGAGTCTATTGCATGATCAGATATCTTACGGCCTTCGCGTTCCTCCATTCGGCTGCCCGAAACATCAAATGTACCGATAGTTACGTCTTTTAAAACTCGAGTCTTTTCTTATGTACGAATCTCTATGTCATTGTCGCATTGTGGGTCCGATTACCATCCAGTCCGCTTCGTATCCTTTATTTGAGTCTATTGCATGATCAGATATCTTGCGGCCATCCCGTTCCTCCATTCGGGTGCCAGAAACTTCGAATGTGCCGATAGTTACGTCCTTTAAAACTCGAGTCTTTTCTTATGTACGAATCTCTATGTCATTGTCGCATTGTGGGTCCGATTACCATCCAGTCCGCTTCGTATCCTTTATTTGAGTCTATTGCATGATCAGATATCTTGCGGCCATCCTGTTCCTCCATTCGGGTGCCAGAAACTTCGAATGTACCGATAGTTACGTCCTTTAAAACTCGTGTCTTTTCTTCTGTACGAATCTCTATGTCATTGCTGCATTGTGAGTCCGATTACCATCCTGTCCCATTCTTATACTTTATTTGAGTCTATTGCATGATCAGATATCTTACGGCCTTTCCGTTCCACCATTCGGGTGCCCGAAACTTCAAATGTACCGATAGTTACGTCCTTTAAAACTCGAGTCTTGTCTTATGTACGAATCTCTATGTTATTGTCGCATTGTGGGTCCGATTACCATCCAGTCCGCTTCGTATCCTTTATTTGAGTCTATTGCATGATCAGATATCTTGCGGCAAACCCGTTCCTCCATTCGGGTGCCCGAAACTTCAAATGTACCGATAGTTACGTCCTTTAAAACTCAAGTCTTTTCTTGTGTATGAATCTCTATGTCATTGTCGCATCGTGTGTCCGATTGCCATCCCGTCCGCTTCGTATCCTTTATTTGAGTCTATTGCATGATCAGATATCTTGCGGGCTTCCCGTTCCTCCATTCGGGTGAAAAAACTTCGAATGTACCGATAGTTACGTCCTTTAAATCTCGAGTATTTTCTTGTGTACGAATCTCAATGTCATTGTCGCATCGTGAGTACGATTACCATCCGGTCTGCTTCGTATCCTTTATTTGAGTGTATTGCATGATCAGATTTCTTACGGCCTTCCCGTTCCTCCATTCGGGTGTCCGAAACTTCAAATGTACCGATAGTTACGTCCTTTAAAACTCGAGTCTTTTCTTGTGTACGAATCTCTATGTCATTGTCACATCGCGAGTCCGATTACCACCCGATCTGCTTCGTATCCTTTATTTGAGTCTATTGCATGATCAGATATCTTATGGCCTTCCCGTTCCTCCATTCGGGTGTCCGAAACTTCAAATGTACCGATAGTCACGACCTTAAGAACTCGAGTCTTTTCTTGTGTACGAATCTCTATGTCATTGTCGCATCGCGAGTCCGATTACCACCCGATCTGGTTCGTATCCTTTATTTGAGTCTATTGCATGATCAGATATCTTGCGGCCATCCCGTTCCTCCATTCGGGTGCCCGAAACTTCAAATGTACCGATAGTTACGTCCTTTAAAACTCAAGTCTTTTCTTGTGTATGAATCTCTATGTCATTGTCGCATCGTGAGTCCGATTGCCATCCCGTCCGCTTCGTATCCTTTATTTGAGTCTATTGCATGATCAGATATCTTGCGGCCTTCCCGTTCCTCCATTCGGGTGCAAAAAACTTCGAATGTACCGATAGTTACGTCCTTTAAATCTCGAGTATTTTCTTGTGTACGAATCTCAATGTCATTGTCGCATCGTGAGTACGATTACCATCCGGTCTGCTTCGTATCCTTTATTTGAGTGTATTGCATGATCAGATTTCTTACGGCCTTCCCGTTCCTCCATTCGGGTGTCCGAAACTTCAAATGTACCGATAGTTACGTCCTTTAAAACTCGAGTCTTTTCTTGTGTACGAATCTTTATGTCACTGTGGCATTTTGAGTCCGATTTCCATCCGGTCCGCTTCTTATACTTTTATTTGAGTCTATTGCATGATCAGATATTTTACGGCCTTCCCGTTCCTCCATTCGGGTGCCCGAAACTTCAAATGTACCGATAGTTACGACCTTAAGAACTCGTGTCTTTTCTTGTGTACGAATCACTATGTCATTGTCGCATCGTGAGTCCGATTACCACCCGATCCGCTTCGTATCCTTTATTTGAGTCTATTGCATGATCAGATATCTTGCGGCCTTCCCGTTCCTCCATTCGGGTGCCCAAAACTTCAAATGTACCGATAGTTACGTCCTTTAAAACTCGAGTCTTTTCTTGTGTACGAATGTCTATGTCATTGTCGCATCGTGAGTCCGATTACCATCCTGTCCGATTCTTATACTTTATTTGAGTCTATTGCATGATCAGATATCTTACGGCCTTCGCGTTCCTCCATTCGGCCGCCCGAAACTTCAAATGTACCGATAGTTACGTCCTTTAAAACTCGAGTCTTTTCTTGTGTATGAATCTCTATGTCATTGTCACATCGTGAGTCCGATTACCATCCAGTCCGCTTCGTATCCTTTATTTGAGTCTATTGCATGATCAGATATCTTGCGGCCATCCCGTTCCTCCATTCGGGTGCCAGAAACTTCGAATGTACCGATAGTTACGTCCTTTAAAACTCGAGTCTTTTCTTATGTACGAATCTCTATGTCATTGTCGCATTGTGGGTCCGATTACCATCCAGTCCGCTTCGTATCGTTTATTTGAGTCTATTGCATGATCAGATATCTTGCGGCCATCCCGTTCCTCCATTCGGGTGCCAGAAACTTCGAATGTACCGATAGTTACGTCCTTTAAAACTCGTGTCTTTTCATCTGTACGAATCTCTATGTCATTCCCGCATCGTGAGTCCGATTACCATCCTGTCCCATTCTTATACTTTATTTGAGTCTATTGCATGATCAGATATCTTACGGCCTTCCCGTTCCACCATTCGGGTGCCCGAAACTTCAAATGTACCGATAGTTACGTCCTTTAAAACTCGAGTCTTGTCTTATGTACGAATCTTTATGTTATTGTCGCATTGTGGGTCCGATTTCCATCCAGTCCGCTTCGTATCCTTTATTTGAGTCTATTGCATGATAAGATATCTTGCGGCAATCCCGTTCCTCCATTCGGGTGCCAGAAACTTCGAATGTACCGATAGTTACGTCCTTTAAAACTCGTGTCTTTTCTTCTGTACGAATCTCTATGTCATTGTCGCATCGTGAGTCCTATTACCATCCTGTCCGATTCTTATACTTTATTTGAGTCTATTGCATGTCCAGATATCTTGCGGCCTTTCCGTTTCTCCATTCGGGTGCCCGGAACTTCAAATGTACCGATAGTTACGTCCTTTAAAACTCGAGTCTTTTCTTGTGTACAAATCTTTATGTCGTTGTCGTATCGTGACTCCGATTACCATCTTATCCACCTCCTATCCTTTATTTGAGTTTATTGCATGATCAGATATCTTGCGGCCTTCCCGTTCCTCCATTCGGGTGCCCGAAACTTCAAATGTACCGCTAGTTATGTCTTTTAAAACTCGAGTCTTTTCTTATGTACGAATCTCTATGTCATTGTCGCATTGTGGGTCCGATTACCATCCAATCCGCTTCGTATCCTTTATTTGAGTCAATTGCATGATCAGATATCTTGCGGCCATCCCGTTCCTCCATTCGGGTGCCAGAAACTTCGAATGTACCGATAGTTACGTCCTTTAAATATCGAGTCTTTTCTTGTGTACGAATCTCTATGTCATTGTCGCATCGCGAGTCCGATTACCACCCTATCCGGTTCGTATCCTTTATTTGAGTCTATTGCATGATCAGATATCTTGCGGCCTTCACGTTCCTCCATTCGGGTGCCCGAAACTTCAAATGTACCGATAGTTACGTCCTTTAAAACTCAAGTCTTTTCTTGTGTACGAATCTCTATGTCATTGTCGCATCGTGAGTCCTATTACCATCCTGTCCGCTTCGTATCCTTTACTTGAGTCTATTGCATGATCAGATGTCTTGCGGCCTTCCCGTTCCTCCATTTGGGTGCCCGAAACTTCAAATGTACCCATAGTTACGTCCTTTAAAACTCTAGTCTTTTCTTGTGTACGAATCTCTACGTAATTTTCGCATCGTGAGTTCAATTACCATCCGGTCCGCTTCGTATCCTTTATTTGATTCTATTGCATGATCAGATATCTTGCAGCCTTCCCGCTTCCCCAATCGGGTGCCCAAAACTTCAAATGTACCGATAGTTACGTCCAATCTGTTACTCTCCCAGCATAAGACAAAAATTTATTTCTCCAATCTGTTACTCTTTTCTTCACCTTATCAAGTAAAACACTACAATCCTTTTGATATAACTTCCTTGAAGCAAGAGGTATACCAAGATACTTCAAAGGCAAGCAACCCACACTAAAAGGAACAATATTCAAAATTTCTTGCTGAACTTCACCACTCACATTGCCAAAAATAATTTCACTCTTTTTAAGATTAGGTCTCAGCCCAGAATACTCCCCAAACTCCCTTAAGGCTTCCATAAGAATATTAATAGAATCCCTGTCAGCACTGCTAAACATAAAAAGGTCATCAGCAAAGCACAAGTGTGTCGACTTTATCTTTTCACACTTCCAATGGTAAACAAAATTATCCCCCTCATTTATTCTTCTAACTAACATCAAATTAAGGACCTCCATGACCAGAGTGAATAAGTATGGAGACATTGGGTCACCCTGCCTCAATCCCTTTTCACCCTTAAAAAATCCATGAAGCTGCCCATTAACACTTATAGAATAAGAAACATTCTGCACACACACCATAATCCAATTAATAAACTTAGGATGAAACCCAAAAACCTTTAAACCTTCAAGCAAGAAACCATGATCAACAGAATCATATGCCTTCTGAAGGTCAATCTTCATAGCAACCCTAGGGTACCCTCTGACCCAATCATACCCCTTAACCAACTCTTGTGATAACAATATATTATCACTAATAAGCCTACCAGGAACAAAAGCACTCTGAACTTTATCCACCACTTGCTCTAAGTATCCCATCATTCTATTACAAATCACCTTACTGATGCATTTGTACAACACATTACAGCAGGCTATTGGTCTAAATTCAGACACACTTAAAGGGGAATTAACCTTTGGTACCAGAGTAATGACTGTGGCATTTAACTGCTTCAGAATCTTGCCATTGTCAAAAAACTCCTGCACAACAAGACAAACATCATCACCAATAATACTCCAAGCCTTCTTAAAAAAATTGGAAGAATAGCCATCAGGCCCAGGGGCCTTATTATCATCAATCTGGAACATTGCAGCCTTGATTTCATCCTTAGTAACACTTCTTATCATATAATCAGCATCAGCCTCATTTAATCTTTTACTAAACAGAGAATCAGCCTCCCTAATAGGTCTCACAGCCTCTTTACTTCCCATCATACCCCTAAAGAATTGCAGAAAAGCATCTCCAACACCTTCTTCATCATACAGACTCCCATCAGCTCCATTAATCTGAGAAATCCTATTTCTGGTTTGCCTGTGCTTCATAGAATGAAAGAAATACTTAGTGTTCTGATCACCCACACATAACCAGTGAATCTTTGACTTCTGTTTTAACATTATCTCCTCATCAAGACAGGCCATATTATAAGCATTAACAAAAGCCACTTCTTCATCTCTAAGATCAGCATTAGCAGCATCATTGTATACAGCTTCTTGAACTCTTTCCACCTCCTTTCTGAGAATATCAACCTTTTTATGTAAATTACCTTGCTGGAAATTAAGCTTTCTCAAAGGCTTCTTCAACTCTTTAAGTTTAGAAACAATAATAAACATTTTGCAGCCCATAAACCTCCTATTCCAAACATCCCTCACAATAGGTAAAAACTCAGGTTTAGAGGATAAATGATTCCAGAACTTAAAAGGTTTTGGTTCCTTACCAGTAACAGATAAAGAACAAGCTATGACCACAGGAGAGTGATCAGATGTATAAAAGAGCAAGAATTTAGCAAACACAGAAGGAAACATCTTCACAAAACTTTCATTTCCCATTGCTCTATCCAATTTCTCCAAGATCCCATCTTTCTTTCCTGGCTTCTGATTCCATGTATAGTGGAAACCAGTGCTAGCAAGATCCTCCACTCTAATATCACCCACACACTTCTGAAAATCCTCCATACCATAAACTGAAGTAGCAAGATCAACACGTTTATCTCTAGGTTCAAGAATGGCATTAAAGTCACCAACTGTTAACCAGGGATTATCATTGATCTGCCCTCCATGTCTCCTCAACTCATCCCATAATAATCTTCTCCCCCCAATATCAGTAACCCCATAAACAAAAGAACAGAAAAAACTATCCCCTCCTCCCTTCACAGGACACACCAAACAGTGAATAACTTGGGATGTCATACACAGAACAATCACATCCAAGAACCTAGGATCCCAACCCACTAAAATCCGAACCCAACTGGGACAGAAGTTAACATTGGACACCCAGCTCCAGCTACTCATCACATTTTTGCAAACACAATCAACATTCACAGGACTAACTCTGGTTTCAATCAATCCACACAAACTCACCTTATTCTCCAACAAAATACTTCTAATCTGACTTTGCTTAGAGGTAGTAGACATACCTCTAACATTCCAAGCAAAAATCTTAAACTTCATTATTAACATCAGAAATAACCTCAGGATTCTTTAAATCACCAGAACCCCCACTACCATTACTGCATTCCCCCTCATCACACTTCATAAAATCCCCTACACCCCCCTGCTCAGACTGAGTATCACAAGATTGAGCCAACTTCTCAAACATCAATTGATCCCATTGTTCAAAAAATAATTTAACCTGCCCAATATTCCATCCCCTCATAACTGCATTAGTTGGACAGGACTTATTAATAACATAATGTGCTACCTCATTAAACTGATCTTCAGACATCTTGAAATATCCAGATTTAGTATTAATCTTAGTTTGAATAGTATCTCTAGACTCCTTCAAAACAGCTCCCCCTTTAACAGTCTTCTTCTCACTACCAACAACTCCTTCCCCTTCCTTCTCTTTACCCTTAATACTCCCATCATTAGTCTCCACAGGCACAGTCTTCTTAACAGGACTAGTCTTCTCAATAAATTTTATACCCCTCACTTTCTTTTCACCAGCAACAAAAGTATTATTCCCCTCAACTTTGTTATCATCAACCTAACCAGAAGAAACTCCCTCAGTACTCAAATCCAAGTCAGCTAAAACCTCATCACTAAGAATCTCAAATCTGTTAGAACTACACTCTGATTATTCAACTTCACTTGTCTATAAGTCTGACTGTTTCTACCCTGAAAACCACCCCTATTTTGGAAACCTCCTCTCCCCTGAAATCCACCCCTTCTAGTATAATTATTGTATCTAAACCCATCATTTCTACCATCATTCCTTCTCAAATCTCTACCCTGATTCCCACCAGAAGTTCCCTCACCCCAATCTCTATCCCCATTATTACCAATCCCAGCACCCCCATTACCAAAACTCTTATCTTTTTTGTTGGCCCTACCCACTCTAGTATACCCATCAGTATTAATACCAGAAACAGGAAAGTCCTGATTACCAGCTTTATTAAGCTCATTAACAAGTTTTTGGGACTTCTCCTCCAGCTCCTTCACAGTCATAATCCTAGAAGTACACCCCTCAAAATCATGACCAAATACCTTACAAGCAGAACATTTTTTGATAAACACCTCATAAGTAACCCTGATACTACTAAAAAACCCAGGTTTACCATCATCAGGAGGATACCAAGCCTTAACAAACTCAGGCAAAACCTTCACAGCCTTAACCTCAACCAGAACCCTAGCAAAACAAGCAGGCCCCTCTTTCTTCTGACATCTTTCAGCTGTAACTCTATCAAACATAAGAGGATTTCCAACACAACTCAACATACTACATATGCTTTCATTATTCCATAATTCCTTAGGAAGATTAGGAATAGTAACCCACATAGGAATCACATTAGGCTCAATTTTCTCCAAACATATTCCAACCTCCCATTTCTTCAGACATAAAGGAATATTATTCACAAGCCATGGCCCCTTCTCCATAGTACTCCACATACCCTCATCATTTTTGAATTTAAAGAAGAAAATACCAGTATTATTAGTAGAAACATCAACCAACCCAAACTTCTTCCACATTCTCATCAGATGGAATCTAACAAGACCAACAGATAACTCCTTACCCACAAAATAGCCATACAAATATTTACTATAAACCACCTTGGCTTCAGCAATTTTATCAGGATTAATAACAGCAACCTCTTCCCCATTCTCCAAAACCTTTGGAGGATAATACTGCACCTTTTCTACTAAAACTTCACTCTGCTTTCCAGAAGTAGCAGCAGCATAAGATTTAACCTCATTGTCACCCATAATCACCTTCCCAGCAGCCTTAGTAGTATTATTCATATCACCCCTTTTTGCAGAAAATACCACATTATCTTTAATAACTACAGACCCCAAAACAGATTTCTTTGGCAATGGAGGAAGCTGCTTTATAACAGCAACATCATCCTTAGTAATACAATAAGGACTCATTTTTCTGGACTTATCAAGAATAAGCTTCCTCATAGGAATTCTTCTAATCCCTTTCACACCCCTATTCAACTTACTTCTAGTACGTTCCTCTTTCTGATCATCACCACTATCTTTAACAATCTCCATACTAACCCCTTCTTCTTCAACAGTAGGCTTACCACCACCAGCAGCCACTTCAACACTCCCTTTAACCTCCACCCTTACCACAGCCTTCTTAAAATCAATCTTAGGAACAGGAAACCCAGGACAGAAATCCATCTTAACCACAGGCTTTAAATAATTAAACTTAATCATTTCCAACCCATTCATACTCTTATCCCCAGCCATCCTATTCTTCACATTAATAATCTTCATTCCATTACCCTTAATACTATCAGAAGAATTACAGTTACCCTCAACTTGGCTACAACCAGCCTTTACAGCTGCAACACTATCAGCAGTCTCCATCTTCATATCACCTTCCCCTTTCTTAACCTTCTTAGGAGGAATGAGAACAACAGGTTTCTTAGCCAATACAGCCAAATAATCAGCAGCAGAACAATTATCAGGCAGAACCTCCAACTCATCACCCTTAACACAATACCTAGCATACTTGGAAATACCCTCAGCAAGCTTACCAATCTTTAACTTCATGCCTTCATTCCTAACAGAGTGTTTCTTCCTTTTACTAAACACTTCAAAACTATCACAACCCACAGCTTCAAAGACATTAACATTAGGGGAAACCTGGGGAAAACACACCTTCCCATCTTTCACAGCAACAGAACAGTCATTATTCTTAGAAATAAACTTTGTCAAAGCCTCAAGAATAGACATATTTCGAACCTCATAAAGAACACTAGTTTCCCCTGAATTAGCACTACTCTGCAAACCAGTATTCATACTCTTGTCTAAAGAAGCACTCATAGGCTTACCATTAGCATCACATTTCAACGACAACTGACACAATTGTTCCATATCTTCATACAATAATCTGGCCTTCCAGTTATCCCCCAACAAATTACGCAGATAAACAACATGAGCATCAGACAAATTAGGGATATCAGTCATACCTTGCAAACGAGCACCAACCCTAAAAGAATCAGCAGAAGAGACACTATTACCCATTCCCCCAGAAGCACTCTGAAAGAAGCCATCATCCGACCCTACCTGCTGAATCCAATCATCACCAAACATCCCCTTCAGATACTCCAAATCCCCCTCAGTTAACATACACGACTCCAGCTTACCACCAACCCTCCTACGAAGACAATACAACCCATTACTAGCCTTCGACAGATCATACTCATTATCACCCAAAATATCCGACGGAATATCAGGGGGTAAACCCCTATTCGGATCAACTCCAGATTGATCCATGAAGAAAGTAACGAAAAAACCAGCAATCAGAAAGCCAATAGAACAGTAACAAGAAGAAGAGAAGGGTAAAAGAAGACAGGAAAAGAAAACCAGAAGAAAAAAACCCTAGATCGCCCAAATCGCCCAAAAGAGAGAGAAAAAAGAAAACCCAATTTCGTATCCGCTTCGTATCTTTTATTTGAGTCTATTGCATGATCAGATATCTTACGGCCTTCCCGTTCCTCCATTCGGGTGCCCGAAACTTCAAATGTACCGATAGTTACGTCCTTTCAAACTCGAGTCTTTTCTTATGTACGAATCTCTATGTCATTGTCGCATTGTGGGTCCGATTACCTTCCAGTCCGCTTCGTATCCTTTATTTGAGTCTATTGCATGATCAGATATCTTACGGCCTTCCCGTTCCTCCATTCGGGTGCCCGAAACTTCAAATGTACCGATAGTTACGTCCTTTAAAACTCGAGTCTTTTCTTGTGTACGAATCTCTATGTCATTGTCGCATCGTGAGTTCGATTACCATCCGGTCCGCTTCGTATCCTTTATTTGAGTCTATTGCATGATCAGATATCTTACGGCCTTCCCGTTCCTCCATTCGGGTGCCCGAAACTTCAAATGAACCGATAGTTACGTCCTTTAAAACTCGAGTCTTTTCTTATGTACGAATCTTTATGTCATTGTCGCATTGTGGGTCCGATTACCATCCAGTCCGCTTCGTATCTTTTATTTGAGTCTATTGCATGATCAGATATCTTGCGGCCTTCCCGTTCCTCCATTCGGGTGCTAGAAACTTCGAATGTACCGATAGTTACGTCCTTTAAATCTCGAGTCTTTTCTTGTGTACGAATCTCAATGTCATTGTCGCATCGTGAGTCCGATTACCATCCGGTCTGCTTCATATCCTTTATTTGAGTGTATTGCACGATCCGATATCTTATGGCCTCCCCGTTCCTCCATTCGGGTGCCCGAAACTTCAAATGTACCCATAGTTACGTCCTTTAAAACTCGAGTGTTTTCTTGTGTATGAATCTCTATGTAATTTTCGCATCGTGAGTCTGATTGCCATCCCGTCCGCTTCGTAATCTTTATTTGAGTCTATTGCATGATCAGATATCTTGCGGCCTTCCCGTTCCTCCATTCGGGTGCCAGAAACTTCAAATGTACCCATAGTTACGTCCTTTAAAACTCGAGTGTTTTCTTGTGTACGAATCTCTATGTAATTTTCGCATCGTGAGTCCGATTGCCATCCCGTCCGCTTCGTAATCTTTATTTGAGTCTATTGCATGATCAGATATCTTGCGGCCTTCCCGCCTCCATTCGGGTGCCAGAAACTTCGAATGTACCGATAGTTACGTCCTTTAAAACTCGAGTCTTTTCTTGTGTACGAATCTCTATGTCATTGTCGCATTGTGAGTTCGATTACCATCCGGTCCGCTTCGTATCCTTTATTTGAGTCTATTGCATGATCAGATATCTTACGGCCTTCCCGTTCCTCCATTCGGGTGCCCGAAACTTCAAATGAACCGATAGTCACGACCTTAAGAACTCGAGTCTTTTCTTGTGTACGAATCTCTATGTCATTGTCGCATTGTGGGTCCGATTACCATCCAGTCAGCTTCGCATCCTTTATTTGAGTCTATTGCATGATCAGATATCTTGCGGCCTTCCCGTTCCTCCATTCGGGTGCCAGAAACTTCGAAGGTACCGATAGTTACGTCCTTTAAATCTCGAGTCTTTTCTTGTGTACGAATCTCAATGTCATTGTCGCATCGTGAGTCCGATTACCATCCGGTCTGCTTCATATCCTTTATTTGAGTGTATTGCACGATCCGATATCTTATGGCTTCCCCGTTCCTCCATTCGGGTGCCCGAAACTTCAAATGTACCCATAGTTACGTCCTTTAAAACTCGAGTGTTTTCTTGTGTATGAATCTCTATGTAATTTTCGCATCGTGAGTCTGATTGCCATCCCGTCCGCTTCGTAATCTTTATTTGAGTCTATTGCATGATCAGATATCTTGCGGCCTTCCCGTTCCTCCATTCGGGTGCCAGAAACTTCGAATGTACCGATAGTTACGTCCTTTAAATCTCGAGTCTTTTCTTGTGTACGAATCTCAATGTCATTGTCGCATCGTGAGTCCGATTACCATCCGGTCTGCTTCATATCCTTTATTTGAGTGTATTGCACGATCCGATATCTTATGGCCTCCCCGTTCCTCCATTCGGGTGCCCGAAACTTCAAATGTACCCATAGTTACGTCCTTTAAAACTCGAGTGTTTTCTTGTGTATGAATCTCTATGTAATTTTCGCATCGTGAGTCTGATTGCCATCCCGTCCGCTTCGTAATCTTTATTTGAGTCTATTGCATGATCAGATATCTTGCGGCCTTCCCGTTCCTCCATTCGGGTGCCAGAAACTTCGAATGTACCGATAGTTACGTCCTTTAAATCTCGAGTCTTTTCTTGTGTACGAATCTCAATGTCATTGTCGCATCGTGAGTCCGATTACCATCCGGTCTGCTTCATATCCTTTATGTGAGTGTATTGCACGATCCGATATCTTACAGCCTTCCCGTTCCTCCATTCGGGTGCCCGAAACTTCAAATGTACCCATAGTTACGTCCTTTAAAACTCGAGTGTTTTCTTGTGTACGAATCTCTATGTAATTCTCGCATCGTGAGTCCGATTGCCATCCCGTCCGCTTCGTAATCTTTATTTGAGTCTATTGCATGATCAGATATCTTGCGGCCTTCCCGTTCCTCCATTCGGGTGCCAGAAACTTCGAATGTACCGATAGTTACGTCCTTTAAAACTCGAGTCTTTTCTTGTGTACGAATCTCTATGTCATTGTCGCATTGTGAGTTCGATTACCATCCGGTCCGCTTCGTATCCTTTATTTGAGTCTATTGCATGATCAGATATCTTACGGCCTTCCCGTTCCTCCATTCAGGTGCCCGAAACTTCAAATGAACCGATAGTCACGACCTTAAGAACTCGAGTCTTTTCTTGTGTACGAATCTCTATGTCATTGTCGCATTGTGGGTCCGATTACCATCCAGTCAGCTTCGCATCCTTTATTTGAGTCTATTGCATGATCAGATATCTTGCGGCCTTCCCGTTCCTCCATTCGGGTGCCAGAAACTTCGAAGGTACCGATAGTTACGTCCTTTAAATCTCGAGTCTTTTCTTGTGTACGAATCTCAATGTCATTGTCGCATCGTGAGTCCGATTACCATCCGGTCTGCTTCATATCCTTTATTTGAGTGTATTGCACGATCCGATATCTTATGGCCTCCCCGTTCCTCCATTCGGGTGCCCGAAACTTCAAATGTACCCATAGTTACGTCCTTTAAAACTCGAGTGTTTTCTTGTGTATGAATCTCTATGTAATTTTCGCATCGTGAGTCTGATTGCCATCCCGTCCGCTTCGTAATCTTTATTTGAGTCTATTGCATGATCAGATATCTTGCGGCCTTCCCGTTCCTCCATTCGGGTGCCAGAAACTTCGAATGTACCGATAGTTACGTCCTTTAAATCTCGAGTCTTTTCTTGTGTACGAATCTCAATGTCATTGTCGCATCGTGAGTCCGATTACCATCCGGTCTGCTTCATATCCTTTATTTGAGTGTATTGCACGATCCGATATCTTATGGCCTCCCCGTTCCTCCATTCGGGTGCCCGAAACTTCAAATGTACCCATAGTTACGTCCTTTAAAACTCGAGTGTTTTCTTGTGTATGAATCTCTATGTAATTTTCGCATCGTGAGTCTGATTGCCATCCCGTCCGCTTCGTAATCTTTATTTGAGTCTATTGCATGATCAGATATCTTGCGGCCTTCCCGTTCCTCCATTCGGGTGCCAGAAACTTCGAATGTACCGATAGTTACGTCCTTTAAATCTCGAGTCTTTTCGTGTGTACGAATCTCAATGTCATTGTCGCATCGTGAGTCCGATTACCATCCGGTCTGCTTCATATCCTTTATGTGAGTGTATTGCACGATCCGATATCTTACAGCCTTCCCGTTCCTCCATTCGGGTGCCCGAAACTTCAAATGTACCCACAGTTACGTCCTTTAAAACTCGAGTGTTTTCTTGTGTACGAATCTCTATGTAATTTTCGCATCGTGAGTCCGATTGCCATCCCGTCCGCTTCGTAACCTTTATTTGAGTCTATTGCATGATCAGATATCTTGCGGCCTTCCTCTTCCTCCATTCGGGTGCCAGAAACTTCGAATGTACCGATAGTTATGTCCTTTAAAACTCGAGTCTTTTCTTGTGTACGAATCTCTATGTCATTGTCGCATCGTGAGTTCGATTACCATCCGGTCCGCTTCGTATCCTTTATTTGAGTCTATTGCATGATCAGATATCTTACGGCCTTCCCGTTCCTCCATTCGGGTGCCTGAAACTTCAAATGAACCGATAGTTACGTCCTTTAAAACTCGATTCTTTTCTTATGTACGAATCTTTATGTCATTGTCGCATTGTGGGTCCGATTACCATCCAGTCCGCTTCGTATCTTTTATTTGAGTCTATTGCATGATCAGATATCTTGCGGCCTTCCCGTTCCTCCATTCGGGTGCCAGAAACTTCGAATGTACCGATAGTTACGTCCTTTAAATCTCGAGTCTTTTCTTGTGTACGAATCTCAATGTCATTGTCGCATCGTGAGTCCGATTACCATCCGGTCTGCTTCATATCCTTTATTTGAGTGTATTGCACGATCCGATATCTTATGGCCTCCCCGTTCCTCCATTCGGGTGCCCGAAACTTCAAATGTACCCATAGTTACGTCCTTTAAAACTCGAGTGTTTTCTTGTGTATGAATCTCTATGTAATTTTCGCATCGTGAGTCTGATTGCCATCCCGTCCGCTTCGTAATCTTTATTTGAGTCTATTGCATGATCAGATATCTTGCGGCCTTCCCGTTCCTCCATTCGGGTGCCAGAAACTTCGAATGTACCGATAGTTACGTCCTTTAAATCTCGAGTCTTTTCTTGTGTACGAATCTCAATGTCATTGTCGCATCGTGAGTCCGATTACCATCCGGTCTGCTTCATATCCTTTATTTGAGTGTATTGCACGATCTGATATCTTACAGCCTTCCCGTTCCTCCATTCGGGTGCGCGAAACTTCAAATGTACCCATAGTTACGTCCTTTAAAACTCGAGTGTTTTCTTGTGTACGAATCTCTATGTAATTTTCGCATCGTGAGTCCGATTGCCATCCCGTCCACTTCGTAATCTTTATTTGAGTCTATTGCATGATCAGATATCTTGCGGCCTTCCCGTTCCTCCATTCGGGTGCCAGAAACTTCGATTGTACCGATAGTTACGTCCTTTAAAACTCGAGTGTTTTCTTGTGTATGAATCTCTATGTAATTTTCGCATCGTGAGTCTGATTGCCATCCCGTCCGCTTCGTAATCTTTATTTGAGTCTATTGCATGATCAGATATCTTGCGGCCTTCCCGTTCCTCCATTCAGGTGCCAGAAACTTCGAATGTACCGATAGTTACGTCCTTTAAATCTCGAGTCTTTTCTTGTGTACGAATCTCAATGTCATTGTCGCATCGTGAGTCCGATTACCATCCGGTCTGCTTCATATCCTTTATTTGAGTGTATTGCACGATCCGATATCTTATGGCCTCCCCGTTCCTCCATTCGGGTGCCCGAAACTTCAAATGTACCCATAGTTACGTCCTTTAAAACTCGAGTGTTTTCTTGTGTATGAATCTCTATGTAATTTTCGCATCGTGAGTCTGATTGCCATCCCGTCCGCTTCGTAATCTTTATTTGAGTCTATTGCATGATCAGATATCTTGCGGCCTTCCCGTTCCTCCATTCGGGTGCCAGAAACTTCGAATGTACCGATAGTTACGTCCTTTAAATCTCGAGTCTTTTCGTGTGTACGAATCTCAATGTCATTGTCGCATCGTGAGTCCGATTACCATCCGGTCTGCTTCATATCCTTTATGTGAGTGTATTGCACGATCCGATATCTTACAGCCTTCCCGTTCCTCCATTCGGGTGCCCGAAACTTCAAATGTACCCACAGTTACGTCCTTTAAAACTCGAGTGTTTTCTTGTGTACGAATCTCTATGTAATTTTCGCATCGTGAGTCCGATTGCCATCCCGTTCGCTTCGTAACCTTTGTTTGAGTCTATTGCATGATCAGATATCTTGCGGCCTTCCCGTTCCTCCATTCGGGTGCCAGAAACTTCGAATGTACCGATAGTTACGTCCTTTAAAACTCGAGTCTTTTCTTGTGTACGAATCTCTATGTCATTGTCGCATCGTGAGTTCGATTACCATCCGGTCCGCTTCGTATCCTTTATTTGAGTCTATTGCATGATCAGATATATTACGGCCTTCCCGTTCCTCCATTCGGGTGCCTGAAACTTCAAATGAACCGATAGTTACGTCCTTTAAAACTCGATTCTTTTCTTATGTACGAATCTTTATGTCATTGTCGCATTGTGGGTCCGATTACCATCCAGTCCGCTTTGTATCTTTTATTTGAGTCTATTGCATGATCAGATATCTTGCGGCCTTCCCGTTCCTCCATTCGGGTGCCAGAAACTTCGAATGTACCGATAGTTACGTCCTTTAAATCTCGAGTCTTTTCTTGTGTACGAATCTCAATGTCATTGTCGCATCGTGAGTCCGATTACCATCCGGTCTGCTTCATATCCTTTATTTGAGTGTATTGCACGATCCGATATCTTATGGCCTCCGCGTTCCTCCATTCGGGTGCCCGAAACTTCAAATGTACCCATAGTTACGTCCTTTAAAACTCGAGTGTTTTCTTGTGTATGAATCTCTATGTAATTTTCGCATCGTGAGTCTGATTGCCATCCCGTCCGCTTCGTAATCTTTATTTGAGTCTATTGCATGATCAGATATCTTGCGGCCTTCCCGTTCCTCCATTCGGGTGCCAGAAACTTCGAATGTACCGATAGTTACGTCCTTTAAATCTCGAGTCTTTTCTTGTGTACGAATCTCAATGTCATTGTCGCATCGTGAGTCCGATTACCATCCGGTCTGCTTCATATCCTTTATTTGAGTGTATTGCACGATCTGATATCTTACAGCCTTCCCGTTCCTCCATTCGGGTGCCCGAAACTTCAAATGTACCCATAGTTACGTCCTTTAAAACTCGAGTGTTTTCTTGTGTACGAATCTCTATGTAATTTTCGCATCGTGAGTCCGATTGCCATCCCGTCCGCTTCGTAATCTTTATTTGAGTCTATTGCATGATCAGATATCTTGCGGCCTTCCCGTTCCTCCATTCGGGTGCCAGAAACTTCGATTGTACCGATAGTTACGTCCTTTAAAACTCGAGTCTTTTCTTGTGTACGAATCTCTATGTCATTGTCGCATCGTGAGTTCGATTACCTTCCGGTCCGCTTCGTATCCTTTATTTGAGTCTATTGCATGATCAGATATCTTACGGCCTTCCCGTTCCTCCATTCGGGTTCCCGAAACTTCAAATGTACCGATAGTCACGACCTTAAGAACTCAAGTCTTTTCTTGTGTACGAATCTCTATGTCATTGTCGCATTGTGGGTCCGATTACCATCCAGTCAGCTTCGCATCCTTTATTTGAGTCTATTGCATGATCAGATATCTTGCGGCCTTCCTGTTCCTCCATTCGGGTGCCCGAAACTTCAAGTGTACCGATAGTTACATCCATTAATACTCGAGTCTTTTCTTATGTACGAATCTCTATGTCATTGTCGCATTGTGGGTCCGATTACCATCCAGTCCGCTTCGTATCCTTTATTTGAGTCTATTGCATGATCTGATATCTTGAGGCCATCCCGTTCCTCCATTCGGGTGCCAGAAACTTCGAATGTACCGATAGTTACGTCCTTTAAAACTCGTGTCTTATGTTCTGTAGGAATCTCTATGTCATTGTCGCATTGTGGGTCCGATTACCATCCAGTCCGCTTCGTATCCTTTATTTGAGTCTATTGCATGATCAGATATCTTGCGGCCTTTCCGTTTCTCCATTCGGGTCCCCGAAACTTCAAATGTACCGATATTTACGTCCTTTAAAACTCGAGTCTTTTCTTGTGTACGAATCTCTATGTCATTGTCGCATCGCGAGTCCGATTACCAACCGATCCGGTTCGTTTCCTTTATTTGAGTCTATTGCTTGATCAGATATCTTGCGGCCTTCCCGT
This sequence comes from Ambrosia artemisiifolia, assembly GCA_032199755.1. Lineage (NCBI taxonomy): Eukaryota > Viridiplantae > Streptophyta > Magnoliopsida > Asterales > Asteraceae > Ambrosia > Ambrosia artemisiifolia. The sequence goes on along the minus strand of CM063512.1, from coordinate 28,135,341 downwards.
TCCTCCATTCGGGTGCCAGAAACCTCGAATGTACCGATAGTTACGTCCTTTAAATCTCGAGTCTTTTCTTGTGTACGAATCTCAATGTCATTGTCGCATCGTGAGTTCGATTACCATCCGGTCTGCTTCGTATCCTTTATTTGAGTGTATTGCACGATCAGATATCTTACGGCCTTCCCGTTCCTCCATTCGGGTGCCCGAAACTTCAAATGTACCCATAGTTACGTCCTTTAAAACTCGAGTGTTTTCTTGTGTACGAATCTCTATGTAATTTACGCAACGTGAGTCCGATTGCCATCCCGTCCGCTTCGTAATCTTTATTTGAGTCTATTGCATGATCAGATATCTTGCGGCCTTCCCGTTCCTCCATTCGGGTGCCAGAAACTTCGAATGTACCGATAGTTACGTCCTTTAAAACTCGAGTCTTTTCTTGTGTACGAATCTCTATGTCATTGTCGCATCGTGAGTTCGATTACCATCCGGTCCGCTTCGTAATCTTTATTTGAGTCTATTGCATGATCAGATATCTTGCGGCCTTCCCGTTCCTCCATTCGGGTGCCAGAAACTTCGAATGTACCGATAGTTACGTCCTTTAAAACTCGAGTCTTTTCTTGTGTACGAATCTCTATGTCATTGTCGCATCGTGAGTTCGATTACCATCCGGTCCGCTTCGTAACCTTTATTTGAGTCTATTGCATGATCAGATATCTTACGGCCTTCCCGTTCCTCCATTCGGGTGCCCGAAACTTCAAATGTACCGATAGTTACGTCCTTTAAAACTCGAGTCTTTTCTTATGTACGAATATCTATGTCATTATCGCATTGTGGGTCCGATTACCATCCAGTCCGCTTCGTATCCTTTATTTGAGTCTATTGCATGATCAGATATCTTGCGGCCTCCCGTTCCTCCATTCGGGTGCCAGAAACTTCGAATGTACCGATAGTTACGTCCTTTAAAACTCGAGTTTTTTCTTGTGTACGAATCTCTATGTCATTGTCGCATCGTGAGTTCGATTACCATCCGGTCCGCTTCGTATCCTTTATTTGAATCTATTGCATGATCAGATATCTTACGGCCTTCCCGTTCCTCCATTCGGGTGCCCGAAACTTCAAATGTACCGATAGTTACATCCTTTAAAACTCGAGTCTTCTCTTATGTACGAATCTCTATGTCATTGTCGCATTGTGGGTCCGATTACCATCCAGTCCGCTTCGTATCCTTTATTTGAGTCTATTGCATGATCAGATATCTTGCGGCCATCCCGTTCCTCCATTCGGGTGCCAGAAACTTCGAATGTACCGATAGTTACGTCCTTTAAAACTCGTGTCTTTTCTTCTGTACGAATCTCTATGTCATTGTCGCATTGTGGGTCCGATTACCATCCAGTCCGCTTCGTATCGTTTATTTGAGTCTATTGCATGATCTGATATCTTGCGGCCATCCCGTTCCTCCATTCGGGTGCCAGAAACTTCGAATGTACCGATTGTTACGTCCTTTAAAACTCGTGTTTTTTCTTCTGTACGAATCTCTATGTCATTGTCGCATTGTGGGTCCGATTACCATCCAGTCTGCTTCGTATCCTTTATTTGAGTGTATTGCACGATCCGATATCTTACAGCCTTCCCGTTCCTCCATTCGGGTGCCCGAAACTTCAAATGTACCCATAGTTACGTCCTTTAAAACTCGAGTGTTTTCTTCTGTACGAATCTCTATGTCATTGTCGCATTGTGGGTCCGATTACCATCCAGTCCGCTTCGTATCGTTTATTTGAGTCTATTGCATGATCTGATATCTTGCGGCCATCCCGTTCCTCCATTCGGGTGCCAGAAACTTCGAATGTACCGATAGTTACGTCCTTTAAATCTCGAGTGTTTTCTTATGTACGAATCTCAATGTCATTGTCGCATCGTGAGTCCGATTACCATCCGGTCTGCTTCATATCCTTTATTTGAGTGTATTGCACGATCCGATATCTTACAGCCTTCCCGTTCCTCCATTCGGGTGCCCGAAACTTCAAATGTACCCATAGTTACGTCCTTTAAAACTCGAGTGTTTTCTTGTGTACGAATCTCTATGTAATTTTCGCAACGTGAGTCCGATTGCCATCCCGTCCGCTTCGTAATCTTTATTTGAGTCTATTGCATGATCAGATATCTTGCGGCCTTCCCGTTCCTCCATTCGGGTGCCAGAAACTTCGAATGTACCGATAGTTACGTCCTTTAAAACTTGAGTCTTTTCTTGTGTACGAATCTCTATGTCATTGTCGCATCGTGAGTTCGATAACCATCCGGTCTGCTTCGTAATCTTTATTTGAGTCTATTGCATGATCAGATATCTTGCGGCCTTCCCGTTCCTCCATTCGGGTGCCAGAAACTTCGAATGTACCGATAGTTACGTCCTCTAAAACTCGAGTCTTTTCTTGTGTACGAATCTCTATGTCATTGTCGCATCGTGAGTCCTATTACCATCCTGTCCACTTCGTATCCTTTATTTGAGTCAATTGCATGATCAGATATCTTGCGGCCTTTCCGTTTCTCCATTCGGGTGCCCGAAACTTCAAATGTACCGATAGTTACGTCCTTTAAAACTCGAGTCTTTTCTTATGTACGAATCTCTATGTCATTGTCGCATTGTGGGTCCGATTACCATCCAGTCCGCTTCGTATCCTTTATTTGAGTCTATTGCATCATCACATATCTTGCGGCCATCCCGTTCCTCCATTCGGGTGCCAGAAACTTCGAATGTACCGATAGTTACGTCCTGTAAATCTCGAGTCTTTTCTTGTGTACGAATCTCAATGTCATTGCCGCATCGTGAGTTCGATTACCATCCGGTCTGCTTCGTATCCTTTATTTGAGTGTATTGCACGATCAGATATCTTACGGCCTTCCCGTTCCTCCATTCGGGTGCCCGAAACTTCAAATGTACCGATAGTTACGTCCTTTAAAACTCGAGTCTTTTCTTGTGTACGAATCTCTATGTCATTGTCGCATCGTGAGTTCGATTACCATCCGGTCCGCTTCGTATCCTTTATTTGAATCTATTGCATGATCAGATATCTTACGGCCTTCCCGTTCCTCCATTCGGGTGCCCGAAACTTCAAATGTACCGATAGTTACGTCCTTTAAAACTCGAGTCTTTTCTTATGTACGAATCTCTATGTCATTGTCGCATTGTGGGTCCGATTACCATCCAGTCCGCTTCGTATCGTTTATTTGAGTCTATTGCATGATCTGATATCTTGCGGCCATCCCGTTCCTCCATTCGGGTGCCAGAAACTTCGAATGTACCGATTGTTACGTCCTTTAAAACTCGTGTTTTTTCTTCTGTACGAATCTCTATGTCATTGTCGCATTGTGGGTCCGATTACCATCCAGTCTGCTTCGTATCCTTTATTTGAGTGTATTGCATGATTAGATATCTTGCGGCCTTTCCGTTTCTCCATTCGGGTGCCCAAAACTTCAAATGTACCGATAGTTACGTCCTTTAAAACTCGAGTCTTTTCTTGTGTATGAATCTCTATGTCATTGTCGCATCGCGAGTCCGATTACCACCCGATCCGGTTCGTATCCTTTATTTGAGTCTATTGCATGATCAGATATCTTGCGGCCTTCCCGTTCCTCCATTCGGGTGCCCGAAACTTCAAATGTACCGGTAGTTACGTCCTTTAAAACTCAAGTCTTTTCTTGTGTACGAATCTCTATGTCATTGTCGTATCGTGAGTCCGATTGCCATCCCGTCCGCTTCGTATCCTTTATTTGAGTCTATTGCATGATCAGATATATTGCGGCCTTCCCGTTCCTCCATTCGGGTGCCAGAAACTTCGAATGTACCGATAGTTACGTCCTGTAAATCTCGAGTCTTTTCTTGTGTACGAATCTCAATGTCATTGCCGCATCGTGAGTTCGATTACCATCCGGTCTGCTTCGTATCCTTTATTTGAGTGTATTGCACGATCAGATATCTTACGGCCTTCCCGTTCCTCCATTCGGGTGCCCGAAACTTCAAATGTACCGATAGTTACGTCCTTTAAAACTCGTGTCTTTTCTTCTGTAAGAATCTCTATGTCATTGTCGCATCGTGAGTCCTATTACCTTCTTGTCCGCTTCGTATCCTTTATTTGAGTCTATTGCATGATCAAATATCTTGCGGCCTTTCCGTTTCTCCATTCGGGTGCCCGAAACTTCAAATGTACCGATAGTTACGTCCTTTAAAACTCGAGTCTTTTCTTGTGTACGAATCTCTATGTCATTGTCGCATCGTGAGTTCGATTACCATCCGGTCCGCTTCGTATCCTTTATTTGAGTCTATTGCATGATCAGAAATCTTACGGCCTTCCCGTTCCTCCATTCGGGTGCTCGAAACTTCAAATGTACCGATAGTTACGTCCTTTAAAACTCGAGTCTTTTTTTGTGTACGAATCTTTATGTCATTGTCGCATCGTGAGTCCGATTACCATCTTATCCACTTCGTATCCTTTATTTGAGTGTATTGCATGATCAGATATCTTACGGCCTTCCCGTTTCTCCATTCGGGTGCCCGAAACTTCAAATGTACCGATAGTTACGTCCTTTAAAACTCGAGTCTTTTCTTGTGTACGAATCTTTATGTCATTGTCGCATCGTGAGTCCGATTACCATCTTATCCGCCTCGTATCCTTTATTTGAGTTTATTGCATGATGAGATATCTTGCGGCCTTCCCGTTCCTCCATTCGGGTGCCCGAAACTTCAAATGTACCGATAGTTACATCCTTTAAAACTCGAATCTTTTCTTATGTACGAATCTCTATGTCATTGTGGCATTGTGAGTCCGATTTCCATCCAGTCCGCTTCTTATACTTTTATTTGAGTCTATTGCATGATCAGATATTTTACGGCCTTCCCGTTCCTCCATTCGGGTGCCCGAAACTTCAAATGTACCGATAGTTACGTCCTTTAAAACTCGTGTCTTTTCTTGTGTACGAATCTCTATGTCATTGTCGCATCGTGAGTCCGATTGCCATCCTGTCCGATTCTTATACTTTATTTGAGTCTATTGCATGATCAGATATCTTACGGCCTTCGCGTTCCTCCATTCGGCTGCCCGAAACTTCAAATTTGAGTCTTTTCTTATGTACGAATCTCTATGTCATTGTCGCATTGTGGGTCCGATTACCATCCAGTCCGCTTCGTATCCTTTATTTGAGTCTATTGCATGATCAGATATCTTGTGGCCATCCCGTTCCTCCATTCGGGTGCTAGAAACTTCGAATGTACCGATAGTTACGTCCTTTAAAACTCGAGTCTTTTCTTATGTACGAATCTCTATGTCATTGTCGCATTGTGGGTCCGAAACTTCAAATGGACCAATAGTTACGTTCTTAAAAACTCGAGTCTTTTCTTATGTACGAATCTCTATGTCATTGTGGAATTGTGGGTCCGATTACCATCCAGTCCGCTTCGTATCCTTTATTTGAGTCTATTGCATGATCACATATCTTGCGGCCATCCCGTTCCTCCATTCGGGTGCCAGAAACTTCGAATGTACCGATAGTTACGTCCTTTAAAACTCGTGTCTTTTTTTCTGTACGAATCTCTATGTCATTGCCGCATCGTTAGTCCGATTACCATCCTGTCCCATTCTTATACTTTATTTGAGTCTATTGCATGATCAGATATCTTACGGCCTTCCCGTTCCTCCATTCGGGTTCCCGAAACTTCAAATGTACCGATAGTTACGTCCTTTAAAACTCGAGTCTTGTCTTATGTACGAATCTCTATGTTATTGTCGCATTGTGGGTCCGATTACCATCCAGTCCGCTTCGTATCCTTTATTTGAGTCTATTGCATAATCAGATATCTTGCGGCAATCCCGTTCCTCCATTCGGGTGCCAGAAACTTCGAATGTACCGATAATTACGTCCTTTAAAACTCGTGTCTTTTCTTCTGTACGAATCTCTATGTCATTGTCGCATCGTGAGTCCTATTACCATCCTGTCATATTCTTATACTTTATTTGAGTCTATTGCATGTCCAGATATCTTGTGGCCTTTCCGTTTGTCCATTCGGGTGCCCGAAACTTCAAATGTACCGATAGTTACGTCCTTTAAAACTCGAGTCTTTTCTTGTGTACGAATCTTTATGTCGTTGTCGTATCGTGACTCCGATTACCATCTTATCCACCTCGTATCCTTTATTTGAGTTTATTGCATGATCAGATATCTTGCGGCCTTCCCGTTCCTCCATTCGGGTGCCCGAAACTTCAAATGTACCGATAGTTACGTCCTTTAAAACTCGAGTCTTTTCTTGTGTACGACTCTTTATGTCATTGTCGCATCGTAAGTCCGATTACCATCTTGTCCGCATCGTATCCTTTATTTGAGTTTATTGCATGATCAGATATCTTGCGGCCTTACCGTTCCTCCATTCGGGTGCCCGAAACTTCAAATATACCGATAGTTACGTCCTTTAAAACTCGAGTCTTTTCTTATGTACGAATCTCTATGTAATTGTGGCATTTTGAGTCCGATTTCCATCCAGTCCGCTTCTTATACTTTTATTTGAGTCTATTGCATGATCAGATATTTTACGGCCTTCCCGTTCCTCCATTCGGGTGCCCGAAACTTCAAATGTACCGATAGTTACGACCTTAAGAACTCGAGTCTTTTCTTGTGTACGAATCTCTATGTCATTGTCGCATCGTGAGTCCGATTACCACCCGATCCGCTTCGTATCCGTTATTTGAGTCTATTGCATGATCAGATATCTTGCGGCCTTCCCGTTCCTCCATTCGGGTGCCCAAAACTTCAAATGTACCGATAGTTACGTACTCTTAAACTCGAGTCTTTTCTTGTGTACGAATCTCTATGTCATTGTCACATCGTGAGTCCGATTGCCATCCCGTCCGCTTTGTATCCTTTATTTGATTCTATTGCATGATCAAATGTCTTGCGGCCTTCCCGTTCCTCCATTCGTGTGCCCGAAACTTCAAATGTACCAATAGTTACGTTCTTAAAAACTCGAGTCTTTTCTTATGTACGAATCTCTATGTCATTGTGGAATTGTGGGTCCGATTACCATCCAGTCCGCTTCGTATCCTTTATTTGAGTCTATTGCATGATCAAATATCTTACGGCTATCCCGGTTTTCTATTCGGGTGCCCGAAGCTTCAAATGTACCGATAGTTACGTCCTTTAAAACTCGTGTCTTTTCTTCTGTAAGAATCTCTATGTCATTGTCGCATCGTGAGTCCGATTACCATCCTGTCCGATTCTTATACTTTATTTGAGTCTATTGCATGATCAGATATCTTACGGCCTTCGCGTTCCTCCATTCGGCTGCCCGAAACTTCAAATGTACCGATAGTTACGTCCTTTAAAACTCGAGTCTTTTCTTATGTACGAATCTCTATGTCATTGTCGCATTGTGGGTCCGATTACCATCCAGTCCTCTTCGTATCCTTTATTTGAGTCTATTGCATGATCAGATATCTTGTGGCCATCCCGTTCCTCCATTCGGGTGCCAGAAACTTCGAATGTACCGATAGTTACGTCCTTTAAAACTCGAGTCTTTTCTTATGTACGAATCTCTATGTCATTGTCGCATTGTGGGTCCGATTACCATCCAGTCCGCTTCGTATCCTTTATTTGAGTCTATTGCATGATCAGATATCTTGCGGCCATCCCGTTCCTCCATTCGGGTGCCAGAAACTTCGAATGTACCGATAGTTACGTCCTTTAAAACTCGAGTCTTTTCTTATGTACGAATCTCTATGTCATTGTCGCATTGTGGGTCCGAAACTTCAAATGGACCAATAGTTACGTTCTTAAAAACTCGAGTCTTTTCTTATGTACGAATCTCTATGTCATTGTGGAATTGTGGGTCCGATTACCATCCAGTCCGCTTCGTATCCTTTATTTGAGTCTATTGCATGATCACATATCTTGCGGCCATCCCGTTCCTCCATTCGGGTGCCCGAAACTTCAAATGTACCGATAGTTACGTCCTTTAAAACTCGTGTCTTTTCTTCTGTAAGAATCTCTATGTCATTGTCGCATCGTGAGTCCTATTACCTTCTTGTCCGCTTCGTATCCTTTATTTGAGTCTATTGCATGATCAAATATCTTGCGGCCTTTCCGTTTCTCCATTCGGGTGCCCGAAACTTCAAATGTACCGATAGTTACGTCCTTTAAAACTCGAGTCTTTTCTTGTGTACGAATCTCTATGTCATTGTCGCATCGTGAGTTCGATTACCATCCGGTCCGCTTCGTATCCTTTATTTGAGTCTATTGCATGATCAGAAATCTTACGGCCTTCCCGTTCCTCCATTCGGGTGCTCGAAACTTCAAATGTACCGATAGTTACGTCCTTTAAAACTCGAGTCTTTTTTTGTGTACGAATCTTTATGTCATTGTCGCATCGTGAGTCCGATTACCATCTTATCCACTTCGTATCCTTTATTTGAGTGTATTGCATGATCAGATATCTTACGGCCTTCCCGTTTCTCCATTCGGGTGCCCGAAACTTCAAATGTACCGATAGTTACGTCCTTTAAAACTCGAGTCTTTTCTTGTGTACGAATCTTTATGTCATTGTCGCATCGTGAGTCCGATTACCATCTTATCCGCCTCGTATCCTTTATTTGAGTTTATTGCATGATGAGATATCTTGCGGCCTTCCCGTTCCTCCATTCGGGTGCCCGAAACTTCAAATGTACCGATAGTTACATCCTTTAAAACTCGAATCTTTTCTTATGTACGAATCTCTATGTCATTGTGGCATTGTGAGTCCGATTTCCATCCAGTCCGCTTCTTATACTTTTATTTGAGTCTATTGCATGATCAGATATTTTACGGCCTTCCCGTTCCTCCATTCGGGTGCCCGAAACTTCAAATGTACCGATAGTTACGTCCTTTAAAACTCGTGTCTTTTCTTGTGTACGAATCTCTATGTCATTGTCGCATCGTGAGTCCGATTGCCATCCTGTCCGATTCTTATACTTTATTTGAGTCTATTGCATGATCAGATATCTTACGGCCTTCGCGTTCCTCCATTCGGCTGCCCGAAACTTCAAATTTGAGTCTTTTCTTATGTACGAATCTCTATGTCATTGTCGCATTGTGGGTCCGATTACCATCCAGTCCGCTTCGTATCCTTTATTTGAGTCTATTGCATGATCAGATATCTTGTGGCCATCCCGTTCCTCCATTCGGGTGCTAGAAACTTCGAATGTACCGATAGTTACGTCCTTTAAAACTCGAGTCTTTTCTTATGTACGAATCTCTATGTCATTGTCGCATTGTGGGTCCGAAACTTCAAATGGACCAATAGTTACGTTCTTAAAAACTCGAGTCTTTTCTTATGTACGAATCTCTATGTCATTGTGGAATTGTGGGTCCGATTACCATCCAGTCCGCTTCGTATCCTTTATTTGAGTCTATTGCATGATCACATATCTTGCGGCCATCCCGTTCCTCCATTCGGGTGCCAGAAACTTCGAATGTACCGATAGTTACGTCCTTTAAAACTCGTGTCTTTTTTTCTGTACGAATCTCTATGTCATTGCCGCATCGTTAGTCCGATTACCATCCTGTCCCATTCTTATACTTTATTTGAGTCTATTGCATGATCAGATATCTTACGGCCTTCCCGTTCCTCCATTCGGGTTCCCGAAACTTCAAATGTACCGATAGTTACGTCCTTTAAAACTCGAGTCTTGTCTTATGTACGAATCTCTATGTTATTGTCGCATTGTGGGTCCGATTACCATCCAGTCCGCTTCGTATCCTTTATTTGAGTCTATTGCATAATCAGATATCTTGCGGCAATCCCGTTCCTCCATTCGGGTGCCAGAAACTTCGAATGTACCGATAATTACGTCCTTTAAAACTCGTGTCTTTTCTTCTGTACGAATCTCTATGTCATTGTCGCATCGTGAGTCCTATTACCATCCTGTCATATTCTTATACTTTATTTGAGTCTATTGCATGTCCAGATATCTTGTGGCCTTTCCGTTTGTCCATTCGGGTGCCCGAAACTTCAAATGTGCCGATAGTTACGTCCTTTAAAACTCGAGTCTTTTCTTGTGTACGAATCTTTATGTCGTTGTCGTATCGTGACTCCGATTACCATCTTATCCACCTCGTATCCTTTATTTGAGTTTATTGCATGATCAGATATCTTGCGGCGTTCCCGTTCCTCCATTCGGGTGCCCGAAACTTCAAATGTACCGATAGTTACGTCCTTTAAAACTCGAGTCTTTTCTTGTGTACGACTCTTTATGTCATTGTCGCATCGTAAGTCCGATTACCATCTTGTCCGCATCGTATCCTTTATTTGAGTTTATTGCATGATCAGATATCTTGCGGCCTTACCGTTCCTCCATTCGGGTGCCCGAAACTTCAAATATACCGATAGTTACGTCCTTTAAAACTCGAGTCTTTTCTTATGTACGAATCTCTATGTAATTGTGGCATTTTGAGTCCGATTTCCATCCAGTCCGCTTCTTATACTTTTATTTGAGTCTATTGCATGATCAGATATTTTACGGCCTTCCCGTTCCTCCATTCGGGTGCCCGAAACTTCAAATGTACCGATAGTTACGACCTTAAGAACTCGAGTCTTTTCTTGTGTACGAATCTCTATGTCATTGTCGCATCGTGAGTCCGATTACCACCCGATCCGCTTCGTATCCGTTATTTGAGTCTATTGCATGATCAGATATCTTGCGGCCTTCCCGTTCCTCCATTCGGGTGCCCAAAACTTCAAATGTACCGATAGTTACGTACTCTTAAACTCGAGTCTTTTCTTGTGTACGAATCTCTATGTCATTGTCACATCGTGAGTCCGATTGCCATCCCGTCCGCTTTGTATCCTTTATTTGATTCTATTGCATGATCAAATGTCTTGCGGCCTTCCCGTTCCTCCATTCGTGTGCCCGAAACTTCAAATGTACCAATAGTTACGTTCTTAAAAACTCGAGTCTTTTCTTATGTACGAATCTCTATGTCATTGTGGAATTGTGGGTCCGATTACCATCCAGTCCGCTTCGTATCCTTTATTTGAGTCTATTGCATGATCAAATATCTTACGGCTATCCCGGTTTTCTATTCGGGTGCCCGAAGCTTCAAATGTACCGATAGTTACGTCCTTTAAAACTCGTGTCTTTTCTTCTGTAAGAATCTCTATGTCATTGTCGCATCGTGAGTCCGATTACCATCCTGTCCGATTCTTATACTTTATTTGAGTCTATTGCATGATCAGATATCTTACGGCCTTCGCGTTCCTCCATTCGGCTGCCCGAAACTTCAAATGTACCGATAGTTACGTCCTTTAAAACTCGAGTCTTTTCTTATGTACGAATCTCTATGTCATTGTCGCATTGTGGGTCCGATTACCATCCAGTCCTCTTCGTATCCTTTATTTGAGTCTATTGCATGATCAGATATCTTGTGGCCATCCCGTTCCTCCATTCGGGTGCCAGAAACTTCGAATGTACCGATAGTTACGTCCTTTAAAACTCGAGTCTTTTCTTATGTATGAATCTCTATGTCATTGTCGCATTGTGGGTCCGATTACCATCCAGTCCGCTTCGTATCCTTTATTTGAGTCTATTGCATGATCAGATATCTTGCGGCCATCCCGTTCCTCCATTCGGGTGCCAGAAACTTCGAATGTACCGATAGTTACGTCCTTTAAAACTCGTGTCTTTTCTTCTGTACGAATCTCTATGTCATTGCCGCATCGTGAGTCCGATTACCATCCTGTCCCATTCTTATACTTTATTTGAGTCTATTGCATGATCAGATATCTTACGGCCTTCCCGTTCCTCCATTCGGGTTCCCGAAACTTCAAATGTACCGATAGTTACGTCCTTTAAAACTCGAGTCTTGTCTTATGTACGAATCTCTATGTTATTGTCGCATTGTGGGTCCGATTACCATCCAGTCCGCTTCGTATCCTTTATTTGAGTCTATTGCATAATCAGATATCTTGCGGCAATCCCGTTCCTCCATTCGGGTGCCAGAAACTTCGAATGTACCGATAGTTACGTCCTTTAAAACTCGTGTCTTTTCTTCTGTACGAATCTCTATGTCATTGTCGCATCGTGAGTCCTATTACCATCCTGTCCGATTCTTATACTTTATTTGAGTCTATTGCATGTCCAGATATCTTGCGGCCTTTCCGTTTGTCCATTCGGGTGCCCGAAACTTCAAATGTACCGATAGTTACGTCCTTTAAAACTCGAGTCTTTTCTTGTGTACGAATCTTTATGTCGTTGTCGTATCGTGACTCCGATTACCATCTTATCCACATCGTATCCTTTATTTGAGTTTATTGCATGATCAGATATCTTGCGGCCTTACCGTTCCTCCATTCGGGTGCCCGAAACTTCAAATATACCGATAGTTACGTCCTTTAAAACTCGAGTCTTTTCTTATGTACGAATCTCTATGTAATTGTGGCATTTTGAGTCCGATTTCCATCCAGTCCGCTTCTTATACTTTTATTTGAGTCTATTGCATGATCAGATATTTTACGGCCTTCCCGTTCCTCCATTCGGGTGCCCGAAACTTCAAATGTACCGATAGTTACGACCTTAAGAACTCGAGTCTTTTCTTGTGTACGAATCTCTATGTCATTGTCGCATCGTGAGTCCGATTACCACCCGATCCGCTTCGTATCCTTTATTTGAGTCTATTGCATGATCAGATATCTTGCGGCCTTCCCGTTTCTCCATTCGGGTGCCCAAAACTTCAAATGTACCGATAGTTACGTACTTTAAAACTCGAGTCTTTTCTTGTGTACGAATCTCTATGTCATTGTCACATCGTGAGTCCGATTGCCATTATGTCCGCTTTGTATCCTTTATTTGATTCTATTGCATGATCAAATGTCTTGCGGCCTTCCCGTTCCTCCATTCGTGTGCCCGAAACTTCAAATGTACCAATAGTTACGTTCTTAAAAACTCGAGTCGTTTCTTATGTACGAATCTCTATGTCATTGTGGAATTGTGGGTCCGATTACCATCCAGTCCGCTTCGTATCCTTTATTTGAGTCTATTGCATGATCAAATATCTTGCGGCCATCCCGGTTTTCTATTCGGGTGCCCGAAACTTCAAATGTACCGATAGTTACGTCCTTTAAAACTCGAGTCTTTTCTTGTGTACGAATCTCTATGTCATTGTCGCATCGTGAGTTCGATTACCATCCGGTCCGCTTCGTATCCTTTATTTGAGTCTATTGCATGATCAGAAATCTTACGGCCTTCCCGTTCCTCCATTCGGGTGCTCGAAACTTCAAATGTACCGATAGTTACGTCCTTTAAAACTCGTGTCTTTTTTTGTGTACGAATCTTTATGTCATTGTCGCATCGTGAGTCCGATTACCATCTTATCCACTTCGTATCCTTTATTTGAGTGTATTGCATGATCAGATATCTTACGGCCTTCCCGTTTCTCCATTCGGGTGCCCGAAACTTCAAATGTACCGATAGTTACGTCCTTTAAAACTCGAGTCTTTTCTTGTGTACGAATCTTTATGTCATTGTCGCATCGTGAGTCCGATTACCATCTTATCCGCCTCGTATCCTTTATTTGAGTTTATTGCATGATGAGATATCTTGCGGCCTTCCCGTTCCTCCATTCGGGTGCTCGAAACTTCAAATGTACCGATAGTTACATCCTTTAAAACTCGAATCTTTTCTTATGTACGAATCTCTATGTCATTGTGGCATTGTGAGTCCGATTTCCATCCAGTCCGCTTCTTATACTTTTATTTGAGTCTATTGCATGATCAGATATTTTACGGCCTTCCCGTTCCTCCATTCGGGTGCCCGAAACTTCAAATGTACCGATAGTTACGTCCTTTAAAACTCGTGTCTTTTCTTGTGTACGAATCTCTATGTCATTGTCGCATCGTGAGTCCGATTGCCATCCTGTCCGATTCTTATACTTTATTTGAGTCTATTGCATGATCAGATATCTTACGGCCTTCGCGTTCCTCCATTCGGCTGCCCGAAACTTCAAATTTGAGTCTTTTCTTATGTACGAATCTCTATGTCATTGTCGCATTGTGGGTCCGATTACCATCCAGTCCGCTTCGTATCCTTTATTTGAGTCTATTGCATGATCAGATATCTTGTGGCCATCCCGTTCCTCCATTCGGGTGCTAGAAACTTCGAATGTACCGATAGTTACGTCCTTTAAAACTCGAGTCTTTTCTTATGTACGAATCTCTATGTCATTGTCGCATTGTGGGTCCGAAACTTCAAATGGACCAATAGTTACGTTCTTAAAAACTCGAGTCTTTTCTTATGTACGAATCTCTATGTCATTGTGGAATTGTGGGTCCGATTACCATCCAGTCAGCTTCGTATCCTTTATTTGAGTCTATTGCATGATCACATATCTTGCGGCCATCCCGTTCCTCCATTCGGGTGCCAGAAACTTCGAATGTACCGATAGTTACGTCCTTTAAAACTCGTGTCTTTTTTTCTGTACGAATCTCTATGTCATTGCCGCATCGTTAGTCCGATTACCATCCTGTCCCATTCTTATACTTTATTTGAGTCTATTGCATGATCAGATATCTTACGGCCTTCCCGTTCCTCCATTCGGGTTCCCGAAACTTCAAATGTACCGATAGTTACGTCCTTTAAAACTCGAGTCTTGTCTTATGTACGAATCTCTATGTTATTGTCGCATTGTGGGTCCGATTACCATCCAGTCCGCTTCGTATCCTTTATTTGAGTCTATTGCATAATCAGATATCTTGCGGCAATCCCGTTCCTCCATTCGGGTGCCAGAAACTTCGAATGTACCGATAATTACGTCCTTTAAAACTCGTGTCTTTTCTTCTGTACGAATCTCTATGTCATTGTCGCATCGTGAGTCCTATTACCATCCTGTCATATTCTTATACTTTATTTGAGTCTATTGCATGTCCAGATATCTTGTGGCCTTTCCGTTTGTCCATTCGGGTGCCCGAAACTTCAAATGTACCGATAGTTACGTCCTTTAAAACTCGAGTCTTTTCTTGTGTACGAATCTTTATGTCATTGTCGTATCGTGACTCCGATTACCATCTTATCCACCTCGTATCCTTTATTTGAGTTTATTGCATGATCAGATATCTTGCGGCGTTCCCGTTCCTCCATTCGGGTGCCCGAAACTTCAAATGTACCGATAGTTACGTCCTTTAAAACTCGAGTCTTTTCTTGTGTACGACTCTTTATGTCATTGTCGCATCGTAAGTCCGATTACCATCTTGTCCGCATCGTATCCTTTATTTTAGTTTATTGCATGATCAGATATCTTGCGGCCTTACCGTTCCTCCATTCGGGTGCCCGAAACTTCAAATATACCGATAGTTACGTCCTTTAAAACTCGAGTCTTTTCTTATGTACGAATCTCTATGTAATTGTGGCATTTTGAGTCCGATTTCCATCCAGTCCGCTTCTTATACTTTTATTTGAGTCTATTGCATGATCAGATATTTTACGGCCTTCCCGTTCCTCCATTCGGGTGCCCGAAACTTCAAATGTACCGATAGTTACGACCTTAAGAACTCGAGTCTTTTCTTGTGTACGAATCTCTATGTCATTGTCGCATCGTGAGTCCGATTACCACCCGATCCGCTTCGTATCCGTTATTTGAGTCTATTGCATGATCAGATATCTTGCGGCCTTCCCGTTCCTCCATTCGGGTGCCCAAAACTTCAAATGTACCGATAGTTACGTACTCTTAAACTCGAGTCTTTTCTTGTGTACGAATCTCTATGTCATTGTCACATCGTGAGTCCGATTGCCATCCCGTCCGCTTTGTATCCTTTATTTGATTCTATTGCATGATCAAATGTCTTGCGGCCTTCCCGTTCCTCCATTCGTGTGCCCGAAACTTCAAATGTACCAATAGTTACGTTCTTAAAAACTCGAGTCTTTTCTTATGTACGAATCTCTATGTCATTGTGGAATTGTGGGTCCGATTACCATCCAGTCCGCTTCGTATCCTTTATTTGAGTCTATTGCATGATCAAATATCTTACGGCTATCCCGGTTTTCTATTCGGGTGCCCGAAGCTTCAAATGTACCGATAGTTACGTCCTTTAAAACTCGTGTCTTTTCTTCTGTAAGAATCTCTATGTCATTGTCGCATCGTGAGTCCGATTACCATCCTGTCCGATTCTTATACTTTATTTGAGTCTATTGCATGATCAGATATCTTACGGCCTTCGCGTTCCTCCATTCGGCTGCCCGAAACTTCAAATGTACCGATAGTTACGTCCTTTAAAACTCGAGTCTTTTCTTATGTACGAATCTCTATGTCATTGTCGCATTGTGGGTCCGATTACCATCCAGTCCTCTTCGTATCCTTTATTTGAGTCTATTGCATGATCAGATATCTTGTGGCCATCCCGTTCCTCCATTCGGGTGCCAGAAACTTCGAATGTACCGATAGTTACGTCCTTTAAAACTCGAGTCTTTTCTTATGTACGAATCTCTATGTCATTGTCGCATTGTGGGTCCGATTACCATCCAGTCCGCTTCGTATCCTTTATTTGAGTCTATTGCATGATCAGATATCTTGCGGCCATCCCGTTCCTCCATTCGGGTGCCAGAAACTTCGAATGTACCGATAGTTACGTCCTTTAAAACTCGTGTCTTTTCTTCTGTACGAATCTCTATGTCATTGCCGCATCGTGAGTCCGATTACCATCCTGTCCCATTCTTATACTTTATTTGAGTCTATTGCATGATCAGATATCTTACGGCCTTCCCGTTCCTCCATTCGGGTTCCCGAAACTTCAAATGTACCGATAGTTACGTCCTTTAAAACTCGAGTCTTGTCTTATGTACGAATCTCTATGTTATTGTCGCATTGTGGGTCCGATTACCATCCAGTCCGCTTCGTATCCTTTATTTGAGTCTATTGCATAATCAGATATCTTGCGGCAATCCCGTTCCTCCATTCGGGTTCCAGAAACTTCGAATGTACCGATAGTTACGTCCTTTAAAACTCGTGTCTTTTCTTCTGTACGAATCTCTATGTCATTGTCGCATCGTGAGTCCTATTACCATCCTGTCCGATTCTTATACTTTATTTGAGTCTATTGCATGTCCAGATATCTTGCGGCCTTTCCGTTTGTCCATTCGGGTGCCCGAAACTTCAAATGTACCGATAGTTACGTCCTTTAAAACTCGAGTCTTTTCTTGTGTACGAATCTTTATGTCGTTGTCGTATCGTGACTCCGATTACCATCTTATCCACATCGTATCCTTTATTTGAGTTTATTGCATGATCAGATATCTTGCGGCCTTACCGTTCCTCCATTCGGGTGCCCGAAACTTCAAATATACCGATAGTTACGTCCTTTAAAACTCGAGTCTTTTCTTATGTACGAATCTCTATGTAATTGTGGCATTTTGAGTCCGATTTCCATCCAGTCCGCTTCTTATACTTTTATTTGAGTCTATTGCATGATCAGATATTTTACGGCCTTCCCGTTCCTCCATTCGGGTGCCCGAAACTTCAAATGTACCGATAGTTACGACCTTAAGAACTCGAGTCTTTTCTTGTGTACGAATCTCTATGTCATTGTCGCATCGTGAGTCCGATTACCACCCGATCCGCTTCTTATACTTTTATTTGAGTCTATTGCATGATCAGATATTTTACGGCCTTCCCGTTCCTCCATTCGGGTGCCCGAAACTTCAAATGTACCGATAGTTACGTCCTTTAAAACTCATGTCTTTTCTTGTGTACGAATCTCTATGTCATTGTCGCATCGTGAGTCCGATTGCCATCCTGTCCGATTCTTATACTTTATTTGAGTCTATTGCATGATCAGATATCTTACGGCCTTCGCGTTCCTCCATTCGGCTGCCCGAAACTTCAAATTTGAGTCTTTTCTTATGTACGAATCTTTATGTCATTGTCGCATTGTGGGTCCGATTACCATCCAGTCCGCTTCGTATCCTTTATTTGAGTCTATTGCATGATCAGATATCTTGTGGCCATCCCGTTCCTCCATTCGGGTGCTAGAAACTTCGAATGTACCGATAGTTACGTCCTTTAAAACTCGAGTCTTTTCTTATGTACGAATCTCTATGTCATTGTCGCATTGTGGGTCCGATTACCATCCAGTCCGCTTCGTATCCTTTATTTGAGTCTATTGCATCATCACATATCTTGCGGCCATCCCGTTCCTCCATTCGGGTGCCAGAAACTTCGAATGTACCGATAGTTACGTCCTTTAAAACTCGTGTCTTTTCTTCTGTACGAATCTCTATGTCATTGCCGCATCGTTAGTCCGATTACCATCCTGTCCCATTCTTATACTTTATTTGAGTCTATTGCATGATCAGATATCTTACGGCCTTCCCGTTCCTCCATTCGGGTTCCCGAAACTTCAAATGTACCGATAGTTACGTCCTTTAAAACTCGAGTCTTGCCTTATGTACGAATCTCTATGTTATTGTCGCATTGTGGGTCCGATTACCATCCAGTCCGCTTCGTATCCTTTATTTGAGTCTATTGCATAATCAGATATCTTGCGGCAATCCCGTTCCTCCATTCGGGTGCCAGAAACTTCGAATGTACCGATAGTTACGTCCTTTAAAACTCGTGTCTTTTCTTCTGTACGAATCTCTATGTCATTGTCGCATCGTGAGTCCTATTACCATCCTGTCCGATTCTTATACTTTATTTGAGTCTATTGCATGATCAGATATCTTACGGCCTTCGCGTTCCTCCATTCGGCTGCCCGAAACTTCAAATTTGAGTCTTTTCTTATGTACGAATCTCTATGTCATTGTCGCATTGTGGGTCCGATTACCATCCAGTCCGCTTCGTATCCTTTATTTGAGTCTATTGCATGATCAGATATCTTGTGGCCATCCCGTTCCTCCATTCGGGTGCTAGAAACTTCGAATGTACCGATAGTTACGTCCTTTAAAACTCGAGTCTTTTCTTATGTACGAATCTCTATGTCATTGTCGCATTGTGGGTCCGATTACCATCCAGTCCGCTTCGTATCCTTTATTTGAGTCTATTGCATCATCACATATCTTGCGGCCATCCCGTTCCTCCATTCGGGTGCCAGAAACTTCGAATGTACCGATAGTTACGTCCTTTAAAACTCGTGTCTTTTCTTCTGTACGAATCTCTATGTCATTGCCGCATCGTTAGTCCGATTACCATCCTGTCCCATTCTTATACTTTATTTGAGTCTATTGCATGATCAGATATCTTACGGCCTTCCCGTTCCTCCATTCGGGTTCCCGAAACTTCAAATGTACCGATAGTTACGTCCTTTAAAACTCGAGTCTTGCCTTATGTACGAATCTCTATGTTATTGTCGCATTGTGGGTCCGATTACCATCCAGTCCGCTTCGTATCCTTTATTTGAGTCTATTGCATAATCAGATATCTTGCGGCAATCCCGTTCCTCCATTCGGGTGCCAGAAACTTCGAATGTACCGATAGTTACGTCCTTTAAAACTCGTGTCTTTTCTTCTGTACGAATCTCTATGTCATTGTCGCATCGTGAGTCCTATTACCATCCTGTCCGATTCTTATACTTTATTTGAGTCTATTGCATGTCCAGATATCTTGCGGCCTTTCCGTTTGTCCATTCGGGTGCCCGAAACTTCAAATGTACCGATAGTTACGTCCTTTAAAACTCGAGTCTTTTCTTGTGTACGAATCTTTATGTCGTTGTCGTATCGTGACTCCGATTACCATCTTATCCACATCGTATCCTTTATTTGAGTTTATTGCATGATCAGATATCTTGCGGCCTTACCGTTCCTCCATTCGGGTGCCCGAAACTTCAAATATACCGATAGTTACGTCCTTTAAAACTCGAGTCTTTTCTTATGTACGAATCTCTATGTAATTGTGGCATTTTGAGTCCGATTTCCATCCAGTCCGCTTCTTATACTTTTATTTGAGTCTATTGCATGATCAGATATTTTACGGCCTTCCCGTTCCTCCATTCGGGTGCCCGAAACTTCAAATGTACCGATAGTTACGACCTTAAGAACTCGAGTCTTTTCTTGTGTACGAATCTCTATGTCATTGTCGCATCGTGAGTCCGATTACCACCCGATCCGCTTCGTATCCTTTATTTGAGTCTATTGCATGATCAGATATCTTGCGGCCTTCCCGTTCCTCCATTCGGGTGCCCAAAACTTCAAATGTACCGATAGTTACGTCCTTTAAAACTCGAGTCTTTTCTTGTGTACGAATCTCTATGTCATTGTCACATCGTGAGTCCGATTGCCATCCCGTCCGCTTTGTATCCTTTATTTGATTCTATTGCATGATCAAATGTCTTGCAGCCTTCCCGTTCCTCCATTTTTGTGCCCGAAACTTCAAATGTACCCATAGTTACGTCCTTTAAAACTCGAGTCTTTTCTTGTGTACGAATCTCTGTGTAATTTTTGCATCGTGAGTTCAATTACCATCCGATCCGCTTCGTATCCTTTATTTGAGTCTATTGCATTATCAGATATCTTGCGGCCATCCCATTCCTGCATTCGGGTGCCCGAAACTTCAAATGGACCAATAGTTACGTTCTTAAAAACTCGAGTTTTTTCTTATGTACGAATCTCTATATCATTGTGGAATTGTGGGTCCGATTACCATCCAGTCCGCTTCGTATCCTTTATTTGAGTCTATTGCATGATCAAATATATTGTGGCCATCCCGTTCCTCCATTCGGGTGCCAGAAACTTCGAATGTACCGATAGTTACGTCCTTTAAAACTCGAGTCTTTTCTTATGTACGAATCTCTATGTCATTGTCGCATTGTGGGTCCGATTACCATCCAGTCCACTTCGTATTCTTTATTTGAGTCTATTGCATGATCAGATATCTTGTGGCCATCCCGTAACTCCATTCGGGTGCCAGAAACTTCGAATGTACCGATAGTTACGTCCTTTAAAACTCGAGTCTTTTCTTATGTACGAATCTCTATTTCATTGTCGCATTGTGGGTCCGATTACCATCCAGTCCGCTTCGTATCCTTTATTTGAGTCTATTGCATGATCAGATATCTTGCGGCCATCCCGTTCCTCCATTCGGGTGCCAGAAACTTCGAATGTACCGATAGTTACGTCCTTTAAAACTCGTGTCTTTTCTTCTGTACGAATCTCTATGTCATTGCCGCATCGTGAGTCCGATTACCATCCTGTCCCATTCTTATACTTTATTTGAGTCTATTGCATGATCAGATATCTTACGGCCTTCCCGTTCCTCCATTCGGGTGCCCGAAACTTCAAATGTACCGATAGTTACGTCCTTTAAAACTCGAGTCTTGTCTTATGTACGAATCTCTATGTTATTGTCGCATTGTGGGTCCGATTACCATCCAGTCCGCTTCGTATCCTTTGTTTGAGTCTATTGCATAATCAGATATCTTGCGGCAATCCCGTTCCTCCATTCGGGTGCCAGAAACTTCGAATGTACCGATAGTTACGTCCTTTAAAACTCGTGTCTTTTCTTCTGTACGAATCTCTATGTCATTGTCGCATCGTGAGTCCTATTACCATCCTGTCCGATTCTTATACTTTATTTGAATCTATTGCATGTCCAGATATCTTGCGGCCTTTCCGTTTCTCTATTCGGGTGCCCGAAACTTCAAATGTACCGATAGTTAAGTCCTTTAAAACTCGAGTCTTTTCTTGTGTACGAATCTTTATGTCGTTGTCGTATCGTGACTCCGATTACCATCTTATCCACCTCGTATCCTTTATTTGAGTTTATTGCATGATCAGATATCTTGCGGCCTTCCCGTTCCTCCATTCGGGTGCCCGAAACTTCAAATGTACCGATAGTTACGTCCTTTAAAACTCGAGTCTTTTCTTGTGTACGACTCTTTATGTCATTGTCGCATCGTAAGTCCGATTACCATCTTGTCCGCATCGTATCCTTTATTTGAGTTTATTGCATGATCAGATATCTTGCGGCCTTACCGTTCCTCCATTCGGGTGCCCGAAATATCAAATATACCGATAGTTACGTCCTTTAAAACTCGAGTCTTTTCTTATGTACGAATCTCTATGTAATTGTGGCATTTTGAGTCCGATTTCCATCCAGTCCGCTTCTTATACTTTTATTTGAGTCTATTGCATGATAAGATATTTTACGGCCTTCCCGTTCCTCCATTCGGGTGCCCGAAACTTCAAATGTACCGATAGTTACGACCTTAAGAACTCGAGTCTTTTCTTGTGTACGAATCTCTATGTCATTGTCGCATCGTGAGTCCGATTACCACCCGATCCGCTTCGTATCCTTTATTTGAGTCTATTGCATGATCAGATATCTTGCGGCCTTCCCGTTCCTCCATTCGGGTGCCCAAAACTTCAAATGTACCGATAGTTACGTCCTTTAAAACTCGAGTCTTTTCTTGTGTACGAATCTCTATGTCATTGTCGCATCGTGAGTCCGATTGCCATCCCGTCCGCTTTGTATCCTTTATTTGATTCTATTGCATGATCAAATGTCTTGCAGCCTTCCCGTTCCTCCATTCGTGTGCCCGAAACTTCAAATGTACCCATAGTTACGTCCTTTAAAACTCGAGTCTTTTCTTGTGTACGAATCTCTGTGTAATTTTTGCATCGTGAGTTCAATTACCATCCGATCCGCTTCGTATCCTTTATTTGAGTCTATTGCATTATCAGATATCTTGCGGCCATCCCATTCCTGCATTCGGGTGCCCGAAACTTCAAATGGACCAATAGTTACGTTCTTAAAAACTCGAGTCTTTTCTTATGTACGAATCTCTATGTCATTGTGGAATTGTGGGTCCGATTACCATCCAGTCCGCTTCGTATCCTTTATTTGAGTCTATTGCATGATCAAATATCTTGTGGCCATCCCGTTCCTCCATTCGGGTGCCAGAAACTTCGAATGTACCGATAGTTACGTCCTTTAAAACTCGAGTCTTTTCTTATGTACGAATCTCTATGTCATTGTCGCATTGTGGGTCCGATTACCATCCAGTCCACTTCGTATCCTTTATTTGAGTCTATTGCATGATCAGATATCTTGTGGCCATCCCGTTCCTCCATTCGGGTGCCAGAAACTTCGAATCTACCGATAGTTACGTCCTTTAAAACTCGAGTCTTTTCTTATGTACGAATCTCTATTTCATTGTCGCATTGTGGGTCCGATTACCATCCAGTCCGCTTCGTATCCTTTATTTGAGTCTATTGCATGATCACATATCTTGCGGCCATCCCGTTCCTCCATTCGGGTGCCAGAAACTTCGAATGTACCGATAGTTACGTCCTTTAAAACTCGTGTCTTTTTTTCTGTACGAATCTCTATGTCATTGCCGCATCGTTAGTCCGATTACCATCCTGTCCCATTCTTATACTTTATTTGAGTCTATTGCATGATCAGATATCTTACGGCCTTCCCGTTCCTCCATTCGGGTTCCCGAAACTTCAAATGTACCGATAGTTACGTCCTTTAAAACTCGAGTCTTGTCTTATGTACGAATCTCTATGTTATTGTCGCATTGTGGGTCCGATTACCATCCAGTCCGCTTCGTATCCTTTATTTGAGTCTATTGCATAATCAGATATCTTGCGGCAATCCCGTTCCTCCATTCGGGTGCCAGAAACTTCGAATGTACCGATAATTACGTCCTTTAAAACTCGTGTCTTTTCTTCTGTACGAATCTCTATGTCATTGTCGCATCGTGAGTCCTATTACCATCCTGTCATATTCTTATACTTTATTTGAGTCTATTGCATGTCCAGATATCTTGTGGCCTTTCCGTTTGTCCATTCGGGTGCCCGAAACTTCAAATGTACCGATAGTTACGTCCTTTAAAACTCGAGTCTTTTCTTGTGTACGAATCTTTATGTCGTTGTCGTATCGTGACTCCGATTACCATCTTATCCACCTCGTATCCTTTATTTGAGTTTATTGCATGATCAGATATCTTGCGGCCTTCCCGTTCCTCCATTCGGGTGCCCGAAACTTCAAATGTACCGATAGTTACGTCCTTTAAAACTCGAGTCTTTTCTTGTGTACGACTCTTTATGTCATTGTCGCATCGTAAGTCCGATTACCATCTTGTCCGCATCGTATCCTTTATTTGAGTTTATTGCATGATCAGATATCTTGCGGCCTTACCGTTCCTCCATTCGGGTGCCCGAAACTTCAAATATACCGATAGTTACGTCCTTTAAAACTCGAGTCTTTTCTTATGTACGAATCTCTATGTAATTGTGGCATTTTGTGTCCGATTTCCATCCAGTCCGCTTCTTATACTTTTATTTGAGTCTATTGCATGATCAGATATTTTACGGCCTTCCCGTTCCTCCATTCGGGTGCCCGAAACTTCAAATGTACCGATAGTTACGATCTTAAGAACTCGAGTCTTTTCTTGTGTACGAATCTCTATGTCATTGTCGCATCGTGAGTCCGATTACCACCCGATCCGCTTCGTATCCGTTATTTGAGTCTATTGCATGATCAGATATCTTGCGGCCTTCCCGTTCCTCCATTCGGGTGCCCAAAACTTCAAATGTACCGATAGTTACGTACTCTTAAACTCGAGTCTTTTCTTGTGTACGAATCTCTATGTCATTGTCACATCATGAGTCCGATTGCCATCCCGTCCGCTTTGTATCCTTTATTTGATTCTATTGCATGATCAAATGTCTTGCGGCCTTCCCGTTCCTCCATTCGTGTGCCCGAAACTTCAAATGTACCAATAGTTACGTTCTTAAAAACTCGAGTCTTTTCTTATGTACGAATCTCTATGTCATTGTGGAATTGTGGGTCCGATTACCATCCAGTCCGCTTCGTATCCTTTATTTGAGTCTATTGCATGATCAAATATCTTACGGCTATCCCGGTTTTCTATTCGGGTGCCCGAAGCTTCAAATGTACCGATAGTTACGTCCTTTAAAACTCGTGTCTTTTCTTCTGTAAGAATCTCTATGTCATTGTCGCATCGTGAGTCCGATTACCATCCTGTCCGATTCTTATACTTTATTTGAGTCTATTGCATGATCAGATATCTTACGGCCTTCGCGTTCCTCCATTCGGCTGCCCGAAACTTCAAATGTACCGATAGTTACGTCCTTTAAAACTCGAGTCTTTTCTTATGTACGAATCTCTATGTCATTGTCGCATTGTGGGTCCGATTACCATCCAGTCCTCTTCGTATCCTTTATTTGAGTCTATTGCATGATCAGATATCTTGTGGCCATCCCGTTCCTCCATTCGGGTGCCAGAAACTTCGAATGTACCGATAGTTACGTCCTTTAAAACTCGAGTCTTTTCTGATGTACGAATCTCTATGTCATTGTCGCATTGTGGGTCCGATTACCATCCAGTCCGCTTCGTATCCTTTATTTGAGTCTATTGCATGATCAGATATCTTGCGGCCATCCCGTTCCTCCATTCGGGTGCCAGAAACTTCGAATGTACCGATAGTTACGTCCTTTAAAACTCGAGTCTTTTCTTATGTACGAATCTCTATGTCATTGTCGCATTGTGGGTCCGAAACTTCAAATGGACCAATAGTTACGTTCTTAAAAACTCGAGTCTTTTCTTATGTACGAATCTCTATGTCATTGTGGAATTGTGGGTCCGATTACCATCCAGTCCGCTTCGTATCCTTTATTTGAGTCTATTGCATGATCACATATCTTGCGGCCATCCCGTTCCTCCATTCGGGTGCCCGAAACTTCAAATGTACCGATAGTTACGTCCTTTAAAACTCGTGTCTTTTCTTCTGTAAGAATCTCTATGTCATTGTCGCATCGTGAGTCCTATTACCTTCTTGTCCGCTTCGTATCCTTTATTTGAGTCTATTGCATGATCAAATATCTTGCGGCCTTTCCGTTTCTCCATTCGGGTGCCCGAAACTTCAAATGTACCGATAGTTACGTCCTTTAAAACTCGAGTCTTTTCTTGTGTACGAATCTCTATGTCATTGTCGCATCGTGAGTTCGATTACCATCCGGTCCGCTTCGTATCCTTTATTTGAGTCTATTGCATGATCAGAAATCTTACGGCCTTCCCGTTCCTCCATTCGGGTGCTCGAAACTTCAAATGTACCGATAGTTACGTCCTTTAAAACTCGAGTCTTTTTTTGTGTACGAATCTTTATGTCATTGTCGCATCGTGAGTCCGATTACCATCTTATCCACTTCGTATCCTTTATTTGAGTGTATTGCATGATCAGATATCTTACGGCCTTCCCGTTTCTCCATTCGGGTGCCCGAAACTTCAAATGTACCGATAGTTACGTCCTTTAAAACTCGAGTCTTTTCTTGTGTACGAATCTTATTGTCATTGTCGCATCGTGAGTCCGATTACCATCTTATCCGCCTCGTATCCTTTATTTGAGTTTATTGCATGATGAGATATCTTGCGGCCTTCCCGTTCCTCCATTCGGGTGCCCGAAACTTCAAATGTACCGATAGTTACATCCTTTAAAACTCGAATCTTTTCTTATGTACGAATCTCTATGTCATTGTGGCATTGTGAGTCCGATTTCCATCCAGTCCGCTTCTTATACTTTTATTTGAGTCTATTGCATGATCAGATATTTTACGGCCTTCCCGTTCCTCCATTCGGGTGCCCGAAACTTCAAATGTACCGATAGTTACGTCCTTTAAAACTCGTGTCTTTTCTTGTGTACGAATCTCTATGTCATTGTCGCATCGTGAGTCCGATTGCCATCCTGTCCGATTCTTATACTTTATTTGAGTCTATTGCATGATCAGATATCTTACGGCCTTCGCGTTCCTCCATTCGGCTGCCCGAAACTTCAAATTTGAGTCTTTTCTTATGTACGAATCTCTATGTCATTGTCGCATTGTGGGTCCGATTACCATCCAGTCCGCTTCGTATCCTTTATTTGAGTCTATTGCATGATCAGATATCTTGTGGCCATCCCGTTCCTCCATTCGGGTGCTAGAAACTTCGAATGTACCGATAGTTACGTCCTTTAAAACTCGAGTCTTTTCTTATGTACGAATCTCTATGTCATTGTCGCATTGTGGGTCCGAAACTTCAAATGGACCAATAGTTACGTTCTTAAAAACTCGAGTCTTTTCTTATGTACGAATCTCTATGTCATTGTGGAATTGTGGGTCCGATTACCATCCAGTCCGCTTCGTATCCTTTATTTGAGTCTATTGCATGATCACATATCTTGCGGCCATCCCGTTCCTCCATTCGGGTGCCAGAAACTTCGAATGTACCGATAGTTACGTCCTTTAAAACTCGTGTCTTTTTTTCTGTACGAATCTCTATGTCATTGCCGCATCGTTAGTCCGATTACCATCCTGTCCCATTCTTATACTTTATTTGAGTCTATTGCATGATCAGATATCTTACGGCCTTCCCGTTCCTCCATTCGGGTTCCCGAAACTTCAAATGTACCGATAGTTACGTCCTTTAAAACTCGAGTCTTGTCTTATGTACGAATCTCTATGTTATTGTCGCATTGTGGGTCCGATTACCATCCAGTCCGCTTCGTATCCTTTATTTGAGTCTATTGCATAATCAGATATCTTGCGGCAATCCCGTTCCTCCATTCGGGTGCCAGAAACTTCGAATGTACCGATAATTACGTCCTTTAAAACTCGTGTCTTTTCTTCTGTACGAATCTCTATGTCATTGTCGCATCGTGAGTCCTATTACCATCCTGTCATATTCTTATACTTTATTTGAGTCTATTGCATGTCCAGATATCTTGTGGCCTTTCCGTTTGTCCATTCGGGTGCCCGAAACTTCAAATGTACCGATAGTTACGTCCTTTAAAACTCGAGTCTTTTCTTGTGTACGAATCTTTATGTCGTTGTCGTATCGTGACTCCGATTACCATCTTATCCACCTCGTATCCTTTATTTGAGTTTATTGCATGATCAGATATCTTGCGGCGTTCCCGTTCCTCCATTCGGGTGCCCGAAACTTCAAATGTACCGATAGTTACGTCCTTTAAAACTCGAGTCTTTTCTTGTGTACGACTCTTTATGTCATTGTCGCATCGTAAGTCCGATTACCATCTTGTCCGCATCATATCCTTTATTTGAGTTTATTGCATGATCAGATATCTTGCGGCCTTACCGTTCCTCCATTCGGGTGCCCGAAACTTCAAATATACCGATAGTTACGTCCTTTAAAACTCGAGTCTTTTCTTATGTACGAATCTCTATGTAATTGTGGCATTTTGAGTCCGATTTCCATCCAGTCCGCTTCTTATACTTTTATTTGAGTCTATTGCATGATCAGATATTTTACGGCCTTCCCGTTCCTCCATTCGGGTGCCCGAAACTTCAAATGTACCGATAGTTACGACCTTAAGAACTCGAGTCTTTTCTTGTGTACGAATCTCTATGTCATTGTCGCATCGTGAGTCCGATTACCACCCGATCCGCTTCGTATCCGTTATTTGAGTCTATTGCATGATCAGATATCTTGCGGCCTTCCCGTTCCTCCATTCGGGTGCCCAAAACTTCAAATGTACCGATAGTTACGTACTCTTAAACTCGAGTCTTTTCTTGTGTACGAATCTCTATGTCATTGTCACATCGTGAGTCCGATTGCCATCCCGTCCGCTTTGTATCCTTTATTTGATTCTATTGCATGATCAAATGTCTTGCGGCCTTCCCGTTCCTCCATTCGTGTGCCCGAAACTTCAAATGTACCAATAGTTACGTTCTTAAAAACTCGAGTCTTTTCTTATGTACGAATCTCTATGTCATTGTGGAATTGTGGGTCCGATTACCATCCAGTCCGCTTCGTATCCTTTATTTGAGTCTATTGCATGATCAAATATCTTACGGCTATCCCGGTTTTCTATTCGGGTGCCCGAAGCTTCAAATGTACCGATAGTTACGTCCTTTAAAACTCGTGTCTTTTCTTCTGTAAGAATCTCTATGTCATTGTCGCATCGTGAGTCCGATTACCATCCTGTCTGATTCTTATACTTTATTTGAGTCTATTGCATGATCAGATATCTTACGGCCTTCGCGTTCCTCCATTCGGCTGCCCGAAACTTCAAATGTACCGATAGTTACGTCCTTTAAAACTCGAGTCTTTTCTTATGTACGAATCTCTATGTCATTGTCGCATTGTGGGTCCGATTACCATCCAGTCCTCTTCGTATCCTTTATTTGAGTCTATTGCATGATCAGATATCTTGTGGCCATCCCGTTCCTCCATTCGGGTGCCAGAAACTTCGAATGTACCGATAGTTACGTCCTTTAAAACTCGAGTCTTTTCTTATGTACGAATCTCTATGTCATTGTCGCATTGTGGGTCCGATTACCATCCAGTCCGCTTCGTATCCTTTATTTGAGTCTATTGCATGATCAGATATCTTGCGGCCATCCCGTTCCTCCATTCGGGTGCCAGAAACTTCGAATGTACCGATAGTTACGTCCTTTAAAACTCGTGTCTTTTCTTCTGTACGAATCTCTATGTCATTGCCGCATCGTGAGTCCGATTACCATCCTGTCCCATTCTTATACTTTATTTGAGTCTATTGCATGATCAGATATCTTACGGCCTTCCCGTTCCTCCATTCGGGTTCCCGAAACTTCAAATGTACCGATAGTTACGTTCTTAAAAACTCGAGTCTTTTCTTATGTACGAATCTCTATGTCATTGTGGAATTGTGGGTCCGATTACCATCCAGTCCGCTTCGTATCCTTTATTTGAGTCTATTGCATGATCACATATCTTGCGGCCATCCCGTTCCTCCATTCGGGTGCCCGAAACTTCAAATGTACCGATAGTTACGTCCTTTAAAACTCGTGTCTTTTCTTCTGTAAGAATCTCTATGTCATTGTCGCATCGTGAGTCCTATTACCTTCTTGTCCGCTTCGTATCCTTTATTTGAGTCTATTGCATGATCAAATATCTTGCGGCCTTTCCGTTTCTCCATTCAGGTGCCCGAAACTTCAAATGTACCGATAGTTACGTCCTTTAAAACTCGAGTCTTTTCTTGTGTACGAATCTCTATGTCATTGTCGCATCGTGAGTTCGATTACCATCCGGTCCGCTTCGTATCCTTTATTTGAGTCTATTGCATGATCAGAAATCTTACGGCCTTCCCGTTCCTCCATTCGGGTGCTCGAAACTTCAAATGTACCGATAGTTACGTCCTTTAAAACTCGAGTCTTTTTTTGTGTACGAATCTTTATGTCATTGTCGCATCGTGAGTCCGATTACCATCTTATCCACTTCGTATCCTTTATTTGAGTGTATTGCATGATCAGATATCTTACGGCCTTCCCGTTTCTCCATTCGGGTGCCCGAAACTTCAAATGTACCGATAGTTACGTCCTTTAAAACTCGAGTCTTTTCTTGTGTACGAATCTTTATGTCATTGTCGCATCGTGAGTCCGATTACCATCTTATCCGCCTCGTATCCTTTATTTGAGTTTATTGCATGATGAGATATCTTGCGGCCTTCCCGTTCCTCCATTCGGGTGCCCGAAACTTCAAATGTACCGATAGTTACATCCTTTAAAACTCGAATCTTTTCTTATGTACGAATCTCTATGTCATTGTGGCATTGTGAGTCCGATTTCCATCCAGTCCGCTTCTTATACTTTTATTTGAGTCTATTGCATGATCAGATATTTTACGGCCTTCCCGTTCCTCCATTCGGGTGCCCGAAACTTCAAATGTACCGATAGTTACGTCCTTTAAAACTCGTGTCTTTTCTTGTGTACGAATCTCTATGTCATTGTCGCATCGTGAGTCCGATTGCCATCCTGTCCGATTCTTATACTTTATTTGAGTCTATTGCATGATCAGATATCTTACGGCCTTCGCGTTCCTCCATTCGGCTGCCCGAAACTTCAAATTTGAGTCTTTTCTTATGTACGAATCTCTATGTCATTGTCGCATTGTGGGTCCGATTACCATCCAGTCCGCTTCGTATCCTTTATTTGAGTCTATTGCATGATCAGATATCTTGTGGCCATCCCGTTCCTCCATTCGGGTGCTAGAAACTTCGAATGTACCGATAGTTACGTCCTTTAAAACTCGAGTCTTTTCTTATGTACGAATCTCTATGTCATTGTCGCATTGTGGGTCCGAAACTTCAAATGGACCAATAGTTACGTTCTTAAAAACTCGAGTCTTTTCTTATGTACGAATCTCTATGTCATTGTGGAATTGTGGGTCCGATTACCATCCAGTCCGCTTCGTATCCTTTATTTGAGTCTATTGCATGATCACATATCTTGCGGCCATCCCGTTCCTCCATTCGGGTGCCAGAAACTTCGAATGTACCGATAGTTACGTCCTTTAAAACTCGTGTCTTTTTTTCTGTACGAATCTCTATGTCATTGCCGCATCGTTAGTCCGATTACCATCCTGTCCCATTCTTATACTTTATTTGAGTCTATTGCATGATCAGATATCTTACGGCCTTCCCGTTCCTCCATTCGGGTTCCCGAAACTTCAAATGTACCGATAGTTACGTCCTTTAAAACTCGAGTCTTGTCTTATGTACGAATCTCTATGTTATTGTCGCATTGTGGGTCCGATTACCATCCAGTCCGCTTCGTATCCTTTATTTGAGTCTATTGCATAATCAGATATCTTGCGGCAATCCCGTTCCTCCATTCGGGTGCCAGAAACTTCGAATGTACCGA
Organism: Ambrosia artemisiifolia; assembly: GCA_032199755.1. Taxonomy (NCBI): domain Eukaryota; kingdom Viridiplantae; phylum Streptophyta; class Magnoliopsida; order Asterales; family Asteraceae; genus Ambrosia; species Ambrosia artemisiifolia. The sequence goes on along the minus strand of CM063512.1, from coordinate 28,103,710 downwards.
TAATTACGTCCTTTAAAACTCGTGTCTTTTCTTCTGTACGAATCTCTATGTCATTGTCGCATCGTGAGTCCTATTACCATCTTATCCGCCTCGTATCCTTTATTTGAGTTTATTGCATGATGAGATATCTTGCGGCCTTCCCGTTCCTCCATTCGGGTGCCCGAAACTTCAAATGTACCGATAGTTACATCCTTTAAAACTCGAATCTTTTCTTATGTACGAATCTCTATGTCATTGTGGCATTGTGAGTCCGATTTCCATCCAGTCCGCTTCTTATACTTTTATTTGAGTCTATTGCATGATCAGATATTTTACGGCCTTCCCGTTCCTCCATTCGGGTGCCCGAAACTTCAAATGTACCGATAGTTACGTCCTTTAAAACTCGTGTCTTTTCTTGTGTACGAATCTCTATGTCATTGTCGCATCGTGAGTCCGATTGCCATCCTGTCCGATTCTTATACTTTATTTGAGTCTATTGCATGATCAGATATCTTACGGCCTTCGCGTTCCTCCATTCGGCTGCCCGAAACTTCAAATTTGAGTCTTTTCTTATGTACGAATCTCTATGTCATTGTCGCATTGTGGGTCCGATTACCATCCAGTCCGCTTCGTATCCTTTATTTGAGTCTATTGCATGATCAGATATCTTGTGGCCATCCCGTTCCTCCATTCGGGTGCTAGAAACTTCGAATGTACCGATAGTTACGTCCTTTAAAACTCGAGTCTTTTCTTATGTACGAATCTCTATGTCATTGTCGCATTGTGGGTCCGAAACTTCAAATGGACCAATAGTTACGTTCTTAAAAACTCGAGTCTTTTCTTATGTACGAATCTCTATGTCATTGTGGAATTGTGGGTCCGATTACCATCCAGTCCGCTTCGTATCCTTTATTTGAGTCTATTGCATGATCACATATCTTGCGGCCATCCCGTTCCTCCATTCGGGTGCCAGAAACTTCGAATGTACCGATAGTTACGTCCTTTAAAACTCGTGTCTTTTTTTCTGTACGAATCTCTATGTCATTGCCGCATCGTTAGTCCGATTACCATCCTGTCCCATTCTTATACTTTATTTGAGTCTATTGCATGATCAGATATCTTACGGCCTTCCCGTTCCTCCATTCGGGTTCCCGAAACTTCAAATGTACCGATAGTTACGTCCTTTAAAACTCGAGTCTTGTCTTATGTACGAATCTCTATGTTATTGTCGCATTGTGGGTCCGATTACCATCCAGTCCGCTTCGTATCCTTTATTTGAGTCAATTGCATAATCAGATATCTTGCGGCAATCCCGTTCCTCCATTCGGGTGCCAGAAACTTCGAATGTACCGATAATTACGTCCTTTAAAACTCGTGTCTTTTCTTCTGTACGAATCTCTATGTCATTGTCGCATCGTGAGTCCTATTACCATCCTGTCATATTCTTATACTTTATTTGAGTCTATTGCATGTCCAGATATCTTGTGGCCTTTCCGTTTGTCCATTCGGGTGCCCGAAACTTCAAATGTACCGATAGTTACGTCCTTTAAAACTCGAGTCTTTTCTTGTGTACGAATCTTTATGTCGTTGTCGTATCGTGACTCCGATTACCATCTTATCCACCTCGTATCCTTTATTTGAGTTTATTGCATGATCAGATATCTTGCGGCGTTCCCGTTCCTCCATTCGGGTGCCCGAAACTTCAAATGTACCGATAGTTACGTCCTTTAAAACTCGAGTCTTTTCTTGTGTACGACTCTTTATGTCATTGTCGCATCGTAAGTCCGATTACCATCTTGTCCGCATCGTATCCTTTATTTGAGTTTATTGCATGATCAGATATCTTGCGGCCTTACCGTTCCTCCATTCGGGTGCCCGAAACTTCAAATATACCGATAGTTACGTCCTTTAAAACTCGAGTCTTTTCTTATGTACGAATCTCTATGTAATTGTGGCATTTTGAGTCCGATTTCCATCCAGTCCGCTTCTTATACTTTTATTTGAGTCTATTGCATGATCAGATATTTTACGGCCTTCCCGTTCCTCCATTCGGGTGCCCGAAACTTCAAATGTACCGATAGTTACGACCTTAAGAACTCGAGTCTTTTCTTGTGTACGAATCTCTATGTCATTGTCGCATCGTGAGTCCGATTACCACCCGATCCGCTTCGTATCCGTTATTTGAGTCTATTGCATGATCAGATATCTTGCGGCCTTCCCGTTCCTCCATTCGGGTGCCCAAAACTTCAAATGTACCGATAGTTACGTACTCTTAAACTCGAGTCTTTTCTTGTGTACGAATCTCTATGTCATTGTCACATCGTGAGTCCGATTGCCATCCCGTCCGCTTTGTATCCTTTATTTGATTCTATTGCATGATCAAATGTCTTGCGGCCTTCCCGTTCCTCCATTCGTGTGCCCGAAACTTCAAATGTACCAATAGTTACGTTCTTAAAAACTCGAGTCTTTTCTTATGTACGAATCTCTATGTCATTGTGGAATTGTGGGTCCGATTACCATCCAGTCCGCTTCGTATCCTTTATTTGAGTCTATTGCATGATCAAATATCTTACGGCTATCCCGGTTTTCTATTCGGGTGCCCGAAGCTTCAAATGTACCGATAGTTACGTCCTTTAAAACTCGTGTCTTTTCTTCTGTAAGAATCTCTATGTCATTGTCGCATCGTGAGTCCGATTACCATCCTGTCCGATTCTTATACTTTATTTGAGTCTATTGCATGATCAGATATCTTACGGCCTTCGCGTTCCTCCATTCGGCTGCCCGAAACTTCAAATGTACCGATAGTTACGTCCTTTAAAACTCGAGTCTTTTCTTATGTACGAATCTCTATGTCATTGTCGCATTGTGGGTCCGATTACCATCCAGTCCTCTTCGTATCCTTTATTTGAGTCTATTGCATGATCAGATATCTTGTGGCCATCCCGTTCCTCCATTCGGGTGCCAGAAACTTCGAATGTACCGATAGTTACGTCCTTTAAAACTCGAGTCTTTTCTTATGTACGAATCTCTATGTCATTGTCGCATTGTGGGTCCGATTACCATCCAGTCCGCTTCGTATCCTTTATTTGAGTCTATTGCATGATCAGATATCTTGCGGCCATCCCGTTCCTCCATTCGGGTGCCAGAAACTTCGAATGTACCGATAGTTACGTCCTTTAAAACTCGTGTCTTTTCTTCTGTACGAATCTCTATGTCATTGCCGCATCGTGAGTCCGATTACCATCCTGTCCCATTCTTATACTTTATTTGAGTCTATTGCATGATCAGATATCTTACGGCCTTCCCGTTCCTCCATTCGGGTTCCCGAAACTTCAAATGTACCGATAGTTACGTTCTTAAAAACTCGAGTCTTTTCTTATGTACGAATCTCTATGTCATTGTGGAATTGTGGGTCCGATTACCATCCAGTCCGCTTCGTATCCTTTATTTGAGTCTATTGCATGATCACATATCTTGCGGCCATCCCGTTCCTCCATTCGGGTGCCCGAAACTTCAAATGTACCGATACTTACGTCCTTTAAAACTCGTGTCTTTTCTTCTGTAAGAATCTCTATGTCATTGTCGCATCGTGAGTCCTATTACCTTCTTGTCCGCTTCGTATCCTTTATTTGAGTCTATTGCATGATCAAATATCTTGCGGCCTTTCCGTTTCTCCATTCGGGTGCCCGAAACTTCAAATGTACCGATAGTTACGTCCTTTAAAACTCGAGTCTTTTCTTGTGTACGAATCTCTATGTCATTGTCGCATCGTGAGTTCGATTACCATCCGGTCCGCTTCGTATCCTTTATTTGAGTCTATTGCATGATCAGAAATCTTACGGCCTTCCCGTTCCTCCATTCGGGTGCTCGAAACTTCAAATGTACCGATAGTTACGTCCTTTAAAACTCGAGTCTTTTTTTGTGTACGAATCTTTATGTCATTGTCGCATCGTGAGTCCGATTACCATCTTATCCACTTCGTATCCTTTATTTGAGTGTATTGCATGATCAGATATCTTACGGCCTTCCCGTTTCTCCATTCGGGTGCCCGAAACTTCAAATGTACCGATAGTTACGTCCTTTAAAACTCGAGTCTTTTCTTGTGTACGAATCTTTATGTCATTGTCGCATCGTGAGTCCGATTACCATCTTATCCGCCTCGTATCCTTTATTTGAGTTTATTGCATGATGAGATATCTTGCGGCCTTCCCGTTCCTCCATTCGGGTGCCCGAAACTTCAAATGTACCGATAGTTACATCCTTTAAAACTCGAATCTTTTCTTATGTACGAATCTCTATGTCATTGTGGCATTGTGAGTCCGATTTCCATCCAGTCCGCTTCTTATACTTTTATTTGAGTCTATTGCATGATCAGATATTTTACGGCCTTCCCGTTCCTCCATTCGGGTGCCCGAAACTTCAAATGTACCGATAGTTACGTCCTTTAAAACTCGTGTCTTTTCTTGTGTACGAATCTCTATGTCATTGTCGCATCGTGAGTCCGATTGCCATCCTGTCCGATTCTTATACTTTATTTGAGTCTATTGCATGATCAGATATCTTACGGCCTTCGCGTTCCTCCATTCGGCTGCCCGAAACTTCAAATTTGAGTCTTTTCTTATGTACGAATCTCTATGTCATTGTCGCATTGTGGGTCCGATTACCATCCAGTCCGCTTCGTATCCTTTATTTGAGTCTATTGCATGATCAGATATCTTGTGGCCATCCCGTTCCTCCATTCGGGTGCTAGAAACTTCGAATGTACCGATAGTTACGTCCTTTAAAACTCGAGTCTTTTCTTATGTACGAATCTCTATGTCATTGTCGCATTGTGGGTCCGAAACTTCAAATGGACCAATAGTTACGTTCTTAAAAACTCGAGTCTTTTCTTATGTACGAATCTCTATGTCATTGTGGAATTGTGGGTCCGATTACCATCCAGTCCGCTTCGTATCCTTTATTTGAGTCTATTGCATGATCACATATCTTGCGGCCATCCCGTTCCTCCATTCGGGTGCCAGAAACTTCGAATGTACCGATAGTTACGTCCTTTAAAACTCGTGTCTTTTTTTCTGTACGAATCTCTATGTCATTGCCGCATCGTTAGTCCGATTACCATCCTGTCCCATTCTTATACTTTATTTGAGTCTATTGCATGATCAGATATCTTACGGCCTTCCCGTTCCTCCATTCGGGTTCCCGAAACTTCAAATGTACCGATAGTTACGTCCTTTAAAACTCGAGTCTTGTCTTATGTACGAATCTCTATGTTATTGTCGCATTGTGGGTCCGATTACCATCCAGTCCGCTTCGTATCCTTTATTTGAGTCTATTGCATAATCAGATATCTTGCGGCAATCCCGTTCCTCCATTCGGGTGCCAGAAACTTCGAATGTACCGATAATTACGTCCTTTAAAACTCGTGTCTTTTCTTCTGTACGAATCTCTATGTCATTGTCGCATCGTGAGTCCTATTACCATCCTGTCATATTCTTATACTTTATTTGAGTCTATTGCATGTCCAGATATCTTGTGGCCTTTCCGTTTGTCCATTCGGGTGCCCGAAACTTCAAATGTACCGATAGTTACGTCCTTTAAAACTCGAGTCTTTTCTTGTGTACGAATCTTTATGTCGTTGTCGTATCGTGACTCCGATTACCATCTTATCCACCTCGTATCCTTTATTTGAGTTTATTGCATGATCAGATATCTTGCGGCGTTCCCGTTCCTCCATTCGGGTGCCCGAAACTTCAAATGTACCGATAGTTACGTCCTTTAAAACTCGAGTCTTTTCTTGTGTACGACTCTTTATGTCATTGTCGCATCGTAAGTCCGATTACCATCTTGTCCGCATCGTATCCTTTATTTGAGTTTATTGCATGATCAGATATCTTGCGGCCTTACCGTTCCTCCATTCGGGTGCCCGAAACTTCAAATATACCGATAGTTACGTCCTTTAAAACTCGAGTCTTTTCTTATGTACGAATCTCTATGTAATTGTGGCATTTTGAGTCCGATTTCCATCCAGTCCGCTTCTTATACTTTTATTTGAGTCTATTGCATGATCAGATATTTTACGGCCTTCCCGTTCCTCCATTCGGGTGCCCGAAACTTCAAATGTACCGATAGTTACGACCTTAAGAACTCGAGTCTTTTCTTGTGTACGAATCTCTATGTCATTGTCGCATCGTGAGTCCGATTACCACCCGATCCGCTTCGTATCCGTTATTTGAGTCTATTGCATGATCAGATATCTTGCGGCCTTCCCGTTCCTCCATTCGGGTGCCCAAAACTTCAAATGTACCGATAGTTACGTACTCTTAAACTCGAGTCTTTTCTTGTGTACGAATCTCTATGTCATTGTCACATCGTGAGTCCGATTGCCATCCCGTCCGCTTTGTATCCTTTATTTGATTCTATTGCATGATCAAATGTCTTGCGGCCTTCCCGTTCCTCCATTCGTGTGCCCGAAACTTCAAATGTACCAATAGTTACGTTCTTAAAAACTCGAGTCTTTTCTTATGTACGAATCTCTATGTCATTGTGGAATTGTGGGTCCGATTACCATCCAGTCCGCTTCGTATCCTTTATTTGAGTCTATTGCATGATCAAATATCTTACGGCTATCCCGGTTTTCTATTCGGGTGCCCGAAGCTTCAAATGTACCGATAGTTACGTCCTTTAAAACTCGTGTCTTTTCTTCTGTAAGAATCTCTATGTCATTGTCGCATCGTGAGTCCGATTACCATCCTGTCCGATTCTTATACTTTATTTGAGTCTATTGCATGATCAGATATCTTACGGCCTTCGCGTTCCTCCATTCGGCTGCCCGAAACTTCAAATGTACCGATAGTTACGTCCTTTAAAACTCGAGTCTTTTCTTCTGTACGAATCTCTATGTCATTGCCGCATCGTGAGTCCGATTACCATCCTGTCCCATTCTTATACTTTATTTGAGTCTATTGCATGATCAGATATCTTACGGCCTTCCCGTTCCTCCATTCGGGTTCCCGAAACTTCAAATGTACCGATAGTTACGTCCTTTAAAACTCGAGTCTTGTCTTATGTACGAATCTCTATGTCATTGTCGCATTGTGGGTCCGATTACCATCCAGTCCTCTTCGTATCCTTTATTTGAGTCTATTGCATGATCAGATATCTTGTGGCCATCCCGTTCCTCCATTCGGGTGCCAGAAACTTCGAATGTACCGATAGTTACGTCCTTTAAAACTCGAGTCTTTTCTTATGTACGAATCTCTATGTCATTGTCGCATTGTGGGTCCGATTACCATCCAGTCCGCTTCGTATCCTTTATTTGAGTCTATTGCATGATCAGATATCTTGCGGCCATCCCGTTCCTCCATTCGGGTGCCAGAAACTTCGAATGTACCGATAGTTACGTCCTTTAAAACTCGTGTCTTTTCTTCTGTACGAATCTCTATGTCATTGCCGCATCGTGAGTCCGATTACCATCCTGTCCCATTCTTATACTTTATTTGAGTCTATTGCATGATCAGATATCTTACGGCCTTCCCGTTCCTCCATTCGGGTTCCCGAAACTTCAAATGTACCGATAGTTACGTCCTTTAAAACTCGAGTCTTGTCTTATGTACGAATCTCTATGTTATTGTCGCATTGTGGGTCCGATTACCATCCAGTCCGCTTCGTATCCTTTATTTGAGTCTATTGCATAATCAGATATCTTGCGGCAATCCCGTTCCTCCATTCGGGTGCCAGAAACTTCGAATGTACCGATAGTTACGTCCTTTAAAACTCGTGTCTTTTCTTCTGTACGAATCTCTATGTCATTGTCGCATCGTGAGTCCTATTACCATCCTGTCCGATTCTTATACTTTATTTGAGTCTATTGCATGTCCAGATATCTTGCGGCCTTTCCGTTTGTCCATTCGGGTGCCCGAAACTTCAAATGTACCGATAGTTACGTCCTTTAAAACTCGAGTCTTTTCTTGTGTACGAATCTTTATGTCGTTGTCGTATCGTGACTCCGATTACCATCTTATCCACATCGTATCCTTTATTTGAGTTTATTGCATGATCAGATATCTTGCGGCCTTACCGTTCCTCCATTCGGGTGCCCGAAACTTCAAATATACCGATAGTTACGTCCTTTAAAACTCGAGTCTTTTCTTATGTACGAATCTCTATGTAATTGTGGCATTTTGAGTCCGATTTCCATCCAGTCCGCTTCTTATACTTTTATTTGAGTCTATTGCATGATCAGATATTTTACGGCCTTCCCGTTCCTCCATTCGGGTGCCCGAAACTTCAAATGTACCGATAGTTACGACCTTAAGAACTCGAGTCTTTTCTTGTGTACGAATCTCTATGTCATTGTCGCATCGTGAGTCCGATTACCACCCGATCCGCTTCGTATCCTTTATTTGAGTCTATTGCATGATCAGATATCTTGCGGCCTTCCCGTTCCTCCATTCGGGTGCCCAAAACTTCAAATGTACCGATAGTTACGTACTTTAAAACTCGAGTCTTTTCTTGTGTACGAATCTCTATGTCATTGTCACATCGTGAGTCCGATTGCCATTATGTCCGCTTTGTATCCTTTATTTGATTCTATTGCATGATCAAATGTCTTGCGGCCTTCCCGTTCCTCCATTCGTGTGCCCGAAACTTCAAATGTACCAATAGTTACGTTCTTAAAAACTCGAGTCGTTTCTTATGTACGAATCTCTATGTCATTGTGGAATTGTGGGTCCGATTACCATCCAGTCCGCTTCGTATCCTTTATTTGAGTCTATTGCATGATCAAATATCTTGCGGCCATCCCGGTTTTCTATTCGGGTGCCCGAAACTTCAAATGTACCGATAGTTACGTCCTTTAAAACTCGAGTCTTTTCTTGTGTACGAATCTCTATGTCATTGTCGCATCGTGAGTTCGATTACCATCCGGTCCGCTTCGTATCCTTTATTTGAGTCTATTGCATGATCAGAAATCTTACGGCCTTCCCGTTCCTCCATTCGGGTGCTCGAAACTTCAAATGTACCGATAGTTACGTCCTTTAAAACTCGTGTCTTTTTTTGTGTACGAATCTTTATGTCATTGTCGCATCGTGAGTCCGATTACCATCTTATCCACTTCGTATCCTTTATTTGAGTGTATTGCATGATCAGATATCTTACGGCCTTCCCGTTTCTCCATTCGGGTGCCCGAAACTTCAAATGTACCGATAGTTACGTCCTTTAAAACTCGAGTCTTTTCTTGTGTACGAATCTTTATGTCATTGTCGCATCGTGAGTCCGATTACCATCTTATCCGCCTCGTATCCTTTATTTGAGTTTATTGCATGATGAGATATCTTGCGGCCTTCCCGTTCCTCCATTCGGGTGCTCGAAACTTCAAATGTACCGATAGTTACATCCTTTAAAACTCGAATCTTTTCTTATGTACGAATCTCTATGTCATTGTGGCATTGTGAGTCCGATTTCCATCCAGTCCGCTTCTTATACTTTTATTTGAGTCTATTGCATGATCAGATATTTTACGGCCTTCCCGTTCCTCCATTCGGGTGCCCGAAACTTCAAATGTACCGATAGTTACGTCCTTTAAAACTCGTGTCTTTTCTTGTGTACGAATCTCTATGTCATTGTCGCATCGTGAGTCCGATTGCCATCCTGTCCGATTCTTATACTTTATTTGAGTCTATTGCATGATCAGATATCTTACGGCCTTCGCGTTCCTCCATTCGGCTGCCCGAAACTTCAAATTTGAGTCTTTTCTTATGTACGAATCTCTATGTCATTGTCGCATTGTGGGTCCGATTACCATCCAGTCCGCTTCGTATCCTTTATTTGAGTCTATTGCATGATCAGATATCTTGTGGCCATCCCGTTCCTCCATTCGGGTGCTAGAAACTTCGAATGTACCGATAGTTACGTCCTTTAAAACTCGAGTCTTTTCTTATGTACGAATCTCTATGTCATTGTCGCATTGTGGGTCCGAAACTTCAAATGGACCAATAGTTACGTTCTTAAAAACTCGAGTCTTTTCTTATGTACGAATCTCTATGTCATTGTGGAATTGTGGGTCCGATTACCATCCAGTCAGCTTCGTATCCTTTATTTGAGTCTATTGCATGATCACATATCTTGCGGCCATCCCGTTCCTCCATTCGGGTGCCAGAAACTTCGAATGTACCGATAGTTACGTCCTTTAAAACTCGTGTCTTTTTTTCTGTACGAATCTCTATGTCATTGCCGCATCGTTAGTCCGATTACCATCCTGTCCCATTCTTATACTTTATTTGAGTCTATTGCATGATCAGATATCTTACGGCCTTCCCGTTCCTCCATTCGGGTTCCCGAAACTTCAAATGTACCGATAGTTACGTCCTTTAAAACTCGAGTCTTGTCTTATGTACGAATCTCTATGTTATTGTCGCATTGTGGGTCCGATTACCATCCAGTCCGCTTCGTATCCTTTATTTGAGTCTATTGCATAATCAGATATCTTGCGGCAATCCCGTTCCTCCATTCGGGTGCCAGAAACTTCGAATGTACCGATAATTACGTCCTTTAAAACTCGTGTCTTTTCTTCTGTACGAATCTCTATGTCATTGTCGCATCGTGAGTCCTATTACCATCCTGTCATATTCTTATACTTTATTTGAGTCTATTGCATGTCCAGATATCTTGTGGCCTTTCCGTTTGTCCATTCGGGTGCCCGAAACTTCAAATGTACCGATAGTTACGTCCTTTAAAACTCGAGTCTTTTCTTGTGTACGAATCTTTATGTCGTTGTCGTATCGTGACTCCGATTACCATCTTATCCACCTCGTATCCTTTATTTGAGTTTATTGCATGATCAGATATCTTGCGGCGTTCCCGTTCCTCCATTCGGGTGCCCGAAACTTCAAATGTACCGATAGTTACGTCCTTTAAAACTCGAGTCTTTTCTTGTGTACGACTCTTTATGTCATTGTCGCATCGTATGTCCGATTACCATCTTGTCCGCATCGTATCCTTTATTTGAGTTTATTGCATGATCAGATATCTTGCGGCCTTACCGTTCCTCCATTCGGGTGCCCGAAACTTCAAATATACCGATAGTTACGTCCTTTAAAACTCGAGTCTTTTCTTATGTACGAATCTCTATGTAATTGTGGCATTTTGAGTCCGATTTCCATCCAGTCCGCTTCTTATACTTTTATTTGAGTCTATTGCATGATCAGATATTTTACGGCCTTCCCGTTCCTCCATTCGGGTGCCCGAAACTTCAAATGTACCGATAGTTACGACCTTAAGAACTCGAGTCTTTTCTTGTGTACGAATCTCTATGTCATTGTCGCATCGTGAGTCCGATTACCACCCGATCCGCTTCGTATCCGTTATTTGAGTCTATTGCATGATCAGATATCTTGCGGCCTTCCCGTTCCTCCATTCGGGTGCCCAAAACTTCAAATGTACCGATAGTTACGTACTCTTAAACTCGAGTCTTTTCTTGTGTACGAATCTCTATGTCATTGTCACATCGTGAGTCCGATTGCCATCCCGTCCGCTTTGTATCCTTTATTTGATTCTATTGCATGATCAAATGTCTTGCGGCCTTCCCGTTCCTCCATTCGTGTGCCCGAAACTTCAAATGTACCAATAGTTACGTTCTTAAAAACTCGAGTCTTTTCTTATGTACGAATCTCTATGTCATTGTGGAATTGTGGGTCCGATTACCATCCAGTCCGCTTCGTATCCTTTATTTGAGTCTATTGCATGATCAAATATCTTACGGCTATCCCGGTTTTCTATTCGGGTGCCCGAAGCTTCAAATGTACCGATAGTTACGTCCTTTAAAACTCGTGTCTTTTCTTCTGTAAGAATCTCTATGTCATTGTCGCATCGTGAGTCCGATTACCATCCTGTCCGATTCTTATACTTTATTTGAGTCTATTGCATGATCAGATATCTTACGGCCTTCGCGTTCCTCCATTCGGCTGCCCGAAACTTCAAATGTACCGATAGTTACGTCCTTTAAAACTCGAGTCTTTTCTTATGTACGAATCTCTATGTCATTGTCGCATTGTGGGTCCGATTACCATCCAGTCCTCTTCGTATCCTTTATTTGAGTCTATTGCATGATCAGATATCATGTGGCCATCCCGTTCCTCCATTCGGGTGCCAGAAACTTCGAATGTACCGATAGTTACGTCCTTTAAAACTCGAGTCTTTTCTTATGTACGAATCTCTATGTCATTGTCGCATTGTGGGTCCGATTACCATCCAGTCCGCTTCGTATCCTTTATTTGAGTCTATTGCATGATCAGATATCTTGCGGCCATCCCGTTCCTCCATTCGGGTGCCAGAAACTTCGAATGTACCGATAGTTACGTCCTTTAAAACTCGTGTCTTTTCTTCTGTACGAATCTCTATGTCATTGCCGCATCGTGAGTCCGATTACCATCCTGTCCCATTCTTATACTTTATTTGAGTCTATTGCATGATCAGATATCTTACGGCCTTCCCGTTCCTCCATTCGGGTTCCCGAAACTTCAAATGTACCGATAGTTACGTCCTTTAAAACTCGAGTCTTGTCTTATGTACGAATCTCTATGTTATTGTCGCATTGTGGGTCCGATTACCATCCAGTCCGCTTCGTATCCTTTATTTGAGTCTATTGCATAATCAGATATCTTGCGGCAATCCCGTTCCTCCATTCGGGTGCCAGAAACTTCGAATGTACCGATAGTTACGTCCTTTAAAACTCGTGTCTTTTCTTCTGTACGAATCTCTATGTCATTGTCGCATCGTGAGTCCTATTACCATCCTGTCCGATTCTTATACTTTATTTGAGTCTATTGCATGTCCAGATATCTTGCGGCCTTTCCGTTTGTCCATTCGGGTGCCCGAAACTTCAAATGTACCGATAGTTACGTCCTTTAAAACTCGAGTCTTTTCTTGTGTACGAATCTTTATGTCGTTGTCGTATCGTGACTCCGATTACCATCTTATCCACATCGTATCCTTTATTTGAGTTTATTGCATGATCAGATATCTTGCGGCCTTACCGTTCCTCCATTCGGGTGCCCGAAACTTCAAATATACCGATAGTTACGTCCTTTAAAACTCGAGTCTTTTCTTATGTACGAATCTCTATGTAATTGTGGCATTTTGAGTCCGATTTCCATCCAGTCCGCTTCTTATACTTTTATTTGAGTCTATTGCATGATCAGATATTTTACGGCCTTCCCGTTCCTCCATTCGGGTGCCCGAAACTTCAAATGTACCGATAGTTACGACCTTAAGAACTCGAGTCTTTTCTTGTGTACGAATCTCTATGTCATTGTCGCATCGTGAGTCCGATTACCACCCGATCCGCTTCGTATCCTTTATTTGAGTCTATTGCATGATCAGATATCTTGCGGCCTTCCCGTTCCTCCATTCGGGTGCCCAAAACTTCAAATGTACCGATAGTTACGTACTTTAAAACTCGAGTCTTTTCTTGTGTACGAATCTCTATGTCATTGTCACATCGTGAGTCCGATTGCCATTATGTCCGCTTTGTATCCTTTATTTGATTCTATTGCATGATCAAATGTCTTGCGGCCTTCCCGTTCCTCCATTCGTGTGCCCGAAACTTCAAATGTACCAATAGTTACGTTCTTAAAAACTCGAGTCGTTTCTTATGTACGAATCTCTATGTCATTGTGGAATTGTGGGTCCGATTACCATCCAGTCCGCTTCGTATCCTTTATTTGAGTCTATTGCATGATCAAATATCTTGCGGCCATCCCGGTTTTCTATTCGGGTGCCCGAAACTTCAAATGTACCGATAGTTACGTCCTTTAAAACTCGAGTCTTTTCTTGTGTACGAATCTCTATGTCATTGTCGCATCGTGAGTTCGATTACCATCCGGTCCGCTTCGTATCCTTTATTTGAGTCTATTGCATGATCAGAAATCTTACGGCCTTCCCGTTCCTCCATTCGGGTGCTCGAAACTTCAAATGTACCGATAGTTACGTCCTTTAAAACTCGTGTCTTTTTTTGTGTACGAATCTTTATGTCATTGTCGCATCGTGAGTCCGATTACGATCTTATCCACTTCGTATCCTTTATTTGAGTGTATTGCATGATCAGATATCTTACGGCCTTCCCGTTTCTCCATTCGGGTGCCCGAAACTTCAAATGTACCGATAGTTACGTCCTTTAAAACTCGAGTCTTTTCTTGTGTACGAATCTTTATGTCATTGTCGCATCGTGAGTCCGATTACCATCTTATCCGCCTCGTATCCTTTATTTGAGTTTATTGCATGATGAGATATCTTGCGGCCTTCCCGTTCCTCCATTCGGGTGCTCGAAACTTCAAATGTACCGATAGTTACATCCTTTAAAACTCGAATCTTTTCTTATGTACGAATCTCTATGTCATTGTGGCATTGTGAGTCCGATTTCCATCCAGTCCGCTTCTTATACTTTTATTTGAGTCTATTGCATGATCAGATATTTTACGGCCTTCCCGTTCCTCCATTCGGGTGCCCGAAACTTCAAATGTACCGATAGTTACGTCCTTTAAAACTCGTGTCTTTTCTTGTGTACGAATCTCTATGTCATTGTCGCATCGTGAGTCCGATTGCCATCCTGTCCGATTCTTATACTTTATTTGAGTCTATTGCATGATCAGATATCTTACGGCCTTCGCGTTCCTCCATTCGGCTGCCCGAAACTTCAAATTTGAGTCTTTTCTTATGTACGAATCTCTATGTCATTGTCGCATTGTGGGTCCGATTACCATCCAGTCCGCTTCGTATCCTTTATTTGAGTCTATTGCATGATCAGATATCTTGTGGCCAACCCGTTCCTCCATTCGGGTGCTAGAAACTTCGAATGTACCGATAGTTACGTCCTTTAAAACTCGAGTCTTTTCTTATGTACGAATCTCTATGTCATTGTCGCATTGTGGGTCCGATTACCATCCAGTCCGCTTCGTATCCTTTATTTGAGTCTATTGCATCAACACATATCTTGCGGCCATCCCGTTCCTCCATTCGGGTGCCAGAAACTTCGAATGTACCGATAGTTACGTCCTTTAAAACTCGTGTCTTTTCTTCTGTACGAATCTCTATGTCATTGCCGCATCGTTAGTCCGATTACCATCCTGTCCAATTCTTATACTTTATTTGAGTCTATTGCATGATCAGATATCTTACGGCCTTCCCGTTCCTCCATTCGGGTTCCCGAAACTTCAAATGTACCGATAGTTACGTCCTTTAAAACTCGAGTCTTGTCTTATGTACGAATCTCTATGTTATTGTCGCATTGTGGGTCCGATTACCATCCAGTCCGCTTCGTATCCTTTATTTGAGTCTATTGCATAATCAGATATCTTGCGGCAATCCCGTTCCTCCATTCGGGTGCCAGAAACTTCGAATGTACCGATAGTTACGTCCTTTAAAACTCGTGTCTTTTCTTCTGTACGAATCTCTATGTCATTGTCGCATCGTGAGTCCTATTACCATCCTGTCCGATTCTTATACTTTATTTGAGTCTATTGCATGTCCAGATATCTTGCGGCCTTTCCGTTTGTCCATTCGGGTGCCCGAAACTTCAAATGTACCGATAGTTACGTCCTTTAAAACTCGAGTCTTTTCTTGTGTACGAATCTTTATGTCGTTGTCGTATCGTGACTCCGATTACCATCTTATCCACATCGTATCCTTTATTTGAGTTTATTGCATGATCAGATATCTTGCGGCCTTACCGTTCCTCCATTCGGGTGCCCGAAACTTCAAATATACCGATAGTTACGTCCTTTAAAACTCGAGTCTTTTCTTATGTACGAATCTCTATGTAATTGTGGCATTTTGAGTCCGATTTCCATCCAGTCCGCTTCTTATACTTTTATTTGAGTCTATTGCATGATCAGATATTTTACGGCCTTCCCGTTCCTCCATTCGGGTGCCCGAAACTTCAAATGTACCGATCGTTACGACCTTAAGAACTCGAGTCTTTTCTTGTGTACGAATCTCTATGTCATTGTCGCATCGTGAGTCCGATTACCACCCGATCCGCTTCGTATCCTTTATTTGAGTCTATTGCATGATCAGATATCTTGCGGCCTTCCCGTTCCTCCATTCGGGTGCCCAAAACTTCAAATGTACCGATAGTTACGTACTTTAAAACTCGAGTCTTTTCTTGTGTACGAATCTCTATGTCATTGTCACATCGTGAGTCCGATTGCCATCCTGTTCGCTTGTATCCTTTATTTGATTCTATTGCATGATCAAATGTCTTGCGGCCTTCCCGTTCCTCCATTCGTGTGCCCGAAACTTCAAATGTACCAATAGTTACGTTCTTAAAAACTCGAGTCGTTTCTTATGTACGAATCTCTATGTCATTGTGGAATTGTGGGTCCGATTACCATCCAGTCCGCTTCGTATCCTTTATTTGAGTCTATTGCATGATCAAATATCTTGCGGCCATCCCGGTTTTCTATTCGGGTGCCCGAAACTTCAAATGTACCGATAGTTACGTCCTTTAAAACTCGAGTCTTTTCTTGTGTACGAATCTCTATGTCATTGTCGCATCGTGAGTTCGATTACCATCCGGTCCGCTTCGTATCCTTTATTTGAGTCTATTGCATGATCAGAAATCTTACGGCCTTCCCGTTCCTACATTCGGGTGCTCGAAACTTCAAATGTACCGATAGTTACGTCCTTTAAAACTCGTGTCTTTTTTTGTGTACGAATCTTTATGTCATTGTCGCATCGTGAGTCCGATTACCATCTTATCCACTTCGTATCCTTTATTTGAGTGTATTGCATGATCAGATATCTTACGGCCTTCCCGTTTCTCCATTCGGGTGCCCGAAACTTCAAATGTACCGATAGTTACGTCCTTTAAAACTCGAGTCTTTTCTTGTGTACGAATCTTTATGTCATTGTCGCATCGTGAGTCCGATTACCATCTTATCCGCCTCGTATCCTTTATTTGAGTTTATTGCATGATGAGATATCTTGCGGCCTTCCCGTTCCTCCATTCGGGTGCTCGAAACTTCAAATGTACCGATAGTTACATCCTTTAAAACTCGAATCTTTTCTTATGTACGAATCTCTATGTCATTGTGGCATTGTGAGTCCGATTTCCATCCAGTCCGCTTCTTATACTTTTATTTGAGTCTATTGCATGATCAGATATTTTACGGCCTTCCCGTTCCTCCATTCGGGTGCCCGAAACTTCAAATGTACCGATAGTTACGTCCTTTAAAACTCATGTCTTTTCTTGTGTACGAATCTCTATGTCATTGTCGCATCGTGAGTCCGATTGCCATCCTGTCCGATTCTTATACTTTATTTGAGTCTATTGCATGATCAGATATCTTACGGCCTTCGCGTTCCTCCATTCGGCTGCCCGAAACTTCAAATTTGAGTCTTTTCTTATGTACGAATCTCTATGTCATTGTCGCATTGTGGGTCCGATTACCATCCAGACCGCTTCGTATCCTTTATTTAAGTCTATTGCATGATCAGATATCTTGTGGCCATCCCGTTCCTCCATTCGGGTGCTAGAAACTTCGAATGTACCGATAGTTACGTCCTTTAAAACTCGAGTCTTTTCTTATGTACGAATCTCTATGTCATTGTCGCATTGTGGGTCCGATTACCATCCAGTCCGCTTCGTATCCTTTATTTGAGTCTATTGCATCATCACATATCTTGCGGCCATCCCGTTCCTCCATTCGGGTGCCAGAAACTTCGAATGTACCGATAGTTACGTCCTTTAAAACTCGTGTCTTTTCTTCTGTACGAATCTCTATGTCATTGCCGCATCGTTAGTCCGATTACCATCCTGTCCCATTCTTATACTTTATTTGAGTCTATTGCATGATCAGATATCTTACGGCCTTCCCGTTCCTCCATTCGGGTTCCCGAAACTTCAAATGTACCGATAGTTACGTCCTTTAAAACTCGAGTCTTGCCTTATGTACGAATCTCTATGTTATTGTCGCATTGTGGGTCCGATTACCATCCAGTCCGCTTCGTATCCTTTATTTGAGTCTATTGCATAATCAGATATCTTGCGGCAATCCCGTTCCTCCATTCGGGTGCCAGAAACTTCGAATGTACCGATAGTTACGTCCTTTAAAACTCGTGTCTTTTCTTCTGTACGAATCTCTATGTCATTGTCGCATCGTGAGTCCTATTACCATCCTGTCCGATTCTTATACTTTATTTGAGTCTATTGCATGTCCAGATATCTTGCGGCCTTTCCGTTTGTCCATTCGGGTGCCCGAAACTTCAAATGTACCGATAGTTACGTCCTTTAAAACTCGAGTCTTTTCTTGTGTACGAATCTTTATGTCGTTGTCGTATCGTGACTCCGATTACCATCTTATCCACATCGTATCCTTTATTTGAGTTTATTGCATGATCAGATATCTTGCGGCCTTACCGTTCCTCCATTCGGGTGCCCGAAACTTCAAATATACCGATAGTTACGTCCTTTAAAACTCGAGTCTTTTCTTATGTACGAATCTCTATGTAATTGTGGCATTTTGAGTCCGATTTCCATCCAGTCCGCTTCTTATACTTTTATTTGAGTCTATTGCATGATCAGATATTTTACGGCCTTCCCGTTCCTCCATTCGGGTGCCCGAAACTTCAAATGTACCGATAGTTACGACCTTAAGAACTCGAGTCTTTTCTTGTGTACGAATCTCTATGTCATTGTCGCATCGTGAGTCCGATTACCACCCGATCCGCTTCGTATCCTTTATTTGAGTCTATTGCATGATCAGATATCTTGCGGCCTTCCCGTTCCTCCATTCGGGTGCCCAAAACTTCAAATGTACCGATAGTTACGTCCTTTAAAACTCGAGTCTTTTCTTGTGTACGAATCTCTATGTCATTGTCACATCGTGAGTCCGATTGCCATCCCGTCCGCTTTGTATCCTTTATTTGATTCTATTGCATGATCAAATGTCTTGCAGCCTTCCCGTTCCTCCATTTTTGTGCCCGAAACTTCAAATGTACCCATAGTTACGTCCTTTAAAACTCGAGTCTTTTCTTGTGTACGAATCTCTGTGTAATTTTTGCATCGTGAGTTCAATTACCATCCGATCCGCTTCGTATCCTTTATTTGAGTCTATTGCATTATCAGATATCTTGCGGCCATCCCATTCCTGCATTCGGGTGCCCGAAACTTCAAATGGACCAATAGTTACGTTCTTAAAAACTCGAGTTTTTTCTTATGTACGAATCTCTATATCATTGTGGAATTGTGGGTCCGATTACCATCCAGTCCGCTTCGTATCCTTTATTTGAGTCTATTGCATGATCAAATATCTTGTGGCCATCCCGTTCCTCCATTCGGGTGCCAGAAACTTCGAATGTACCGATAGTTACGTCCTTTAAAACTCGAGTCTTTTCTTATGTACGAATCTCTATGTCATTGTCGCATTGTGGGTCCGATTACCATCCAGTCCACTTCGTATTCTTTATTTGAGTCTATTGCATGATCAGATATCTTGTGGCCATCCCGTAACTCCATTCGGGTGCCAGAAACTTCGAATGTACCGATAGTTACGTCCTTTAAAACTCGAGTCTTTTCTTATGTACGAATCTCTATTTCATTGTCGCATTGTGGGTCCGATTACCATCCAGTCCGCTTCGTATCCTTTATTTGAGTCTATTGCATGATCAGATATCTTGCGGCCATCCCGTTCCTCCATTCGGGTGCCAGAAACTTCGAATGTACCGATAGTTACGTCCTTTAAAACTTGTGTCTTTTCTTCTGTACGAATCTCTATGTCATTGCCGCATCGTGAGTCCGATTACCATCCTGTCCCATTCTTATACTTTATTTGAGTCTATTGCATGATCAGATATCTTACGGCCTTCCCGTTCCTCCATTCGGGTGCCCGAAACTTCAAATGTACCGATAGTTACGTCCTTTAAAACTCGAGTCTTGTCTTATGTACGAATCTCTATGTTATTGTCGCATTGTGGGTCCGATTACCATCCAGTCCGCTTCGTATCCTTTGTTTGAGTCTATTGCATAATCAGATATCTTGCGGCAATCCCGTTCCTCCATTCGGGTGCCAGAAACTTCGAATGTACCGATAGTTACGTCCTTTAAAACTCGTGTCTTTTCTTCTGTACGAATCTCTATGTCATTGTCGCATCGTGAGTCCTATTACCATCCTGTCCGATTCTTATACTTTATTTGAATCTATTGCATGTCCAGATATCTTGCGGCCTTTCCGTTTCTCTATTCGGGTGCCCGAAACTTCAAATGTACCGATAGTTAAGTCCTTTAAAACTCGAGTCTTTTCTTGTGTACGAATCTTTATGTCGTTGTCGTATCGTGACTCCGATTACCATCTTATCCACCTCGTATCCTTTATTTGAGTTTATTGCATGATCAGATATCTTGCGGCCTTCCCGTTCCTCCATTCGGGTGCCCGAAACTTCAAATGTACCGATAGTTACGTCCTTTAAAACTCGAGTCTTTTCTTGTGTACGACTCTTTATGTCATTGTCGCATCGTAAGTCCGATTACCATCTTGTCCGCATCGTATCCTTTATTTGAGTTTATTGCATGATCAGATATCTTGCGGCCTTACCGTTCCTCCATTCGGGTGCCCGAAACTTCAAATATACCGATAGTTACGTCCTTTAAAACTCGAGTCTTTTCTTATGTACGAATCTCTATGTAATTGTGGCATTTTGAGTCCGATTTCCATCCAGTCCGCTTCTTATACTTTTATTTGAGTCTATTGCATGATAAGATATTTTACGGCCTTCCCGTTCCTCCATTCGGGTGCCCGAAACTTCAAATGTACCGATAGTTACGACCTTAAGAACTCGAGTCTTTTCTTGTGTACGAATCTCTATGTCATTGTCGCATCGTGAGTCCGATTACCACCCGATCCGCTTCGTATCCTTTATTTGAGTCTATTGCATGATCAGATATCTTGCGGCCTTCCCGTTCCTCCATTCGGGTGCCCAAAACTTCAAATGTACCGATAGTTACGTCCTTTTAAACTCGAGTCTTTTCTTGTGTACGAATCTCTATGTCATTGTCGCATCGTGAGTCCGATTGCCATCCCGTCCGCTTTGTATCCTTTATTTGATTCTATTGCATGATCAAATGTCTTGCAGCCTTCCCGTTCCTCCATTCGTGTGCCCGAAACTTCAAATGTACCCATAGTTACGTCCTTTAAAACTCGAGTCTTTTCTTGTGTACGAATCTCTGTGTAATTTTTGCATCGTGAGTTCAATTACCATCCGATCCGCTTCGTATCCTTTATTTGAGTCTATTGCATTATCAGATATCTTGCGGCCATCCCATTCCTGCATTCGGGTGCCCGAAACTTCAAATGGACCAATAGTTACGTTCTTAAAAACTCGAGTCTTTTCTTATGTACGAATCTCTATGTCATTGTGGAATTGTGGGTCCGATTACCATCCAGTCCGCTTCGTATCCTTTATTTGAGTCTATTGCATGATCAAATATCTTGTGGCCATCCCGTTCCTCCATTCGGGTGCCAGAAACTTCGAATGTACCGATAGTTACGTCCTTTAAAACTCGAGTCTTTTCTTATGTACGAATCTCTATGTCTTTGTCGCATTGTGGGTCCGATTACCATCCAGTCCACTTCGTATCCTTTATTTGAGTCTATTGCATGATCAGATATCTTGTGGCCATCCCGTTCCTCCATTCGGGTGCCAGAAACTTCGAATCTACCGATAGTTACGTCCTTTAAAACTCGAGTCTTTTCTTATGTACGAATCTCTATTTCATTGTCGCATTGTGGGTCCGATTACCATCCAGTCCGCTTCGTATCCTTTATTTGAGTCTATTGCATGATCAGATATCTTGCGGCCATCCCGTTCCTCCATTCGGGTGCCAGAAACTTCGAATGTATCGATAGTTACGTCCTTTAAAACTCGTGTCTTTTCTTCTGTACGAATCTCTATGTCATTGCCGCATCGTGAGTCCGATTACCATCCTGTCCCATTCTTATACTTTATTTGAGTCTATTGCATGATCAGATATCTTACGGCCTTCCCGTTCCTCCATTCGGGTGCCCAAAACTTCAAATGTACCGATAGTTACGTCCTTTAAAACTCGAGTCTTGTCTTATGTACGAATCTCTATGTTATTGTCGCATTGTGGGTCCGATTACCATCCAGTCCGCTTCGTATCCTTTGTTTGAGTCTATTGCATAATCAGATATCTTGCGGCAATCCCGTTCCTCCATTCGGGTGCCAGAAGCTTCGAATGTACCGATAGTTACGTCCTTTAAAACTCGTGTCTTTTCTTCTGTACGAATCTCTATGTCATTGTCGCATCGTGAGTCCTATTACCATCCTGTCCGATTCTTATACTTTATTTGAGTCTATTGCATGTCCAGATATCTTGCGGCCTTTCCGTTTCTCCATTCGGGTGTCCGAAACTTCAAATGTACCGATAGTTAAGTCCTTTAAAACTCAAGTCTTTTCTTGTGTACGAATCTTTATGTCGTTGTCGTATCGTGACTCCGATTACCATCTTATCCACCTCGTATCCTTTATTTGAGTTTATTGCATGATCAGATATCTTGCGGCCTTCCCGTTCCTCCATCGGGTGCCCGAAACTTCAAATGTACCGATAGTTACGTCCTTTAAAACTCGAGTCTTTTCTTGTGTACGACTCTTTATGTCATTGTCGCATCGTAAGTCCGATTACCATCTTGTCCGCATCGTATCCTTTATTTAAGTTTATTGCATGATCAGATATCTTGCGGCCTTACCGTTCCTCCATTCGGGTGCCCGAAACTTCAAATATACCGATAGTTACGTCCTTTAAAACTCGAGTCTTTTCTTATGTACGAATCTCTATGTAATTGTGGCATTTTGAGTCCGATTTCCATCCAGTCCGCTTCTTATACTTTTATTTGAGTCTATTGCATGATAAAATATTTTACGGCCTTCCCGTTCCTCCATTCGGGTGCCCGAAACTTCAAATGTACCGATAGTTACGACCTTAAGAACTCGAGTCTTTTCTTGTGTACGAATCTCTATGTCATTGTCGCATCGTGAGTCCGATTACCACCCGATCCGCTTCGTATCCTTTATTTGAGTCTATTGCATGATCAGATATCGTGCGGCCTTCCCGTTCCTCCATTCGGGTGCCCAAAACTTCAAATGTACCGATAGTTACGTCCTTTAAAACTCGAGTCTTTTCTTGTGTACGAATCTCTATGTCATTGTCACATCGTGAGTCCGATTGCCATCCCGTCCGCTTTGTATCCTTTATTTGATTCTATTGCATGATCAAATGTCTTGCAGCCTTCCCGTTCCTCCATTCGTGTGCCCGAAACTTCAAATGTACCCATAGTTACGTCCTTTAAAACTCGAGTCTTTTATTGTGTACGAATCTCTGTGTAATTTTTGCATCGTGAGTTCAATTACCATCCGATCCGCTTCGTATCCTTTATTTGAGTCTATTGCATTATCAGATATCTTGCGGCCATCCCATTCCTGCATTCGGGTGCCCGAAACTTCAAATGGACCAATAGTTACGTTCTTAAAAACTCGAGTCTTTTCTTATGTACGAATCTCTATGTCATTGTGGAATTGTGGGTCCGATTACCATCCAGTCCGCTTCGTATCCTTTATTTGAGTCTATTGCATGATCAAATATCTTGTGGCCATCCCGTTCCTCCATTCGGGTGCCAGAAACTTCGAATGTACCGATAGTTACGTCCTTTAAAACTCGAGTCTTTTCTTATGTACGAATCTCTATGTCATTGTCGCATTGTGGGTCCGATTACCATCCAGTCCGCTTCGTATCCTTTATTTGAGTCTATTGCATGATCAGATATCTTGCGGCCATCCCGTTCCTCCATTCGGGTGCCAGAAACTTCGAATGTACCGATAGTTACGTCCTTTAAAACTCGTGTCTTTTCTTCTGTACGAATCTCTATGTCATTGCCGCATCGTGAGTCCGATTACCATCCTGTCCCATTCTTATACTTTATTTGAGTCTATTGCATGATCAGATATCTTACGGCCTTCCCGTTCCTCCATTCGGGTGCCCAAAACTTCAAATGTACCGATAGTTACGTCCTTTAAAACTCGAGTCTTGTCTTATGTACGAATCTCTATGTTATTGTCGCATTGTGGGTCCGATTACCATCCAGTCCGCTTCGTATCCTTTATTTGAGTCTATTGCATAATCAGATATCTTGCGGCAATCCCGTTCCTCCATTCAGGTGCCAGAAACTTCGAATGTACCGATAGTTACGTCCTTTAAAACTCGTGTCTTTTCTTCTGTACGAATCTCTATGTCATTGTCGCATCGTGAGTCCTATTACCATCCTGTCCGATTCTTATACTTTATTTGAGTCTATTGCATGTCCAGATATCTTGCGGCCTTTCCGTTTCTCCATTCGGTTGCCCGAAACTTCAAATGTACCGATAGTTAAGTCCTTTAAAACTCGAGTCTTTTCTTGTGTACGAATCTTTATGTCGTTGTCGTATCGTGACTCCGATTACCATCTTATCCACCTCGTATCCTTTATTTGAGTTTATTGCATGATCAGATATCTTGCGGCCTTCCCGTTCCTTCATTCGGGTGCCCGAAACTTCAAATGTACCGATAGTTACGTCCTTTAAAACTCGAGTCTTTTCTTGTGTACGACTCTTTATGTCATTGTCGCATCGTAAGTCCGATTACCATCTTGTCCGCATCGTATCCTTTATTTGAGTTTATTGCATGATCAGATATCTTGCGGCCTTACCGTTCCTCCATTCGGGTGCCCGAAACTTCAAATATACCGATAGTTACGTCCTTTAAAACTCGAGTCTTTTCTTATGTACGAATCTCTATGTAATTGTGGCATTTTGAGTCCGATTTCCATCCAGTCCGCTTCTTATACTTTTATTTTTAGTTTCGTCCTTTAAAACTCAAGTCTTTTCTTGTGTACGAATCTCTATGTCATTGTCGCATCGTGAGTCCGATTACCATCCGGTCCGCTTCGTATCCTTTATTTGAGTCTATTACATGATCAGATATCTTACGGCCTTCCCGTTCCTCCATTCGGTTGCCCAATACTTCAAATGTACCGATAGTTACGACCATAATGAAACTCGAGTCTTTTCTTGTGTACGAAACTCTATGTCATTGTCGCATCGTGAGTCCGATTACCATACGGTACGCTTTGTATCCTATATTTGAGTCTATTCCATGATCAGATATCTTACGGCCTTCCCGTTCCTCCATTCGGTTACCCAAAACTTCAAATGTACCGATATAATGAAACTCGAGTCTTTTCTTGTGTACGAATCTCTATATCATTGTCGCATCGTGAGCCCGATTACCATCCGGTCCGCTTCGTATCCTTTATTTGAGTCTATTGCATGATCAGATATCTTGCGGCCTTCCCGTTCCTCCATTCGGGTGCCCGAAACTTTGAATGTACCGATAGTTATGTCCTTTAAAACTCGAGCCTTTTCTTGTGTATTAAACTCAATGTCATTGACGCATCGTGAGTTCAATTACCTTCCGGTCCGCTTGGTAACCTTTATTTGAGTCTATTGTATGATCAGATATCTTTCGGCCTTCCCGTTCCTCCATTCCGGTGCCCGAAACGTTAAATGTACCGATAGTTACGACCATAATGAAACTCAAGTCTTTTCTTGTGTACGAATCTCTATGTCATTGTCGCATCGTGAGTCCGATTACCATCCTGTCCACTTCATATCCTGTATTTGAGTCTATTGCATGATCAGATATCTTGCGGCCTTCCCTTTCAACCATTCGGGTGCCCGAAACTCCAAATGTACCGATAGTTACGTCCTTTAAAACTCGAGTCTTCTCTTGTGTACGAATCTCTATGTCATTGTCGCATCGTGAGTCCGATTACCATCTGGTCCACTTCGTATCCTTTATTTGAGTCTATTGCATGATCAGATATCTTGCGACCTTCCCGTTCCTCCATTCGGGTGCCCGGAACTTTGAATGTACCGATAGTTACGTCCTTTAAAACTCGAGTCTTTTCTTGTGTACTAATCTCAATGTCATTGTCGCATCGTGAGTTGAATTACCATCCGGTCTGCTTCGTATCCTTTATTTGAGTCTATTGCATCGTCAGATATCTTTCGGCCTTCCCGTTCCTCCATTCCGGTGCCCGAAACGTCAAATGTACCGATAGTTACGACCATATTGAAACTCGAGTCTTTTCTTTTGTAAGAATCTCTATGTCATTGTCGCATCGTGAGTCCGATTACCATCCGGTCCGCTTCGTATCCTTTATTTGCGTCTATTGCATGATCAGATATCTTGCGGCCTTCCCTTTCCTCCATTCGGGTGCCCGAAACTTCAAATGTACCGATAGTTATGTCCTTTAAAACTCGAGTCTTTTCTTGTGTACGAATCTCTATGTCATTGTCGCATTGTGAGTCCGATTACCATTCGGTCCGCTTCGTATCCTTTGTTTGAGTCTATTGCATGATCAGATATCTTACGGCCTTCCCGTTCCTCCATTCGGTTGCCTAAAACTTCAAATGTACCGATAGTTACGTCCTTTAAAACTCAAGTCTTTTCTTGTGTACGAATCTCTATGTCATTGTCGCATCGTGAGTTGAATTACCATCCGGTCTGCTTCGTATCCTTTATTTGAGTCTATTGCATGATCAGATATCTTTCGGCCTTCCCGTTCCTCCATTCCGGTGCCCGAAACGTCAACTGTACCGATAGTTACGACCATAATGAAACTCGAGTCTTTTCTTGTGTAAGAATCTCTATGTCATTGTCGCATCGTGAGTCCGATTACCATCCGGTCCGCTTCGTATCCTTTATTTGAGTCTATTGCCTGATCAGATATCTTGCGGCCTTCCCTTTCCTCCATTCGGGTGCCCGAAACTTCAAATGTACCGATAGTTACGTCCTTTAAAACTCGAGTCTTTTCTTGTGTACGAATCTCTATGTCATTGTCGCATTGTGAGTCCGATTACCATCCGGTCCGCTTCGTATCCTTTGTTTGAGTCTATTAAATTATCAGATATCTTACGGCCTTCCCGTTCCTCCATTCGGTTGCCCAAAACTTCAAATGTACCGATAGTTACGTCCTTTAAAACTCAAGTCTTTTATTGTGTACGAATCTCTATGTCATTGTCGCATCGTGAGTCCGATTACCATCCGGTCCGCTTCGTATCCTTTATTTGAGTCTATTGCATGATCAGATATCTTACGGCCTTCCCGTTCCTCCATTCGGTTGCCCAATACTTCAAATGTACCGATAGTTACGACCATAATGAAACTCGAGTCTTTTCTTGTGTACGAAACTCTATGTCATTGTCGCATCGTGAGTCCGATTACCATACGGTACGCTTTGTATCCTATATTTGAGTCTATTCCATGATCAGATATCTTACGGCCTTCCCGTTCCTCCATTCGGTTACCCAAAACTTCAAATGTACCGATATAATGAAACTCGAGTCTTTTCTTGTGTACGAATCTCTATATCATTGTCGCATCGTGAGCCCGATTACCATCCGGTCCGCTTCGTATCCTTTATTTGAGTCTATTGCATGATCAGATATCTTGCGGCCTTCCCGTTCCTCCATTCGGGTGCCCGAAACTTTGAATGTACCGATAGTTATGTCCTTTAAAACTCGAGCCTTTTCTTGTGTATTAATCTCAATGTCATTGACGC
This sequence comes from Ambrosia artemisiifolia, assembly GCA_032199755.1. Lineage (NCBI taxonomy): Eukaryota > Viridiplantae > Streptophyta > Magnoliopsida > Asterales > Asteraceae > Ambrosia > Ambrosia artemisiifolia. Next base: position 28,076,066 of record CM063512.1, on the reverse strand, counting down.
ATCGTGAGTTCAATTACCTTCCGGTCCGCTTAGTAACCTTTATTTGAGTCTATTGTATGATCAGATATCTTTCGGCCTTCCCGTTCCTCCATTCCGGTGCCCGAAACGTTAAATGTACCGATAGTTACGACCATAATGAAACTCGAGTCTTTTCTTGTGTACGAATCTCTATGTCATTGTCGCATCGTGAGTCCGATTACCATCCGGTCCGCTTCGTATCCTGTATTTGAGTCTATTGCATGATCAGATATCTTGCGGCCTTCCCTTTCAACCATTCGGGTGCCCGAAACTCCAAATGTACCGATAGTTACGTCCTTTAAAACTCGAGTCTTCTCTTGTGTACGAATCTCTATGTCATTGTCGCATCGTGAGTCCGATTACCATCTGGTCCACTTCGTATCCTTTATTTGAGTCTATTGCATGATCAGATATCTTGCGACCTTCCCGTTCCTCCATTCGGGTGCCCGGACCTTTGAATGTACCGATAGTTACGTCCTTTAAAACTCGAGTCTTTTCTTGTGTACTAATCTTAATGTCATTGTCGCATCGTGAGTTGAATTACCATCCGGTCTGCTTCGTATCCTATATTTGAGTCTATTGCATCGTCAGATATCTTTCGGCCTTCCCGTTCCTCCATTCCGGTGCCCGAAACGTCAAATGTACCGATAGTTACGACCATATTGAAACTCGAGTCTTTTCTTTTGTAAGAATCTCTATGTCATTGTCGCATCGTGAGTCCGATTACCATCCGGTCCGCTTCGTATCCTTTATTTGCGTCTATTGCATGATCAGATATCTTGCGGCCTTCCCTTTCCTCCATTCGGGTGCCCGAAACTTCAAATGTACCGATAGTTATGTCCTTTAAAACTCGAGTCTTTTCTTGTGTACGAATCTCTATGTCATTGTCGCATTGTGAGTCCGATTACCATTCGGTCCGCTTCGTATCCTTTGTTTGAGTCTATTGCATGATCAGATATCTTACGGCCTTCCCGTTCCTCCATTCGGTTGCCTAAAACTTCAAATGTACCGATAGTTACGTCCTTTAAAACACAAGTCTTTTCTTGTGTACGAATCTCTATGTCATTGTCGCATCGTGTGTTGAATTACCATCCGGTCTGCTTCGTATCCTTTATTTGAGTCTATTGCATGATCAGATATCTTTCGGCCTTCCCGTTCCTCCATTCCGGTGCCCGAAACGTCAAATGTACCGATAGTTACGACCATAATGAAACTCGAGTCTTTTCTTGTGTAAGAATCTCTATGTCATTGTCGCATCGTGAGTCCGATTACCATCCGGTCCGCTTCGTATCCTTTATTTGAGTCTATTGCCTGATCAGATATCTTGCGGCCTTCCCTTTCCTCCATTCGGGTGCCCGAAACTTCAAATGTACCGATAGTTACGTCCTTTAAAACTCGAGTCTTTTCTTGTGTACGAATCTCTATGTCATTGTCGCATTGTGAGTCCGATTACCATCCGGTCCGCTTCGTATCCTTTGTTTGAGTCTATTAAATTATCAGATATCTTACGGCCTTCCCGTTCCTCCATTCGGTTGCCCAAAACTTCAAATGTACCGATAGTTACGTCCTTTAAAACTCAAGTCTTTTCTTGTGTACGAATCTCTATGTCATTGTCGCATCGTGAGTCCGATTACCATCTGGTCCGCTTCGTATCCTTTATTTGAGTCTATTGCATGATCAGATATCTTACGGCCTTCCCGTTCCTCCATTCGGTTGCCCAATACTTCAAATGTACCGATAGTTACGACCATAATGAAACTCGAGTCTTTTCTTGTGTACGAAACTCTATGTCATTGTCGCATCGTGAGTCCGATTACCATACGGTACGCTTTGTATCCTATATTTGAGTCTATTCCATGATCAGATATCTTACGGCCTTCCCGTTCCTCCATTCGGTTACCCAAAACTTCAAATGTACCGATATAATGAAACTCGAGTCTTTTCTTGTGTACGAATCTCTATATCATTGTCGCATCGTGAGCCCGATTACCTTCCGGTCCGCTTCGTATCCTTTATTTGAGTCTATTGCATGATCAGATATCTTGCGGCCTTCCCGTTCCTCCATTCGGGTGCCCGAAACTTTGAATGTACCGATAGTTATGTCCTTTAAAACTCGAGCCTTTTCTTGTGTATTAATCTCAATGTCATTGACGCATCGTGAGTTCAATTACCTTCCGGTCCGCTTCGTAACCTTTATTTGAGTCTATTGTATGATCAGATATCTTTCGGCCTTCCCGTTCCTCCATTCCGGTGCCCGAAACGTTAAATGTACCGATAGTTACGACCATAATGAAACTCGAGTCTTTTCTTGTGTACGAATCTCTATGTCATTGTCGCATCGTGAGTCCGATTACCATCCGGTCCGCTTCGTATCCTGTATTTGAGTCTATTGCATGATCAGATATCTTGCGGCCTTCCCTTTCAACCATTCGGGTGCCCGAAACTCCAAATGTACCGATAGTTACGTCCTTTAAAACTAGAGTCTTCTCTTGTGTACGAATCTCTCTGTCATTGTCGCATCGTGAGTCCGATTACCATCCGGTCCACTTCGTATCCTTTATTTGAGTCTATTGCATGATCAGATATCTTTCGACCTTCCCGTTCCTCCATTCGGGTGCCCGGAACTTTGAATGTACCGATAGTTACGTCCTTTAAAACTCGAGTCTTTTCTTGTGTACTAATCTCAATGTCATTGTCGCATCGTGAGTTGAATTACCATCCGGTCTGCTTCGTATCCTATATTTGAGTCTATTGCATCGTCAGATATCTTTCGGCCTTCCCGTTCCTCCATTCCGGCGCCCGAAACGTCAAATGTACCGATTGTTACGACCATATTGAAACTCGAGTCTTTTCTTTTGTAAGAATCTCTATGTCATTGTCGCATCGTGAGTCCGATTACCATCCGGTCCGCTTCGTATCCTTTATTTGCGTCTATTGCATGATCAGATATCTTGCGGCCTTCCCTTTCCTCCATTCGGGTGCCCGAAACTTCAAATGTACCGATAGTTATGTCCTTTAAAACTCGAGTCTTTTCTTGTGTACGAATCTCTATGTCATTGTCGCATTGTGAGTCCGATTACCATTCGGTCCGCTTCGTATCCTTTGTTTGAGTCTATTGCATGATCAGATATCTTACGGCCTTCCCGTTCCTCCATTCGGTTGCCTAAAACTTCAAATGTACCGATAGTTACGTCCTTTAAAACTCAAGTCTTTTCTTGTGTACGAATCTCTATGTCATTGTCGCATCGTGTGTTGAATTACCATCCGGTCTGCTTCGTATCCTTTATTTGAGTCTATTGCATGATCAGATATCTTTCGGCCTTCCCGTTCCTCCATTCCGGTGCCCGAAACGTCAAATGTACCGATAGTTACGACCATAATGAAACTCGAGTCTTTTCTTGTGTAAGAATCTCTATGTCATTGTCGCATCGTGAGTCCGATTACCATCCGGTCCGCTTCGTATCCTTTATTTGAGTCTATTGCCTGATCAGATATCTTGCGGCCTTCCCTTTCCTCCATTCGGGTGCCCGAAACTTCAAATGTACCGATAGTTACGTCCTTTAAAACTCGAGTCTTTTCTTGTGTACGAATCTCTATGTCATTGTCGCATTGTGAGTCCGATTACCATCCGGTCCGCTTCGTATCCTTTGTTTGAGTCTATTAAATTATCAGATATCTTACGGCCTTCCCGTTCCTCCATTCGGTTGCCCAAAACTTCAAATGTACCGATAGTTACGTCCTTTAAAACTCAAGTCTTTTCTTGTGTACGAATCTCTATGTCATTGTCGCATCGTGAGTCCGATTACCATCCGGTCCGCTTCGTATCCTTTATTTGAGTCTATTGCATGATCAGATATCTTACGGCCTTCCCGTTCCTCCATTCGGTTGCCCAATACTTCAAATGTACCGATAGTTACGACCATAATGAAACTCGAGTCTTTTCTTGTGTAAGAATCTCTATGTCATTGTCGCATCGTGAGTCCGATTACCATCCGGTCCGCTTCGTATCCTTTATTTGAGTCTATTGCCTGATCAGATATCTTGCGGCCTTCCCTTTCCTCCATTCGGGTGCCCGAAACTTCAAATGTACCGATAGTTACGTCCTTTAAAACTCGAGTCTTTTCTTGTGTACGAATCTCTATGTCATTGTCGCATTGTGAGTCCGATTACCATCCGGTCCGCTTCGTATCCTTTGTTTGAGTCTATTAAATTATCAGATATCTTACGGCCTTCCCGTTCCTCCATTCGGTTGCCCAAAACTTCAAATGTACCGATAGTTACGTCCTTTAAAACTCAAGTCTTTTCTTGTGTACGAATCTCTATGTCATTGTTGCATCGTGAGTCCGATTACCATCTGGTCCGCTTCGTATCCTTTATTTGAGTCTATTGCATGATCAGATATCTTACGGCCTTCCCGTTCCTCCATTTGGTTGCCCAATACTTCAAATGTACCGATAGTTACGACCATAATGAAACTCGAGTCTTTTCTTGTGTACGAAACTCTATGTCATTGTCGCATCGTGAGTCCGATTACCATACGGTACGCTTTGTATCCTATATTTGAGTCTATTCCATGATCAGATATCTTACGGCCTTCCCGTTCCTCCATTCGGTTACCCAAAACTTCAAATGTACTGATATAATGAAACTCGAGTCTTTTCTTGTGTACGAATCTCTATATCATTGTCGCATCGTGAGCCCGATTACCATCCGGTCCGCTTCGTATCCTTTATTTGAGTCTATTGCATGATCAGATATCTTGCGGCCTTCCCGTTCCTCCATTCGGGTGCCCGAAACTTTGAATGTACCGATAGTTATGTCCTTTAAAACTCGAGCCTTTTCTTGTGTATTAATCTCAATGTCATTGACGCATCGTGAGTTCAATTACCTTCCGGTCCGCTTCGTAACCTTTATTTGAGTCTATTGTATGATCAGATATCTTTCGGCCTTCCCGTTCCTCCATTCCGGTGCCCGAAACGTTAAATGTACCGATAGTTACGACCATAATGAAACTCGAGTCTTTTCTTGTGTACGAATCTCTATGTCATTGTCGCATCGTGAGTCCGATTACCATCCGGTCCGCTTCGTATCCTGTATTTGAGTCTATTGCATGATCAGATATCTTGCGGCCTTCCCTTTCAACCATTCGGGTGCCCGAAACTCCAAATGTACCGATAGTTACGTCCTTTAAAACTCGAGTCTTCTCTTGTGTACGAATCTCTATGTCATTGTCGCATCGTGAGTCCGATTACCATCTGGTCCACTTCGTATCCTTTATTTGAGTCTATTGCATGATCAGATATCTTGCGACCTTCCCGTTCCTCCATTCGGGTGCCCGGAACTTTGAATGTACCGATAGTTACGTCCTTTAAAACTCGAGTCTTTTCTTGTGTACTAATCTCAATGTCATTGTCGCATCGTGAGTTGAATTACCATCCGGTCTGCTTCGTATCCTATATTTGAGTCTATTGCATCGTCAGATATCTTTCGGCCTTCCCGTTCCTCCATTCCGGTGCCCGAAACGTCAAATGTACCGATAGTTACGACCATATTGAAACTCGAGTCTTTTCTTTTGTAAGAATCTCTATGTCATTGTCGCATCGTGAGTCCGATTACCATCCGGTCCGCTTCGTATCCTTTATTTGCGTCTATTGCATGATCAGATATCTTGCGGCCTTCCCTTTCCTCCATTCGGGTGCCCGAAACTTCAAATGTACCGATAGTTATGTCCTTTAAAACTCGAGTCTTTTCTTGTGTACGAATCTCTATGTCATTGTCGCATTGTGAGTCCGATTACCATTCGGTCCGCTTCGTATCCTTTGTTTGAGTCTATTGCATGATCAGATATCTTACGGCCTTCCCGTTCCTCCATTCGGTTGCCTAAAACTTCAAATGTACCGATAGTTACGTCCTTTAAAACACAAGTCTTTTCTTGTGTACGAATCTCTATGTCATTGTCGCATCGTGTGTTGAATTACCATCCGGTCTGCTTCGTATCCTTTATTTGAGTCTATTGCATGATCAGATATCTTTCGGCCTTCCCGTTCCTCCATTCCGGTGCCCGAAACGTCAAATGTACCGATAGTTACGACCATAATGAAACTCGAGTCTTTTCTTGTGTAAGAATCTCTATGTCATTGTCGCATCGTGAGTCCGATTACCATCCGGTCCGCTTCGTATCCTTTATTTGAGTCTATTGCCTGATCAGATATCTTGCGGCCTTCCCTTTCCTCCATTCGGGTGCCCGAAACTTCAAATGTACCGATAGTTACGTCCTTTAAAACTCGAGTCTTTTCTTGTGTACGAATCTCTATGTCATTGTCGCATTGTGAGTCCGATTACCATCCGGTCCGCTTCGTATCCTTTGTTTGAGTCTATTAAATTATCAGATATCTTACGGCCTTCCCGTTCCTCCATTCGGTTGCCCAAAACTTCAAATGTACCGATAGTTACGTCCTTTAAAACTCAAGTCTTTTCTTGTGTACGAATCTCTATGTCATTGTCGCATCGTGAGTCCGATTACCATCTGGTCCGCTTCGTATCCTTTATTTGAGTCTATTGCATGATCAGATATCTTACGGCCTTCCCGTTCCTCCATTCGGTTGCCCAATACTTCAAATGTACCGATAGTTACGACCATAATGAAACTCGAGTCTTTTCTTGTGTACGAAACTCTATGTCATTGTCGCATCGTGAGTCCGATTACCATACGGTACGCTTTGTATCCTATATTTGAGTCTATTCCATGATCAGATATCTTACGGCCTTCCCGTTCCTCCATTCGGTTACCCAAAACTTCAAATGTACCGATATAATGAAACTCGAGTCTTTTCTTGTGTACGAATCTCTATATCATTGTCGCATCGTGAGCCCGATTACCTTCCGGTCCGCTTCGTATCCTTTATTTGAGTCTATTGCATGATCAGATATCTTGCGGCCTTCCCGTTCCTCCATTCGGGTGCCCGAAACTTTGAATGTACCGATAGTTATGTCCTTTAAAACTCGAGCCTTTTCTTGTGTATTAATCTCAATGTCATTGACGCATCGTGAGTTCAATTACCTTCCGGTCCGCTTCGTAACCTTTATTTGAGTCTATTGTATGATCAGATATCTTTCGGCCTTCCCGTTCCTCCATTCCGGTGCCCGAAACGTTAAATGTACCGATAGTTACGACCATAATGAAACTCGAGTCTTTTCTTGTGTACGAATCTCTATGTCATTATCGCATCGTGAGTCCGATTACCATCCGGTCCGCTTCGTATCCTGTATTTGAGTCTATTGCATGATCAGATATCTTGCGGCCTTCCCTTTCAACCATTCGGGTGCCCGAAACTCCAAATGTACCGATAGTTACGTCCTTTAAAACTAGAGTCTTCTCTTGTGTACGAATCTCTCTGTCATTGTCGCATCGTGAGTCCGATTACCATCCGGTCCACTTCGTATCCTTTATTTGAGTCTATTGCATGATCAGATATCTTGCGACCTTCCCGTTCCTCCATTCGGGTGCCCGGAACTTTGAATGTACCGAGAGTTACGTCCTTTAAAACTCGAGTCTTTTCTTGTGTACTAATCTCAATGTCATTGTCGCATCGTGAGTTGAATTACCATCCGGTCTGCTTCGTATCCTATATTTGAGTCTATTGCATCGTCAGATATCTTTCGGCCTTCCCGTTCCTCCATTCCGGCGCCCGAAACGTCAAATGTACCGATTGTTACGACCATATTGAAACTCGAGTCTTTTCTTTTGTAAGAATCTCTATGTCATTGTCGCATCGTGAGTCCGATTACCATCCGGTCCGCTTCGTATCCTTTATTTGCGTCTATTGCATGATCAGATATCTTGCGGCCTTCCCTTTCCTCCATTCGGGTGCCCGAAACTTCAAATGTACCGATAGTTATGTCCTTTAAAACTCGAGTCTTTTCTTGTGTACGAATCTCTATGTCATTGTCGCATTGTGAGTCCGATTACCATTCGGTCCGCTTCGTATCCTTTGTTTGAGTCTATTGCATGATCAGATATCTTACGGCCTTCCCGTTCCTCCATTCGGTTGCCTAAAACTTCAAATGTACCGATAGTTACGTCCTTTAAAACTCAAGTCTTTTCTTGTGTACGAATCTCTATGTCATTGTCGCATCGTGTGTTGAATTACCATCCGGTCTGCTTCGTATCCTTTATTTGAGTCTATTGCATGATCAGATATCTTTCGGCCTTCCCGTTCCTCCATTCCGGTGCCCGAAACGTCAAATGTACCGATATTTACGACCATAATGAAACTCGAGTCTTTTCTTGTGTAAGAATCTCTATGTCATTGTCGCATCGTGAGTCCGATTACCATCCGGTCCGCTTCGTATCCTTTATTTGAGTCTATTGCCTGATCAGATATCTTGCGGGCTTCCCTTTCCTCCATTCGGGTGCCCGAAACTTCAAATGTACCGATAGTTACGTCCTTTAAAACTCGAGTCTTTTCTTGTGTACGAATCTCTATGTCATTGTCGCATTGTGAGTCCGATTACCATCCGGTCCGCTTCGTATCCTTTGTTTGAGTCTATTAAATTATCAGATATCTTACGGCCTTCCCGTTCCTCCATTCGGTTGCCCAAAACTTCAAATGTACCGATAGTTACGTCCTTTAAAACTCAAGTCTTTTCTTGTGTACGAATCTCTATGTCATTGTCGCATCGTGAGTCCGATTACCATCCGGTCCGCTTCGTATCCTTTATTTGAGTCTATTGCATGATCAGATATCTTACGGCCTTCCCGTTCCTCCATTCGGTTGCCCAATACTTCAAATGTACCGATAGTTACGACCATAATGAAACTCGAGTCTTTTCTTGTGTACGAAACTCTTTGTCATTGTCGCATCGTGAGTCCGATTACCATACGGTACGCTTTGTATCCGATATTTGAGTCTATTCCATGATCAGATATCTTACGGCCTTCCCGTTCCTCCATTCGGTTACCCAAAACTTCAAATGTACCGATATAATGAAACTCGAGTCTTTTCTTGTGTACGAATCTCTATATCATTGTCGCATCGTGAGCCCGATTACCATCCGGTCCGCTTCGTATCCTTTATTTGAGTCTATTGCATGATCAGATATCTTGCGGCCTTCCCGTTCCTCCATTCGGGTGCCCGAAACTTTGAATGTACCGATAGTTATGTCCTTTAAAACTCGAGCCTTTTCTTGTGTATTAATCTCAATGTCATTGACGCATCGTGAGTTCAATTACCTTCCGGTCCGCTTCGTAACCTTTATTTGAGTCTATTGTATGATCAGATATCTTTCGGCCTTCCCGTTCCTCCATTCCGGTGCCCGAAACGTTAAATGTACCGATAGTTACGACCATAATGAAACTCGAGTCTTTTCTTGTGTACGAATCTCTATGTCATTGTCGCATCGTGAGTCCGATTACCATCCGGTCCGCTTCGTATCCTGTATTTGAGTCTATTGCATGATCAGATATCTTGCGGCCTTCCCTTTCAACCATTCGGGTGCCCGAAACTCCAAATGTACCGATAGTTACGTCCTTTAAAACTAGAGTCTTCTCTTGTGTACGAATCTCTCTGTCATTGTCGCATCGTGAGTCCGATTACCATCCGGTCCACTTCGTATCCTTTATTTGAGTCTATTGCATGATCAGATATCTTGCGACCTTCCCGTTCCTCCATTCGGGTGCCCGAAACTTTGAATGTACCGATAGTTACGTCCTTTAAAACTCGAGTCTTTTCTTGTGTACGAATCTCAATGTCATTATCGCATCGTGAGTTCAATTACCATCCGGTCTGCTTCGTATCCTTTATTTGAGTCTATTGCATGATCAGATATCTTTCGGCCTTCCCGTTCCTCCATTCCGGTGCCCGAAACGTCAAATGTACCGATAGTTACGACCATAATGAAACTCGACTCTTTTCTTGTGTACGAAACTCTATGTCATTGTCGCATCGTGAGTCCGATTACCATCCGGTACGCTTCTATCCTTTATTTGAATCTATTGCATGATCAGATATCTTTCGGCCTTCCCGTTCCTCCATTCGGGTGCCCGAAACTTCAAATGTACCGATAGTTACGACCATAATGAAACTCGAGTCTTTTCTTGTGTACGAATATCTATGTCATTGTCGCATCGTGAGTCCGATTACCATCCGGTCCACTTCGTATCCTGTATTTGAGTCTATTGCATGATCAGATATCTTGCGGCCTTCCCTTTCAACCATTCGGGTGCCCGAAACTCCAAATGTACCGATAGTTACGTCCTTTAAAACTCGAGTCTTTTCTTGTGTACTAATCTCAATGTCATTGTCGCATCGTGAGTTGAATTACCATCCGGTCTGCTTCGTATCCTTTATTTGAGTCTATTGCATGATCAGATATCTTTCGGCCTTCCCGTTCCTCCATTCCGGTGCCCGAAACGTCAAATGTACCGATAGTTACGACCATAATGAAACTCGAGTCTTTTCTTGTGTAAGAATCTCTATGTCATTGTCGCATCGTGAGTCCGATTACCATCCGGTCCGCTTCGTATCCTTTATTTGAGTCTATTGCATGATCAGATATCTTGCGGCCTTCCCTTTCCTCCATTCGGGTGCCCGAAACTTCAAATGTACCGATAGTTACGTCCTTTAAAACTCGAGTCTTTCCTTGTGTACGAATCTCTATGTCATTGTCGCATTGTGAGTCCGATTACCATCCAGTCCGCTTCGTATCCTTTGTTTGAGTCTATTGCATGATCAGATATCTTACGACCTTCCCGTTCCTCCATTCGGTTGCCCAAAACTTCAAATGTACCGATAGTTACGTCCTTTAAAACTCAAGTCTTTTCTTGTGTACGAATCTCTATGTCATTGTCGCATCGTGAGTCCGATTACCATCCGGTCCGCTTCGTATCCTTTATTTGAGTCTATTGCATGATCAGATATCTTACGGCCTTCCCGTTCCTCAATTCGGTTGCCCAATACTTCAAATGTACTGATAGTTACGACCATAATGAAACTCGAGTCTTTTCTTGTGTACGAAACTCTATGTCATTGTCGCATCGTGAGTCCGATTACCATACGGTACGCTTTGAATCCTTTATTTGAGTCTATTCCATAATCAGATATCTTACGGCCTTCCCGTTCCTCCATTCGGTTACCCAAAACTTCAAATGTACCGATACAATGAAACTCGAGTCTTTTCTTGTGTACGAATCTCTATATCATTGTCGCATCGTGAGCCCGATTACCATCCGGTCCGCTTCGTATCCTTTATTTGAGTCTATTGCATGATCAGATATCTTGCGGCCTTCCCGTTCCTCCATTCGGGTGCCCGAAACTTTGAATGTACCGATAGTTATGTCCTTTAAAACTCGAGCCTATTCTTGTGTATTAATCTCAATGTCATTGACGCATCGTGAGTTCAATTACCTTCCGGTCCGCTTCGTAACCTTTATTTGAGTCTATTGTATGATCAGATATCTTTCGGCCTTCCCGTTCCACCATTCCGGTGCCCGAAACGTTAAATGTACCGATAGTTACGACCATAATGAAACTAGAGTCTTTTCTTGTGTACGAATCTCTATGTCATTGTCGCATCGTGAGTCCGATTACCATCCGGTCCGCTTCGTATCCTTTATTTGAGTCTATTGCATGATCAGATATCTTGCGGCCTTCCCTTTCCTCCATTCGGGTGCCCGAAACTTCAAATGTACCGATAGTTACGTCCTTTAAAACTCGAGTCTTCTCTTGTGTACGAATCTCTATGTCATTGTCGCATCGTGAGTCCGATTACCATCCGGTCCGCTTCATATCCTTTATTTGAGTCTATTGCATGATCAGATATCTTGCGGCCTTCCCTTTCCTCCATTCGGGTGCCCGAAACATCAAATGTACCGATAGTTACGTCCTTTAAAACTCGAGTCTTTTCTTGTGTACGAATCTCTATGTCATTGTCGCATCGTGAGTCCGATTACCATCCGGTCCGCTTCGTATCCTTTATTTAAGTCTATTGCATGATCAGATATCTTACGGCCTTCCCGTTCCTCCATTCGGTTGCCCAAAACTTCAAATGTACCGATAGTTACGTCCTTTAAAACTCAAGTCTTTTCTTGTGTACGAATCTCTATGTCATTGTCGCATCGTGAGTCCGATTACCATCCGGTCCGCTTCGTATCCTTTATTTGAGTCTATTGCATGATCAGATATCTTACGGCCTTCCCGTTCCTCCATTCGGTTGCCCAAAACTTCAAATGTACTGATAGTTACGACCATAATGAAACTCGAGTCTTTTCTTGTGTACGAAACTCTATGTCATTGTCGCATCGTGAGTCCGATTACCATACGGTACGCTTTGTATCCTATATTTGAGTCTATTCCATGATCAGATATCTTACGGCCTTCCCGTTCCTCCATTCGGTTACCCAAAACTTCAAATGTACCGATATAATGAAACTCGAGTCTTTTCTTGTGTACGAATCTCTATATCATTGTCGCATCGTGAGCCCGATTACCATCCGGTCCGCTTCGTATCCTTTATTTGAGTCTATTGCATGATCAGATATCTTGCGGCCTTCCCGTTCCTCCATTCGGGTGCCCGAAACTTTGAATGTACCGATAGTTATGTCCTTTAAAACTCGAGCCTTTTCTTGTGTATTAATCTCAATGTCATTGACGCATCGTGAGTTCAATTACCTTCCGGTCCGCTTCGTAACCTTTATTTGAGTCTATTGTATGATCAGATATCTTTCGGCCTTCCCGTTCCTCCATTCCGGTGCCCGAAACGTTAAATGTACCGATAGTTACGACCATAATGAAACTCGAGTCTTTTCTTGTGTACGAATCTCTATGTCATTGTCGCATCGTGAGTCCGATTACCATCCGGTCCGCTTCGTATCCTGTATTTGAGTCTATTGCATGATCAGATATCTTGCGGCCTTCCCTTTCAACCATTCGGGTGCCCGAAACTCCAAATGTACCGATAGTTACGTCCTTTAAAACTAGAGTCTTCTCTTGTGTACGAATCTCTCTGTCATTGTCGCATCGTGAGTCCGATTACCATCCGGTCCACTTCGTATCCTTTATTTGAGTCTATTGCATGATCAGATATCTTGCGACCTTCCCGTTCCTCCATTCGGGTGCCCGAAACTTTGAATGTACCGATAGTTACGTCCTTTAAAACTCGAGTCTTTTCTTGTGTACGAATCTCAATGTCATTATCGCATCGTGAGTTCAATTACCATCCGGTCTGCTTCGTATCCTTTATTTGAGTCTATTGCATGATCAGATATCTTTCGGCCTTCCCGTTCCTCCATTCCGGTGCCCGAAACGTCAAATGTACCGATAGTTACGACCATAATGAAACTCGACTCTTTTCTTGTGTACGAAACTCTATGTCATTGTCGCATCGTGAGTCCGATTACCATCCGGTACGCTTCTATCCTTTATTTGAATCTATTGCATGATCAGATATCTTTCGGCCTTCCCGTTCCTCCATTCCGGTGCCCGAAACTTCAAATGTACCGATAGTTACGACCATAATGAAACTCGAGTCTTTTCTTGTGTACGAATATCTATGTCATTGTCGCATCGTGAGTCCGATTACCATCCGGTCCACTTCGTATCCTGTATTTGAGTCTATTGCATGATCAGATATCTTGCGGCCTTCCCTTTCAACCATTCGGGTGCCCGAAACTCCAAATGTACCGATAGTTACGTCCTTTAAAACTCGAGTCTTTTCTTGTGTACTAATCTCAATGTCATTGTCGCATCGTGAGTTGAATTACCATCCGGTCTGCTTCGTATCCTTTATTTGAGTCTATTGCATGATCAGATATCTTTCGGCCTTCCCGTTCCTCCATTCCGGTGCCCGAAACGTCAAATGTACCGATAGTTACGACCATAATGAAACTCGAGTCTTTTCTTGTGTAAGAATCTCTATGTCATTGTCGCATCGTGAGTCCGATTACCATCCGGTCCGCTTCGTATCCTTTATTTGAGTCTATTGCATGATCAGATATCTTGCGGCCTTCCCTTTCCTCCATTCGGGTGCCCGAAACTTCAAATGTACCGATAGTTACGTCCTTTAAAACTCGAGTCTTTCCTTGTGTACGAATCTCTATGTCATTGTCGCATCGTGAGTCCGATTACCATCCGGTCCGCTTCGTATCCTTTGTTTGAGTCTATTGCATGATCAGATATCTTACGACCTTCCCGTTCCTCCATTCGGTTGCCCAAAACTTCAAATGTACCGATAGTTACGTCCTTTAAAACTCAAGTCTTTTCTTGTGTACGAATCTCTATGTCATTGTCGCATCGTGAGTCCGATTACCATCCGGTCCGCTTCGTATCCTTTATTTGAGTCTATTGCATGATCAGATATCTTACGGTCTTCCCGTTCCTCCATTCGGTTGCCCAATACTTCAAATGTACTGATAGTTACGACCATAATGAAACTCGAGTCTTTTCTTGTGTACGAAACTCTATGTCATTGTCGCATCGTGAGTCCGATTACCATACGGTACGCTTTGAATCCTTTATTTGAGTCTATTCAATAATCAGATATCTTACGGCCTTCCCGTTCCTCCATTCGGTTACTCAAAACTTCAAATGTACCGATATAATGAAACTCGAGTCTTTTCTTGTGTACGAATCTCTATATCATTGTCGCATCGTGAGCCCGATTACCATCCGGTCCGCTTCGTATCCTTTATTTGAGTCTATTGCATGATCAGATATCTTGCGGCCTTCCCGTTCCTCCATTCGGGTGCCCGAAACTTTGAATGTACCGATAGTTATGTCCTTTAAAACTCGAGCCTATTCTTGTGTATTAATCTCAATGTCATTGACGCATCGTGAGTTCAATTACCTTCCGGTCCGCTTCGTAACCTTTATTTGAGTCTATTGTATGATCAGATATCTTTCGGCCTTCCCGTTCCACCATTCCGGTGCCCGAAACGTTAAATGTACCGATAGTTACGACCATAATGAAACTAGAGTCTTTTCTTGTGTACGAATCTCTATGTCATTGTCGCATCGTGAGTCCGATTACCATCCGGTCCGCTTCGTATCCTTTATTTGAGTCTATTGCATGATCAGATATCTTGCGGCCTTCCCTTTCCTCCATTCGGGTGCCCGAAACTTCAAATGTACCGATAGTTACGTCCTTTAAAACTCGAGTATTCTCTTGTGTACGAATCTCTATGTCATTGTCGCATCGTGAGTCCGATTACCATCCGGTCCGCTTCATATCCTTTATTTGAGTCTATTGCATGATCAGATATCTTGCGGCCTTCCCTTTCCTCCATTCGGGTGCCCGAAACATCAAATGTACCGATAGTTACGTCCTTTAAAACTCGAGTCTTTTCTTGTGTACGAATCTCTATGTCATTGTCGCATCGTGAGTCCGATTACCATCCGGTCCGCTTCGTATCCTTTATTTAAGTCTATTGCATGATCAGATATCTTACGGCCTTCCCGTTCCTCCATTCGGTTGCCCAAAACTTCAAATGTACCGATAGTTACGTCCTTTAAAACTCAAGTCTTTTCTTGTGTACGAATCTCTATGTCATTGTCGCATCGTGAGTCCGATTACCATCCGGTCCGCTTCGTATCCTTTATTTGAGTCTATTGCATGATCAGATATCTTACGGCTTTCCCGTTCCTCCATTCGGTTGCCCAAAACTTCAAATGTACTGATAGTTACGACCATAATGAAACTCGAGTCTTTTCTTGTGTACGAAACTCTATGTCATTGTCGCATCGTGAGTCCGATTACCATACGGTACGCTTTGAATCCTTTATTTGAGTCTATTCCATAATCAGATATCTTACGGCCTTCCCGTTCCTCCATTCGGTTACCCAAAACTTCAAATGTACCGATATAATGAAACTCGAGTCTTTTCTTGTGTACGAATCTCTATATCATTGTCGCATCGTGAGCCCGATTACCATCCGGTCCGCTTCGTATCCTTTATTTGAGTCTATTGCATGATCAGATATCTTGCGGCCTTCCCGTTCCTCCATTCGGGTGCCCGAAACTTTGAATGTACCGATAGTTATGTCCTTTAAAACTCGAGCCTTTTCTTGTGTATTAATCTCAATGTCATTGACGCATCGTGAGTTCAATTACCTTCCGGTCCGCTTCGTAACCTTTATTTGAGTCTATTGTATGATCAGATATCTTTCGGCCTTCCCGTTCCTCCATTCCGGTGCCCGAAACGTTAAATGTACCGATAGTTACAACCATAATGAAACTCGAGTCTTTTCTTGTGTACGAATCTCTATGTCATTGTCGCATCGTGAGTCCGATTACCATCCGGTCCGCTTCGTATCCTGTATTTGAGTCTATTGCATGATCAGATATCTTGCGGCCTTCCCTTTCAACCATTCGGGTGCCCGAAACTCCAAATGTACCGATAGTTACGTCCTTTAAAACTAGAGTCTTCTCTTGTGTACGAATCTCTCTGTCATTGTCGCATCGTGAGTCCGATTACCATCCGGTCCACTTCGTATCCTTTATTTGAGTCTATTGCATGATCAGATATCTTGCGACCTTCCCGTTCCTCCATTCGGGTGCCCGAAACTTTGAATGTACCGATAGTTACGTCCTTTAAAACTCGAGTCTTTTCTTGTGTACGAATCTCAATGTCATTATCGCATCGTGAGTTCAATTACCATCCGGTCTGCTTCGTATCCTTTATTTGAGTCTATTGCATGATCAGATATCTTTCGGCCTTCCCGTTCCTCCATTCCGGTGCCCGAAACGTCAAATGTACCGATAGTTACGACCATAATGAAACTCGACTCTTTTCTTGTGTACGAAACTCTATGTCATTGTCGCATCGTGAGTCCGATTACCATCCGGTACGCTTCTATCCTTTATTTGAATCTATTGCATGATCAGATATCTTTCGGCCTTCCCGTTCCTCCATTCCGGTGCCCGAAACTTCAAATGTACCGATAGTTACGACCATAATGAAACTCGAGTCTTTTCTTGTGTACGAATATCTATGTCATTGTCGCATCGTGAGTCCGCTTACCATCCGGTCCACTTCGTATCCTGTATTTGAGTCTATTGCATGATCAGATATCTTGCGGCCTTCCCTTTCAACCATTCGGGTGCCCGAAACTCCAAATGTACCGATAGTTACGTCCTTTAAAACTCGAGTCTTTTCTTGTGTACTAATCTCAATGTCATTGTCGCATCGTGAGTTGAATTACCATCCGGTCTGCTTCGTATCCTTTATTTGAGTCTATTGCATGATCAGATATCTTTCGGCCTTCCCGTTCCTCCATTCCGGTGCCCGAAACGTCAAATGTACCGATAGTTACGACCATAATGAAACTCGAGTCTTTTCTTGTGTAAGAATCTCTATGTCATTGTCGCATCGTGAGTCCGATTACCATCCGGTCCGCTTCGTATCCTTTATTTGAGTCTATTGCATGATCAGATATCTTGCGGCCTTCCCTTTCCTCCATTCGGGTGCCCGAAACTTCAAATGTACCGATAGTTACGTCCTTTAAAACTCGAGTCTTTCCTTGTGTACGAATCTCTATGTCATTGTCGCATTGTGAGTCCGATTACCATCCGGTCCGCTTCGTATCCTTTGTTTGAGTCTATTGCATGATCAGATATCTTACGGCCTTCCCGTTCCTCCATTCGGTTACCCAAAACTTCAAATGTACCGATATAATGAAACTCGAGTCTTTTCTTGTGTACGAATCTCTATATCATTGTCGCATCGTGAGCCCGATTACCATCCGGTCCGCTTCGTATCCTTTATTTGAGTCTATTGCATGATCAGATATCTTGCGGCCTTCCCGTTCCTCCATTCGGGTGCCCGAAACTTTGAATGTACCGATAGTTATGTCCTTTAAAACTCGAGCCTATTCTTGTGTATTAATCTCAATGTCATTGACGCATCGTGAGTTCAATTACCTTCCGGTCCGCTTCGTAACCTTTATTTGAGTCTATTGTATGATCAGATATCTTTCGGCCTTCCCGTTCCACCATTCCGGTGCCCGAAACGTTAAATGTACCGATAGTTACGACCATAATGAAACTAGAGTCTTTTCTTGTGTACGAATCTCTATGTCATTGTCGCATCGTGAGTCCGATTACCATCCGGTCCGCTTCGTATCCTTTATTTGAGTCTATTGCATGATCAGATATCTTGCGGCCTTCCCTTTCCTCCATTCGGGTGCCCGAAACTTCAAATGTACCGATAGTTACGTCCTTTAAAACTCGAGTCTTCTCTTGTGTACGAATCTCTATGTCATTGTCGCATCGTGAGTCCGATTACCATCCGGTCCGCTTCATATCCTTTATTTGAGTCTATTGCATGATCAGATATCTTGCGGCCTTCCCTTTCCTCCATTCGGGTGCCCGAAACATCCAATGTACCGATAGTTACGTCCTTTAAAACTCGAGTCTTTTCTTGTGTACGAATCTCTATGTCATTGTCGCATCGTGAGTCCGATTACCATCCGGTCCGCTTCGTATTCTTTATTTAAGTCTATTGCATGATCAGATATCTTACGGCCTTCCCGTTCCTCCATTCGGTTGCCCAAAACTTCAAATGTACCGATAGTTACGTCCTTTAAAACTCAAGTCTTTTCTTGTGTACGAATCTCTATGTCATTGTCGCATCGTGAGTCCGATTACCATCCGGTCCGCTTCGTATCCTTTATTTGAGTCTATTGCATGATCAGATATCTTACGGCCTTCCCGTTCCTCCATTCGGTTGCCCAAAACTTCAAATGTACTGATAGTTACGACCATAATGAAACTCGAGTCTTTTCTTGTGTACGAAACTCTATGTCATTGTCGCATCGTGAGTCCGATTACCATACGGTATGCTTTGAATCCTTTATTTGAGTCTATTCCATAATCAGATATCTTACGGCCTTCCCGTTCCTCCATTCGGTTACCCAAAACTTCAAATGTACCGATATAATGAAACTCGAGTCTTTTCTTGTGTACGAATCTCTATATCATTGTCGCATCGTGAGCCCGATTACCATCCGGTCCGCTTCGTATCCTTTATTTGAGTCTATTGCATGATCAGATATCTTGCGGCCTTCCCGTTCCTCCATTCGGGTGCCCGAAACTTTGAATGTACCGATAGTTATGTCCTTTAAAACTCGAGCCTATTCTTGTGTATTAATCTCAATGTCATTGACGCATCGTGAGTTCAATTACCTTCCGGTCCGCTTCGTAACCTTTATTTGAGTCTATTGTATGATCAGATATCTTTCGGCCTTCCCGTTCCTCCATTCCGGTGCCCGAAACGTTAAATGTACCGATAGTTACGACCATAATGAAACTAGAGTCTTTTCTTGTGTACGAATCTCTATGTCATTGTCGCATCGTGAGTCCGATTACCATCCGGTGCGCTTCGTATCCTTTATTTGAGTCTATTGCATGATCAGATATCTTGCGGCCTTCCCTTTCCTCCATTCGGGTGCCCGAAACTTCAAATGTACCGATAGTTACGTCCTTTAAAACTCGAGTCTTCTCTTGTGTACGAATCTCTATGTCATTGTCGCATCGTGAGTCCGATTACCATCCGGTCCCCTTCATATCCTTTATTTGAGTCTATTGCATGATCAGATATCTTGCGGCCTTCCCTTTCCTCCATTCGGGTGCCCGAAACTTCAAATGTACCGATAGTTACGTCCTTTAAAACTCGAGTCTTTTCTTGTGTACGAATCTCTATGTCATTGTCGCATCGTGAGTCCGATTACCATCCGGTCCGCTTCGTATCCTTTATTTAAGTCTATTGCATGATCAGATATCTTACGGCCTTCCCGTTCCTCCATTCAGTTGCCCAAAACTTCAAATGTACCGATAGTTACGACCATAATGAAACTCGAGTCTTTTCTTGTGTACGAAACTCTATGTCATTGTCGCATCGTGAGTCCGATTACCATCCGGTACGCTTTGTATCCTTTATTTGAGTCTATTGCATGATCAGATATCTTACGGCCTTCCCGTTCCTCCATTCGGTTACCCAAAACTTCAAATGTACCGATATAATGAAACTCGAGTCTTTTCTTGTGTACGAATCTCTATATCATTGTCGCATCGTGAGCCCGATTACCATCCGGTCCGCTTCGTATCCTTTATTTGAGTCTATTGCATGATCAGATATCTTGCGGCCTTCCCGTTCCTCCATTCGGGTGCCCGAAACTTTGAATGTACCGATAGTTATGTCCTTTAAAACTCGAGCCTATTCTTGTGTATTAATCTCAATGTCATTGACGCATCGTGAGTTCAGTTACCTTCCGGTCCGCTTCGTAACCTTTATTTGAGTCTATTGTATGATCAGATATCTTTCGGCCTTCCCGTTCCTCCATTCCGGTGCCCGAAACGTTAAATGTACCGATAGTTACGACCATAATGAAACTAGAGTCTTTTCTTGTGTACGAATCTCTATGTCATTGTCGCATCGTGAGTCCGATTACCATCCGGTCCGCTTCGTATCCTTTATTTGAGTCTATTGCATGATCAGATATCTTGCGGCCTTCCCTTTCCTCCATTCGGGTGCCCGAAACTTCAAATGTACCGATAGTTACGTCCTTTAAAACTCGAGTCTTCTCTTGTGTACGAATCTCTATGTCATTGTCGCATCGTGAGTCCGATTACCATCCGGTCCGCTTCGTATCCTTTATTTGAGTCTATTGCATGATCAGATAACTTGCGGCCTTCCCTTTCCTCCATTCGGGTGCCCGAAACATCAAATGTACCGATAGTTACGTCCTTTAAAACTCGAGTCTTTTCTTGTGTACGAATCTCTATGTCATTGTCGCATCGTGAGTCCGATTACCATCCGGTCCGCTTCGTATCCTTTATTTAAGTTTATTGCATGATTAGATATCTTACGGCCTTCCCGTTCCTCCATTCGGTTGCCCAAAACTTCAAATGTACCGATAGTTACGACCATAATGAAACTCGAGTCTTTTCTTGTGTACGAAACTCTATGTCATTGTCGCATCGTGAGTCCGATTACCATCCGGTACGCTTTGTATCCTTTATTTGAGTCTATTGCATGATCAGATATCTTACGGCCTTCCCGTCCTCCATTCGGTTACCCAAAACTTCAAATGTACCGATATAATGAAACTCGAGTCTTTTCTTGTGTACGAATCTCTATATCATTGTCGCATCGTGAGCCCGATTGCCATCCGGTCCGCTTCGTATCCTTTATTTGAGTCTATTGCATGATCAGATATCTTGCGGCCTTCCCGTTCCTCCATTCGGGTGCCCGAAACTTTGAATGTACCGATAGTTACGTCCTTTAAAACTCGAGCCTTTTCTTGTGTACTAATCTCAATGTCAATGTCGCATCGTGTGTTCAATTACCTTCCGGTCCGCTTCGTAACCTTTATTTGAGTCTATTGTATGATCAGATATCTTTCGGCCTTCCCGTTCCTCCATTCCGGTGCCCGAAACGTTAAATGTACCGAGAGTTACGACCATAATGAAACTCGAGTCTTTTCTTGTGTACGAATCTCTATGTCGTTGTCGCATCGTGAGTCCGCTTATCATCCGGTCCGCTTCGTATCCTTTAGTTGAGTCTATTGCATTATCGGATATCTTGCGGCCTTCCCTTTCCAACATTCGGGTGCCCGAAACTTCAAATGTACCGATAGTTACGTCCTTTAAAACTCGAGTCTTCTCTTGTGTACGAATCTCTATGTCATTGTCGCATCGTGTGACACCCGGCAACTTCCGGTAACTAACTTTTGAAAACTTAGTAAGTCTACCTTAGCGAGTTGTGCATACGTTACACAAAACAAGGTCGGTCGAGTCGAGTCGCACGTCATTTGGGTTTTAACGTACGTAAGTCTCGAGTCCCGGGGATTGGTGAACGAGTGTGAACGTGTTTACTTTCATGTATTATGTGTTTATAATCATTATGTGACTTATCGGTATGTGAAAATGTGTTAACATATGTTAAAACGGAGTTTAACGCGCCAAATACACAACACCTGAGCTGATAGGCGATTAGCCTGATCAGTCAGGTGATTAGCTTGAACCTATTAGGCGATTAGCTAAGAGTTATAGGCGTTTAGCATGTGTTAGGTGGCGATTAGCACTTATTCTTAGGCGATTAGCTTGTTTTCTTAGGCGATTAGCACCCTAATCGCCTGATACAACTTCCTAATCGCCTGCAACTTGTTTTACGACTAAAAACACCTATAAATACCACCCTTGACCTCCAAAACATTATTTACATAACCCTAGCCGTCCCATAACATATCTTAACCCACAAACATCCTCTGGAACCCATTTTTACACACAAACAACCATTTCCAAGCTTATTCCATCATCTACTCTTATAAACAAGGTGTGTTCTTCAAACCCAAACCTTTAAATGATTATGTTTTACTCCCTAAATGTCCAGACCTGACTTATAAAGGTTTTTGTCTTTGAAAATCCATTTAAAACCGTTTCTAAACAAACCCACACCTTTACATGTGTTAAATGTGTTATATGTGATTAAAGGTTGAGTTTTTGGGATTTAATCATGATTGTTTTTGTGTTATTTTGATGTTTATAGCTGTTACATATTAGTATGATGATGTCCTAGGAGTTTGAATGGTTTTGGTCGTATATTATGGATATTTGGTGTTTTGACCCGTTTGAAGGATTTTGGATGATTTAGGATGATATGAGGTGTGTTGTTGATTGTTTGATGTTAGGGTTTGCTCTAGGATGATGCTAGAACAGTAGGATGCTTCCGGACAACGTGATTATGTGATTAGATCTGAATATTTGCTATTTAGGGCAAGTTCTTGCATGTTGATGTGATGTTTTCATGTTAAATTGCTATTTTGGGAAAACGCTCGCATTCGGGTCTGTTAGAATGATGAAAACTTAGGGGTTTTGCTTGAAATATGTTTATTAATATGTTTGGATGATTATCGGGTGTTTTTACACGTTTCGGATCTGATTTGGAGGGTTAAACGCGCGAAAAACCACAATTGCTGCACTATAGGCGATTAGCAATCCTAATCGCCTATGTATCAGGCGATTATGCCCTAATCGCATGCCAAGGGTGGCGAGTAGCCCCCTAATCGCCATCTGATCATGCAATTGTGATCCTAATTGCTAGCAAGTCATGCAATTGTGATCCTAATTGCTAGCAAGTCATGCAATTGTGATCCTAATCACTAGTTAAGCCCTGAAATGCATACCACATGACCTAATCGCCTATACAAGCATGTGATTAGCCCTAATCACCTAACATAAGGGGCGATTAGCTCAGCTAATTGCCTGTTGACCATCCCTAATCACGTGTTGACTTTCCTAATTGCATGCTAAGTCCCTAATCGCGTGTAATGCTGTTATAAGTGTATTTTAACATCCCGAAACCCGATTTGACACCTAGGAACATGATAGGAACCCCGTGACATGCTTAGTAACATAGTAACACGTGTTCGGACTTGTTCGTACGTTATTTGACCTATGTGTTAGAATCGTTGAACTTTAACGCATGTTAAGTGCTGAGTGCATGTTTTGTGTATGTTTGTGCATGAGATGAACACGTGGAATGTCGGGTCACCAATGGGATGTCGAGTCTTGTCTTACGTAGTCTGGTTGTCGGTCAAACACGCTTTTCGGACATATAACGGTCATGGACTGGACTTAGGGACTAAGGAACCCGACGGGTTATTAGTCTAACTTAACGCGCATCTTATGATAGGTTGCCATTAGTTGGGGCTATCGTATCATATAAACGGTTTACTTATTTAACAGAAGACGCAACCTAAGGTGAGTTTCACGGCCCCACTCTTTACTGTTTTCGTTTTCGGGGGAGAAACATGCTACATACTAGTGTTCTTAAAACCTACTCACAAACATGTTTTGCTTATACAAAAGTGTTTGGCTTACGAAACAACTCTTTTAAGTTTGGATGAAACTGTGAACATTCGGTGACGCATAACGGGGGAAACAGTGTAGTCGTGCATTAGTGTATTCGTGAAATGGTGTAGTCGTGTAATAGTGCATTCGTGAAAACCGTGTATCCGTGTGTTTGGGTATTCGTGCATCAGTGTAGTCGTGTAACCAGGTACTCATACGTTGTGAACTCAGGTATTCGTGTATCCTAGCTTGGTATTGGTAAAGGTTTATCAAAGTTCAAACACATGAAACATTTTTCTTAAAAACCTGTGAACTCACCAGTATTTTATACTGACGTTTTTAGCATGTTTTCTCAGGTCGCTAAGGTAGCAGCTGTCGTCTAGGCGCACGGAGTCGCACTGGAGTCGTTTCGCGTCTAGGATCATTATGCATGTTTTCTTGGAAATGTTAAACTCTTAAACTTATGTTTGGATTACATTTGACTCTTGTAAACTCATACGCTTCCGCGCTTTCAAACGATGACTTCTAAATCTTATGCATGGTTTTAATTACGTATGTTTTTACATTTAGACGTCGTTTATTGTGACCGTTGACTTGGATCCTGGTGTGTCACACGCCTCGCGGTAGAACTCCGCAGGTGGTTATTTGAGGGTGTGACAGATTGGTATCAGAGCCAATGGTTATAGTGAACTAGGACTGCATGTAGAGTCTAGACTATAGCCGAGTCTCACACACTAGACGGTCACATACTTTTGAGTCGTGTCTTTTGGTAAACATACTACCTTTGTCGGGGTGTCGGTATCCTTATCACACAGTGTTGCATCTCCCATCTCATTCTTGGTTATTCCTAGTTTCATTCGCTGATCTGTGTTGACTGTGTCTTCCTATGATGTGGGTACCGGGTGACTTGAGGTTCGAGCTCGGGGCACGCCTTGAGGACCATGTAGAGCAATTTATCATTTCGGGTGCACACGAAATCATAAGTTGAAATGCATGGAAGACTTGGTGGATCTCGTGTTGGGATTTATGGTCGCATTTGGACCCGATCTTAGACTTTTCGTATTCTTTTGGGGTTAGCGTTGGTGTTGGATCTGAGTGTTTGTTTCGTCTTTTCTCAGAAGATGTCAGGACGCACTGGCGGACGTACTGGGGGACGACGTGCAGGCCGCGCTGGTGGGGGTAGAGGTGGTGGTGGTAACATCACCTTGACGTACGACGAACTCAATGAGATGATGCAGCAGCAGTTAAGCGTTGCACTAGCTGCTTTTCAGGCTGCCCAGCAGACTTTCATGGGTGCTACTACTCCTCCTGTTCAGGCAGGTGTTGCCTATAAGCGGTTTAAGGATTGTCAGCCCCTCAACTTCCGTGGTACGGAGGGAGCTGTGGAGTTGCTCAGGTGGTTGGAGAAGACGGAGTCGGTGTTTGCTTTATGTGAGACTCCAGCAGCGGATCGGGTGAAGTTTGCTTCGGGAACCTTTATAGGACCCGCCTTGACGTGGTGGAACAACGTCACACAGACTCTTGGTCTTGGGGAGGCCAACGCCATGCCTTGGGCGGACTTTGTGCGTAGGTTGAAGGATGAGTATTGCCCGCGTGAGGAGATTAAGAGATTGGAACAGGAATATGGGAATCTTAAGATGGTGGGTTCTGAGGTTGAGGAGTACACAATCAGGCACAACGAGTTAGCGGTGATGTGTCCAGGTTTGTCTACACCAGAGTACAGGAGGATAGAGCAGTACCTTGCGGGATTGGTGCCAGAGATTGCTGGATTGGTGTCTGCTAGGGATCCCGCTACTATGTCAGAGGCTGTGCGGTCGGCGACTAAGATGACCAACTTGAAGATTTCTGAAGGTGTCTTGCCTCCTAGGGGCTCTTCTGTGAAGGCGCAGACGGATAACAAAAGGAAATGGGAGAGTGTTGAGAAGAGTTCAACTGCAGTTCAGCGGCAGTCGGCAACGAAGAAGGTTGAAGCTTCGGGGTCAGTGTTTGATCAGAAACAAGGAGGGTATGCGGGAAACCTCCCAAGGTGTAATCAGTGTGGGTTTCATCACACAGGTAATTGTGGTAAGTCTCGCTGCCATCGGTGTCATCAGTTTGGCCATCATGTTAAAGACTGTAGGGTCAATCTACAACCAGGGCAAACTCAAGCGGTCATCCCCACCCCTGCTTCTCGGGGAAATCGAGAGTGTTTTATTTGCGGCGAAGCAGGACATCTCAAGCGCAACTGCCCGAAACTGAACCAGACTGGGGCTGGGGCCGCTGACGGCGGTGGAAACAAAGAGGGTGGTGGTCAGACTGCTCGTGTCTTTGTGCTCGGTGCTAGGGAGAACCAGGTGGACCCAGACACTGTTACTCGTACGTATTCTTTCTTATCTCTTGTTACGCCTTGGTTTTACTCTTTCGCATTGTTGTGTGTTCATGTCTTTGGGTATTTCTTGGGGTTTGGTCTCTACTTCTCATTCTTTGGGGTCGATGAGGGTTCTTTGGGGATGCTACTTGGACGGTACCAGTGGGTTGTTACACCGATCACAGTAGTCCCCAGTAGGCCTTCGATCGGGAGTCTCTTGTCTCTCATTCACTCGCTGTTCCTTGGGGAACGTTACTTGGGCATACACGGGGGTCGACGCTCATCACTGTTGGGGTCAAAAGAATCTCGGGGCGAGATTCCTTTTAACAGGGGGATGATGTGACGACCGGAAAAATTTTTTCTTCTTGTTGGTCTTCTCTTTTCGAATTCGGGAAATTTTCGGGACGAAAATTCTTGTAACAGGGGGATGATGTGACACCCGGCAACTTCCGGTAACTAACTTTTGAAAACTTAGTAAGTCTACCTTAGCGAGTTGTGCATACGTTACACAAAACAAGGTCGGTCGAGTCGAGTCGCACGTCATTTGGGTTTTAACGTACGTAAGTCTCGAGTCCCGGGGATTGGTGAACGAGTGTGAACGTGTTTACTTTCATGTATTATGTGTTTATAATCATTATGTGACTTATCGGTATGTGAAAATGTGTTAACATATGTTAAAACGGAGTTTAACGCGCCAAATACACAACACCTGAGCTGATAGGCGATTAGCCTGATCAGTCAGGTGATTAGCTTGAACCTATTAGGCGATTAGCTAAGAGTTATAGGCGTTTAGCATGTGTTAGGTGGCGATTAGCACTTATTCTTAGGCGATTAGCTTGTTTTCTTAGGCGATTAGCACCCTAATCGCCTGATACAACTTCCTAATCGCCTGCAACTTGTTTTACGACTAAAAACACCTATAAATACCACCCTTGACCTCCAAAACATTATTTACATAACCCTAGCCGTCCCATAACATATCTTAACCCACAAACATCCTCTGGAACCCATTTTTACACACAAACAACCATTTCCAAGCTTATTCCATCATCTACTCTTATAAACAAGGTGTGTTCTTCAAACCCAAACCTTTAAATGATTATGTTTTACTCCCTAAATGTCCAGACCTGACTTATAAAGGTTTTTGTCTTTGAAAATCCATTTAAAACCGTTTCTAAACAAACCCACACCTTTACATGTGTTAAATGTGTTATATGTGATTAAAGGTTGAGTTTTTGGGATTTAATCATGATTGTTTTTGTGTTATTTTGATGTTTATAGCTGTTACATATTAGTATGATGATGTCCTAGGAGTTTGAATGGTTTTGGTCGTATATTATGGATATTTGGTGTTTTGACCCGTTTGAAGGATTTTGGATGATTTAGGATGATATGAGGTGTGTTGTTGATTGTTTGATGTTAGGGTTTGCTCTAGGATGATGCTAGAACAGTAGGATGCTTCCGGACAACGTGATTATGTGATTAGATCTGAATATTTGCTATTTAGGGCAAGTTCTTGCATGTTGATGTGATGTTTTCATGTTAAATTGCTATTTTGGGAAAACGCTCGCATTCGGGTCTGTTAGAATGATGAAAACTTAGGGGTTTTGCTTGAAATATGTTTATTAATATGTTTGGATGATTATCGGGTGTTTTTACACGTTTCGGATCTGATTTGGAGGGTTAAACGCGCGAAAAACCACAATTGCTGCACTATAGGCGATTAGCAATCCTAATCGCCTATGTATCAGGCGATTATGCCCTAATCGCATGCCAAGGGTGGCGAGTAGCCCCCTAATCGCCATCTGATCATGCAATTGTGATCCTAATTGCTAGCAAGTCATGCAATTGTGATCCTAATTGCTAGCAAGTCATGCAATTGTGATCCTAATCACTAGTTAAGCCCTGAAATGCATACCACATGACCTAATCGCCTATACAAGCATGTGATTAGCCCTAATCACCTAACATAAGGGGCGATTAGCTCAGCTAATTGCCTGTTGACCATCCCTAATCACGTGTTGACTTTCCTAATTGCATGCTAAGTCCCTAATCGCGTGTAATGCTGTTATAAGTGTATTTTAACATCCCGAAACCCGATTTGACACCTAGGAACATGATAGGAACCCCGTGACATGCTTAGTAACATAGTAACACGTGTTCGGACTTGTTCGTACGTTATTTGACCTATGTGTTAGAATCGTTGAACTTTAACGCATGTTAAGTGCTGAGTGCATGTTTTGTGTATGTTTGTGCATGAGATGAACACGTGGAATGTCGGGTCACCAATGGGATGTCGAGTCTTGTCTTACGTAGTCTGGTTGTCGGTCAAACACGCTTTTCGGACATATAACGGTCATGGACTGGACTTAGGGACTAAGGAACCCGACGGGTTATTAGTCTAACTTAACGCGCATCTTATGATAGGTTGCCATTAGTTGGGGCTATCGTATCATATAAACGGTTTACTTATTTAACAGAAGACGCAACCTAAGGTGAGTTTCACGGCCCCACTCTTTACTGTTTTCGTTTTCGGGGGAGAAACATGCTACATACTAGTGTTCTTAAAACCTACTCACAAACATGTTTTGCTTATACAAAAGTGTTTGGCTTACGAAACAACTCTTTTAAGTTTGGATGAAACTGTGAACATTCGGTGACGCATAACGGGGGAAACAGTGTAGTCGTGCATTAGTGTATTCGTGAAATGGTGTAGTCGTGTAATAGTGCATTCGTGAAAACCGTGTATCCGTGTGTTTGGGTATTCGTGCATCAGTGTAGTCGTGTAACCAGGTACTCATACGTTGTGAACTCAGGTATTCGTGTATCCTAGCTTGGTATTGGTAAAGGTTTATCAAAGTTCAAACACATGAAACATTTTTCTTAAAAACCTGTGAACTCACCAGTATTTTATACTGACGTTTTTAGCATGTTTTCTCAGGTCGCTAAGGTAGCAGCTGTCGTCTAGGCGCACGGAGTCGCACTGGAGTCGTTTCGCGTCTAGGATCATTATGCATGTTTTCTTGGAAATGTTAAACTCTTAAACTTATGTTTGGATTACATTTGACTCTTGTAAACTCATACGCTTCCGCGCTTTCAAACGATGACTTCTAAATCTTATGCATGGTTTTAATTACGTATGTTTTTACATTTAGACGTCGTTTATTGTGACCGTTGACTTGGATCCTGGTGTGTCACACGCCTCGCGGTAGAACTCCGCAGGTGGTTATTTGAGGGTGTGACACATCGTGAGTCCGATTACCATCCGGTCCGCTTCGTATCCTTTATTTGAGTCTATTGCATGATCAGATATCTTGCGACCTTCCCGTTCCTCCATTCGGGTGCCCGAAACTTTGAATGTACCGATAGTTACGCCCTTTAAAACTCGAGTCTTTTCTTGTGTACTAATCTCAATGCCATTGTCGGATCGTGAGTTCAATTACCATCCGGTCTGCTTCGTATCCTTTATTTGAGTCTATTGCATGATCAGATATCTTTCGGCTTTCCCGTTCCTCCATTCCGGTGCCCGAAATGTCAAATGTACCGATAGTTACGACCATAATGAAACTCGAGTCTTTTCTTGTGTACGAATCTCTATGTCATTGTCGCATCGTGAGTCCGATTACCATCCGGTCCGCTTCGTATCCTTTATTTGAGTCTATTGCATGATCAGATATCTTGCGGCCTTCCCTTTCCTCCATTCGGGTGCCCGAAACTTCAAATGTACCGATAGTTACGTCCTTTAAAACTCGAGTCTTCTCTTGTGTACGAATCTCTATGTCATTGTCGCATCGTGAGTCCGACTACCATCCGGTCCGCTTCGTATCCTTTATTTGAGTCTATTGCACGATCAGATATCTTGCGGCCTGCCCTTTCCTCCATTCGGGTGCCCGAAACTTCAAATGTACCGATAGTTACGTCCTTTAAAACTCGAGTCTTTTCTTGTGTACGAATCTCTATGTCATTGTCGCATCGTGAGTCCGATTACCATCCGGTCCGCTTCGTATCCTTTATTTGAGTCTATTGCATGATCAGATATCTTACGGCCTTCCCGTTCCTCCATTCGGTTGCCCAATACTTCAAATGTACCGATAGTTACGACCATAATGAAACTCGAGTCTTTTCTTGTGTACGTAACTCTATGTCATTATCGCATCGTGAGTCCGATTACCATACGGTACGCTTTGTATCCTTTATTTGAGTCTATTCCATTATCAGATATCTTACGGCCTTCCCGTTCCTCCATTCGGTTACCCAAAACTTCAAATGTACCGATATAATGAAACACGAGTCTTTTCTTGTGTACGAATCTCTATATCATTGTTGCATCGTGAGCCCGATTACCATCCGGTCCGCTTCGTATCCTTTATTTGAGTCTATTGCATGATCAGATATCTTGCGGCCTTCCCGTTCCTCCATTCGGGTGCCCGAAACTTTGAATGTACCGATAGTTACGTCCTTTAAAACACGAGCCTTTTCTTGTGTATTAATCTCAATGTCATTGTCGCATCGTAAGTTCAATTACCTTCCGGTCCGCTTAGTAACCTTTATTTGAGTCTATTGTATGATCAGATATCTTTCGGCCTTCCCGTTCCTCCATTCCGGTGCCCGAAACGTTAAATGTACCGATAGTTACGACCATAATGAAACTCGAGTCTTTTCTTGTGTACGAATCTCTATGTCATTGTCGCATCGTGAGTCCGATTACCACCCGGTCCACTTCGTATCCTTTATTTGAATTTATTGCATGATCAGATATCTTGCGGCCTTCCCTTTCCTCCATTCGGGTGCCCGAAACTTCAAATGTACCGATAGTTACGTCCTTTAAAACTCGAGTCTTGTCTTGTGTACGAATCTCTATGTCATTGTCGCATCGTGAGTCCGATTACCATACGGTCCGCTTCGTATCCTGTATTTGAGTCTATTGCATGATTAGATATCTTGTGGCCTTCCCGTTCCTCCATTCGGGTGCCCGAAACTTTGAATGTACCGATCGTTACGTCCTTTAAAACTCGAGCCTTTTCTTGTGTACTAATCTCAATGTCATTGTCGCATCATGAGTTCAATTACCTTCCGGTCCGCTTCGTAACTTTTATTTGTGTCTATTGTATGATCAGATATCTTTCGGCCTTCCCGTTCCTCCATTCCGGAGACCGAAACGTTAAATGTACCGATAGTTACGACCATAATGAAACTCGAGTCTTTTCTTGTGTACGAATCTCTATGTCATTGTCGCATCGTGAGTCCGATTACCACCCGGTCCACTTCGTATCCTTTATTTGAGTTTATTGCATGATCAGATATCTTGCGGCCTTCCCTTTCCTCCATTCGGGTGCCCGAAACTTCAAATGTACCGATAGTTACGTCCTTTAAAACTCGAGTCTTGTCTTGTGTACGAATCTCTATGTCATTGTCGCATCGTGAGTCCGATTACCATCCGGTCCGCTTCGTATCCTTTATTTGAGTCTATTGCATGATCAGATATCTTTCGGCCTTCCCGTTCCTCCATTTCGGTGCCCGAAACGTCAAATGTACCGATAGTTACGACCCTAATGAAACTCGAGTCTTTTCTTGTGTACGAATCTCTATGTCATTGTCGCATCGTGAGTCCGATTACCATCCGGTCCGCTTCGTATCCTGTATTTGAGTCTATTGCATGATCTGATAACTTGTGGCCTTCCCGTTCCTCCATTCGGGTGCCTGAAACTTTGAATGTACCGATCGTTACGTCCTTTAAAACTCGAGCCTTTTCTTGTGTACTAATCTAAATGTCATTGTCGCATCGTGAGTTCAATTACCTTCCGGTCCGCTTCGTAACTTTTATTTGAGTCTATTGTATGATCAGATATCTTTCGGCCTTCCCGTTCTTCCATTCCGGTGCCCAAAATGTTAAATGTACCGATAGTTACGACCATAATGAAACTCGAGTCTTTTCTTGTGTACGAATCTCTATGTCATTGTCGCATCGTGAGTCTGGTTACCACTCGGTCCACTTCGTATCCTTTATTTGAGTTTATTGCATGATCAGATATCTTGCGGCCTTCCCTTTCATCCATTCGGGTGCCCGAAACTTCAAATGTACCGATAGTTACGTCCTTTAAAACTCGAGTCTTTTCTTGTGTATGAATCTCTATGTCATTGTCGCATCGTGAGTCCGATTACCATCCGGTCCGCTTCGTATCCTTTATTTGAGTCTATTGCATGATCAGATATCTTTCGGCCTTCCCGTTCCTCCATTCCGGTGCCCGAAACTTTGAATGTACCGATAGTTACGACCATAATGAAACTCGAGTCTTTTCTTGTGTACGAATCTCTATGTCATTGTCGCATCGTGAGTCTGATTACCATCCGGTCCGCTTCGTATCCTGTATTTGAGTCTATTGCATGATCAGATATCTTGTGGCCTTCCCGTTCCTCCATTCGGTTGCCCAAAACTTCAAATGTACCGATAGTTACGACCATAATGAAACTCGAGTCTTTTCTTGTGTACGAATCTCTATGTCATTGTCGCATCGTGAGTCCGCTTACCATCCGGTCCGCTTCGTATCCTTTATTTGAGTCTATTGCATTATCAGATATCTTGCGGCCTTCCCTTTCCACCATTCAGGTGCCCGAAACTTCAAATGTACCGATAGTTACATCCTTTAAAACTCGAGTCTTCTCTTGTGTACGAATCTCTATGTCATTGTCGCATCGTGAGTCCGATTACCATCCGGTCCGCTTCGTATCCTTTATTTGAGTCTATTGCATGATCAGATATCTTGCGGCCTTCCCTTTCCTCCATTCGGGTGCCCGAAACTTCAAATGTACCGATAGTTACGTCTTTTAAAACTCGAGTCTTTTCTTGTGTATGAATCTCTATGTCATTGTCGCATCGTGAGTTCGATTACCATCCGATCCGCTTCGTATCCTTTATTTCAGTCTATTGCATGATCAGATATCTTACGGCCTTCCCGTTCCTCCATTCGGTTGCCCAAAACTTCAAATGTACCGATAGTTACGACCATAATGAAACTCGAGTCTTTTCTTGTGTACGAAACTCTATGTCATTGTCGCATCGTGAGTCCGATTACCATCCGGTACGCTTTGTATCCTTTATTTGAGTCTATTGCATGATCAGATATCTTACGGCCTTCCCGTTCCTCCATTCGGTTACCCAAAACTTCAAATGTACCGATATAATGAAACTCGAGTCTTTTCTTGTGTACGAATCTCTATATCATTGTCGCATCGTGAGCCCGATTACCATCCGGTCCGCTTCGTATCCTTTATTTGAGTCTATTGCATGATCAGATATCTTGCGGCCTTCCCGTTCCTCCATTCGGGTGCCCGAAACTTTGAATGTACCGATAGTTACGTCCTTTAAAACTCGAGCCTTTTCTTGTGTACTAATCTCAATGTCATTGTCGCATTGTGTGTTCAATTACCTTCCGGTCCGCTTCGTAACCTTTATTTGAGTCTATTGTATGATCAGATATCTTTCGGCCTTCCCGTTCCTCCATTCCGGTGCCCGAAACGTTAAATGTACCGAGAGTTACGACCATAATGAAACTCGAGTCTTTTCTTGTGTACGAATCTCTATGTCATTGTCGCATCGTGAGTCCGCTTATCATCCGGTCCGCTTCGTATCCTTTATTTGAGTCTATTGCATTATCAGATATCTTGCGGCCTTCCCTTTCCACCATTCGGGTGCCCGAAACTTCAAATGTACCGATAGTTACGTCCTTTAAAACTCGAGTCTTCTCTTGTGTACGAATCTCTCTGTCATTGTCGCATCGTGAGTCCGATTACCATCCGGTCCGCTTCGTATCCTTTATTTGAGTCTATTGCATGATCAGATATCTTGCGACCTTCCCGTTCCTCCATTCGGGTGCCCGAAACTTTGAATGTACCGACAGTTACATCCTTTAAAACTCGAGTCTTTTCTTGTGTACTAATCTCAAGGTCATTGTCGCATCGTGAGTTCAATTACCATCCGGTCTGCTTCGTATCCTTTATTTGAGTCTATTGCATGATCAGATATCTTTCGGCCTTCCCGTTCCTCCATTCCGGTGCCCGAAACTTCAAATGTACCGATAGTTACGACCATAATGAAACTCGAGTCTTTTCTTGTGTACGAATCTCTATGACATTGTCGCATCGTGAGTCTGACAACCATCCGGTCCGCTTCGTATCCTTTATTTGAGTCTATTGCATGATCAGATATCTTACGGCCTTCCCGTTCCTCCATTCGGTTGCCCAAAACTTCAAATGTACCGATAGTTACGACCATAATGAAACTCGAGTCTTTTCTTGTGTACGAATCTCTATGTCATTGTCGCATCGTGAGTCCGCTTCGTATCCTTTATTTGAGTCTATTGCATGATCAGATATCTTACGGCCTTCCCGTTCCTCTATTCGGTTGCCCAAAACTTCAAATGTACCGATAGTTACGACCATAATGAAACTCGAGTCTTTTCTTGTGTACGAAACTCTATGTCATTGTCGCATCGTGAGTCTGATTAACATCCGGTACGCTTTGTATCCTTTATTTGAGTCTATTGCATGTTCAGATATCTTACGGCCTTCCCGTTCCTCCATTCGGTTACCCAAAACTTCAAATGTACCGATATAATGAAACTCGAGTCTTTTCTTGTGCACGAATCTCTATATCATTGTCGCATCATGAGCCCGATTACCATCCGGTCCGCTTCGTATCCTTTATTTGAGTCTATTGCATGATCAGATATCTTGCGGCCTTCCCGTTCCTCCATTCGGGTGCCCGAAACTTTGAATGTACCGATAGTTACATCCTTTAAAACTCGAGCCTTTTCTTGTGTACTAATCTCAATGTCATTGTCGCATCGTGAGTTCAATTACCTTCCGGTCCGCTTCGTAACCTTTATTTGAGTCTATTGTATGATCAGATATCTTTCGGCCTTCCCGTTCCTCCATTCCGGTGCCCGAAACGTTAAATGTACCGATAGTTAGGACCATAATGAAACTCGAGTCTTTTCTTGTGTACGAATCTCTATGTCATTGTCGTATCGTGAGTCCGATTACCACCCGGTCCACTTCGTATCCTTTATTTGAGTTTATTGCATGATCAGATATCTTGCGGCCTTCCATTTCCTCCATTCGGGTGCCCGAAACTTCAAATGTACCGATAGTTACGTCCTTTAAAACTCGAGTCTTGTCTTGTGTACGAATTTCTATGTCATTGTCGCATCGTGAGTCTGATTACCATCCGGCCCGCTTCGTATCCTTTATTTGAGTCTATTGCATGATCAGATATCTTACGACCTTCCCGTACCTCCATTCGGTTGCCCAAAACTTCAAATGTACCAATAGTTACGACCATAATGAAACTCGAGTCTTTTCTTGTGTACGAATCTCTATGACATTGTCGCATCGTGAGTCTGATTACCATCCGGTCCGCTTCGTATCCTTTATTTGAGTCTATTGCATGATCAGATATCTTACGGCCTTCCCGTTCCACCATTCGGTTGCCCAAAACTTCAAATGTACCGATAGTTACGACCATAATGAAACTCGAGTCTTTTCTTGTGTACGAATCTCTATGTCATGTCGCATCTTGAGTCAGGTTACCATCCGGTCCGCTTTGTATCCTTTATTTGAGTCTATTGCATGATCAGATATCTTGTGGCCTTCCCGTTCCTCCATTCGGTTGCCCAAAACTTCAAATGTACCGATAGTTACGACCATAATGAAACACGAGTCTTTTCTTGTGTACGAATCTCTA
The DNA here is from genome assembly GCA_032199755.1 of Ambrosia artemisiifolia. Lineage (NCBI taxonomy): Eukaryota > Viridiplantae > Streptophyta > Magnoliopsida > Asterales > Asteraceae > Ambrosia > Ambrosia artemisiifolia. The sequence continues at coordinate 28,040,115 of CM063512.1, read as the reverse complement.
TGTCATTGTCGCATCGTGAGTCCGATTACCATCCGGTCCGCTTCGTATCCTTTATTTGAGTCTATTGCATGATCAGATATCTTGCGGCCTTCCCGTTCCTCCATTCGAGTGCCCGAAACTTTGAATGTACCGATAGTTACGTCCTTTAAAACTCGAGTCTTTTCTTGTATACGATTCTGAATGTCATTGTCGCATCGTGAGTTCAATTACCATCCGGTCCGCTTTGTATCCTTTATTTGAGTCTATTGCATGATCAGATATCTTTCGGCCTTCTCGTTCCTCCATTCCGGTGCTCGAAACGTCAAATGTACCGATAGTTACGACCATAATGAAACTCGAGTCTTTTCTTGTGTACGAATCTCTATGTCATTGTCGCATCGTGAGTCCGATTACCATCCGGTCCGCTTCGTATCCTTTATTTGAGTCTATTGCATGATTAGATATCTTGCGGCCTTCCCTTTCCTCCATTCGGGTGCCCGAAACTTCAAATGTACCGATAGTTACGTCTTTTAAAACTCGAGTCTTTTCTTGTGTACGAATCTCTATGTCATTGTCGCATCGTGAGTCCGATTACCATCCGGTCCGCTTCGTATCCTTTTTTTTTTTGATAAAGGAGCCTTTGCTCCGGTAAATTTCATTAATAATAAAGATATTTACAACCAACTAAACACGGGCCAAGATCATTACAAGATAACCTAACCAAAACTAGATCACGGCCCAACTCAAAACAACCCATAAAACAAAACAAAACAGAAAATACATCACTTTTAACCATTCTCAAATCTATCAGCCCATTTATCTATCAAATCTAAACCCAGCCAAAAATCCCAAAACCACACAAGGTGATGTGATCCATAACTCGCTGCAATTCAAACTGCTCAAAATAAAATTTGGCTTCCTCCTTAGCTTTTTCCTGACATTGCATTCCCAATCTTCCTTGACTATCAAGTGTTGAAGCTTTCCGAGCCTTCCATTCTCATAATCTTTATCCTCAAAGACAGCAGCATCCAAACCTTTCCTCTTGCACTTTCCACTCTTCTCATAATCTTCAATACAGGAACTCATATCTTCCTTTTTAGTACCAAAACCATACACACTATAAACTATACAATCATAACAATCACTAGCTTTCCCAGCCCCATTACAAATAGCCCAAATATAGTCATTACTAAGACATAAACCACCTATCCGGTCATTCCCTATACAAGCATATCTAAATTGACCATAATCTATCCAAATGACCATAAGCTCACAAAAAACAACATAACCAGGATAGAACCAGATCAAAGCAACCATATTATGGCTATATATCCAAACCCAGTCCATCCAAACCAAGTTACAACAACCCAGCCCATCCCAAGAAATGATCCCAAAAAGCCTAAAACTAAAAACAAGAAAAGGCTTCAGCAATAAAAATCTCAACATTGAAAGGGTTTCCCATCCTTGTTCAGTTCTAGAAAATGCAAAAAAAATTTAGAGTGGAGAATAATGTCCTAAGCACAAGGATGGGGTCCAACCTTATCTCTCCATGGGTTGAGTATACTCCATACTCCATTCCTATCCTCCAAACAATCAACGCAGAATTGAACTCATCCTCATAATGTAAAGAGGAGCTCAACAGACCTTTTAAAAACAGAAAACAAAATTTAGAAATTTGAATAAAATCAGAAGGCTTTAGCAGCCAGATCTCTACCCAAACGTTTTTTGTGCACCTTATTACTGCGAGTTCCCAATCATTGTAACCCATCCCTCCCCAAGGCAAGTGCCTTAGACTCATAACAGACTTTACTTTCAAATGAACAAGGCTCAACAAAGGCCATAAAGACCACAGGGTTCCTGACCAGTGAACAGTTCTAAAAAATGCAAAATTGAGGGTGGAAACAAGTGTCCTAACTTCACTGATCAGATCCAACCTTATATCTCCCAGGTTATAGCTTACTCCAAGCTTCAAAAATCCTAACCACCAATCAAAATTCGCAGAATTGAACCCAATTTCAATAAAAGAAATAGGATTCAATAGAACCTTTAGAAAACAATAGTTTTTTAACTTTTGAAATAAAACAGATGGCTTACAAAGCCAGGATTCTACCCATTCGTATTTTATACACCTTATTACTGCGAGTTCCCATGTTTTATAACCCATATCCCTCCCAAAAAGAAACTTAGTAAACAGAACAGACCAAGACACAAACTCACCCAAAATGACCCAGACAGACCAAGACACTAACTCACCCATACTGACCAAAACACTACCAGAACCAGAATGACCCAAACAGAACAAGACATAAACACAAGCAGATTTCCCATCCTTTGATGACCTCTAAGGAATAAAAGACTCAAAAAACACTGACAAGATCCTAAACCAAAGGATGAGACCAACCTTATCACTCCATGAACCAGACTTCCTCCAAGCCTTAACATTCCTATCCACCGATCAAAATGCGCAAGGCTAAGTCCATTCTTCCAAAAGGAAGGGGAGCTCAGCAGATGACACAACACCCTCAAAAATAAAAATAATAAAAATATGAAAAGACAAAAAGAACACCACCAAAACACACACCAGGAAACAAAACTCAGAAGCCAAAAAGGCCAAGAATCTACCCCATATTTACACAATCTCCAAATAACAGCAAGTTCCCACAGCCCCAAATAAAGACCCATCCCAGAGTAATATTTAGAAATATTATTATCATTATTCAAAATATTATTATCATTATATTTATTATTATTATACTTAATATTATTACTATATATATATAAGATAAAAAACACCCCTCCACCACCAATACCACTAACAGCAACATACCATCCCACCTCACCCATACAAATATTCTTCCACTCCACCTTATAACTACCACAAGAGATATTAACAATCATCATCAGGACACATAAAACCCCAGGTAGCAGCAGCCAACTGCACCTGTACAGAATGCTTCAATTTCAAACTTGCCATCCTAAGCTTAACAACATCCTGAATCTGCTGCCCAAGAATCTTAGCACTCCTAGAATTGCTAAATAATCTATTGTTCCTCTCCTGCCAAATAAAATAAACAGCAGCAGCCAGACAAAGCCTTTGAATGATGTTCCAAATAGACTTATTCACCACCCTTCCCTCCATAAACTGCACAACAGCATCCCACTGATCAGGAATATCTCCAAACTTAGCCAATACCTTTAATCTCCTCCAAATGGCATAGGAAAAATCACACTTAAAAAATAGGTGCTCATGACTATCAGGACAGGTCCCACACAAACTGCACTTCAATACACCACTATATCCCCATTGCAACATCCTGTCTTGTGTTGGAAGTCTGTACTTAAAAGCTAACCATGTAATAAAAGCATGTCTTGGTATAGATTGACTAAACCACACAGACCTACTCCATTTAACATCAGTACCCCCTTTAACCAAATCCTCATAAGCCACCTTAGTAGAAAAGGGCACCTTCTCACCATCCTCTCTTTTCCACCAATATCTATCCCTAGTCATAGGACATAATATGGGCACCTCAGTTTGAACCAACCAAGGATACTTTCTACCCCATTCCTCAGGAAAACACCAACTCCCATTACTCACCAACTCAGCCAATTTACCCTTCAGATTAAACCCAGCATTCCTAATATCTCTTCTGTCTATGACATTAATCAAAGGACCTTTACTATGCCAGCTATCAAACCATGCACTGATTAATCTACCATTCCCAACCTTTGCCACACAATGAGGCCTAATAATACTTCTACACCCCAGGATTTGCTTCCAACTCCAAGAATCAGAATTGGTTTCTCCCACATCCCAAAAATTACATCCCTGCAATCTATGTAACCTAATCCATTCAACCCAAACAGACTCCTTATTATTTAACACATTCCAAATATGTTTAGACATTAAGGCAACATTTCTTTCTTTAAGAGAAGCAATTCCCAACCCACCTTGAGATTTCTTAAGACACAAATCATCCCAATTGACCCTAGCATATCCCTTTTTAAAGTCCCCTTGGCACCACAAAAACCCTCTACAAATCCTTTCCACATCATCATTTAAATTAACAGGCAAGATAAACAAGGAGGACCAATACACAGTAAGAGAAGATAAAACAGACTTGATCAACTGCAATCTCCCAGCAAAAGAGAGAAATTTATTCCTCCAGTCATTGACCCTGCTCTTAACCTTATCAAGAAGAATAGAACAATCCTTCTGATATAATCTCCTAGAAGCAAGAGGGATACCCAAGTATTTCAAAGGAAAACTTCCTACTTTAAAAGGCACAATTCTCAGGATATCCTCCTGAATTTCAGGCTTCACATTCCCAAAAATAATCTCACTCTTCTGCATATTAGGCTTTAACCCAGACATGTTACCAAACTCATCCAAAGCAGCCTTCAAGATGCTAATGGACTCACAATCCTGACTACTAAAAACTATCAAATCATCTGCAAAACACAAATGGGTCAACTTCATCTTTTCACACTTCCAATGGTACACAAAACTATCAGCCTCCCTAATCCTTCTTATAAACACTAAGTTAAGCACCTCCATAACCAAAGTGAATAAGTAAGGAGACATAGGATCCCCTTGCCTTAAACCTTTTTCCCCCTTGAAAAAACCATAAAGATCCCCATTTAGACTGATAGAATAAGAAACAGAAGTAACACATTCCATCACCCACCCAATAAACTTCTCATGAAACCCAAATCCCACTAAACATTGGTGAAGAAAAGCATGATCAACTGAATCATAAGCCTTCTGCAAGTCTATTTTCATAGCAACTCTAGAATAACCCCTCACCCAATCATACCCTTTAACTAACTCTTGAGATAACAAAATATTATCACTAATGAGCCTCCCAGGAACAAAAGCACTCTGTGACTTATCAACAACCTGCTCTAAATAACCCATCATCCTGTTACATATCACCTTACTAATGCACTTGTAAAGGACATTACAACATGCAATAGGTCTAAATTCACTAACAAGGTTAGGAACCTTAACTTTAGGGATTAAAGATAGGACAGTAGCATTTAGTTGCTTTAACAGCCTCCCATTCTGAAAAAATTCTTGAACAGCTAGACAAACATCATCCCCCACAACATTCCATGCAGCTTTAAAGAATTTTGCAGAAAAGCCATCAGGCCCAGGAGCCTTATTGTCATCAATTTGAAACATAGCAGACTTGATCTCCTCCTTAGAAACATCTCTAACCATATAATCAGCATCATACACATTTATCTTCTTTAAAAATAAACTATCAACATCACATATAGGTTCCACAGGATCCTTTTTCCCCATCATACTCATATAATAACTAACAAAAGCACTACCAAGAGACTTCTCTTTATAACAGGTCCCATCCAACCCATTAATTTGAACCACCCTATTCTTAGCCTGCCTCTGCTTAACAGAATGATAAAAATATTTATTATTTTGATCTCCCACACATAACCAGTGAACCCTAGACTTCTGTTTAAGAAAAGCCTCCTCATTAGCACAAGCTTCATTATAAGCTTTAATGTAAACAGCTTCCTCCTCTCTCAAGGACACATTACCTGAGTCCACAACCACTTCCTTCTGAATTTTCTCAAGTTCAGTCTTCAAAAACTCAACCTTTTTAAAATAATTACCCATACTATAGTTAAGTTTCCTGAGTGGTTTCTTCAAACTTTTCAGTTTAGTCACCACCTGAAACATCCTACAACCCCTAACATTACTCCCCCAACAATCCTTAACAATGCCTTCAAATTCAGGCTTATCAGCCAAATGATTCCAGAACTTAAAAGGTTTGGGATCCCTATACCCATCCTCCAGAGGACATGTAACAAGGACAGGAGAATGATCAGAATTAAAGAAAGGGAGAAACTTAGCAAACAAACCAGGAAACAACACACCCATTCTCTCATTAACCATAGCCCTATCTAACTTTTCAAGAATGCCATCAGTCTTCCCAGGCTTTTGATTCCAAGTAAAATGAAACCCAGTACTAGCAAGATCAGAAACCTTTAAACAATCAACACAGCTCTTAAAATCATCCATCCCATAAACAGGAATAGAACCCACTATATTCTTATCCCAGGCTCCAAAATTATATTGAAGTCTCCTAAAACCACCCATGGATTATTCCCAATTAACCTAGAATGATTCTTTAAGTTTTCCCATAACTCCCTCCTACCAGGGACATTAGTAACACCATATACAAAAGAACAAAAGAACCTCTCCCCCTCCTTAAAAGGACAAACTAAACAATGCACCACCTGAGAGGTCATGGATAAAACAATAACATCCATAACCTTTGGGTCCGAACCAACCAGAATTCTAGCCCAGCTAGGACAAAACTCTATATTAGAAACCCATTCCTATCTACTCATAACTCCCTTACCAGCATCTAGGATCCCAACAGAACTAACTCTAGTCTCCAAAAAACCACACAGCTTAATACCATTATCAGCAACAATTCTCCCAATCTGTCTTTGTTTAGAGGCAGTTGACATGCCCCTAACATTCCAAGCAAGCAGATTAATCTTCATTAATAACAGTAGAACAACCCACAGAGCCCTGCATACCAGAGGAACCCTCACCCACACCACTACTAGAACCCCCATCACACTTCATAAATTCAGCATTCTCCTCATTCTCAGAATGGACCTCAGCTTCCTTCATTAATTTATCAAACATAAGAATATCCCATTGTTCAAAAAATAATTTAACTTGACCAATGTTCCATTTCCTCATAATATCATTAGAAGGACAGATTTTATTAAGAATATAATGAGATACTTCATTAAACTGATCATCAGACATCCTAAAATACCCAGACTTAGTATTGACCTTGGTTTCAATCTTAAAATCCTCACCATTCCCTCCACTATTCTTTCTACTAGATTCCCCCTCACCAGAAGCCCCTTCACCAGCAGAATTCCTCCCCACATTAGTCACCCCCTCAATCTCCTTTCCTTTCCTACTACCCCCACCATTCTCCACCACAGGAGTCTTCTTCACAGCATTCTCACCCTCCATATCCTTAATCACCACACCATTAGCCCTCCTAACAGAACCACTAACTCCATCCTTTTTTTCACTCTGCTTCCTAGTACTAGACCCCTCCCCTATACTAATCTCCACATTATCCCCCTCTAAATCACCCAGAACTTCAAATCTATTAGCTTGCTCACCCTTCTTTCTTCCATCTTCCCCATTCTGTTTCTTCCCTTGCACCTGCCTATACACTTGAGTATTTTTACCCTGAAAACCTCCTCTACTATTAAAACCACCCCTTCCCTGCCCATTTCTCCTAAACCCATTAAACCTAAAACCATCATTACTAGCCTCACCATTCCTCAAACCCCTCCCTTGATCACCTCCATTAGTTCCCACCCCTTGACCATTGATAGTCCTACCCTCAGATCCTTCCCCTTTTTCCCCTTTCTTATTTCTACCCACACTAATAAAACCATCAGACCTTACCCCAGAAACAGGATAGTCCTGATTAGTACCAAGATTAATATCCTTCACCAGCAAATGAGCCCTCTCCTCCATTTCTTTCACTGTCAGAACTCTGGACCTACAACCTTCAAAGTCATGCCCAAAAACCTTACACACAGAACACTTCTTTATAAAAATCTCATAAGTGACCCTTACATCACTAAAGAAACCAGGTTTACTCTCATCAGGAGGATACCAAGCCTTCACAAATTCAGGTAAAACCTTCTCAGCTTTAACCTCAACAAGGACTCTAGCAAAGCAAGCAGGCCCTTCCTTCTTTTGACATCTCTCACTAGTAATTCTGTCAAACATTAAAGGATTGCCTACACAACTCATCATACTACAAATACTCTCATTATTCCACAATTCCTTAGGGAGATTGGGAATAGTAACCCACATAGGAATAACATTAGGTTCAATTTTCTCCAGACAAATACCCACCTCCCATTTCTTCAAGCATAAAGGAACATTATTAACTAACCATGGACCTTTCTCCATAGCATTCCACATACCCTCATCATTCTTAAACTTGAAAAAGAAAATACCATTATTATTTGAAGAAATCTCCACTAAGCCAAACCTCTTCCACATCCTTAACAGGTGAAACCTCACCATACCAATAGCCAGATCCTTCCCAATGAAATACCCATACAGATATTTACTATACACTTTCTTAGCCTCAACAATCTTCTCAGGATTAATAACAGCAACCTCCTCACCATTTTCTAACACTTTTGGTGGATAAAATTGAACTTTCTCCACCAAAACATCACTACTTTCACCAACAGTAGCAGCAGCATAAGACTTAACATCTTTAGCAGGACCCTCTCCCTTAGCTACAGATTTACTTAACACAGCCCCATTACCCCTCTTAGCATTAAAAACCACATTATCCTTAACAACCAATGAACCCAACACAGACTTTTTAGGAAGAGGTGGAAGCTTTTGAATGGCAGCCACATCATCCTTAGTGATACAATAAGGACTCATACTCCTAGACTTTTCAACTATTAGCTTCCTCATAGGTACCCTCCTAATACCTTTAACACCCTTACCTATCTTACCTCCACCCCCTTTAACATCCTGCCCATCTTGTTTTTCCACAATAACATCCATTTCAGCACTCTCCTCCACCCTTTTAACCTTCATTTCACCAGAACTCACACCCTCCCCCTTCTTGATCACACTAACTTCAACCTTCTTCTTATCATCAGTTTTAGGCAAAGGAAATCCAGGACAGAATTCCATCTTCTCAATAGGCTTCTCATAATTAAACTTAATCAATAGGCTTCGTATCCTTTATTTGAGTCTATTGCATGATCAGATATCTTACGGCCTTCCCGTTCCTCCATTCGGTTGCCCGAAACTTCAAATGTACCGATAGTTACGTCCTTTAAAACTCGAGTCTTCTCTTGTGTACGAATCTCTATGTCATTGTCGCATCGTGAGTCCGATTACCATCCGGTCCGCTTCGTATCCTTTATTTGAATCTATTGCATGATCAGATATCTTGCGACCTTCCCGTTCCTCCATTCCGGTGCCCGAAACTTTGAATGTACCGATAGTTACGTCCTTTAAAATTTGAGTCTTTTCTTGTGTACGAATCTCTATGTCATTGTCGCATCGTGAGTCCGATTACCATCCGGTCCGCTTCGTATCCTTTATTTGAGTCTATTGCATGATCAGATATCTTACGGCCTTCCCGTTCCTCCATTCGGTTGCCCGAAACTTCAAATGTATTGATAGTTACGACCTTAAGAACTCGAGTCTTTTCTTGTGTACGAGTCTCTATGTCATTGTTGCATCGTGAGTCCGATTACCATCCGGTCCGCTTCGTATCCTTTATTTGAGTCTATTGCATGATCAGATATCTTTCAGCCTTCCCGTTCCTCCATTCCGGTGCCCGAAACGTCAAATGTACCGATAGTTACGACCATAATGAAACTCGAGTCTTTTCTTGTGTACGAATCTCTATGACATTGTCGCATCGTGAGTCTGACTACCATCCGGTCCGCTTCGTATCCTTTATTTGAGTCTATTGCATGATCAGATATCTTACGGCCTTCCCGTTCCTCCATTCGGTTGCCCAAAACTTCAAATGTACCGATAGTTACGACCATAATGAAACTCAAGTCTTTTCTTGTGTACGAATCTCTATGTCATTGTCGCATCGTGAGTCCGATTACCATCCGGTCCGCTTCGTATCCTTTATTTGAGTCTATTGCATGATCAGATATCTTACGGCCTTCCCGTTCCTCCATTCGGTTGCCCAAAACTTCAAATATACCGATAGTTACGACCATAATGAAACTCGAGTCTTTTCTTGTGTACGAAACTCTATGTCATTGTCGCATCGTGAGTCCGATCACAATCCGGTACGTTTTGTATCCTTTATTTGAGTCTATTGCATGATCAGATATCTTACGGCCTTCCCGTTCCTCCATTCGGTTACCCAAAACTTCAAATTTACCGATATAATGAAACTCGAGTCTTTTCTTGTGTACGAATCTCTATATCATTGTCGCATCATGAGCCCGATTACCATCCGGTCCGTTTCGTATCCTTTATTTGAGTCTATTGCATGATCAGATATCTTGCGGCCTTCCCGTTCCTCCATTCGGGTGCCCGAAACTTTGAATGTACCGATAGTTACGTCCTTTAAAACTCGAGCCTTTTCTTGTGTACTAATCTCAAGGTCATTGTCGCATCGTGAGTTCAATTACCTTCCGGTCCGCTTCGTAACCTTTATTTGAGTCTATTGTATGATCAGATATCTTTCGGCCTTCCCGTTCCTCCATTCCGGTGCCCGAAACGTTAAATGTACCGATAGTTACGACCATAATGAAACTCGAGTCTTTTCTTGTGTACGAATCTCTATGTCATTGTCGCATCGTGAGTCCGATTACCACCCGGTCCACTTCGTATCCTTTATTTGAGTTTATTGCATGATCAGATATCTTGTGGCCTTCCCGTTCCTCCATTCGGTTGCCCAAAACTTCCAATGTACCAATAGTTACGACCATAATGAAACTCGAGTCTTGTCTTGCGTACGAATCTCTATGTCATTGTCGCATCGTGAGTCCGATTACCACCCGGTCTGCTTCGTATCCTTTATTTGAGTCTATTGCATGATCAGATATCTTACGGCCTTCCCGTTCCTCCATTCGGTTGCCCAAAATTTCAAATGTACCAATAGTTACGACCATAATGAAACTCGAGTCTTTTCTTGTGTACGAATCTCTATGACATTGTCGCGTCGTGAGTCTGATTACCATCCGGTCCGCTTCGTATCCTTTATTTGAGTCTATTGCATGATCAGATATCTTACGGCCTTCCCGTTCCACCATTCGGTTGCCCAAAACTTCAAATGTACCGATAGTTACGACCATAATGAAACTCGAGTCTTTTCTTGTGTACGAATCTCTATGTCATTGTCGCATCGTGAGTCAAGTTACCATCCGGTCCGCTTTGTATCCTTTATTTGAGTCTATTGCATGATCAGATATCTTGTGGCCTTCCCGTTCCTCCATTCGGTTGCCCAAAACTTCAAGTGTACCGATAGTTACGACCATAATGAAACTCGAGTCTTTTCTTGTGTACGAATCTCTATGTCATTGTCGCATCGTGAGTCCGATTACCATCCGGTCCGCTTCGTATCCTTTATTTGAGTCTATTGCATGATCAGATATCTTACGGCCTTCCCGTTCCTCCATTCGGTTGCCCAAAACTTCAAATGTACCAATAGTTACGACCATAATGAAACTCGAGTCTTTTCTAGTTTACGAATCTCTATGACATTTTCGCATCGTGAGTCTGATTACCATCCGGTCCGCTTCGTATCCTTTATTTGAGTCTATTGCATGAACAGATATCTTACGGCCTTCCCGTTCCACCATTCGGTTGCCCAAAACTTCAAATGTACCGATAGTTACGACCATAATGAAACTCGAGTCTTTTCTTGTGTACGAATCTCTATGTCATTGTCGCATCGTGAGTCAGGTTACCATCCGGTCCGCTTTGTATCCTTTATTTGAGTCTATTGCATGATGAGATATCTTGTGGCCTTCCCGTTCCTCCATTCGGTTGCCCAAAACTTCAAATGTACCGATAGTTACGACCATAATGAAACTCGAGTCTTTTCTTGTGTACGAATATCTATGTTATTTTCGCATCGTGAGTCCGATTACCATCCGGTCCGCTTCGTATCCTTAAATTTGAGTCTATTGCATAATCAGATATCTTTCGGCCTTCCCGTTCCTCCATTCCGGTGCCCGAAACGTCAAATGTACCGATAGTTACGACCATAATGAAACTCGAGTCTTTTCTTGTGTACGAATCTCTATGTCATTGTCGCATCGTGAGTCCGACTACCATCCGGTACGTTTCGTATCCTTTATTTGAGTCTATTGCATTATCAGATATCTTGCGGCCTTCCCTTTCCACCATTCGGGTGCCCGAAACTTCAAATGTACCGATAGTTACGTCCTTTAAAACTCGAGTCTTCTCTTGTGTACGAATCTCTATGTCATTGTTGCATCGTGAGTCCGAGGTCCGCTTCGTATCCTTTATTTGAGTCTATTGCATGATCAGATATCTTACGGCTTTCCCGTTCCTCCATTCGAGTGCCCGAAACTTTGAATGTACAGATAGTTACGTCCTTTAAAACTCGAGTCTTTTCTTGTGTACGATTCTGAATGTCATTGTCGCATCGTGAGTTCAATTACCATCCGGTCCGCTTCGTATCCTTTATTTGAGTCTATTGCGTGATCAGATATCTTTCGGCCTTCCCGTTCCTCCATTCCGGTGCCCGAAACGTCAAATGTACCGATAAATACGACCATAATGAAACTCGAGTCTTTTCTTGTGTACGAATCTCTATGTCATTGACGCATCGTGAGTCCGATAACCATCCGGTCCGCTTCGTATCCTTTATTTGAGTCTATTGCATGATCAGATATCTTGCGGCCTTTCCTTTCCTCCATTCGGGTGCCCGAAACTTCAAATGTACCGATAGTTACGTCTTTTAAAACTCGAGTCTTTTCTTGTGTACGAATCTCTATGTCATTGTCGCATCGTGAGTCCGATTACCATCCGGTCCGCTTCGTATCCTTTATTTGAGTCTATTGCATGATCAGATATCTTACGGCCTTCCCGTTCCTCCATTCGGTTGCCCAAAACTTCAAATGTACCGATAGTTACGACCATAATGAAACTCGAGTCTTTTCTTGTGTACGAATCTCTATGTCATTGTCGCATCGTGAGTCCGATTACCATCCGGTCCGCTTTGTATCCTTTATTTGAGTTTATTGCATGATCAGATATCTTACGGCCTCCCCGTTCCTCCATTCGGTTGCCCAAAACTTCAAATGTACCGATAGTTACGACCATAATGAAACTCGAGTCTTTTCTTGCGTACGAAGCTCTTTGTCATTGTCGCATCGTGAGTCCGATCACCATCCGGTACGCTTTGTATCCTTTATTTGAGTCTATTGCATGATCAGATATCTTTCGGCCTTCCCGTTCCACCATTCGGGTGCCCGAAACTTCAAATGTACCGATAGTTACGTCCTTTAAAACTCGAGTCTTCTCTTGTGTACGAATCTCTATGTCATTGTTGCATCGTGAGTCCGAGGTCCGCTTCGTATCCTTTATTTGAGTCTATTGCATGATCAGATATCTTACGGCTTTCCCGTTCCTCCATTCGAGTGCCCGAAACTTTGAATGTACAGATAGTTACGTCCTTTAAAACTCGAGTCTTTTCTTGTGTACGATTCTGAATGTCATTGTCGCATCGTGAGTTCAATTACCATCCGGTCCGCTTCGTATCCTTTATTTGAGTCTATTGCGTGATCAGATATCTTTCGGCCTTCCCGTTCCTCCATTCCGGTGCCCGAAACGTCAAATGTACCGATAAATACGACAATAATGAAACTCGAGTCTTTTCTTGTGTACGAATCTCTATGTCATTGACGCATCGTGAGTTCGATAACCATCCGGTCCGCTTCGTATCCTTTATTTGAGTCTATTGCATGATCAGATATCTTGCGGCCTTTCCTTTCCTCCATTCGGGTGCCCGAAACTTCAAATGTACCGATAGTTACGTCTTTTAAAACTCGAGTCTTTTCTTGTGTACGAATCTCTATGTCATTGTCGCATCGTGAGTCCGATTACCATCCGGTCCGCTTCGTATCCTTTATTTGAGTCTATTGCATGATCAGATATCTTACGGCCTTCCCGTTCCTCCATTCGGTTGCCCAAAACTTCAAATGTACCGATAGTTACGACCATAATGAAACTCGAGTCTTTTCTTGTGTACGAATCTCTATGTCATTGTCGCATCGTGAGTCCGATTACCATCCGGTCCGCTTTGTATCCTTTATTTGAGTTTATTGCATGATCAGATATCTTACGGCCTCCCCGTTCCTCCATTCGGTTGCCCAAAACTTCAAATGTACCGATAGTTACGACCATAATGAAACTCGAGTCTTTTCTTGCGTACGAAACTCTTTGTCATTGTCGCATCGTGAGTCCGATCACCATCCGGTACGCTTTGTATCCTTTATTTGAGTCTATTGCATGATCAGATATCTTTCGGCCTTCCCGTTCCTCCATTCCGGTGCCCGAAACGTCAAATGTACCGATAAATACGACCATAATGAAACTCGAGTCTTTTCTTGTGTACGAATCTCTATGTCATTGACGCATCGTGAGTCCGATTACCATCCGGTCCGCTTCGTATCCTTTATTTGAGTCTATTGCATGATCAGATATCTTGCGGCCTTTCCTTTCCTCCATTCGGGTGCCCGAAACTTCAAATGTACCGATAGTTACGTCTTTTAAAACTCGAGTCTTTTCTTGTGTACGAATCTCTATGTCATTGTCGCATCGTGAGTCCGATTACCATCCGGTCCGCTTCGTATCCTTTATTTGAGTCTATTGCATGATCAGATATCTTACAGCCTTCCCGTTCCTCCATTCGGTTGCCCAAAACTTCAAATGTACCGATAGTTACGACCATAATGAAACTCGAGTCTTTTCTTGTGTACGAATCTCTATGTCATTGTTGCATCGTGTGTCCGATTACCATCCGGTCCGCTTTGTATCCTTTATTTGAGTCTATTGCGTGATCAGATATCTTTCGGCCTTCCCGTTCCTCCATTCCGGTGCCCGAAACGTCAAATGTACCGATAAATACGACCATAATGAAACTCGAGTCTTTTCTTGTGTACGAATCTCTATGTCATTGACGCATCGTGAGTCCGATTACCATCCGGTCCACTTCGTATCCTTTATTTGAGTCTATTGCATGATCAGATATCTTGCGACCTTTCCTTTCCTCCATTCGGGTGCCCGAAACTTCAAATGTACCGATAGTTACGTCTTTTAAAACTCGAGTCTTTTCTTGTGTACGAATCTCTATGTCATTGTCGCATCGTGAGTCCGATTACCATCCGGTCCGCTTCGTATCCTTTATTTGAGTCTATTGCATGATCAGATATCTTACGGCCTTCCCGTTCCTCCATTCGGTTGCCCAAAACTTCAAATGTACCGATAGTTACGACCATAATGAAACTCGAGTCTTTTCTTGTGTACGAATCTCTATGTCATTGTCGCATCGTGAGTCCGATTAACATCCGGTCCGCTTCGTATCCTGTATTTGAGGCTATTGCATGATCAGATATCTTGTGGCCTTCCCGTTCCTCCATTCGGTTGCCCAAAACTTCAAATGTACCGATAGTTACGACCATAATGAAACTCGAGTCTTTTCTTGTGTACGAATCTCTATGTCATTGTCGCATCGTGAGTCCGCTTACCATCCGTTCCGCTTCGTATCCTTTATTTGAGTCTATTGCATTATCAGATATCTTGCGGCCTTCCCTTTCCACCATTCGTGTGCCCGAAACTTCAAATGTACCATAGTTACGTCCTTTAAAACTCGAGTCTTCTCTTGTGTACGAATCTCTTTGTCATTGTCGCATCGTGAGTCCGATTACCATCCGGTCCGCTTCGTATCCTTTATTTGAGTCTATTGCATGATCAGATATCTTGCGGCCTTCCCTTTCCTCCATTCGGGTGCCCGAAACTTCAAATGTACCGATAGTTACGTCCTTTAAAATTCGAGTCTTGTCTAGTGTAGGAATCTCTATGTCATTGTCGCATCGTGAGCCCGATTACCATCCGGTCCGCTTCGTATCCTTTATTTGAGTCTATTGCATGATCAGATATCTTTCGGCCTTCCCGTTCCTCCATTCCGGTGCCCGAAACGTCAAATGTACCGATAGTTACGACCATAATGAAACTCGAGTGTTTTCTTGTGTACGAATCTCTATGTCATTGTCGCATCGTGAGTCCGATTAACATCCGGTCCGCTACGTATCCTGTATTTGAGTCTATTGCATGATCAGATATCTTGTGGCCATCCCGTTCCTCCATTCGGTTGCCCAAAACTTCAAATGTATGACCATAATGAAACTCGAGTCTTTTCTTGTGTACGAATCTCTATGTCATTGTCGCTTCGTGAGTCCGCTTACCATCCGTTCCGCTTCGTATCCTTTATTTGAGACTATTGCATGATCAGATATCTTGCGGCCTTCCCTTCCACCATTCGTGTGCCCGAAACTTCAAATGTACCGATAGTTACGTCCTTTAAAACTCGAGTCTTCTCTTGTGTACGAATCTCTATGTCATTGTCGCATCATGAGTCCGATTACCATCCGGTCCGCTTCGTATCCTTTATTTGAGTCTATTGCATGATCAGATATCTTGCGGCCTTGCCTTTCCTCCATTCGGGTGCCCGAAACTTCAAATGTACCGATAGTTACGTCCTTTAAAACTCGAGTCTTTTCTTGTGTACGAATCTCTATGTCATTGTCGCATAATGAGTCCGATTACCATCCGGTCCGCTTCGTATCCTTTATTTGAGTCTATTGCATGATCAGATATCTTACGGCCTTCCCTTTCCACCATTCGGGTGCCCGAAACTTCAAATGTACCGATAGTTACGTCCTTTAAAACTCGAGTCTTCTCTTGTGTACGAATCTCTATGTCATTGTCGCATCGTGAGTCCGATTACCATCCGGTCCGCTTCGTATCCTTTATTTGAGTCTATTGCATGATGAGATATCTTGCGACCTTCCCGTTCCTCCATTCGGGTGCCCGAAACTTTGAATGTACCAATAGTTACGTCCTTTAAAACTCTAGTCTTTTCTTGTGTACTAATCTCAATGTCATTGTCGCATCGTGAGTTCAATTACCATCCGGTCTGCTTCGCATCCTTTATTTAAGTCTATTGCATGATTAGATATCTTTCGGCCTACCCGTTCCTCCATTCCGGTGCCCGAAACGTCAAATGTACCGATAGTTACGACCATAATGAAACTCGAGTCTTTTCTTGTGTACGAATCTCTATGTCATTGTTGCATCGTGAGTCCGATTACCATCCGGTCTGCTTCGTATCCTTTATTTGAGTCTATTGCATGATCAGATATCTTGCGGCCTTCCCTTTCCTCCATTCGGGTGCCCGAAACTTCAAATGTACCGATAGTTACGTCCTTTAAAACTCGAGTCTTCTCTTGTGTGCGAATCTCTATGTCATTGTCGCATCGTGAGTCCGATTACCATCCGGTCCTCTTCGTATCCTTTATTTGAGTCTATTGCATGATCAGATATCTTGCGGCCTTCCCTTTCCTCCATTCGGGTGCCCGAAACTTCAAATGTACCGATAGTTACGTCCTTTAAAACTCGAGTCTTGTCTTGTGTACGAATCTCTATGTCATTGTCGCATCGTGAGTCCGATTACCATCCCGTCCGCTTCGTATCCTTTATTTGAGTCTATTGCATGATCAGATATATTTCGGCCTTCCCGTTCCTCCATTCCGGTGCCCGAAACGTCAAATGTACCGATAGTTACGACCATAATGAAACTCGAGTCTTTTCTTGTGTACGAATCTCTATGTCATTGTCGCATCGTGAGTCCGATTACCATCCGATCCGCTTCGTATCCTGTATTTGAGTCTATTGCATGATTAGATATCTTGTGGCCTTCCCGTTCCTCCATTCGGTTGCCCAAAACTTCAAATGTACCGATAGTTACGACCATAATGAAACTCGAGTCATTTCTTGTGTACGAATCTCTATGTCATTATCGCATCGTGAGTCCGATTACCATCCGGTCCGCTTCGTATCCTTTCTTTGAGTCTATTGCATTATCAGATATCTTGCGGCCTTCCCTTTCCATCATTCGGGTGCCCGAAACTTCAAATGTACCGATAGTTACGTCCTTTAAAACTCGAGTCTTCTCTTGTGTACGAATCTCTATGTCATTGTCGCATCGTGAGTCCGATTACCATCCGGTCCGCTTCGTATCCTTTATTTGAGTCTATTGCATGATCAGATATCTTTCGGCCTTCCCGTTCCTCCATTCCGGTGCCCGAAACGTCAAATGTACCGATAGTTACGACCAAAATGAAACTCGAGTCTTTTCTTGTGTACGAATCTCTATGTCATTTTCGCATCGTGAGTCCGCTTCGTATCCTTTTTTTGAGTCTATTGCATGATCAGATATCTTTCGGCCTTCCCGTTCCTCCATTCGGTTGCCCAAAACTTCAAATGTACCGATAGTTACGACCATAATGAAACTCGAGTCTTTTCTTGTGTACGAATCTCTATATCATTGTCGCATCATGAGCCCGATTACCATCCGGTCCGCTTCGTATCCTTTATTTGAGTCTATTGCATGATCAAATATCTTGCGGCCTTCCCGTTCCTCCATTCGGGTGCCCGAAACTTTGAATGTACCGATAGTTACGTCCTTTAAAACTCGAGCCTTTTCTTGTGTACTAATCTCAATGTCATTGTCGCATCGTGAGTTCAATTACCTTCCGGTCTGCTTCGTAACCTTTATTTGAGTCTATTGTATGATCAGATATCTTTCTGCCTTCCCGTTCCTCCATTCCGGTGCCCGAAACGTTAAATGTACCGATAGTTACGACCATAATGAAACTCGAGTCTTTTCTTGTGTACTAATCTCAATGTCATTGTCGCATCGTGAGTTCAATTACCATCCGGTCTGCTTTGTATCCTTTATTTGTGTCTATTGCATGATCAGATATCTTGCGGCCTTCCCTTTCCTCCATTCGGGTGCCCGAAACTTCAAATGTACCGATAGTTACGTCTTTTAAAACCCGAGTCTTTTCTTGTGTACGAATCTCTATGTCATTGTCGCATCGTGAGTCCGATTACCATCCGGTCCGCTTCGTATCCTTTATTTGAGTCTATTGCATGATCAGATATCTTTCGGCCTTCCCGTTCCTCCATTCCGGTGCCCGAAACGTCAAATGTACCGATAGTTACGACCAAAATGAAACTCGAGTCTTTTCTTGTGTACGAATCTCTATGTCATTTTCGCATCGTGAGTCCGCTTCGTATCCTTTTTTTGAGTCTATTGCATGATCAGATATCTTTCGGCCTTCCCGTTCCTCCATTCGGTTGCCCAAAACTTCAAATGTACCGATAGTTACGACCATAATGAAACTCGAGTCTTTTCTTGTGTACGAATCTCTATATCATTGTCGCATCATGAGCCCGATTACCATCCGGTCCGCTTCGTATCCTTTATTTGAGTCTATTGCATGATCAAATATCTTGCGGCCTTCCCGTTCCTCCATTCGGGTGCCCGAAACTTTGAATGTACCGATAGTTACGTCCTTTAAAACTCGAGCCTTTTCTTGTGTACTAATCTCAATGTCATTGTCGCATCGTGAGTTCAATTACCTTCCGGTCTGCTTCGTAACCTTTATTTGAGTCTATTGTATGATCAGATATCTTTCTGCCTTCCCGTTCCTCCATTCCGGTGCCCGAAACGTTAAATGTACCGATAGTTACGACCATAATGAAACTCGAGTCTTTTCTTGTGTACTAATCTCAATGTCATTGTCGCATCGTGAGTTCAATTACCATCCGGTCTGCTTTGTATCCTTTATTTGTGTCTATTGCATGATCAGATATCTTGCGGCCTTCCCTTTCCTCCATTCGGGTGCCCGAAACTTCAAATGTACCGATAGTTACGTCTTTTAAAACCCGAGTCTTTTCTTGTGTACGAATCTCTATGTCATTGTCGCATCGTGAGTCCGATTACCATCCGGTCTGCTTCTTATCCTTTATTTGAGTCTATTGCATGATCAGATATCTTGCGGCCTTCCCTTTCCTCCATTCGGGTGCCCGAAACTTCAAATGTACCGATAGTTACGTCTTTAAAACTCGAGTCTTTTCTTGTGTACGAATCTCTATGTCATTGTCGCATCGTGAGTCCGATTACCATCCGGTCCGCTTCGTATCCTTTATTTGAGTCTATTGCATGATCAGATATCTTACGGCCTTCCCGTTCCTCCATTCGGTTGCCCGAAACTTCGATTGTACCGATAGTTACGTCCTTTAAAACTCGAGTCTTCTCTTGTGTACGAATCTCTATGTCATTGTCGCATCGTGAGTCCGATTACCATCCGGTCCGCTTCGTATCCTTTATTTGAGTCTATTGCATGATCAGATATCTTGCGACCTTCCCGTTCCTACATTCGGATGCCCGAAACTTTGAATGTACCGATAGTTACGTCCTTTAAAACTCGAGTCTTTTCTTGTGTACTAATCTCAATGTCATTGTCGCATCGTGAGTTCAATTACCATCCGGTCTGCTTCGTATCCTTCATTTGAGTCTATTGCATGATCAGATATCTTTCGGCCTTCCCGTTCCTCCATTCCGGTGCCCGAAACGTCAAATGTACCGATAGTTACGACCATAATGAAACTTGAGTATTTTCTTGTGTACGAATCTCTATGACATTGTCGCATCGTGAGTCTGACTACCATCCGGTCTGCTTCGTATCCTTTATTGGAGTCTATTGCATGATCAGATATCTTACGGCCTTCCCGTTCCTCCATTCGGTTGCCCAAAACTTCAAATGTACCGATAGTTACGACCATAATGAAACTCGAGTCTTTTCTTGTGTACGAATCTCTATGTCATTTTCGCATCGTGAGTCCGCTTCGTATCCTTTTTTTGAGTCTATTGCATGATCAGATATCTTTCGGCCTTCCCGTTCCTCCATTCGGTTGCCCAAAACTTCAAATGTACCGATAGTTACGACCATAATGAAACTCGAGTCTTTTCTTGTGTACGAATCTCTATATCATTGTCGCATCATGAGCCCGATTACCATCCGGTCCGCTTCGTATCCTTTATTTGAGTCTATTGCATGATCAAATATCTTGCGGCCTTCCCGTTCCTCCATTCGGGTGCCCGAAACTTTGAATGTACCGATAGTTACGTCTTTTAAAACTCGGGCCTTTTCTTGTGTACTAATCTCAATGTCATTGTCGCATCGTGAGTTCAATTACCTTCCGGTCTGCTTCGTAACCTTTATTTGAGTCTATTGTATGATCAGATATCTTTCGGCCTTCCCGTTCCTCCATTCCGGTGCCCGAAACGTTAAATGTACCGATAGTTACGACCATAATTAAACTCGAGTCTTTTCTTGTGTACTAATCTCAATGTCATTGTCGCATCGTGAGTTCAATTACCATCCGGTCTGCTTCGTATCCTTTATTTGTGTCTATTGCATGATCAGATATCTTGCGGCCTTCCCTTTCCTCCATTCGGGTGCCTAAAACTTCAAATGTACCGATAGTTACGTCTTTTAAAACTCGAGTCTTTTCTTGTGTACGAATCTCTATGTCATTGTCGCATCGTGAGTCCGATTACCATCCCGTCCACTTCGTATCCTTTATTTGAGTCTATTGCATGATCAGATATATTTCGGCCTTCCCGTTCCTCCATTCCGGTGCCCGAAACGTCAAATGTACCGATAGTTACGACCATAATGAAACTCGAGTCTTTTCTTGTGTACGAATCTCTATGTCATTGTCGCATCGTGAGTCCGATTACCATCCGGTCCGCTTCGTATCCTTTCTTTGAGTCTATTGCATTATCAGATATCTTGCGGCCTTCCCTTTCCATCATTCGGGTGCCCGAAACTTCAAATGTACCGATAGTTACGTCCTTTAAAACTCGAGTCTTCTCTTGTGTACGAATCTCTATGTCATTGTCGCATCGTGAGTCCGATTACCATCCGGTCCGCTTCGTATCCTTTATTTGAGTCTATTGCATGATCAGATATCTTTCGGCCTTCCCGTTCCTCCATTCCGGTGCCCGAAACGTCAAATGTACCGATAGTTACGACCATAATGAAACTCGAGTCTTTTCTTGTGTACGAATCTCTATGTCATTTTCGCATCGTGAGTCCGCTTCGTATCCTTTTTTTGAGTCTATTGCATGATCAGATATCTTTCGGCCTTCCCGTTCCTCCATTCGGTTGCCCAAAACTTCAAATGTACCGATAGTTACGACCATAATGAAACTCGAGTCTTTTCTTGTGTACGAATCTCTATATCATTGTCGCATCGTGAGTCCGATTACCATCCGGTCCGCTTCGTATCCTTTCTTTGAGTCTATTGCATTATCAGATATCTTGCGGCCTTCCCTTTCCATCATTCGGGTGCCCGAAACTTCAAATGTACCGATAGTTACGTCCTTTAAAACTCGAGTCTTCTCTTGTGTACGAATCTCTATGTCATTGTCGCATCGTGAGTCCGATTACCATCCGGTCCGCTTCGTATCCTTTATTTGAGTCTATTGCATGATCAGATATCTTTCGGCCTTCCCGTTCCTCCATTCCGGTGCCCGAAACGTCAAATGTACCGATAGTTACGACCATAATGAAACTCGAGTCTTTTCTTGTGTACGAATCTCTATGTCATTTTCGCATCGTGAGTCCGCTTCGTATCCTTTTTTTGAGTCTATTGCATGATCAGATATCTTTCGGCCTTCCCGTTCCTCCATTCGGTTGCCCAAAACTTCAAATGTACCGATAGTTACGACCATAATGAAACTCGAGTCTTTTCTTGTGTACGAATCTCTATATCATTGTCGCATCATGAGCCCGATTACCATCCGGTCCGCTTCGTATCCTTTATTTGAGTCTATTGCATGATCAAATATCTTGCGGCCTTCCCGTTCCTCCATTCGGGTGCCCGAAACTTTGAATGTACCGATAGTTACGTCCTTTAAAACTCGAGCCTTTTCTTGTGTACTAATCTCAATGTCATTGTCGCATCGTGAGTTCAATTACCTTCCGGTCTGCTTCGTAACCTTTATTTGAGTCTATTGTATGATCAGATATCTTTCTGCCTTCCCGTTCCTCCATTCCGGTGCCCGAAACGTTAAATGTACCGATAGTTACGACCATAATGAAACTCGAGTCTTTTCTTGTGTACTAATCTCAATGTCATTGTCGCATCGTGAGTTCAATTACCATCCGGTCTGCTTCGTATCCTTTATTTGTGTCTATTGCATGATCAGATATCTTGCGGCCTTCCCTTTCCTCCATTCGGGTGCCCGAAACTTCAAATGTACCGATAGTTACGTCTTTTAAAACTCGAGTCTTTTCTTGTGTACGAATCTCTATGTCATTGTCGCATCGTGAGTCCGATTACCATCCGGTCTGCTTCGTATCCTTTATTTGAGTCTATTGCATGATCAGATATCTTGCGGCCTTCCCTTTCCTCCATTCGGGTGCCCGAAACTTCAAATGTACCGATATTTACGTCTTTTAAAACTCGAGTCTTTTCTTGTGTACGAATCTCTATGTCATTGTCGCATCGTGAGTCCGATTACCATCCCGTCCGCTTCGTATCCTTTATTTGAGTCTATTGCATGATCAGATATATTTCGGCCTTCCCGTTCCTCCATTCCGGTGCCCGAAACGTCAAATGTACCGATAGTTACGACCATAATGAAACTCGAGTCTTTTCTTGTGTACGAATCTCTATGTCATTGTCGCATCGTGAGTCCGATTACCATCCGGTCCGCTTCGTATCCTGTATTTGAGTCTATTGCATGATTAGATATCTTGTGGCCTTCCCGTTCCTCCATTCGGTTGCCCAAAACTTCAAATGTACCGATAGTTACGACCATAATGAAACTCGAGTCTTTTCTTGTGTACGAATCTCTATGTCATTGTCGCATCGTGAGTCCGATTACCATCCGGTCCGCTTCGTATCCTTTCTTTGAGTCTATTGCATTATCAGATATCTTGCGGCCTTCCCTTTCCATCATTCGGGTGCCCGAAACTTCAAATGTACCGATAGTTACGTCCTTTAAAACTCGAGTCTTCTCTTGTGTACGAATCTCTATGTCATTGTCGCATCGTGAGTCCGATTACCATCCGGTCCGCTTCGTATCCTTTATTTGAGTCTATTGCATGATCAGATATCTTTCGGCCTTCCCGTTCCTCCATTCCGGTGCCCGAAACGTCAAATGTACCGATAGTTACGACCATAATGAAACTCGAGTCTTTTCTTGTGTACGAATCTCTATGTCATTTTCGCATCGTGAGTCCGCTTCGTATCCTTTTTTTGAGTCTATTGCATGATCAGATATCTTTCGGCCTTCCCGTTCCTCCATTCGGTTGCCCAAAACTTCAAATGTACCGATAGTTACGACCATAATGAAACTCGAGTCTTTTCTTGTGTACGAATCTCTATATCATTGTCGCATCATGAGCCCGATTACCATCCGGTCCGCTTCGTATCCTTTATTTGAGTCTATTGCATGATCAAATATCTTGCGGCCTTCCCGTTCCTCCATTCGGGTGCCCGAAACTTTGAATGTACCGATAGTTACGTCCTTTAAAACTCGAGCCTTTTCTTGTGTACTAATCTCAATGTCATTGTCGCATCGTGAGTTCAATTACCTTCCGGTCTGCTTCGTAACCTTTATTTGAGTCTATTGTATGATCAGATATCTTTCTGCCTTCCCGTTCCTCCATTCCGGTGCCCGAAACGTTAAATGTACCGATAGTTACGACCATAATGAAACTCGAGTCTTTTCTTGTGTACTAATCTCAATGTCATTGTCGCATCGTGAGTTCAATTACCATCCGGTCTGCTTCGTATCCTTTATTTGTGTCTATTGCATGATCAGATATCTTGCGGCCTTCCCTTTCCTCCATTCGGGTGCCCGAAACTTCAAATGTACCGATAGTTACGTCTTTTAAAACTCGAGTCTTTTCTTGTGTACGAATCTCTATGTCATTGTCGCATCGTGAGTCCGATTACCATCCGGTCTGCTTCGTATCCTTTATTTGAGTCTATTGCATGATCAGATATCTTGCGGCCTTCCCTTTCCTCCATTCGGGTGCCCGAAACTTCAAATGTACCGATAGTTACGTCTTTTAAAACTCGAGTCTTTTCTTGTGTACGAATCTCTATGTCATTGTCGCATCGTGAGTCCGATTACCATCCCGTCCGCTTCGTATCCTTTATTTGAGTCTATTGCATGATCAGATATATTTCGGCCTTCCCGTTCCTCCATTCCGGTGCCCGAAACGTCAAATGTACCGATAGTTACGACCATAATGAAACTCGAGTCTTTTCTTGTGTACGAATCTCTATGTCATTGTCGCATCGTGAGTCCGATTACCATCCGGTCCGCTTCGTATCCTGTATTTGAGTCTATTGCATGATTAGATATCTTGTGGCCTTCCCGTTCCTCCATTCGGTTGCCCAAAACTTCAAATGTACCGATAGTTACGACCATAATGAAACTCGAGTCTTTTCTTGTGTACGAATCTCTATGTCATTGTCGCATCGTGAGTCCGATTACCATCCGGTCCGCTTCGTATCCTTTCTTTGAGTCTATTGCATTATCAGATATCTTGCGGCCTTCCCTTTCCATTATTCGGGTGCCCGAAACTTCAAATGTACCGATAGTTACGTCCTTTAAAACTCGAGTCTTCTCTTGTGTACGAATCTCTATGTCATTGTCGCATCGTGAGTCCGATTACCATCCGGTCCGCTTCGTATCCTTTATTTGAGTCTATTGCATGATCAGATATCTTTCGGCCTTCCCGTTCCTCCATTCCGGTGCCCGAAACGTCAAATGTACCGATAGTTACGACCATAATGAAACTCGAGTCTTTTCTTGTGTACGAATCTCTATGTCATTTTCGCATCGTGAGTCCGCTTCGTATCCTTTTTTTGAGTCTATTGCATGATCAGATATCTTTCGGCCTTCCCGTTCCTCCATTCGGTTGCCCAAAACTTCAAATGTACCGATAGTTACGACCATAATGAAACTCGAGTCTTTTCTTGTGTACGAATCTCTATATCATTGTCGCATCATGAGCCCGATTACCATCCGGTCCGCTTCGTATCCTTTATTTGAGTCTATTGCATGATCAAATATCTTGCGGCCTTCCCGTTCCTCCATTCGGGTGCCCGAAACTTTGAATGTACCGATAGTTACGTCCTTTAAAACTCGAGCCTTTTCTTGTGTACTAATCTCAATGTCATTGTCGCATCGTGAGTTCAATTACCTTCCGGTCTGCTTCGTAACCTTTATTTGAGTCTATTGTATGATCAGATATCTTTCTGCCTTCCCGTTCCTCCATTCCGGTGCCCGAAACGTTAAATGTACCGATAGTTACGACCATAATGAAACTCGAGTCTTTTCTTGTGTACTAATCTCAATGTCATTGTCGCATCGTGAGTTCAATTACCATCCGGTCTGCTTCGTATCCTTTATTTGTGTCTATTGCATGATCAGATATCTTGCGGCCTTCCCTTTCCTCCATTCGGGTGCCCGAAACTTCAAATGTACCGATAGTTACGTCTTTTAAAACTCGAGTCTTTTCTTGTGTACGAATCTCTATGTCATTGTCGCATCGTGAGTCCGATTACCATCCGGTCTGCTTCGTATCCTTTATTTGAGTCTATTGCATGATCAGATATCTTGCGGCCTTCCCTTTCCTCCATTCGGGTGCCCGAAACTTCAAATGTACCGATAGTTACGTCTTTAAAACTCGAGTCTTTTCTTGTGTACGAATCTCTATGTCATTGTCGCATCGTGAGTCCGATTACCATCCGGTCCGCTTCGTATCCTTTATTTGAGTCTATTGCATGATCAGATATCTTACGGCCTTCCCGTTCCTCCATTCGGTTGCCCGAAACTTCGATTGTACCGATAGTTACGTCCTTTAAAACTCGAGTCTTCTCTTGTGTACGAATCTCTATGTCATTGTCGCATCGTGAGTCCGATTACCATCCGGTCCGCTTCGTATCCTTTATTTGAGTCTATTGCATGATCAGATATCTTGCGACCTTCCCGTTCCTACATTCGGGTGCCCGAAACTTTGAATGTACCGATAGTTACGTCCTTTAAAACTCGAGTCTTTTCTTGTGTACTAATCTCAATGTCATTGTCGCATCGTGAGTTCAATTACCATCCGGTCTGCTTCGTATCCTTTATTTGAGTCTATTGCATGATCAGATATCTTTCGGCCTTCCCGTTCCTCCATTCCGGTGCCCGAAACGTCAAATGTACCGATAGTTACGACCATAATGAAACTTGAGTATTTTCTTGTGTACGAATCTCTATGACATTGTCGCATCGTGAGTCTGACTACCATCCGGTCTGCTTCGTATCCTTTATTGGAGTCTATTGCATGATCAGATATCTTACGGCCTTCCCGTTCCTCCATTCGGTTGCCCAAAACTTCAAATGTACCGATAGTTACGACCATGATGAAACTCGAGTCTTTTCTTGTGTACGAATCTCTATGACATTGTCGCATCGTGAGTCAGACTACCATCCGGTCCGCTTCGTATCCTTTATTTGAGTCTATTGCATGATCAGATATCTTACGGCCTTCCCGTTCCACCATTCGGTTGCCCAAAACTTCAAATGTACCGATAGTTACGACCATAATGAAACTCGAGTCTTTTCTTGTGTACGAATATCTATGTCATTGTCGTATCGTGAGTCCGATTACCATCCGGTCCGCTTCGTATCCTTTATTTGAGTCTATTGCATGATCAGATATCTTGCGGCCTTCCCGTTCCTCCATTCGAGTGCCCGAAACTTTGAATGTACAGCTAGTTACGTCCTTTAAAACTCGAGTCTTTTCTTGTGTACGATTCTGAATGTCATTGTCGCATCGTGAGTTCAATTACCATCCGGTCCGCTTCGTATCCTTTATTTAGGTCTATTGCGTGATCAAATTTCTTTCGGCCTTCCCGTTCCTCCGTTCCGGTGCTCGAAACGTCAAATGTACCGATAGTTACGACCATAATGAAACTCGAGTCTTTTCTTGTGTACGAATCTCTATGTCATTGACGCATCGTGAGTCCGATTACCATCCAGTCCGCTTCGTATCCTTTATTTGAGTCTATTGCATGATCAGATATCTCGCGGCCTTCCCTTTCCTCCATTCGGGTGCCCGAAACTTCAAATGTACTGATAGTTACGTGTTTTAAAACTCGAGTCTTTTCTTGTGTACGAATCTCTATGTCATTGTCGCATCGTCAGTCCGATTATCATCCGGTCCGCTTCGTATCCTTTATTTGAGTCTATTGCATGATCAGATATCTTACGGCCTTCCCGTTCCTCCATTCGGTTGCCCAAAACTTCAAATATACCGATAGTTACCACCATAATGAAACTCGAGTCTTTTCTTGTGTACGAATCTCTATGTCATTGTCGCATCGTGAGTCCGATTACCATCCGGTCCTCTTTGTATCCTTTATTTGAGTCTATTGCATGATCAGATATCTTACGGCTTTCCCGTTCCTCCATTCGGTTGCCCAAAACTTTAAATGTACCGATAGTTACAACCATAATGAAACTCGAGTCTTTTCTTGTGTACGAATCTCTATATCATTGTCGCATCGTGAGCCCGATTACCATCCGGTCCGCTTCGTATCCTTTATTTGAGTCTATTGCATTATCAGATATCTTGCGGCCTTCCCGTTCCTCCATTCGGGTGCCCGGAACTTTGAATGTACCGATAGTTTTTTTTTGGAAAAAGGGAAAGATCCCCGGCAAACATTTATTGATTTAAAGAGAAATTACAAAAAAAGGAACTAACCCAAGCCCGGGACATAAACCCAAAGGCAAAAAAGTTAGCCCGAAAAATAAAACAAAAACATAAACTAAAAGGGCCAGCTTATACAATAATCTAAGCCCAGAATCTGACATAAAGATATCCCCTTATCCAAATCACTAACCTATCCAAATCACTAACCTATAACCAGACATAAAGATATCCCCTTCCAAACAGTTTACAAGAATTCTAATATCCACTAAAAAAGCTTCAACTAGATGCAAATAATCAAGGCTATTATAAGCACCCAAAAGGAATACAATCATCTCATGGTCTTTTAAAACCTCCATCAATGCAATGGCACCACTAAGAAAATGCATCCTTTTAGTATTCTTGTAAAACCAGTTTATGGCATTTAGAATTCCAGCCTCAATAGGAACTATCAAGGCCAGAAGCAGCTGCAAAATAACTGCAACTAACAAAGCCAATCTGTACTCATAATCTTTACATACCTCCACCAGAAAAATGGCATTATTAAGCACAGAAGGCCTGCTAGTTTTCAAATAATGCCACAGTTCATCATAAAGGAACACCTTCCTAAAAAACAACCCCTGCCCTTGTTGTAAGCAATCCTGAAGCTGCACAAACCTTTTCCAACCCATCATACCATATATCCTCAGTAACTCATAATCCTCATAGCTCATCCTCCCTCCTACACCTTCAGCAATGAACTTAGATAAACTGTTTATAGCACCCCTGCCCATAATAAACCTCTCCATCCTGCAAACCAGCAACAGCTGCAAGCCAAACTTATAGACCCTATTCACCCATCCCCATTCAAAGACCATAAAGCTAGAAAAAACCAACACATTCCCCTGAACCAACTTCATCCATGAAACACAAATATTCCTCATCACTGGCTTGTATATAATGACTAAACTACCCCTATATACCCTGCTGCATATGCTATACCACAGTTGCCACCAGACATATTCAAATCTAATCTTTGCACCACTGTTTGTTCCAGCCATATCCTCAAACATACAACTTGACAAAAGAACAACCCAACCCATAATGACCCATCCCAGACTAATCCCAAATGGGAAAGACTCAACAGACTCAAAGACTAAAAAACAAGAAAAAAGGCTTTGAAAGATTACCAAAAAGAATAAGAGGGTTCCCATACTGTTGGATAGTGCTAGAAATAAAAAAATAAAAAGAGAATAATGTCCTATAGCCAACAGTACAGTCCAGCCTTATAACTCCCTTGTTTAAGCTCCCCATGAGCCTCAAAAATCCTAACCACCAATCATCAAACGCTGACCTGTGCCAGAGTGTCAATAATGGACCAAAATCTCTGCACAGGATAAAGACCCATAATTGTTTAAAGGACCCACCCCCCTCTCCCAGGACAGAAAACAAACAGACTAAACCAAAACAAGAAAGAAAGAGAGAAGATAAGAAATGAAACAGGATCTCTACCCAACGTATTATAAGTCTCCAGATGCCACCAAAACCCACTGTTTGCCCCCCTCCCTTGAGCAAGTGCTCAAAAAACACACACAGGCTAACACCAAAACACACACAGTTAATATAAAGGTTTATGTTCCTCTGCCAAGAACTAGAAAGCAATAAAAATATAAGAAACAGGAAAGAAAGGGGAAATAATGCCCTAAACACAGAGGAACAAATCTTCCTTATCTCTCCATGGTTAATGCAAACCTCCTGCATGCACATTCTTAAGCCCCACCAGGTTAAGGTAACAGCAAACCATATTGTAAATGATGTACATATATTGATGCTATATCCTAAATCCCTAAGGTTTAAACACAAAAACAACCAAATAGGTGTATGAAAGACACACCTTTCCATAGTATTAGGGAGTGATCTACATCTAAGTTTATCTACCCAAGGCCTTCTCCAGTCCCTTATATCTCCTTGATTCCCATTATACCCCCCACCCCAACTCCAAATAGAGTAGAAAGACTCAAGACTCAAAAACAAGAAAAGGCTAAAACAATACAGATAAACCAAGGTTCCAAGGCCATATCTGGTGCTAAAAAATGATAAAAACCAGAACAACAATAGGAACCTAAAGACATGACCTTGATCCATCCTTATGTCTCCCATTGTTTGTCTTATCCCAAGACCACAAATGCCTAATCCCTTATTAAGAATAGCAGAATTGATACCAGGTTTTTGAAAAAACCAAAGCATCAATAGATCAGACACAAAAATAGGAAAAAACAGAAACCAAAAAACCCTCAACTCACAACCATTTCTATACCACTCATGACAACCAGAAAGAGTATAAGGAAGCCTTAAAGGCCAGATCTCTACGCCAAGCTGAAAAGAACACCTTATGACTCCCAAAGGCCTAATAATACCCCCCTCCCCTATATTAACAGATTTCATAAATATATTACCCACACCTCCCCTGTACCACCCTAAGCCCTCAAGATTACCAAGCCATTTAAAAGTCAGATTAATTCCTCTAATACCCCACTTTGATCCCTTCCAAAATCTCACCCAGCCAACCCAAAAAACAGTAAGAAGGAAATAGATCAACATTGGTTAACCTGTTTTGTAGGATCCCTCCATACCACCTTAAATCCCCATATCTTGCTAAGCCTGATGCTGCTTCTAGTAGCATAGATCTTCAACCCCATAAGCTTCAATCTAACTGTTTCCCTGATAAGATTACAAACACCCTCCACACTCCTACTCTCATTTTGAAACAACCTTAAATTTCTCTCTTGCCATATAAAGTATACCATTGCAGCCACACATAATCTCTTAATTATACTCCCCACAGATTTTCCAATATGTTCACTGGCCAGCTCATTAACACAATCAAAAATATTAGGGGAGTATTGAGATAATCCTCCCTCTTCCTTCAAAGTTTCCCACACAGCTTTGGGATAGTCACACTCAAAAAACAAATGATTATGACTATCCTTAACTTTTCCACAGAACACACATTCTAAAACATTCTGCACATCCCAATTCAATAATCTATCCTGAGTTAACAGCCTATTTTGAACAGCCAACCAAAGTGTGGAGTGTCTAGGGATTGCCTGACTATACCAGATAATTCTAGCCCAGGCAACTTCAGGCTTATCTTCACTCAGATCATTAAAAATAGTTCTAGTAGCAAAGCCCTCATAAGTTTCCTTCTTAGTTCTCCAGAATGTTATATCTTTTTTGTCAGGAACAATAAAAGGAGGGGACATAGAGAATAAACAAGGAAACTTAATTCTCCACTCCTCCGGCCACATCCATCTACCATTGCAAATAATCTCAGAAACTGTAGTCTTAAGATTAAAACCAGCATTATGAATCTCCCTTGGTGTGATGAATAAACTGAGAGGACTCGATGGACACCAGTTATCATACCAGACAGAAGTGGAACACCCATCACCTATACTCTGCACACAATGCCTCCAAAGAGCATCCCTACTGTCTAATATACTCTTCCAACTCCAACATGGCCCCTCCTTCCTAACAAAGCCCCAAAAACTCAGACCTTTAAGTCTATAAATTTTGATCCACTTAGTCCAGATAGTCTCCTTACCAGAAATAGTCTCCTTTAAGTCTATATATCTGGCTATTAAAGCCTTATTCTGTATTCTCAAGGATTTTATCCCCAACCCCTCCTGACATTTTGGATAGCAAACATTCTCCCAGGAAACTCTAACCCTTCCCTTGCTAGAATCATTTTGACTCCAGAGAAACCTACACATTAGCCTCTCAATATCTTCAATAACACTAACAGGCAATAAAAATACAGAAGCCCAGTACACTTGCAAAGAACAAAGGACAGACTTGATAAGTTGTAACCTTCCAGCAAATGACAAAGATTTATTCTTCCAATCTTCCAGTCTTTTCCTAACTTTATCAGTAAGAATACTACAATCTTTAGAATATAACCTAGTAGACAAGAGGGGAACACCCAAATATCTAACTGGCAAGCTGCCAACCTTAAAAGGCAGCAACCTTTTGATTCTTTTCTGCATTATACTGGTCACATTAGACATATACATTGTGCTTTTTCCCAGATTAGGGACTAAGCCAGAAACCCCACTAAACTCTTCCAAAGCATCCTTGATTAAGGAGACAGAAGCAACATCAGCATGACAGAAAACCAAAAGATCATCAGCAAAGCATACATGAGTCAGCTTCATCTCAGCACACTTCAAATGATATCTAAATTGATCATTTCCAGCAATCCTTCTATCCAAAATCAGTTTCAGAACTTGCATAACAATGGTAAACAGGTATGGGGACATAGGGTCACCCTGCCTTAAACCTCTAAGACCCTTGAAATACCCAAAACTCTCTCCATTAACATTTATTGAATATGCAGCAGATCTTATACATGTCATAATCCAATCAACCATACTAGGATGAAACCCAAAATTAACAAGACAGGCTTCAAGAAAATCATGATTGACAGTGTCATAAGCCTTCTGTAAGTCAATTTTCAGAGCCATTCTAGCCTCCCCTCCCTTTCTATGATAATTCCTCTCTATTCGGGTGCCCGAAACTTCAAATGTACCCATAGTTACGTCCTTTAAAACTCGAGTCTTGTCTTGTGTACGAATCTCTATGTCATTGTCGCATCGTGAGTCCGAGTACCATCCGGTCCGCTTCGTATCCTTTATTTGAGTCTATTGCATGATCAATTATCTTACGACCTTCCCGTTCCTCCATTCGGTTGCCCAAAACTTCAAATGTACCGATAGTTACGACCATAATGAAACTCGAGTCTTTTCTTGTGTACGAATCTTTATGTCATTGTCGCATCGTGAGTCCGATTACCATCCGGTCCGCTTCGTATCCTTTATTTGAGTCTATTGCATGATCAGATATCTTGCGGCCTTCCTGTTCCTCCATTTGGGTGCACGAAACTTTGAATGTACCGATAGTTACGTCCTTTAAAACTCGAGACTTTTCTTGTGTACAAATCTCAATGTCATTGTCGCATCGTGAGTTCAATTACCATCCGGTCCGCTTCGTATCCTTTGTTTGAGTCTATTGCATGATCAGATATCTTTCGGCCTTCCCGTTCCTCCATTCCGGTGCCCGAAACGTCAAATGTACCGATAGTTACGACCATAATGAAACTCGAGTCTTTTCCTGTGTACGAATCTCTATGTCATTGTCGCATCGTGAGTCCGATTACCATCCGGTCCGCTTCGTATCCTTTATTTGAGTCTATTGCATGATCAAATATCTTGCGGCCTTCCCTTTCCTCCATTCGGGTGCCCGAAACTTCAAATGTACCGATAGTTACGTCCTTTAAAACTCGAGTATTACTTGTGTACGAATCTCTATGTCATTGTCGCATCGTGAGTCCGATTACCCTCCGATCCACTTCGTATCCGTTATTTGAGTCTATTGCATGATCAGATATCTTACGGCCTTCCCGTTCCTCCATTCGGTTGCCCAAAACTTCGTATGTACCGATAGTTACGACCATAATGAAACTCGAGTCTTTTCTTGTGTACTAATCTCAATGTCATTGTCGCATCGTGAGTTCAATTACCATCCGGTCCGCTTTGTATCTTTTATTTGAGTGTATTGCATGATCAGATATCTTACGGCCTTCCCGTTCCTTCATTCGGGTGCCCGAAACTTCAAATGTACCCATAGTTACGTGCTTTAAAACTCGAGTCTTTTCCTGTTTACGAATCTCTATGTCATTGTTGCATCGTGAGTTCAATTACCATCCGGTCCGCTTCGTATCCTTTATTTTAGACTATTGCATGATCAGATGTCTTAAGGCCTTCCCGGTCCACCATTCGGGTGCCCGAAACTTCAAATGTACCCATAGTTACGTCCTTTAAAACTCGATACTTTTCTTGTGTACGAATCTCTATGTCATTGTCGCATGGTGAGTCCGATTATCATTCGGTCCACTTCGAATCCTTTATTTGAGTCTATTGCATGATCAGATATCTTACGGCCTTCCCGTTCCTCCATTCGGTTGCCCAAAACTTCAAATGTACCGATTGTTACGACCATAATGAAACTCGAGTCTTTTCTTGTGTACGAATCTCTATGTCATTGTAGCATCGTGAGTCCGATTACCATCCGGTCCGCTTCGTATCCTTTATTTGAGTCTATTGCACGATCAGATATCTTACGGCCTTCCCGTTCCTCCATTCGGTTGCTCAAAACTTCAAATGTACCGATAGTTACGACCATAATGAAACTCGAGTCTTCTCTTGTGTACGAATCTCTATGTCATTGTCGCATTGTGAGTCCGATTACCATCCGTTACGCTTGTTATCCTTTATTTGAGTCTATTGCATGATCAGATATCTTACGGCCTTCCCGTTCCTCCATTCGGTTGCCAAAACTTCAAATGTACCGATAGTTACGACTATATTGAAACTCGAGTCTTTTCTTGTGTACGAATCTCTATGTCATTGTCTCATCGTGAGTCCGATTACAATCCGGTCCGCTTCGTATCCTTTTTTTTTTTTT
The DNA here is from genome assembly GCA_032199755.1 of Ambrosia artemisiifolia. Taxonomy (NCBI): domain Eukaryota; kingdom Viridiplantae; phylum Streptophyta; class Magnoliopsida; order Asterales; family Asteraceae; genus Ambrosia; species Ambrosia artemisiifolia. Next base: position 28,005,216 of record CM063512.1, on the reverse strand, counting down.
TTTTGATAAAGTAGTCTATGCTCCGGCAAATTTTATTAATAATAAAAATATTTACAACCAACTTGGGCCAAGATCTTACAAAAAATAACCTAACAAACTAGATCAAGGCCCAAATCCATACAACCCACAAATCCAACTAGACAAACCACTAATCTAACTTCAAAGTCTAGCCCATTAACCTGGATCCAAAACAAGAATCAACTCAAAAACTATAACTTTTCCCAGCCCATTACAAGTACCCGAGCCCAAAGGCTTGTCTTCGGCGCTAACTCTGCTGGTGTTCACTCTTTCTGAATTCAGCATAGTTCTCAAGCACACTTTGATCCTGCACTTTATATCCCATACTTTCAAATTCTTCACTTGCATCTTAATGTCCTTCGCTTTTAACATCTTCATATCTTGATCAAAACAGGCTTCAAAACAGCATTCCATACTTTCACAACCAGAATCCATGTCAAGCATTCCAAGATCAGCACTATTACAACTCTTAAAAACATTCCCAGCCCACATACAAATCACCCATTCATGATCAAACCTAACAGAAAGCAAACCTAACTGACCCACTTCATATTCTTTCCTAACTATACATATTGATGGGATTGGGTGCTCAACACTGCGCAGAACGTACCCAAACCCGGAACGTAACCCGCGGAGGAACATCCCGCGGACAATAGAAACTTCCCCAGCAAGCTAAGGAATAACGGCTCTCCTACAATCATGGAGCGATACTCGTGCGCGTAAGCGGTAAAAGCGGTATCCGTTCCAACCTTTCCTTATTTATAGCTATTCCATAACTACTTTACTAATATAGTCTTCGGGTAGTGGAGACAACCCTAATCGGGCCTGGCCCATTACGATTAGGGTTTCGGGTAATGGTGGCATACGTCCATACCTATATAAGGGATCACATCCCTAATAGGAGGACACTTTTGGCTAACCCTAAGAGCTATCACACTTGATAGTATCCCCATTCGCCCACGTTTTTGTTATAAACTGCTACCTTGTGTAGTTGTCTCCCTACCCACATCATCTTTACTTGCAGGTTACTCCAATCCAGGAAGTGCTAGTGAAGGATCAATCCTGTGGTTGCATCTAGTCTATCATCCCCCCAAGGAGGTTAGACTACTTGTTTCTTCATTGGCGCCATCACTTACGGTCTTCTAATCTTTCAAACTAGTGCTAATGGATTCTGGAGCCGAACAACGTCAAGACCCCATCGATGTTGATGAGGGAGTTCAAGTGAATCAAGATGCTGGAGCACCAACAACGGTGACAAAGAATGTACATCAGAAGCAGGCTGCTCCAAATTTTCAACTATTTTCTTCAAGAGGGCCGGCACTAACATCACAAAAGAAAACAGTTGAAGGGCCTGTGGATGATCCAGAAGAATGGCTGGCTCAAGAAAGCGCCAGAACAATCGCAGAGTACCAAAAGAAACTAATGGCAAAGGCTCGTTTGGAATCAAGGAAAGCCCTGTCTTTCGATACTGAAGACGACTCTCAAGAGGGTGAACAGCCTGTTGTTCGCCCTACAGCAAAACCCCGGCAGGCGGTACGTGGTGGAGAACGTGGTAAAGGTACTCACGTTCAGGACCACGTCACCCTGACTGGGGAACCTGATGGCTATGAGTCTGAGAATGAGATCACTTCTGATCCCACTTATAAACCGAAAACAAAGTCTATAGCAAGCAACCAGCCTAATCCAGATGACGATCTCAACAAGCCGTATCGTCCTAAGTCATTTGCAGAAAGATCAAAATTTTGTGCAAGAATTGCACTGGCTCCTATGCCAGTCGAATGTAAGCTGCCAAACACGATTGGCAAATACGATGGCTTGCGCGATCCTGATGATCACTTACATGCATTTGACTGCGCAGGAAGCTCTAAGCCATGGCCGGTCCAAGCTTGGTGCCACCTGTTTGTTCAAACCCTAACGGGCGCGGCGCGGGTTTGGTACGAAAGCTTGCCGGTAGGAAGTCTTGTTGACTTCGATGATCTAATCAAAAAGTTCAAGAACCATTTCTCCCACCTTCGGAAACACAAAAAAGACAAGGCTCAAATCTTGTTATGTTCCCGGAAGGACAATGAAAGTCTGGAAGATTACATCATTCGCTACAACAAGGAAGCCCTACAGTTGGGGTGTGGCGAGGAACTCACTAGAGCCGCATTCATCCACGGAGTGCGGAATGATGATCTTATGCGATGTCTGACGGGAAAAGAGGGTGTTCCCGAAGCATGGGATGAACTTATTGAGGCAGCAAAGGTCTATGCATCATCTGAACGCTCGTTTACGCGTTCGAAAAACTGAGAAAAACATAAATTCCATACACATATCATTCCAGTCCAGTCAATCCATTTCTGCATATAACCCAAACCACCCCAAAAATGGGACCCACAACACCTATAACTAAACACAAGAAAAGGCTTAAGAAATGAACAACTCAAAAATGAAAGGGTTTCCCATCCTTGTGTAGAGCTAGAAATTGTAAAAAAATGAGGGAAGGAAGATAATGTCCTAAACACAAGGATGAGGTCCAACCTTATCTCTCCAGGGGTTAAGCATACTCCATGCTCCAATCCTAACCACCAATCAAAAAGGGCAGAATTGAACCCAGCTCCAGAGATTAGAGGTGGGCTCAACAGATCTATAAAAAACAGAAAATAAAGAAAAGAACAATGAATGCAAACAGGAAGCCTTATCAGCCAGATCTCTACCCATACGTATTTAGTGCTCCTTATTACTGCAAGTTCCCAATATATGTAACCCATCCCACCCATAGGCAAGAGCCTAAGACTCAAAATGGACTCAAACTTCAACAGAACAAGGCTCAACAAAGACCATAAAGGCCAAAAGGTTCCTGACCAGTGAGCAGTTCTAAAAAATATAAAATTGAGGGTGGAAAAAAGTGTCCTAAACTCACTGACCAGTTCCATCCTTATAACTCCCTGGTTTAAGCTTACTCCAAGCTTCATTAATCCTAACCTCCAAACACATACCGCTGAATTGAGCCCAGTTTCAAAGATTAAAACAAAGCTCAACAGAACATTTTGTAAAAGAAAAATTATAATACAATTTTGAGATAAAACAGATGGCTTGTAAAGCCAGATCACTACCCAAACGTTTTTTGTACACCTAACTCCAGCAGGTTCCCAAGTAATTATACCCAGACCCCCCCCTAGGCAAGTGCCTAACTGACTCAACAGACCAAGACTCATGAACACTAGACTGACCAGACCCACATATATACAGAAGCAGCTTTCTTAACCACTGATGACATCTACCAAACACCTTGACCACAAAAGAAAGAAAAGAGCCTAAATCAGTGGAAAAGACAATCCTTATCTCTCCATGAACCAGGCTTACTCCAAGCCTTCCAAAATCTAATCTCCGATAATCATGAGCTAAGTCAGGCCCATTCTTCCCAAAGGAAGGGGAACCTGACAGAGTAAAAATGAACCAGACAACAAAAGACACTAACAAAATAAAAAGACCCAACACAAGACACACCAAGACACCAAACAGACTATGACACCAGGAAGCCAACAAGGCCAGAATCCTAAACCCACTTTACACAGTCTCCAGATTACTGCAAATTCCCAGACCCCCCATCCCATAGAAATATAGTTATTATTATTAAGAAAGCTATTATCAATACTAACAATATTATTATCATTAATAAAATATTTGTGAATACTATTATCATTAATAAAAATATTATTATCAATACTAACATATACTATAATACTATTATCATTATAAAAGACATAAATCATCAAACACCCCTTAACAAACCAATTCAACTCATCCCCAGCCATAGAATTTTCCTTCATCATCATTTCCATCATCAATAAATCAAATGAAAGTCCCATACTGCAGCAGCAAGCTGCACCTGAGCATTCCTTTTGAACTTCAGACTCATTAATCTCATTCTCACCATATCCTGAAGCTGCTTACTTAAAACTTCAACAGATCTGCTTCCAGTTTTAAAGATCCTGTTATTCCTTTCTTGCCAAACCAAATAAATGGCAGCTCCAATCACCAGCTTTTGAATTATACTCCAAATAGAATTATTATTCCTTTTTTCTTCAGCTAACTTAATCAAGTTCTCCCAAGATGGAAGAAAATGATCCAACTTTGCTTTAACCATCACTCTATTCCAAACAGCCTTCGTGAAACTACACTCAAAGAACAAGTGCTTATGGCTATCTGGAGTAGTATGACAGAAAACACATTTCAAGTCCTCTCTATTACCCCATGCTAACATCCTGTCCTGTGTTGGCAGTCTTTGTCTAATAGCCAGCCACACAATAAAGGCATGCCTTGGGATATTCTGCTTGTACCAAACAAAATCCACCCACTTAACTTTGTTCTTCTTCATACATAACTTACTATACACAGCCTTAGTGGAAAAAGGAACAGAATTATTCTCAACATCCCTCCACATAAAGTGATCCCTACCTGCAGAATCCATTAAAGGAACCCCTCCTTCAAAAAACCATGGATATTTAACTTTCCAAGTCTCTGGCACAACCCAACTCCTATTCACCATTAAATCAGCCACTTTACAATTCCATCCCAAACCAGTTTCGCTAATATCCCTTCTATCTAAAAGCTTGATCAGAGGACCCCTATTGTGCCAATTGTCAAACCAGGCACTTATCAATTTACCATTCCCTATCTTAGTGCAATAATTGTCCTTAACAAACTTCCTACACTCAAGAATCTGCTTCCAGAACCACGAATCAGAATTGGTCCCCTCAACAGACCACAAATGTTTTCCATGCAATCTATACGAATATATCCAATTAACCCACACAGAATCTCTTTTATAAAGAATACTCCATATATGTTTTGTCATTAAAGCTATATTCCTATATTTTAATGAAGGAATAGACAACCCTCCATGGTCCTTACTCAAGCAAACATCCTCCCAACTCACCTTAGCAGCCCCAGGTCTGTACTCACTCTTACCCCACAAAAAAACCCTAACAATCCTGTCAATATCCTCAATAACTGTACTAGGCAGAATGAACAATGAAGCCCAATAGACAGTTAAAGAGGATAGAACAGATTGCACTAGTTGCAGCCTTCCTGCATAAGACAGAAATTTGTTTTTCCAATCATTAACCCTATTCTTAACCTTCTCCACTAACACTGAGCAATCTTTCAGGTACAACCTCTTAGAACTTAGAGGAATTCCCAAATACTTAACAGGGAATTCCCCAAGTTTGAAAGGCAAAATCTCTCTAATCCTCTCTTGGGTTTCATCTTCCACATTTCCAAAAAAGATTTCACTCTTATTTTGATTAGGAAACAAACCTGAATAAGAGCTAAACTCATCCAAAGCCTTTTTCAAAACACTCCAAGATTCCACTTCAGCTGACCCAAACATAAATAGATCATCCGCAAAGCATAGATGAGTAAGACTAAGCTCATCACACTTCCAATGATATTTAAACTCCTCAGCTTCAAAAATCTGCCTTTTTAAGATTAAGTTTAGAACTTCCATTACTATAGTAAATAGGTAAGGGGACATTGGATCCCCTTGTCTCAGCCCCTTATTACCTTTGAAAAAACCATGAAGTTCCCCATTCACATTGATAGAATAGGAGACTGAAGATAAACATACCATAATCCATTCAATGAAAGTTTTGTGAAACCCAAAATGGATCAGGCATTGATGAACAAACTCATGATCAACAGAGTCATAGGCTTTTTGTAGATCAATCTTCACAGCCACTCTTGGAACACCCCTGACCCAATTATATCCCCTAATTAACTCCTGAGCTAGCAGAATATTATCACTGATCATTCTGCCTGGAATAAATGCACTATGAGAATTGCTGACAATATTTCCCAAAAAGTTCTTCATCCTATTACAAATAATTTTACTAATGCATTTGTACAACACATTGCAACAAGCAATAGGTCTGAATTCACTTACTAACTCTGGAACAGCTACTTTAGGTATTACTGAAATCACAGTTGCATTCAATTCTTTTAGTAACTTCCCAAGCTGCTTTAAAAAACTTGGCAGAATATCCATCAGGCCCAGGGGCCTTATTATCATCTATCTGGAACAAAGCCTCTTTAACCTCTTCCTTAGAAACCTTCCTGATCATAAATTCAGCCACATCTTCAGATAGTTTTTTAGAGAACAAAGAATCAGCCTCCCTAATCCCTTGTACTTTCCCCTTAGTACCCAGAAGATCAGAATAAAAGCCAACAAAACCCTTTCCCACTTCCTTGTCCTCAAACACTTTACCATCCAGACCCTTTATCTGAGAGATTTTATTTCTAGCTTGCCTTTGCTTTACAGAATGGAAGAAGAACTTTGAATTCCTATCCCCCACTCTCAGCCAATGCACCTTGGACTTTTGTTTAAGAAACATTTCCTCCTCTACTAGTGCTTCATTATACAGATTAAGATAAACAGCCTCTTCTTCCCTAAGAAAACTATTGCAAGAGTCCTTAGAGATTTCCAGCTGAATTCTTTCCAACTCACAACCCAAGACCTCCACCTTATTATGCAAATTCCCACCTTAAGAGCCTTCAATCTAGAAACCATGATGAACATTTTATGACCAGGAACATGAAGCTTCCATCCATCCTCCACAATCTTCAAAAAACCCTCCTTTTCAGTTAAGTAATTCCAAAACCTGAAGCTTCTATGAACATGCTTCTTCACAGAACTCCATTGCAACAAAGAGGGAGAATGATCTGAAGAATAGAAAGGAAGAAATTTGACAACAGCATCAGGGAAACTCTTCAGGAAATCAAAATTGCCCATCACTCTATCAAGTTTTTCAAGGATACCATCCACCTTCCCTGGTTTCTGGTTCCATGTAAAGTTGAAACCAGTCCATGGAATATCTAAAACAGATAAAACATTAACACAGTCTTTAAACTCCACCATCCCATAGTTAATAAGAGATGACTGAATATTCTTCTCAGAAGGATCTAATATGGCATTGAAATCCCCAACAATAGACCATGGATTATCCTTAATCAGCTCAGCATGTATAATCAAATCCTTCCAAAGACGTCTTCTAGCTGTAACATTAGTATGCCCATATACAAAAGAACAAAAAAATCTATCTGATCCAACCAGAGGACAAATTAGACAATGGATCACTTGATTAGTTTTCCCCGAGACAAACACATTAACCACTGAACTATCCCATCCCACTAAAATCCTAATCCATTCAGCACAACATTCAGCATTAGAAACCCAAACCCAGTCTCTCATAATACCAGAACAGACCTTAACAAGATTTTCAGGATTAACATGAGTTTCTATAATACCACAAATACTAGCTTTATTTTCCAAAATTTTCCTGACTTGTCCTTGCTTAATACCTCTATTCACCCCTCTAACATTCCAAGTTAAAATACCACACATTATAAACACTCATCAACCTGAATAGGGTCATTCATACCAGAATTACCCCCTTCCTTATTTGAAACGCTGCGTATCCTTTATTTGAGTCTATTGCATGATCAGATATCTTACGGCCTTCCCGTTCCTCCATTCGGTTGCCCAAAACTTCAAATGTACCGATAGTTACGACCTTAATGAAACTCGAGTCTTTTCTTGTGTACGAATCGCTATGTCATTGTCGCATCGTGAGTCCGATTACCATCCGGTCCGCTTCGTATCCTTTATTTTAGTCTATTACATGATCAGATATCTTACGGCCTTCCCGTTCCTCCATTCGGTTGCCCAAAACTTCAAATGTACCGATAGTTACGACCATAATGAAGCTCGAGTCTTTTCTTGTGTACGAATCTCTATGTCATTGTCGCATTGTGAGTCCGATTACCATCCGGTACGCTTTGTATCCTTTATTTGAGTCTATTGCATGATCAGATATCTTACGGCCTTCCCGTTCCTATATTCGGTTGCCCAAAACTTCAAATGTACCGATAGTTACGACCATATTGAAACTCGAGTCTTTTCTTGTGTACGAATCTCTATGTCATTGTCGCATCGTGAGTCCGATTACCATCCGGTCCGCTTCGTATCCTTTATTTGAGTCTATTGCATGATCAGATATCTTACGGCCTTCCTGTTCCTCCATTCGGTTGCCCAAAACTTCAAATGTACCGATAGTTACGACCATAATGAAACTTGAGTCTTTTCTTGTGTACGAATCTCTATGTCATTGTTGCATTGTGAGTCCGATTACCATCCGGTACGCTTTGTATCCTTTATTTGAGTCTATTGCATGATCAGATATCTTACGGCCTTCCCGTTCCTCCATTCGGTTGCCCAAAACTTCAAATGTACCGATAGTTACGACCATAATGAAACTCGAGTCTTGTCTTGTGTACGAATCTCTATGTCATTGTCGCACCGTGAGTCCGATTACCATCCGGTCCGCTTCGTATCCTTTATTTGAGTCTATTGCATGATCAGATATCTTGCGGCCTTCCTGTTCCTCAATTTGGGTGCACGAAACTTTGAATGTACCGATAGTTACGTCCTTTAAAACTCGAGTCTTTTCTTGTGTACAAATCTTAATGTCATTGTCGCATCGTGAGTTCAATTACCATCCGGTCCGCTTCGTATCCTTTGTTTGAGTCTATTGTATGATCAGATATCTTTCGGCCTCCCCGTTCCTCCATTCCGGTGCCCGAAACGTCAAATGTACCGATAGTTACGACCATAATGAAACTCGAGTCTTTTCCTGTGTACGAATCTCTATGTCATTGTCGCATCGTGAGTCCGATTACCATCCGGTCTGCTTCGTATCCTTTATTTGAGTCTATTGCATGATTAGATATCTTACGGCCTTCCGTTCCTCCATTCGGTTGCCGAAAACTTCAAATGTACCGATAGTTTCGACCATAATGAAACTCGAGTCTTTTCTTGTGTACGAATCTCTATGTCATTGTCGCATCGTGAGTCCGGTTACCATCCGGTCCGCTTTGTATCCTTTATTTGAGTCTATTGCATGATCAGATATCTTGTGGCCTTCCCGTTCCTCCATTCGGTTGCCGAAAACTTCAAATGTACCGATAATTTCGACCATAATGAAACTCGAGTCTTTTCTTATGTACGAATCTCTATGTCATTGTCGCATCGTGAGTCCGATTACCATCCGATCCTCTTCATATCCTTTATTTGAGTCTATTGCATGATCAGATATCTTGCGGCCTTCCCGTTCCTCCATTCGGGTGCACGGAACTTTGAATGTACCGATAGTTACGTCCTTTAAAACTCGAGTCTTTTCTTGTGTACTAATCTCAATGTCATTGTCGCATCGTGAGTACGATTACCATCCGGTCCGCTTCGTATCCTTTATTTGAGTCTATTGCATGATCAGATATCTTTGGGCCTTCCCGTTCCTCCATTCCGGTGCCCGAAACGTCAAATGTACAGATAGTTACGACCATAATGAAACTCGAGTCTTTTCTTGTGTACGAATCTCTATGTCATTGTCGCATCGTGAGTCCGATTACCATCCGGTCCACTTCGTATCCTTTATTTGAGTCTATTGCATGATCAGATATCTTGCGGCCTTCCCTTTCCTCCATTACGGTGCCCGAAACTTCAAATGTACTGATCGTTACGTCCTTTAAAACTCGAGTATTGCTTGTGTACGAATCTCTATGTCATTGTCGCATCGTGAGTCCGATTACCCTCCGATCCACTTCGTATCCTTTATTTGAGTCTATTGCATGATCTGATATCTTACGGCCTTCCCGTTCCTCCATTCGGTTGCCCAAAACTTCAAATGTACCGATAGTTACGACCATAATGAAACTCGAGTCTTTTCTTGTGTACCAATCTCTATGTAATTGTCGCATCGTGAGTCCGATTACCATCCGGTCCGCTTCGTATCCTTTATTTGAGTCTATTACATGATCAGATGTCTTACGGCCTTCCCGTTCCTCCATTCGGTTGCCCAAAACTTCATATGTACCGATAGTTACGACCATAATGAAACTCGAGTCTTTTCTTATGTAGAATCTCTATGTCATTGTCGCATCGTGAGTCCGATTACCATCCGGTCCGCTTCGTATCGTTTATTTGAGTCTATTACATGATCAGATATCTTACGGCCTTCCCGTTCCTCCATTCGGTTGCCCAAAACTTCATATGTACAGATAGTTACGACCATAATGAAACTCGAGTCTTTTCTTGTGTACGAATCTCTATGTCATTGTCGCATCGTGAGTCCGATTACCATCCGGTCCGCTTCGTATCCTTTATTTGAGTCTATTACATGATCAGATATCTTACGGCCTTCCCGTTCCTCCATTCGGTTGCCCAAAACTTCAAATGTACCGATAGTTACGACCATAATGAAACTCGAGTCTTTTCTTGTGTACGAATCTCTATGTCATTGTCGCATCGTGAGTCAGATTACCATCCGGTCTGCTTTGTATCCTTTATTTGAGTCTATTGCATGATCAGATATCTTACGGCCTACCCGTTCCTCCATTCGGTTGCCCAAAACTTCAAATGTACCGATAGTTACGACCATAATGAAACTCGAGTCTTGTCTTGTGTACGAATTTCTATGTCATTGTCGCATCGTGAGTCCGATTACCATCCGGTCCGCTTCGTATCCTTTATTTGAGTCTATTGCATGATCAGATATCTTACGGCCTTCCCGTTCCTCCATTCGGTTGCCCAAAACTTCAAATGTACCGATAGTTACGACCATAATGAAACTCGAGTCTTTTCTTGTGTACGAATCTCTATGCCATTGTCGCATTGTGAGTCCGATTACCATCCGGTACGCTTTGTATCCTTTATTTGAGTCTATTGCATGATCAGATATCTTACGGCCTTCCCGTTCCTCCATTCGGTTGCCCAAAACTTCAAATGTACCGATAGTTACGACCATAATGAAACTCGAGTCTTGTCTTGTGTACGAATCTCTATGTCATTGTCGCATCGTGAGTCCGATTACCATCCGGTCCGCTTCGTATCCTTTATTTGAGTTTATTGCATGATCAGATATCTTGCGGCCTTCCTGTTCCTCCATTTGGGTGCACGAAACTTTGAATGTACCGATAGTTACGTCCTTTAAAACTCGAGTCTTTTCTTGTGTACTAATCTCAATGTCATTGTCGCATCGTGAGTTCAATTACCATCCGGTCCGCTTCGTATCCTTTGTTTGAGTCTATTGCATGATCAGATATCTTTCGGCCTTCCCGTTCCTCCATTCTGGTGCCCGAAACGTCAAATGTACCGATAGTTACGACCATAATGAAACTCGGGTCTTTTCTTCTTGTGTACGAATCTCTATGTCATTGTCGCATCGTGAGTCCGATTACCATCCGGTCCGCTTCGTATCCTTTATTTGAGTCTATTGCATGATCAGATATCTTGCGGCCTTCTCTTTCCTCCATTCGGGTGCCCGAAACTTCAAATTTACCGATAGTTACGTCCTTTAAAACTCGAATCTTGTCTTGTGTACGAATCTCTATGTCATTGTCGCATCGTGAGTCCGATTACCATCCGGTCCGCTTCGTATCCTTTATTTGAGTCTATTGCATGATCAGATATCTTACGGCCTTCATGTTCCTCCATTCGGTTGCCCAAAACTTCAAATGTACCGATAGTTACGACCATAATGAAACTCGAGTCTTTTCTTGTGTACGAATCTCTATGTCATTGTCGCATCGTGGGTCCGATTACCATCCGGTCCGCTTCGTATCCTTTATTTGAGTCTATTGCATGATCAAATATCTTACGGCCTTCCCGTTCCTCCATTCGGTTGCCCAAAACTTCAAAAGTACCGATAGTTACGACCATAATGAAACCCGAGTCTTTTCTTGTGTACGAATCTCTATGTCATTGTCGCATCGTGAGCCGATTACCATCCGGTCCGCTTCGTATCCTTTATTTGAGTCTATTGCATGATCAGATATCTTGCGGCCTTCACGTTCCTCCATTCGGGTGCACAAAACTTCAAATGTACCGATAGTTACGTCCTTTAAAACTCGAGTCTTTTCTTGTGTACGAATCTCTATGTCATTGTCGCATCGTGAGTCCGATTACCAACCGGTCCGCTTCGTATCCTTTATTTGAGTCTATTGCATGATCAGATATATCTTACGGCCTTCCCGTTCCTCCATTCGGTTGCCCAAAACTTCAAATGTACCGCTAGTTACGACCATAATGAAACCCGAGTCTTTTCTTGTGTACGAATCTCTATGTCATTGTCGCATGGTGAGTCCGATTACCATCCGGTCCGCTTCGAATCCTTTATTTGAGTCTATTGCATGATCAGATATCTTGCGGCCTTCCCTTTCCACCATTCGGGTGCCCGAAACTTCAAATGTACCGATTGTTACGTCCTTTAAAACTCGAGTCTTGTCTTGTGTACGAATCTCTATGTCATTGTCGCATCGTGAGTCCGATTACCATCCGGTCCGCTTCGTATCCTTTATTTGAGTCTATTGCATGATCAGATATCTTGCGGCCTTCCCGTTCCTCCATTCGGGTGCCCGAAACTTTGAATGTACCGATAGTTACGTCATTTAAAACTCGAGTTTTTTCTTGTGTACTAATCTCAATATCATTGTCGCATCGTGAGTCCGATTACCATCCGGTCCGCTTCGTATCCTTTATTTGAGTCTATTGCATGATCAGATATCTTGCGGCCTTCTCTTTCCTCCATTCGGGTGCCAGAAACTTCAAATGTACCGATAGTTACGTCCTTTAAAACTCGAGTCTTTTCTTGTGTACGAATCTCTATGTCATTGTCGCATCGTGAGTCCGATTACCATCCGGTCCGCTTCGTATCCTTTATTTGAGTCTATTGCATGATCAGATATCTTACGGCCTTCACGTTCCTCCATTCGGTTGCCCAAAACTTCAAATGTACCGATAGTTACGACCACAATGAAACTCGAGTCATTTCTTGTGTACGAATCTCTATGTCATTGTCGCATCGTGAGTCCGATTACCATCCGGTCCGCTTCGTATCCTTTATTTGAGTCTATTGCATGATCAGATATCTTACGGCCTTCCCGTTCCTCCATTCGGTTGCCCAAAACTTTAAATGTACCGATAGTTACGACCATAATGAAACCCGAGTCTTTTCTTGTGTACGAATCTCTATGTCATTGTCGCATCGTGAGTCCGATTACCATCCGGTCCACTTCGTATCCTTTATTTGAGTCTATTGCATGATCAGATATCTTACGGCCTTCCCGTTCCTCCATTCGGTTGCCCAAAACTTCAAATGTACCGATAGTTACGACCATATTGAAACTCGAGTCTTTTCTTGTGTACGAATCTCTATGTCATTGTCGCATCGTGAGTCCGATAACCATCCGGTCCGCTTCGTATCCTTTATTTAAGTCTATTGCATGATCAGATATCTTGCGGCCTTCCCGTTCCTCCATTCGGGTGCCCGAAACTTTGAATGTACCGATAGTTACGTCCTTTAAAACTCGAGTCTTTTCTTGTGTACTAATCTCAATATCATTGTCGCATCGTGAGTCCGATTACCATCCGATCCGCTTCGTATCCTTTATTTGAGTCTATTGCATGATCAGATAGATTTCGGCCTTCCCGTTCCTCCATTCCGGTGCCCGACACGTCAAATGTACAGATAGTTACGACCATAATGAAACTCGAGTCTTTTCTTGTGTATGAATCTCTTTGTCATCGTCGAATCGTGAGTCCGATTACCATCCGGTCCGCTTCGTATCCTTTATTTGAGTCTATTGCATGATCAGATATCTTGCGGCCTTCCCTTGCCTCCATTCGGGTGCCCGAAACTTCAAATGTACCGATAGTTACGTCCTTTAAAACTCGAGTTTTGTCTTGTGTACGAATCTCTATGTCATTGTCGCATCGTGAGTCCGATTACCATCCGGTCCGCTTCGTATCCTTTATTTGAGTCTATTGCATGATCAGATATCTTGCGGCCTTCCCGTTCCTCCATTCGGGTGCCCGAAACTTTGAATGTACCGATAGTTACGTCCTTTAAAACTCGAGTCTTTTCTTGTGTACTAATCTCAATGTCATTGTCGCATCGTGAGTCCGATTACCATCCGGTCCGCTTCGTATCCTTTATTTGAGTCTATTGCATGATCAGATATCTTGCGGCCTTCTCTTTCCACCATTCGGGTGCACGAAACTTCAAATGTACCGATAGTTACGTCCTTTAAAACTCGAGTCTTTTCTTGTGTACGAATCTCTATGTCATTGTCGCATCGTGAGTCCGATTACCATCCGGTCCGCTTTGTATCCTTTATTTGAGTCTATTGCATGATCAGATATCTTACGGCCTTCACGTTCCTCCATTCGGTTGCCCAAAACTTCAAATGTACCGATAGTTACGACCACAATGAAACTCGAGTCATTTCTTGTGTACGAATCTCTATGTCATTGTCGCATCGTGAGTCCGATTACCATCCGGTCTGCTTCGTATCCTTTATTTGAGTCTATTGCATGATCAGATATCTTACGGCCTTCCCGTTCCTCCATTCGGTTGCCCAAAACTTCAAATGTACCGATAGTTACGACCATATTGAAACTCAAGTCTTTTCTTGTGTACGAATCTCTATGTCATTGTCGCATCGTGAGTCCGATAACCATCCGGTCTGCTTCGTATCCTTTATTTGAGTCTATTGCATGATCAGATATCTTGCGGCCTTCCCGTTCCTCCATTCGGGTGCCCGAAACTTTGAATGTACCGATAGTTACGTCCTTTAAAACTCGAGTCTTTTCTTGTGTACTAATCTCAATGTCATTGTCGCATCGTGAGTCCGATAACCATCCGGTCTGCTTCGTATCCTTTATTTGAGTCTATTGCATGATCAGATATCTTGCGGCCTTCTCTTTCCTCCATTCGGGTGCCCGAAACTTCAAATGTACCGATAGTTACGTCCTTTAAAACTCGAGTCTTTTCTTGTGTACGAATCTCTATGTCATTGTCGCATCGTGAGTCCGATTACCATCCGGTCCGCTTTGTATCCTTTATTTGAGTCTATTGCATGATCAGATATCTTACGGCCTTCACGTTCCTCCATTCGGTTGCCCAAAACTTCAAATGTACCGATAGTTACGACCACAATGAAACTCGAGTCATTTCTTGTGTACGAATCTCTATGTCATTGTCGCATCGTGAGTCCGATTACCATCCGGTCCGCTTCGTATCCTTTATTTGAGTCTATTGCATGATCAGATATCTTACGGCCTTCCCGTTCCTCCATTCGGTTGCCCAAAACTTTAAATGTACCGATAGTTACGACCATAATGAAACCCGAGTCTTTTCTTGTGTACGAATCTCTATGTCATTGTCGCATCGTGAGTCCGATTACCATCCGGTCTGCTTCGTATCCTTTATTTGAGTCTATTGCATGATCAGATATCTTACGGCCTTCCGGTTCCTCCATTCGGTTGCCCAAAACTTCAAATGTACCGATACTTACGACCATATTGAAACTCAAGTCTTTTCTTGTGTACGAATCTCTATGTCATTGTCGCATCGTGAGTCCGATAACCATCCGGTCTGCTTCATATCCTTTATTTGAGTCTATTGCATGATCAGATATCTTGCGGCCTTCCCGTTCCTCCGTTCGGGTGCCCGAAACTTTGAATGTACCGATAGTTACGTCCTTTAAAACTCGAGTCTTTTCCTGTGTACTAATCTCAATGTCATTGTCGCATCGTGAGTCCGATTACCATCCGATCCGCTTCGTATCCTTTATTTGAGTTTATTGCATGATCATATAGATTTCGGACTTCCCGTTCCTCCATTCCGGTGCCCGAAACGTCAAATGTACAGATAGTTACGACCATAATGAAACTCGAGTCTTTTCTTGTGTACGAATCTCTTTGTCATCGTCGAATCGTGAGTCCGATTACCATCCGGTCCGCTTCGTATCCTTTATTTGAGTCTATTGCATGATCAAATATCTTGCGGCCTTCCCTTTCCTCCATTCGGGTGCCCGAAACTTCAAATGTACCGATAGTTACGTCCTTTAAAACTCGAGTCTTTTCTTGTGTACTAATCACAATGTCATTGTCGCATCGTGAGTTCAATTACCATCCGGTCCGCTTCGTATGCTTTGTTTGAGTCTATTGCATGATCAGATATCTTACGGCCTTCCCGTTCCTCCATTCCGGTGCCCGAAACGTCAAATGTACCTATAGTTTCGACCATAATGAAACTCGAGTCTTTTCTTGTGTACGAATCACTATGTCATTGTCGCATGGTGAGTCCGATTACCATCCGGTCCGCTACGAATCCTTTATTTGAGTCTATTGCATGATCAGATATCTTGCGGCCTTCCCTTTCCACCATTCGGGTGCCCGAAACTTCAAATGTACCGATAGTTACGTCCTTTAAAACTCGAGTCTTGTCTTGTGTACGAATCTCTATGTCATTGTCGCATCGTGAGTCCGATTACCATCCGGTCCGCTTCGTATCCTTTATTTGAGTCTATTGCATGATCAGATATCTTGCGGCCTTCCTGTTCCTCCATTTGGGTGCACGAAACTTTGAATGTACCGATAGTTACGTCCTTTAAAACTCGAGTCTTTTCTTGTGTACTAATCTCAATGTCATTGTCGCATCGTGAGTTCAATTACCATCCGGTCCGCTTCGTATCCTTTGTTTGAGTCTATTGCATGATCAGATATCTTTCGGCCTTCCCGTTCCTCCATTCTGGTGCCCGAAACGTCAAATGTACCGATAGTTACGACCATAATGAAACTCGAGTCTTTTCTTCTTGTGTACGAATCTCTATGTCATTGTCGCATCGTGAGTCCGATTACCATCCGCTCCGCTTCGTATCCTTTATTGAGTCTATTGCATGATCAGATATCTTGCGGCCTTCTCTTTCCTCCATTCGGGTGCCCGAAACTTCAAATGTACCGATAGTTACGTCCTTTAAAACTCGAGTCTTGTCTTGTGTACGAATCTCTTTATCATTGTCGCATCGTGAGTCCGATTACCATCCGGTCCGCTTCGTATCCTTTATTTGAGTCTATTGCATGATCAGATATCTTACGGCCTTCACGTTCCTCCATTTGGTTGCCCAAAACTTCAAATGTACCTATAGTGACGACCATAATGAAACTCGAGTCTTTTCTTGTGTATGAATCTCTATGTCATTGTCGCATCGTGAGTCCGATTACCATCCGGTCCGCTTCGTATCCTTTATTCGAGTCTATTGCATGATCAGATATCTTACGGCCTTCCCGTTCCTCCATTCGGTTGCCCAAAACTTCAAATGTACCGATAGTTACGACCATAATGAAACCCGAGTCTTTTCTTGTGTACGAATCTCTATGTCATTGTCGCATCGTGAGTCCGATTACCATCCGGTCCGCTTCGTATCCTTTATTTGAGTCTATTGCATGATCAGATATCTTACGGCCTTCCCGTTCCTCCATTCGGTTGCCCAAAACTTCAAATGTACCGATAGTTACGACCATATTGAAACTCGAGTCTTTTCTTGTGTACGAATCTCTATGTCATTATCGCATCGTGAGTCCGATTACCATCCGGTCCGCTTCGTATCCTTTATTTGAGTCTATTGCATGATCAGATATCTTACGGCCTTCACGTTCCTCCATTTGGTTGCCCAAAACTTCAAATGTACCTATAGTGACGACCATAATGAAACTCGAGTCTTTTCTTGTGTATGAATCTCTATGTCATTGTCGCATCGTGAGTCCGATTACCATCCGGTCCGCTTCGTATCCTTTATTCGAGTCTATTGCATGATCAGATATCTTACGGCCTTCCCGTTCCTCCATTCGGTTGCCCAAAACTTCAAATGTACCGATAGTTACGACCATAATGAAACCCGAGTCTTTTCTTGTGTACGAATCTCTATGTCATTGTCGCATCGTGAGTCCGATTACCATCCGGTCCGCTTCGTATCCTTTATTTGAGTCTATTGCATGATCAGATATCTTACGGCCTTCCCGTTCCTCCATTCGGTTGCCCAAAACTTCAAATGTACCGATAGTTACGACCATATTGAAACTCGAGTCTTTTCTTGTGTACGAATCTCTATGTCATTATCGCATCGTGAGTCCGATTACCATCCGGTCCGCTTCGTATCCTTTATTTGAGTCTATTGCATGATCAGATATCTTGCGGCCTTCCCGTTCCTCCATTCGGGTGCCCGAAACTTTGAATGTACCGATAGTTACGTCCTTTAAAACTCGAGTCTTTTCTTGTGTACTAATCTCAATGTCATTGTCGCATCGTGAGTCCGATTACCATCCGGTCCGCTTCGTATCCTTTATTGAGTCTATTGCATGATCAGATAGATTTCGGCCTTCCCGTTCCTCCATTCCGGTGCATGAAACGTCAAATGTACAGATAGTTACGACCATAATGAAACTCGAGTCTTTTCTTGTGTACGAATCTCTTTGTCATTGAAGAATCGTGAGTCCGATTACCATCCGGTCCGCTTCGTATCCTTTATTTGAGTCTATTGCATGATCAGATATCTTGCGGCCTTCCCGTTCCTCCATTCGGGTTCCCAAAACTTCAAATGTACCGATAGTTACGACCATAATGAAACTCGAGTCTTTTCTTGTGTACGAATCTCTATGTCATTGTCGCATCGTGAGTTCGATTACCATCCGGTCCACTTCGTATCCTTTATTTGAGTCTATTGCATGATCAGATATCTTACGGCCATCCCGTTCCTCCATTCGGTTGCCCAAAACTTCAAATGTACCGATAGTTACGACCATATTGAAACTCGAGTCTTTTTTTGTGTACGAATCTCTTTGTCATTGTCGAATCGTGAGTCCGATTACCATCCGGTCCGCTTCGTATCCTTTATTTGAGTCTATTGCATGATCAGATATCTTACGGCCATCCCGTTCCTCCATTCGGTTGCCCAAAACTTCAAATGTACCGATAGTTACGACCATATTGAAACTCGAGTCTTTTCTTGTGTACGAATCTCTATGTCATTGTCGCATCGTGAGTCCGATTACCATCCGGTCCGCTTCGTATCCTTTATTTGAGTCTATTGCATGATCAAATATCTTGCGGCCTTCCCGTTCCTCCATTTGGGTGCCCGAAACTTTGAATGTACCGATAGTTACGTCCTTTAAAACTCGAGTCTTTTCTTGTGTACTAATCTGAATGTCATTGTCGCATCGTGAGTTCAATTACCATCCGGTCCGCTTTGTATCCTTTATTAGAATGTATTGCATGATCATATATCTTACGGCCTTACTGTTCCTCCATTCGGTTGCCCAAAACTTCAAATGTACCGATAGTTAAGACCATAATGAAACTCGAGTCTTTTCTTGTGTACGAATCTCTATGTCGTTGTCGCATCGTCACTTCGATTACCATCCGGTCTGCTTCGTATCTTTTATTTGAGTCTAATGCAAGATCAGATATCTTACGGCCTTCCCGTTCCTCCATTCGGTTGCCCAAAACTTCAAATGTACCGATAGTTACGACCATATTGAAACTCGAGTCTTTTCTTGTGTACGAATCTCTATGTCATTGTCGCATCGTGAGTCCGATTACCATCCGGTCCGCTTCGTATCTTTTATTTGAGTCTATTGCATGATCAGATATCTTACGGCCTTCCCGTTCCTCCATTCGGTTGCCCAAAACTTCAAATGTACCGATAGTTACGACCATAATAAACTCGAGTCTTTTCTTGTGTACGAATCTCTATGTCATTGTCGCATCGTGAGCCCGATTACCATCCTGTCCGCTTCGTATCCTTTATATGAGTCTATTCCATGATCAGATATCTTGCGACCTTCCCGTTCCTCCATTCGGGTGCCCGAAACTTTGAATGTACCGATAGTTACGTCCTTTAAAACTCGAGTCTTTTCTTGTGTACTAATTAAACTCAATGTCATTGTCGCATCGTGAATTCAATTACCATCCGGTCTGCTTTGTATCCTTTATTTGAGTTTATTGCATGATCAGATATCCTACGGCCTTCCCGTTCCTTCATTCGGGTGCCCGAAACTTCAAATGTACCCATAGTTACGTGCTTTAAAACTCGAGTCTTTTCCTGTGTACGAATCTCTATGTCATTGTTGCATCGTGAGTTCAATTACCAACCGATCCGCTTCGTATCCTTTATTTGAGTCTATTGCATGATCAGATGTCTTACGGCCTTCCCGGTCCTCCATTCGGGTACCCGAAACTTCAAATGTACCCATAGTTACATCCTTTAAAACTCGATACTTTTCTTGTGTACGAATCTCTATGTCATTGTCGCATCGTGAGTCCGATTACTATCCGGTCCGCTTCGTATCCTTTATTTGAGTCTATTGCATGATCAGATATCTTACGGCCTTCCCGTTCCTCCATTCGGTTGCCCAAAACATCAAATGTACCGATAGGTACGGCCATAATGAAACTCGAGTCTTTTCTTGTGTACGAATCTCTATGCATTGTCTCATCGTGAGTTCGATTACCATCCGGTCCGCTTCGTATCCTTTAGTTGAGTCTATTCCATGATCAGATATCTTACGGCCATCCCGTTCCTCCATTCGGTTGCCCAAAACTTCAAATGTACCGATAGTTACGACCATATTGAAACTCGAGTCTTTTCTTGTGTACGAATCTCTATGTCATTGTCGCGTCGTGAGTCCGATTACCATCCGGTCCGCTTCGTATTCTTTATTTGAGTCTATTGCATGATAAGATATCTTGCGGCCTTCCCGTTCCTCCATTTGCGTGCCCGAAACTTTGAATGTACCGATAGTTACGTCCTTTAAAACTCGAGTCTTTTCTTGTGTACTAATCTCAATGTCATTGTCGCATCGTGAGTTCAATTACCATCCGGTCCGCTTTGTATCCTTTATTAGAATGTATTGCATGATCAGATATCTTACGGCCTTCCCGTTCCTCCATTCGGTTGCCCAAAACTTCAAATGTACGGATAGTTAAGACCATAATGAAACTCGAGTCTTTTCTTGTGTACGAATCTCTATGTCGTTGTCACATCGTGAGTTCGATTACCATCCGGTCCGCTTCGTATCTTTTATTTGAGTCTATTGCATGATCCGATATCTTACGGCCTTCCCGTTCCTCCATTCGGTTGCCCAAAACTTCAAATGTACCGATAGTTACGACCATATTGAAACTCGAGTCTTTTCTTGTGTACGAATCTCTATGTCATTGTCGCATCATGAGTCCGATTACCATCCCGTCCGCTTCGTATCCTTTATTTGAGTCTATTATATCTTGCGGCCTTCCCGTTCCTCCATTCGGGTGCCCGAAACTTTGAATATACCGATAGTTACGTCCTTTAAAACTCGAGTCTTTTCTTGTGTACGAATCTCTATGTCATTAACGCAACATGAGTTCGATTACCATCCGGTCTGCTTCGTATCTTTTATTCGAGTCTATTGCATGATCAGATATCTTACGGCCTTCCCGTTCCTCCATTCGGTTGCCCAAAACTTCAAATGTACCGATAGTTACGACCATATTGAAACTCGAGTCTTTTTTTGTGTACGAATCTCTTTGTCATTGTCGAATCGTGAGACCGATTACCATCCGGTCCGCTTCGTATCCTTTATTTGAGTCTATTGCATGATCAGATATCTTACGGCCATCCCGTTCCTCCATTCGGTTGCCCAAAACTTCAAATGTACCGATAGTTACGACCATATTGAAACTCGAGTCTTTTCTTGTGTACGAATCTCTATGTCATTGTCGCATCGTGAGTCCGATTACCATCCGGTCCGCTTCGTATCCTTTATTTGAGTCTATTGCATGATCAAATATCTTGCGGCCTTCCCGTTCCTCCATTTGGGTGCCCGAAACTTTGAATGTACCAATAGTTACGTCCTTTAAAACTCGAGTCTTTTCTTGTGTACTAATCTCAATGTCATTGTCGCATCGTGAGTTCAATTACCATCCGGTCCGCTTTGTATCCTTTATTAGAATGTATTGCATGATCAGATATCTTACGGCCTTCCTGTTCCTCCATTCGGTTGCACAAAACTTCAAATGTACCGATAGTTAAGACCATAATGAAACTCGAGTCTTTTCTTGTGTACGAATCTCTATGTCGTTGTCGCATCGTGAGTTCGATTACCATCCGGTCCGCTTCGTATCTGTTATTTGAGTCTATTGCAAGATCAGATATCTTACGGCCTTCCCGTTCCTCCATTCGGTTGCCCAAAACTTCAAATGTACCGATAGTTACGACCATATTGAAACTCGAGTCTTTTCTTGTGTACGAATCTCTATGTCATTGTCGCATCGTGAGTCCGATTACCATCCGGTCCGCTTCGTATCCTTTATTTGAGTCTATTGCAGGATCAAATATCTTGCGGCCTTCCCGTTCCTCCATTCGGGTGCACGAACCTTTGAATGTACCGATAGTTACTTCCTTTAAAACTCGAGTCTTTTCTTGTGTACGAATCTCTATGTCATTGACGCATCGTGAGTTCGATTACCATCCGGTCCGCTTCGTATCTTTTATTTGAGTCTATGGCATGATCAGATATCTTACGGCCTTCCCGTTCCTCTATTCGGTTGCCCAAAACTTCAAATGTACCGATAGTTACGACCATAATAAACTCGAGTCTTTTCTTGTGTACGAATCTCTATGTTATTGTCGCATCGTGAGCCCGATTACCATCCTGTCCGCTTCGTATCCTTTATATGAGTCTATTCCATGATCAGATATCTTGCGACCTTCCCGTTCCTCCATTCGGGTGCCCGAAACTTTGAATGTACCGATAGTTACGTCCTTTAAAACTCGAGTCTTTTCTTGTGTACTAATTAATCTCAATGTCATTGTCGCATCGTGAATTCAATTACCATCCGGTCTGCTTTGTATCCTTTATTTGAGTTTATTGCATGATCAGATATCCTACGGCCTTCCCGTTCCTTCATTCGGGTGCCAGAATCTTCAAATGTACCCATAGTTACGTGCTTTAAAACTCGAGTCTTTTCCTGTGTACGAATCTCTATGTCATTGTTGCATCGTGAGTTCAATTACCAACCGATCCGCTTCGTATCCTTTATTTGAGTCTATTGCATGATCAGATGTCTTACGGCCTTCCCGGTCCTCCATTCTGGTGCCCGAAACTTCAAATGTACCCATAGTTACATCCTTTAAAACTCGATACTATTCTTGTGTACGAATCTCTATGTCATTGTCGCATCGTGAGTCCGATTACCATCCGGTCCGCTTCGTATCCTTTATTTGAGTCTATTGCATGATCAGATATCTTGCGGCCTTCCCTTTCCTCCATTCGGGTGCCCGAAACTTCAAATGTACCGATAGTTACGTCCTTTAAAACTCGAATCTTCTCTTGTGTACGAATCTCTATGTCATTGTCGCATCGTGAGTCCGATTACTATCTGGTCCGCTTCGTATCCTTTATTTGAGTCTATTGCATGATCAGATATCTTACGGCCTTCCCGTTCTTCCATTCGGTTGCCCAAAACATCAAATGTACCGATAGGTACGGCCATAATGAAACTCGAGTCTTTTCTTGTGTACGAATCTCTATGTCATTGTCTCATCGTGAGTTCGATTACCATCCGGTCCGCTTCGTATCCTTTAGTTGAGTCTATTCCATGATCAGATATCTTACGGCCATCCGTTCCTCCATTCGGTTGCCCAAAACTTCAAATGTACCGATAGTTACGACCATATTGAAACTCGAGTCTTTTCTTGTGTACGAATCTATGTCATTGTCGCATCGTGAGTCCGATTACCATCCGGTCCGCTTCGTATCCTTTATTTGAGTCTATTGCATGATCAGATATCTTGCGGCCTTCCCGTTCCTCCATTTGCGTGCCCGAAACTTTGAATGTACCGATAGTTACGTCCTTTAAAACTCGAGTCTTTTCTTGTGTACTAATCTCAATGTCATTGTCGCATCGTGAGTTCAATTACCATCCGGTCCGCTTTGTATCCTTTATTAGAATGTATTTCATGATCAGATATCTTACGGCCTTCCCGTTCCTCCATTCGGTTGCCCAAAACTTCAAATGTACGGATAGTTAAGACCATAATGAAACTCAAGTCTTTTCTTGTGTACGAATCTCTATGTCGTTGTCGTATCGTGAGTTCGATTACCATCCGGTCCGCTTCGTATCTTTTATTTGAGTCTATTGCATGATCAGATATCTTACGGCCTTCCCGTTCCTCCATTCGGTTGCCCAAAACTTCAAATGTACCGATAGTTACGACCATATTGAAAGTCGAGTCTTTTCTTGTGTACGAATCTCTATGTCATTGTCGCATCGTGAGTCCGATTACCATCCGGTCGGCTTCGTATCCTTTATTTGAGTCTATTGCATGATTAGATATCTTGCGGCCTTACCGTTCCTCCATTCGGGTGCCCGAAACTTTGAATGTACCGATAGTTACGTCCTTTAAAACTCGAGTCTTTTCTTGTGTACGAATCTCTATGTCATTAACGCATCGTTCGATTACCATCCGGTCTGCTTCGTATCTTTTATTTGAGTCTATTGCATGATCAGATATCTTACGGCCTTCCCGTTCCTCCATTCGGTTGCCCAAAACTTCAAATGTACCGATAGTTACGACCATAATGAAACTCGAGTCTTTTCTTGTGTACGAATCTCTATGTCATTGTCGCATCGTGAGCCCGATTACCATCCTGTCCGCTTCTAATCCTTTATTTGAGTCTATTGCATGATCAGATATCTTGTGGCCTTCCTGTTCCTCCATTCGGGTGCCCGAAACTTTGAATGTACCGATAGTTACGTCCTTTAAAACTCGAGTCTTTTCTTCTGTACTAATCTCAATGTCATTGTCGCATCGTGAGTTCAATTACCATCCGGTCCGCTTTGTATCCTTTATTTGAGTGTATTGCATGCTCAGATATCTTACGGCCTTCCCGTTCCTTCATTCGGGTGCCCGAAACTTCAAATGTACCCATAGTTACGTCCTTTAAAACTCGATACTTTTCTTGTGTAGGAATCTCTATGTCATTGTCGCATGGTAAGTCCGATTACCATCCGGTCTGCTTCGTATCCTTTATTTGAGTCTATTGCATGATCAGATATCTTACGGCCTTCCCGTTCCACCATTCGGTAGGCCAAAACTTCAAATGTACCGATAGTTACGACCATATTGAAACTCGAGTCTTTTCTTGTGTACGAATCTCTATGTCATTGTCGCATCGTGAGTCCGATTACCATCCGGTCTGCTTCGTATCCTTTATTTGAGTCTATTGCATGATCAGATATCTTGCGGCCTTCCCGTTCCTCCATTCGGGTCCCCGAAACTTTGAATGTACCGATAGTTACGTCGTTTAAAACTCGAGTCTTTTCTGGTGTACGAATCTCTATGTCATTGACGCATCGTGAGTTCGATTACCATCCGGTCCGCTTCGTATCCTTTATTTGAGTCTATGGCATGATCAGATATCTTACGGGCTTCCTGTTTCTCCATTCGGTTGCCCAAAACTTCAAATGTACCGATAGTTACGACCATAATGAAACTCGAGTTATTTCTTGTGTACGAATCTCTATGTCATTGTCGCATCGTGAGTCCGATTACCATCCTGTCCGCTTCGTATCCTTTATTTGAGTCTATTGCATGATCAGATATCTTACGGCCTTCCCGTTCTTCCATTAGGTTGCCCAAAACTTCAAATATACCGACAGTTACGACCATAATGAAACTCGAGTCTTTTCTTGTGTACGAATCTCAACGTCATTCTCACATCGTGAGTCCGATTACCATCCGGTCCGCTTCGTATCCTTTATTTGAGTCTATTGCATGATCAGATAGATTTTGGCCTTCCCGTTCCTCCATTCCGGTGCCCGAAACGTCAAATGTACAGATAGTTACGACCATAATGAAACTCGAGTCTTTTCTTGTGTACGAATCTCTATGTCATTGTCGCATCGTGAGTCCGATTACCATCCGGTCCGCTTCGTATCCTTTATTTGAGTCTATTGCATGATTAGATATCTTGCGGCCTTCCCTTTCCTCCATTCAGGTGCCCGAAACTTCAAATGTACCGATAGTTACGTCCTTTAAAACTCGAGTCTTGTCTTGTGTACGAATCTTTATGTCATTGTCGCATCGTGAGTCCGATTACCATCCGGTCCGCTTCGCATCCTTTATTTGAGTCTATGGCATGATCAGATATCTTACGGGCTTCCTGTTTCTCCATTCGGTTGCCCAAAACTTCAAATGTACCGATAGTTACGACCATAATGAAACTCGAGTTATTTCTTGTGTACGAATCTCTATGTCATTGTCGCATCGTGAGTCCGATTACCATCCTGTCCGCTTCGTATCCTTTATTTGAGTCTATTGCATGATCAGATATCTTACGGCCTTCCCGTTCCTCCATTCGGTTGCCCAAAACTTCAAATATACCGATAGTTACGACCATAATGAAACTCGAGTCTTTTCTTGTGTACGAATCTCTATGTCATTGTCGCATCGTGAGTCCGATAACCATCCGGAATCGTATCCTTTATTTGAGTCTATTACATGATCAGATATCTTACGGCCTTCCCGTTCCTCCATTCGGTTGCCCAAAACTTCAAATGTACCGATAGTTACGACCATATTGAAACTCGAGTCTTTTCTTGTGTACGAATCTCTATGTCAATGTCGCATCGTGAGCCGATTACCATCCGGTCCGCTTCGTATCCTTTATTTTAGTCTATTGCATGATCAGATATCTTGCGGCCTTCCCGTTCCTCCATTCGGGTGCCCGAAACTTTGAATGTACCAATAGTTACGTCCTTTAAAACTCGAGTCTTTTCTGGTGTACGAATCTCTATGTCATTGACGCATCGTGAGTTCGATTACCATCCGGTCCGCTTTGTATCTTTTATTTGAGTCTATTGCATGATCAGATATCTTACGGCCTTCCCGTTCCGCCATTCGGTTGCCCAAAACTTCAAATGTACCGATAGTTACGATCATAATGAAACTCGAGCCTTTTCTTGTGTACGAATCTCTATGTCATTGTCGCATCGTGAGCCCGATTACCATCCTGTCCGCTTCGTATCCTTTATTTGAGTCTATTGCATGATCAGATATCTTACGGCCTTCCCGTTCCTCCATTCGGTTGCCCAAAACTTCAAATATACCGATAGTTACGACCATAATGAAACTCGAGTGTTTTCTTGTGTACGAATCTCTATGTCATTGTCGCATCGTGAGTCCGATAACCATCCGGAATTGTATCCTTTATTTGAGTCTATTACATGATCAGATATCTTACGGCCTTCCCGTTCCTCCATTCGGTTGCCCAAAACTTCAAATGTACCGATAGTTACGACCATATTGAAACTCGAGTTTTTTCTTGTGTACGAATCTCTATGTCATTGTCGCATCGTGAGCCAATTACCATCCGGTCCGCTTCGTATCCTTTATTTGAGTCTATTGCATGATCAGATATCTTGCGGCCTTCCCGTTCCTCCATTCGGGTGCCCGAAACTTTGAATGTACCAATAGTTACGTCCTTTAAAACTCGAGTCTTTTCTGGTGTACGAATCTCTATGTCATTGACGCATCGTGAGTTCGATTACCATCCGGTCCGCTTCGTATCTTTTAATTGAGTCTATTGCATGATCAGATATCTTACGGCCTTCCCGTTCCGCCATTCGGTTGCCCAAAACTTCAAATGTACCGATAGTTACGATCATATTGAAACTCGAGTCTTTTCTTGTGTACGAATCTCTATGGCATTGTCGCATCGTGAGCCCGATTACCATCCTGTCCGCTTCGTATCCTTTATTTGAGTCTATTGCATGATCAGATATCTTGCGGCCTTCCCGTAAGTCCATTCGGGTGCCCGAAACTTTGAATATACCGATAGTTACGACCATATTGAAACTCGAGTCTTGTCTTGTGTACGAATCTCTATGTCATTGTCGCATCGTGAGTCTGATTACCATCCGGTACGCTTCGTATCCTTCATTTGAGTCTATTGCATGATCAGATATCTTACGTCCTTCCCGTTCCTCCATTCGGTTGCCCAAAACTTCAAATGTACCGATAGTTACAACCATATTGAAACTCGAGTCTTTTCTTGTGTACGAATCTCTATGTCATTGTCGCATCGTGAGTCCGATTACCATCCGGTCCGGTTCGTATCCTTTATTTGAGTCTATTGCATGATCAGATATCTTGCGGCCTTCCCGTTCATCCATTCGGGTGCCCAAAACTTCAAATGTACCGATAGTTACAACCATATTGAAACTCGAGTCTTTTCTTGTGTACGAATCTCTATGTCATTGTCGCATCAGGAGTCCGATTACCATCCGGTCCGCTTCGTATCCTTTATTTGAGTCTATTGCATGATCAGATATCTTGCGGCCTTCCTGTTCCTCCATTTGGGTGTACGAAACTTTGAATGTACCGATAGTTACGTCCTTTAAAACTCGAGTCTTTTCTTGTGTACTAATCTCAATGTCATTGTCACATCGTGAGTTCAATTACCATCCGGTCCGCTTGGTATCCTTTGTTTGAGTCTATTGCATGATCAGATATCTTTCTGCCTTCCCGTTCCTCCATTCCGGTGCCCGAAACGTCAAATGTACAGATAGTTACAACCATAATGAAACTCGAGTCTTTTCTTGTGTACAAATCTCTATGTCATTGTCGCATCGTGAGTCCGATTACCATCCGGTCCCCTTCGTATCCTTTATTTGAGTCTATTGCATGATCAGATGTCTTGCGGCCTTCCCTTTCCTCCATTCGGGTGCCCGAAACTTCAAATGTACCGATAGTTACGTCCTTTAAAACTCGAGTCTTCTCTTGTGTACGAATCTCTATGTCATTGTCGCATCGTGAGTCCGATTACCATCCGCTCCTCTTCGTATCCTTTATTTGAGTCTATTGCATGATCAGATATCTTACGGCCTTCACGTTCCTCAATTCGGTTGCCCAAAACTTCAAATGTACCGATAGTTACGACCATAATGAAACTCGAGTCTTTTCTTGTGTACGAATCTCTATGTCATTGTCGCATCGTGAGTCCGATTACCATCCGGTCCGCTTCGTATCCTTTATTTGAGTCTATTGCATGATCAGATATCTTACGGCCTTCCCGTTCCTCCATTCGGTTGCCCAAAACTTCAAATGTACCGATAGTTACGACCATATTGAAACTCGAGTCTTTTCTTGTGTACGAATCTCTATGTCATTGTCGCATCGTGAGTCCGATTACCATCCGGTCCGCTTCGTATCCTTTATTTGAGTCTATTGCATGATCAGATATCTTGCGGCCTTCCCGTTCCTCCATTCGGGTGCCCGAAACATTGTATGTACCGATAGTTACGTCCTTTAAAACTCGAGTCTTTTCTTGTGTACGAATCTCTATGTCATTGACGCGTCGTGAGTTCGATTACCATCCGGTCCGCTTCGTATCTTTTATTTGAGTCTATTGCATGATCAGATATCTTACGGCCTTCCCGTTCCTCCATTCGGTTGCCCAAAACTTCAAATGTAACGATAGTTACGACCATAATGAAACTCAAGTCTTTTCTTGTGTACGAATCTCTATGTCATTGTCGCATCGTGAGCCCGATTACCATCCTGTCCGCTTCGTATCCTTTATTTGAGTCTATTGCATGATCAGATATCTTGCGGCCTTCCCGTTCCTCCATTCGGGTGCCCGAAACTTTGAATGTACCGATAGTTACGTCCTTTAAAACTCGAGTCTTTTCTTGTGTACTCAACGTCATTGTCGCATTGTAAGTTCAATTACCATACGGTCCGCTTTGTATCCTTTATTTGAGTGTATTGCATGATCAGATATCTTACGGCCTTCCCGTTCCTTCATTCGGGTGCCCGAAACTTCAAATGTACCCATAGTTACGTGCTTTAAAACTCGAGTCTTTTCCTGTGTACGAATCTCTATGTCATTGTTGCATCGTGAGTTCAATTACCATCCGGTCCGCTTTGTATCCTTTATTTGAGTCTATTGCATGATCAGATGTCTTACGGCCTTCCCGTTCCTCCATTCCGGTGCCCGAAACGTCAAATGTACAGATAGTTACGACCATAATGAAACTCGAGTCTTTTCTTGTGTACGAAACTTTATGTCATTGCCGCATCGTGAGTCCGATTACCATCCGGTCTGCTTCGTATCCTTTATTTGAGTCTATTGCATGATCAGATATCTTGCGGCCTTCCCTTTCCTCTATTCGGGTGCCCGAAACTTCAGATGTACCGATAGTTACGTCCTTTAAAACTCGAGTCTTGTCTTGTGTAAGAATCTCTATGTCATTGTCGCATCGTGAGTCCGATTACCATCCGGTCCGCTTCGCATCCTTTATTTGAGTCTATGGCATGATCAGATATCTTACGGCCTTCCCGTTCCTCCATTCGGTTGCCCAAAACTTTAAATGTACCGATAGTTACGACCATAATGAAACTCGAGTCTTTTCTTGTGTACGAATCTCTATGTCATTGTCGCATCGTGAGTCCGATTACCATCCGGTCCGCTTCGTATCCTTTATTTGAGTCTATTGCATGATCAGATATCTTACGGCCTTCCGGTTCCTCCATTCGGTTGCCCAAAACTTCAAATATACCGATAGTTACGACCATAATGAAACTCGAGTCTTTTCTTGTGTACGAATCTCTATGTCATTGTCGCATCGTGAGTCCGATAACCATCCGGAATCGTATCCTTTATTTGAGTCTATTACATGATCAGATATCTTACGGCCTTCCCGTTCCTCCATTCGGTTGCCCAAAACTTCAAATGTACCGATAGTTACGACCATATTGAAACTCGAGTCTTTTCTTGTGTATGAATCTCTATATCATTGTCGCATAGTGAGTCCGATTACCATCCGGTCCGCTTCGTATCCTTTATTTGAGTCTATTGCATGATCAGATATCTTGCGGCTTTCCCGTTCCTCCATTTGGGTGCCCGAAACTTTGAATGTACCGATAGTTACGTCCTTTAAAACTCGAGTCTTTTCTTGTGTACTAATCTCAATGTCATTGTCATATCGTGAGTTCAATTACTATCCGGTTTGCTTTGTATCCTTTATTAGAATGTATTGCCCGAAACTTCAGATGTACCGATAGTTACGTCCTTTAAAACTCGAGTCTTGTCTTGTGTAAGAATCTCTATGTCATTGTCGCATCGTGAGTCCGATTACCATCCGGTCCGCTTCGCATCCTTTATTTGAGTCTATGGCATGATCAGATATCTTACGGCCTTCCCGTTCCTCCATTCGGTTGCCCAAAACTTCAAATGTACCGATAGTTACGACCATAATGAAACTCGAGTCTTTTCTTGTGTACGAATCTCTATGTCATTGTCGCATCGTGAGTCCGATTACCATCCGCTCCTCTTCGTATCCTTTATTTGAGTCTATTGCATGATCAGATATCTTACGGCCTTCACGTTCCTCAATTCGGTTGCCCAAAACTTCAAATGTACCGATAGTTACGACCATAATGAAACTCGAGTCTTTTCTTGTGTACGAATCTCTATGTCATTGTCGCATCGTGAGTCCGATTACCATCCGGTCCGCTTCGTATCCTTTATTTGAGTCTATTGCATGATCAGATATCTTACGGCCTTCCCGTTCCTCCATTCGGTTGCCCAAAACTTCAAATGTACCGATAGTTACGACCATATTGAAACTCGAGTCTTTTCTTGTGTACGAATCTCTATGTCATTGTCGCATCGTGAGTCCGATTACCATCCGGTCCGCTTCGTATCCTTTATTTGAGTCTATTGCATGATCAGATATCTTGCGGCCTTCCCGTTCCTCCATTCGGGTGCCCGAAACTTTGTATGTACCGATAGTTACGTCCTTTAAAACTCGAGTCTTTTCTTGTGTACGAATCTCTATGTCATTGACGCGTCGTGAGTTCGATTACCATCCGGTCCGCTTCGTATCTTTTATTTGAGTCTATTGCATGATCAGATATCTTACGGCCTTCCCGTTCCTCCATTCGGTTGCCCAAAACTTCAAATGTAACGATAGTTACGACCATAATGAAACTCAAGTCTTTTCTTGTGTACGAATCTCTATGTCATTGTCGCATCGTGAGCCCGATTACCATCCTGTCCGCTTCGTATCCTTTATTTGAGTCTATTGCATGATCAGATATCTTGCGGCCTTCCCGTTCCTCCATTCGGGTGCCCGAAACTTTGAATGTACCGATAGTTACGTCCTTTAAAACTCGAGTCTTTTCTTGTGTACTCAACGTCATTGTCGCATTGTAAGTTCAATTACCATACGGTCCGCTTTGTATCCTTTATTTGAGTGTATTGCATGATCAGATATCTTACGGCCTTCCCGTTCCTTCATTCGGGTGCCCGAAACTTCAAATGTACCCATAGTTACGTGCTTTAAAACTCGAGTCTTTTCCTGTGTACGAATCTCTATGTCATTGTTGCATCGTGAGTTCAATTACCATCCGGTCCGCTTTGTATCCTTTATTTGAGTCTATTGCATGATCAGATGTCTTACGGCCTTCCCGTTCCTCCATTCCGGTGCCCGAAACGTCAAATGTACAGATAGTTACGACCATAATGAAACTCGAGTCTTTTCTTGTGTACGAAACTTTATGTCATTGTCGCATCGTGAGTCCGATTACCATCCGGTCTGCTTCGTATCCTTTATTTGAGTCTATTGCATGATCAGATATCTTGCGGCCTTCCCTTTCCTCTATTCGGGTGCCCGAAACTTCAGATGTACCGATAGTTACGTCCTTTAAAACTCGAGTCTTGTCTTGTGTAAGAATCTCTATGTCATTGTCGCATCGTGAGTCCGATTACCATCCGGTCCGCTTCGCATCCTTTATTTGAGTCTATG